>JANFNE010000006.1:0-600000 GCA_024867545.1 Phytopythium helicoides | reverse complement strand
CACATTTTCCTCAAGAGGTGTCTCCAAAACAAGCAGACTCCAGTGGTTGAAGCCGTAAATGGGCAAAAGAACGTAGCGGAAGGCTCTCCAATTGACTTGGCTGACTGCGTCCGCAGCTCTTTTCATGTCTTTCGCATGATACGAGCTGTCAATATGAAGAAAGATTGTGCTGTCGAGGGTGAAAACGAGCTCGCAGTGTGGGGTCTTCTGAACAACATGGTTAATAATAGTGTTCGTGAGTCGCTTGCCGGGTTCTAGAGACTTGAGATCACTTTCCTTCAGCTCCTCTGTAAACACTGCCGCTGGAGACCGCATGACCAAAAGCACAGGATCGGCCCTAGTGGTTTGAACACGCTTGGATTGGCGAGGTTTGGTGGTTGTCTTGCTCTTCTTTTGAGGCTTCGTCGCTATTTTACTCTTCTTCTGGGGCGTCGTAGATAACTTTCTCTTCTGCTGAGCGATTTTTCCACCTCTAATGTTGCCTTTGACGTCTTCGTCGTCATCGAAGTCTTCTTCGTCGTCATCGAAATCTTCTTCATCATCATCGTAGTCTTCATCATCATCGTCTGTCACTGCCTCCTTTCGGCTCAGCCAATGTCGATTGGGATCGTCGTCGTCGTCGTCTTCTTCCTCATCATCATCACTGCTTGCAGCAACGCCTTCGTCAACCTCGCTGAGAGCTGGACCCTCCCAGCTATCATCAAGTGCCAATAGCCCCTCGCGACTTGATGTCCTGGGATTCACAATAATTGCTGGCTCGTGCTGCGGCTTCTGACGTCTGACAGCCGTAGAGGATTTGGAATGGCTAGTCGCTTGACTTTTGCTGCCGCTAGCTGCAGAAGCAGACGCTGATCCCGATCCTTCTGTCGCTGTCTTGGTTGATGTCGATGCTGTACCGATCAATGTCGACGAGGACGACGTCGAGGACGATGATGACGGAAAAGAAACTGCTTCTGGCGCGGCTGCCGACGTCGAAGTAGACGTTGAAGTCGTAGATGCGTCCTGAGGTGGGTTGGCCAGAGAAGTGGTCTCTGATTGACCCGCGGTAGCTGACGCAGAGGCGGTGCTTGACGATAGAGCTTCTTCTTGGACTCCTGTATCACTCGTGGCCGGGCTGTCATTGTCATCCGCAGGCTGGGTCGTGGCATCTTGGTCGACACGACTGGACTCGGACGTTGATGTTGCGATCTTGTGCCTCTTAATCAGGCGTCGAACCCGTGTACGCTGCGTATGCGGATTGAGAATTGCGAAGTCGTCGTACCGCTTGCAGTGCTCTAGGAGCGAAGCTGGAGTCACAGTGTCGCCATCATTAGCGCACTGATCAGCAAACTTGATTGCCTCCCACTCATAGTCATCCATCTTGTGCTTGCGGCCTGCACCCTTGGCCCTCTTTCGTCCAGAGATCGCTGGCGGCTCGTTGATTGCGCTGAGACCCTTATCGGAGTACTGCCTGCGCCATCCCGATAGGGTCCCCCTTGGAACATTCAGCTCTTCGGCCGCAGTCGTCAGACTCCAGCCGTTTTCCTTCCACGCTGCCAACTTGGCAAGCTTCTCTTCGATCTTGAAAACCTTCAAGCGACGTTTCTGGAGCAAAGCCATGTCGCTGCTGGATAGCTGAACAGTGCCACTAGGCACACTGCCCTGGCTGGTCGCATCGCGGGTTGGACTAGAGCATTGACGCTCCGTAGATTGCTCCATTTCGAGATGGTTTCTTGTTGCGTCGTTCTGAGGCTGGGAGGGGGGAGGTTGGGGTTCTTTTCAAAAGTGAGAGGCTCTCATGGACTGAACTGAATTTATCATAGATCTGTGAATAAAATACGTACTGTTTGCCATAGTTGCGAATGGTGGGTAAATGCAAGTAGACAGCGTAATTGCCGTGCTATTATGAAACCCTTTCGAGTAATATTGAATCATCGTCGACTAATTTTGAAAATGTGTCGGGTAATTGTGACTTCACGTCGCGTAATTTTGAACCAGCGTCGAGTAATTATGAATCCGGCGAGTTATTTTGACTCGAAGTCGAGTAATTTTGAATCAGCGTCGAGTAATTTTGAATCAGCGTCGAGTTATTATGAATCAGCGTCGAGTTATTATGAATCAGCGTCGAGTAATTATGAATCAGCGTCGAGTAATTTTGAATCGGCGTCGAGTAATTTTGAATCGGCGTCGAGTTATTATGAATCCACGTCGAGTAATTGTGAATCACCGTCGGGTTAATATGAATCAGCGTCGGGTTAATGTGACTCAACGTCGAGTAAATGTGAATCAACGTCGAGTTAATGTGAATCAACGTCGAGTTAATGTGAATCAACGTCGAGTAATTGTGAATCAGTGTCGAGCACTTGGAAATATACTCTCGTTTGATTACATTCCTGCATCTTCAAACCTATCAAATTATCAGAAGACGTTGGTTGTGCTCTCGGGGGCTGGATCAACGATCAGACCGAGAGAGATTCGAGCTCGGTAGGCCTTGATCAGTTGGTCAAATACTCCTAGCTTTTTGAGCTCAACAAGTTTTTTCTTCAATCCGGATCCAAATTTTCGTTTGCTTCCGTGGAGCCGCATGAATTCCATCATGTTATTCTCTGCTTCATCGCCGAGTTGAAGCACCACAGACGTGTAATCACGTGCTTGAGGATCTAGGCGAAACCCATTAGGGAGAAACAACTTCAAGAACGCAACTATTTGCTTCGATGCAGACTTGTATTGCCGACTTGGACACTCGTCCCAAAGCCGAGGTACCTTTGTGTACCATTCAAACCAAATGGCAGAAGCTGACATCGCTGCCGCGCGGCCTGCTTTGACAGCAGTAGAAGAAGCAGAATCTTGTTGTCTTGGTGGCTGCTCAGCTTGTGGGATATGCTGAGGGCTTTGCACACCCGTCGCCTCATAACGCGCAAGTCGTTTTTCAAGTGCTTTCACACGATCAGAAAGCTCTCTGTTGTGGGTCAGTAACTCGCTGACAACAATGTTCTGCTGATTGATCATTCGCTCTTCCTTCGTAAATAACACTTCTGATGGTTCTGTTTCGACATCGACTTTGAGGGTGTGCTGCTGAATACGATGGCTCCATCCAAGTAGGTCACTCATGCCGATATTGAGTGCAAAGCAGCATGCTCTCATTCGGGTAGCGTATTGTGTAGTTGGATATCGATTGTTGATTTCCGGGAAATGCTGCACAAGCGATGCAGTAAGAACCTCCACAGTTCGTGCGTCAAGGTTGAGCGCGACGTCAGACAAGCCAACACAATATACGAAGAGTTGGTGACCAAGCTCTCTAATCTTTGCGCGGTTCACAGAGTCAAATATTCCCAATGTTGGGATGCATGGTCTATCGTTTGCCTGTCAACCGCTCAAAACTTTTGCAACCTTTTGGTCTTCTGTTGTGGTGTTGAACACATATGCAAACGCCTTGTTTGTTGCAGTCATATTCCAAGACCCACGGTCAAAAATCCATTGTGCACTCAAACTGGAATCACTGTTTGCATGCTGAGCTCCACCGCGACGAAAAGAATGCGACGACAGGTCTGTCGTAATCCCGGCGCGAGCTTGGATTGCTGAAACTGTTTTTACAACTCGGTTAACGTAAGCGTGAATCTTTAACCCGGGTTGAGACTGTCCAGAACGACCTCCACGCGTTTTAGCTTCGTTGTTGCTCTCACCAATCGATGTCTCATAGTTGCACATATTGAGAGCTTCAGCCAATGCCAACCCGCTAGAAATTTCAAGGTTTTCATCATTTACATCGTCACATAACTGCGGATGGTCGAGAAGCGAAGATGTGGGATATGTCTGCATCGCAACAGCAACAGCAACAGCATGGACTGGGCATGTAACATAACTTTCGTGATCTGGAAACAATGATATACCTTGTTCTTCTGACGTCTTGGGACGAACAAAACGCAGAAAGAGCACATTGTTTGCTGCGACCGTGAGACCAGACTTCCGAACAAAGGTCAAATCAGAGGCCCTGCCAAACGAATACCACATCAAAACCAACAGCGCAGCATCTTGATAATCCTTGGCACTCGTGGCAGCAAAGTACAGTCCTTCAACAAGAATTCGAAGGTCGTCTTTTGTGCGTGCGGGTGCCTTGTTGACAGTGGTGCCCATTTGTTTGACGTAATAGCGATCAAGTTTCTACCCCATGGTAAGCAACTGTTTCTCGATGATGGGACGGTGTTGAGGGAAGTCGTCCAGCAACCAATTTTTAACGTGCCGATAGTAGCTCATGACTGTGTTGCGTGCCAGATGGATTCCTCCCCGCCCGTTTGCAAACGCCAAGTACATAGCCCACCTGTCCATCAGCTTGACAAACGCTTTCCCTGTCGTGTCCCCCGCAAGCGTAGCGCGTATAAAAGCCATCTCCACGTTTTCCGCAGCGACGAAGCGCTGAAAGCGCCGTATAGCTGTCTCTCGAGCTTGTAGAGTGTTCTGGGGTGTCAAATCGTCCAGACTCATTGCCTCGGTAGATTCTCAAGTGCGTTTTACTTGGTCTTTTGAGAAATGAACTGGCAGCTGGAAGCCCACAGAACACAATACAAAAGCAAAGTGAATTGTCGGCAGTGCGAGAAACATGTTGGGTAAAACTGATATATTTGATTTCACTATGGTTTACGCACATATTTCAAGCTTCCAGCCGACATTGTGCGTCGGCAAAGCGTCGGCTGCCTGAAACCCTAACCCCTTTAAGTTTTACTGGCTAAAATAGCGTTGGAGCGTCGCCGTGATTGAACCTGATTTGCTGTAAATCTGTATCCACCGTTTGATTGGCTTGCAGTGTGTATACTGAAAACGAGTCATTACGGTGGTATGTCGGCAATTTCATCATATTCATCCATAGGGAACGACTAAACTAACCAGAGTTAGGGTCAAGACAGGGGTGCGAAATTAGTCTTAGTAGATATTTCTCAGCATTCACCTCATCCACCCTCTAACTTCCCAACAAATGTTTACACATGTATCGTAAAAAGTACACTACATAGTTATCGTTTCACTATAGCTTATGTCGATGAGGTCAACAAACGGATAAATTACCCGATTGTGCTCATCGCCAAAACTTCATAGCCTACAGTCAACAAATTTTCGCCAGGACAGTACCGCTTTTAACCAACCAACATGCCGTATCATACACGATTAATACAGAGAAAAATGCCTGTGTGTTGTTGGCATGTGTGTTTGAGTGTGGTATGTTTGTTTGTTGTTGGTGTTTGTTGGTGTGTGTGTATTGTGTCGTTTTGTGTATGTAATGGTGTGAGTGGTTGGTTTGCGCGGCCCTGTGGTCTAGTGGTATGATTCTCGCTTAGGGTGCGAGAGGTCCCGGATTCGATCTCCGGCAGGGCCCTCCTCTTTTCTCTTCGCATCTCTCTTCTTTTATCCCTTTACACGTATCCTTGTTTGTTTATGTAGCGCTTGTTTCGTGGCCTCCTTGCCGCTCGCTTTGCCGTCCTTTTCACATGCTTTCTCGCATCCACACGTGCTTGCCATGGCACGACGAATGGAGTGCTCACGTTGTCGTCCTTTCTTTGCATGATTTCGAGCGTCCTCGGGTGTCCGCGGTCGATATGGAGAGGGTGTAATGGTAATTGGTTGGTGTGTATAAAACGGTCCGAATGTGTTTGTGGGACGAGAGAAGGGATGTGGTATGTTTGTTTGTTGGTGTGTGTTGTTGGTATGTGTGTTTGAGTGTGGTATGTTTGTTTGTTGTTGGTGTTTGTTGGTGTGTGTGTATTGTGTCGTTTTGTGTATGTAATGGTGTGAGTGGTTGGTTTGCGCGGCCCTGTGGTCTAGTGGTATGATTCTCGCTTAGGGTGCGAGAGGTCCCGGATTCGATCTCCGGCAGGGCCCTCCTCTTTTCTCTTCGCATCTCTCTTCTTTTATCCCTTTACACGTATCCTTGTTTGTTTATGTAGCGCTTGTTTCGTGGCCTCCTTGCCGCTCGCTTTGCCGTCCTTTTCACATGCTTTCTCGCATCCACACGTGCTTGCCATGACACGACGAATGGAGTGCTCACGTTGTCGTCCTTTCTTTGCATGATTTCGAGCGTCCTCGGGTGTCCGCGGTCGATATGGATAGGGTGTAATGGTAATTGGTTGGTGTGTATAAAACGGTCCGAATGTGTTTGTGGGACGAGAGAAGGGATGTGGTATGTTTGTTTGTTGGTGTGTGTTGTTGGTATGTGTGTTTGAGTGTGGTATGTTTGTTTGTTGTTGGTGTTTGTTGGTGTGTGTGTATTGTGTCGTTTTGTGTATGTAATGGTGTGAGTGGTTGGTTTGCGCGGCCCTGTGGTCTAGTGGTATGATTCTCGCTTAGGGTGCGAGAGGTCCCGGATTCGATCTCCGGCAGGGCCCTCCTCTTTTCTCTTCGCATCTCTCTTCTTTTATCCCTTTACACGTATCCTTGTTTGTTTATGTAGCGCTTGTTTCGTGGCCTCCTTGCCGCTCGCTTTGCCGTCCTTTTCACATGCTTTCTCGCATCCACACGTGCTTGCCATGACACGACGAATGGAGTGCTCACGTTGTCGTCCTTTCTTTGCATGATTTCGAGCGTCCTCGGGTGTCCGCGGTCGATATGGAGAGGGTGTAATGGTAATTGGTTGGTGTGTATAAAACGGTCCGAATGTGTTTGTGGGACGAGAGAAGGGATGTGGTATGTTTGTTTGTTGGTGTGTGTTGTTGGTATGTGTGTTTGAGTGTGGTATGTTTGTTTGTTGTTGGTGTTTGTTGGTGTGTGTGTATTGTGTCGTTTTGTGTATGTAATGGTGTGAGTGGTTGGTTTGCGCGGCCCTGTGGTCTAGTGGTATGATTCTCGCTTAGGGTGCGAGAGGTCCCGGATTCGATCTCCGGCAGGGCCCTCCTCTTTTCTCTTCGCATCTCTCTTCTTTTATCCCTTTACACGTATCCTTGTTTGTTTATGTAGCGCTTGTTTCGTGGCCTCCTTGCCGCTCGCTTTGCCGTCCTTTTCACATGCTTTCTCGCATCCACACGTGCTTGCCATGACACGACGAATGGAGTGCTCACGTTGTCGTCCTTTCTTTGCATGATTTCGAGCGTCCTCGGGTGTCCGCGGTCGATATGGAGAGGGTGTAATGGTAATTGGTTGGTGTGTATAAAACGGTCCGAATGTGTTTGTGGGACGAGAGAAGGGATGTGGTATGTTTGTTTGTTGGTGTGTGTTGTTGGTATGTGTGTTTGAGTGTGGTATGTTTGTTTGTTGTTGGTGTTTGTTGGTGTGTGTGTATTGTGTCGTTTTGTGTATGTAATGGTGTGAGTGGTTGGTTTGCGCGGCCCTGTGGTCTAGTGGTATGATTCTCGCTTAGGGTGCGAGAGGTCCCGGATTCGATCTCCGGCAGGGCCCTCCTCTTTTCTCTTCGCATCTCTCTTCTTTTATCCCTTTACACGTATCCTTGTTTGTTTATGTAGCGCTTGTTTCGTGGCCTCCTTGCCGCTCGCTTTGCCGTCCTTTTCACATGCTTTCTCGCATCCACACGTGCTTGCCATGACACGACGAATGGAGTGCTCACGTTGTCGTCCTTTCTTTGCATGATTTCGAGCGTCCTCGGGTGTCCGCGGTCGATATGGAGAGGGTGTAATGGTAATTGGTTGGTGTGTATAAAACGGTCCGAATGTGTTTGTGGGACGAGAGAAGGGATGTGGTATGTTTGTTTGTTGGTGTGTGTTGTTGGTATGTGTGTTTGAGTGTGGTATGTTTGTTTGTTGTTGGTGTTTGTTGGTGTGTGTGTATTGTGTCGTTTTGTGTATGTAATGGTGTGAGTGGTTGGTTTGCGCGGCCCTGTGGTCTAGTGGTATGATTCTCGCTTAGGGTGCGAGAGGTCCCGGATTCGATCTCCGGCAGGGCCCTCCTCTTTTCTCTTCGCATCTCTCTTCTTTTATCCCTTTACACGTATCCTTGTTTGTTTATGTAGCGCTTGTTTCGTGGCCTCCTTGCCGCTCGCTTTGCCGTCCTTTTCACATGCTTTCTCGCATCCACACGTGCTTGCCATGACACGACGAATGGAGTGCTCACGTTGTCGTCCTTTCTTTGCATGATTTCGAGCGTCCTCGGGTGTCCGCGGTCGATATGGAGAGGGTGTAATGGTAATTGGTTGGTGTGTATAAAACGGTCCGAATGTGTTTGTGGGACGAGAGAAGGGATGTGGTATGTTTGTTTGTTGGTGTGTGTTGTTGGTATGTGTGTTTGAGTGTGGTATGTTTGTTTGTTGTTGGTGTTTGTTGGTGTGTGTGTATTGTGTCGTTTTGTGTATGTAATGGTGTGAGTGGTTGGTTTGCGCGGCCCTGTGGTCTAGTGGTATGATTCTCGCTTAGGGTGCGAGAGGTCCCGGATTCGATCTCCGGCAGGGCCCTCCTCTTTTCTCTTCGCATCTCTCTTCTTTTATCCCTTTACACGTATCCTTGTTTGTTTATGTAGCGCTTGTTTCGTGGCCTCCTTGCCGCTCGCTTTGCCGTCCTTTTCACATGCTTTCTCGCATCCACACGTGCTTGCCATGACACGACGAATGGAGTGCTCACGTTGTCGTCCTTTCTTTGCATGATTTCGAGCGTCCTCGGGTGTCCGCGGTCGATATGGAGAGGGTGTAATGGTAATTGGTTGGTGTGTATAAAACGGTCCGAATGTGTTTGTGGGACGAGAGAAGGGATGTGGTATGTTTGTTTGTTGGTGTGTGTTGTTGGTATGTGTGTTTGAGTGTGGTATGTTTGTTTGTTGTTGGTGTTTGTTGGTGTGTGTGTATTGTGTCGTTTTGTGTATGTAATGGTGTGAGTGGTTGGTTTGCGCGGCCCTGTGGTCTAGTGGTATGATTCTCGCTTAGGGTGCGAGAGGTCCCGGATTCGATCTCCGGCAGGGCCCTCCTCTTTTCTCTTCGCATCTCTCTTCTTTTATCCCTTTACACGTATCCTTGTTTGTTTATGTAGCGCTTGTTTCGTGGCCTCCTTGCCGCTCGCTTTGCCGTCCTTTTCACATGCTTTCTCGCATCCACACGTGCTTGCCATGACACGACGAATGGAGTGCTCACGTTGTCGTCCTTTCTTTGCATGATTTCGAGCGTCCTCGGGTGTCCGCGGTCGATATGGAGAGGGTGTAATGGTAATTGGTTGGTGTGTATAAAACGGTCCGAATGTGTTTGTGGGACGAGAGAAGGGATGTGGTATGTTTGTTTGTTGGTGTGTGTTGTTGGTATGTGTGTTTGAGTGTGGTATGTTTGTTTGTTGTTGGTGTTTGTTGGTGTGTGTGTATTGTGTCGTTTTGTGTATGTAATGGTGTGAGTGGTTGGTTTGCGCGGCCCTGTGGTCTAGTGGTATGATTCTCGCTTAGGGTGCGAGAGGTCCCGGATTCGATCTCCGGCAGGGCCCTCCTCTTTTCTCTTCGCATCTCTCTTCTTTTATCCCTTTACACGTATCCTTGTTTGTTTATGTAGCGCTTGTTTCGTGGCCTCCTTGCCGCTCGCTTTGCCGTCCTTTTCACATGCTTTCTCGCATCCACACGTGCTTGCCATGACACGACGAATGGAGTGCTCACGTTGTCGTCCTTTCTTTGCATGATTTCGAGCGTCCTCGGGTGTCCGCGGTCGATATGGAGAGGGTGTAATGGTAATTGGTTGGTGTGTATAAAACGGTCCGAATGTGTTTGTGGGACGAGAGAAGGGATGTGGTATGTTTGTTTGTTGGTGTGTGTTGTTGGTATGTGTGTTTGAGTGTGGTATGTTTGTTTGTTGTTGGTGTTTGTTGGTGTGTGTGTATTGTGTCGTTTTGTGTATGTAATGGTGTGAGTGGTTGGTTTGCGCGGCCCTGTGGTCTAGTGGTATGATTCTCGCTTAGGGTGCGAGAGGTCCCGGATTCGATCTCCGGCAGGGCCCTCCTCTTTTCTCTTCGCATCTCTCTTCTTTTATCCCTTTACACGTATCCTTGTTTGTTTATGTAGCGCTTGTTTCGTGGCCTCCTTGCCGCTCGCTTTGCCGTCCTTTTCACATGCTTTCTCGCATCCACACGTGCTTGCCATGACACGACGAATGGAGTGCTCACGTTGTCGTCCTTTCTTTGCATGATTTCGAGCGTCCTCGGGTGTCCGCGGTCGATATGGATAGGGTGTAATGGTAATTGGTTGGTGTGTATAAAACGGTCCGAATGTGTTTGTGGGACGAGAGAAGGGATGTGGTATGTTTGTTTGTTGGTGTGTGTTGTTGGTATGTGTGTTTGAGTGTGGTATGTTTGTTTGTTGTTGGTGTTTGTTGGTGTGTGTGTATTGTGTCGTTTTGTGTATGTAATGGTGTGAGTGGTTGGTTTGCGCGGCCCTGTGGTCTAGTGGTATGATTCTCGCTTAGGGTGCGAGAGGTCCCGGATTCGATCTCCGGCAGGGCCCTCCTCTTTTCTCTTCGCATCTCTCTTCTTTTATCCCTTTACACGTATCCTTGTTTGTTTATGTAGCGCTTGTTTCGTGGCCTCCTTGCCGCTCGCTTTGCCGTCCTTTTCACATGCTTTCTCGCATCCACACGTGCTTGCCATGACACGACGAATGGAGTGCTCACGTTGTCGTCCTTTCTTTGCATGATTTCGAGCGTCCTCGGGTGTCCGCGGTCGATATGGAGAGGGTGTAATGGTAATTGGTTGGTGTGTATAAAACGGTCCGAATGTGTTTGTGGGACGAGAGAAGGGATGTGGTATGTTTGTTTGTTGGTGTGTGTTGTTGGTATGTGTGTTTGAGTGTGGTATGTTTGTTTGTTGTTGGTGTTTGTTGGTGTGTGTGTATTGTGTCGTTTTGTGTATGTAATGGTGTGAGTGGTTGGTTTGCGCGGCCCTGTGGTCTAGTGGTATGATTCTCGCTTAGGGTGCGAGAGGTCCCGGATTCGATCTCCGGCAGGGCCCTCCTCTTTTCTCTTCGCATCTCTCTTCTTTTATCCCTTTACACGTATCCTTGTTTGTTTATGTAGCGCTTGTTTCGTGGCCTCCTTGCCGCTCGCTTTGCCGTCCTTTTCACATGCTTTCTCGCATCCACACGTGCTTGCCATGACACGACGAATGGAGTGCTCACGTTGTCGTCCTTTCTTTGCATGATTTCGAGCGTCCTCGGGTGTCCGCGGTCGATATGGAGAGGGTGTAATGGTAATTGGTTGGTGTGTATAAAACGGTCCGAATGTGTTTGTGGGACGAGAGAAGGGATGTGGTATGTTTGTTTGTTGGTGTGTGTTGTTGGTATGTGTGTTTGAGTGTGGTATGTTTGTTTGTTGTTGGTGTTTGTTGGTGTGTGTGTATTGTGTCGTTTTGTGTATGTAATGGTGTGAGTGGTTGGTTTGCGCGGCCCTGTGGTCTAGTGGTATGATTCTCGCTTAGGGTGCGAGAGGTCCCGGATTCGATCTCCGGCAGGGCCCTCCTCTTTTCTCTTCGCATCTCTCTTCTTTTATCCCTTTACACGTATCCTTGTTTGTTTATGTAGCGCTTGTTTCGTGGCCTCCTTGCCGCTCGCTTTGCCGTCCTTTTCACATGCTTTCTCGCATCCACACGTGCTTGCCATGACACGACGAATGGAGTGCTCACGTTGTCGTCCTTTCTTTGCATGATTTCGAGCGTCCTCGGGTGTCCGCGGTCGATATGGAGAGGGTGTAATGGTAATTGGTTGGTGTGTATAAAACGGTCCGAATGTGTTTGTGGGACGAGAGAAGGGATGTGGTATGTTTGTTTGTTGGTGTGTGTTGTTGGTATGTGTGTTTGAGTGTGGTATGTTTGTTTGTTGTTGGTGTTTGTTGGTGTGTGTGTATTGTGTCGTTTTGTGTATGTAATGGTGTGAGTGGTTGGTTTGCGCGGCCCTGTGGTCTAGTGGTATGATTCTCGCTTAGGGTGCGAGAGGTCCCGGATTCGATCTCCGGCAGGGCCCTCCTCTTTTCTCTTCGCATCTCTCTTCTTTTATCCCTTTACACGTATCCTTGTTTGTTTATGTAGCGCTTGTTTCGTGGCCTCCTTGCCGCTCGCTTTGCCGTCCTTTTCACATGCTTTCTCGCATCCACACGTGCTTGCCATGACACGACGAATGGAGTGCTCACGTTGTCGTCCTTTCTTTGCATGATTTCGAGCGTCCTCGGGTGTCCGCGGTCGATATGGAGAGGGTGTAATGGTAATTGGTTGGTGTGTATAAAACGGTCCGAATGTGTTTGTGGGACGAGAGAAGGGATGTGGTATGTTTGTTTGTTGGTGTGTGTTGTTGGTATGTGTGTTTGAGTGTGGTATGTTTGTTTGTTGTTGGTGTTTGTTGGTGTGTGTGTATTGTGTCGTTTTGTGTATGTAATGGTGTGAGTGGTTGGTTTGCGCGGCCCTGTGGTCTAGTGGTATGATTCTCGCTTAGGGTGCGAGAGGTCCCGGATTCGATCTCCGGCAGGGCCCTCCTCTTTTCTCTTCGCATCTCTCTTCTTTTATCCCTTTACACGTATCCTTGTTTGTTTATGTAGCGCTTGTTTCGTGGCCTCCTTGCCGCTCGCTTTGCCGTCCTTTTCACATGCTTTCTCGCATCCACACGTGCTTGCCATGACACGACGAATGGAGTGCTCACGTTGTCGTCCTTTCTTTGCATGATTTCGAGCGTCCTCGGGTGTCCGCGGTCGATATGGAGAGGGTGTAATGGTAATTGGTTGGTGTGTATAAAACGGTCCGAATGTGTTTGTGGGACGAGAGAAGGGATGTGGTATGTTTGTTTGTTGGTGTGTGTTGTTGGTATGTGTGTTTGAGTGTGGTATGTTTGTTTGTTGTTGGTGTTTGTTGGTGTGTGTGTATTGTGTCGTTTTGTGTATGTAATGGTGTGAGTGGTTGGTTTGCGCGGCCCTGTGGTCTAGTGGTATGATTCTCGCTTAGGGTGCGAGAGGTCCCGGATTCGATCTCCGGCAGGGCCCTCCTCTTTTCTCTTCGCATCTCTCTTCTTTTATCCCTTTACACGTATCCTTGTTTGTTTATGTAGCGCTTGTTTCGTGGCCTCCTTGCCGCTCGCTTTGCCGTCCTTTTCACATGCTTTCTCGCATCCACACGTGCTTGCCATGACACGACGAATGGAGTGCTCACGTTGTCGTCCTTTCTTTGCATGATTTCGAGCGTCCTCGGGTGTCCGCGGTCGATATGGAGAGGGTGTAATGGTAATTGGTTGGTGTGTATAAAACGGTCCGAATGTGTTTGTGGGACGAGAGAAGGGATGTGGTATGTTTGTTTGTTGGTGTGTGTTGTTGGTATGTGTGTTTGAGTGTGGTATGTTTGTTTGTTGTTGGTGTTTGTTGGTGTGTGTGTATTGTGTCGTTTTGTGTATGTAATGGTGTGAGTGGTTGGTTTGCGCGGCCCTGTGGTCTAGTGGTATGATTCTCGCTTAGGGTGCGAGAGGTCCCGGATTCGATCTCCGGCAGGGCCCTCCTCTTTTCTCTTCGCATCTCTCTTCTTTTATCCCTTTACACGTATCCTTGTTTGTTTATGTAGCGCTTGTTTCGTGGCCTCCTTGCCGCTCGCTTTGCCGTCCTTTTCACATGCTTTCTCGCATCCACACGTGCTTGCCATGACACGACGAATGGAGTGCTCACGTTGTCGTCCTTTCTTTGCATGATTTCGAGCGTCCTCGGGTGTCCGCGGTCGATATGGAGAGGGTGTAATGGTAATTGGTTGGTGTGTATAAAACGGTCCGAATGTGTTTGTGGGACGAGAGAAGGGATGTGGTATGTTTGTTTGTTGGTGTGTGTTGTTGGTATGTGTGTTTGAGTGTGGTATGTTTGTTTGTTGTTGGTGTTTGTTGGTGTGTGTGTATTGTGTCGTTTTGTGTATGTAATGGTGTGAGTGGTTGGTTTGCGCGGCCCTGTGGTCTAGTGGTATGATTCTCGCTTAGGGTGCGAGAGGTCCCGGATTCGATCTCCGGCAGGGCCCTCCTCTTTTCTCTTCGCATCTCTCTTCTTTTATCCCTTTACACGTATCCTTGTTTGTTTATGTAGCGCTTGTTTCGTGGCCTCCTTGCCGCTCGCTTTGCCGTCCTTTTCACATGCTTTCTCGCATCCACACGTGCTTGCCATGACACGACGAATGGAGTGCTCACGTTGTCGTCCTTTCTTTGCATGATTTCGAGCGTCCTCGGGTGTCCGCGGTCGATATGGAGAGGGTGTAATGGTAATTGGTTGGTGTGTATAAAACGGTCCGAATGTGTTTGTGGGACGAGAGAAGGGATGTGGTATGTTTGTTTGTTGGTGTGTGTTGTTGGTATGTGTGTTTGAGTGTGGTATGTTTGTTTGTTGTTGGTGTTTGTTGGTGTGTGTGTATTGTGTCGTTTTGTGTATGTAATGGTGTGAGTGGTTGGTTTGCGCGGCCCTGTGGTCTAGTGGTATGATTCTCGCTTAGGGTGCGAGAGGTCCCGGATTCGATCTCCGGCAGGGCCCTCCTCTTTTCTCTTCGCATCTCTCTTCTTTTATCCCTTTACACGTATCCTTGTTTGTTTATGTAGCGCTTGTTTCGTGGCCTCCTTGCCGCTCGCTTTGCCGTCCTTTTCACATGCTTTCTCGCATCCACACGTGCTTGCCATGACACGACGAATGGAGTGCTCACGTTGTCGTCCTTTCTTTGCATGATTTCGAGCGTCCTCGGGTGTCCGCGGTCGATATGGATAGGGTGTAATGGTAATTGGTTGGTGTGTATAAAACGGTCCGAATGTGTTTGTGGGACGAGAGAAGGGATGTGGTATGTTTGTTTGTTGGTGTGTGTTGTTGGTATGTGTGTTTGAGTGTGGTATGTTTGTTTGTTGTTGGTGTTTGTTGGTGTGTGTGTATTGTGTCGTTTTGTGTATGTAATGGTGTGAGTGGTTGGTTTGCGCGGCCCTGTGGTCTAGTGGTATGATTCTCGCTTAGGGTGCGAGAGGTCCCGGATTCGATCTCCGGCAGGGCCCTCCTCTTTTCTCTTCGCATCTCTCTTCTTTTATCCCTTTACACGTATCCTTGTTTGTTTATGTAGCGCTTGTTTCGTGGCCTCCTTGCCGCTCGCTTTGCCGTCCTTTTCACATGCTTTCTCGCATCCACACGTGCTTGCCATGACACGACGAATGGAGTGCTCACGTTGTCGTCCTTTCTTTGCATGATTTCGAGCGTCCTCGGGTGTCCGCGGTCGATATGGATAGGGTGTAATGGTAATTGGTTGGTGTGTATAAAACGGTCCGAATGTGTTTGTGGGACGAGAGAAGGGATGTGGTATGTTTGTTTGTTGGTGTGTGTTGTTGGTATGTGTGTTTGAGTGTGGTATGTTTGTTTGTTGTTGGTGTTTGTTGGTGTGTGTGTATTGTGTCGTTTTGTGTATGTAATGGTGTGAGTGGTTGGTTTGCGCGGCCCTGTGGTCTAGTGGTATGATTCTCGCTTAGGGTGCGAGAGGTCCCGGATTCGATCTCCGGCAGGGCCCTCCTCTTTTCTCTTCGCATCTCTCTTCTTTTATCCCTTTACACGTATCCTTGTTTGTTTATGTAGCGCTTGTTTCGTGGCCTCCTTGCCGCTCGCTTTGCCGTCCTTTTCACATGCTTTCTTGCATCCACACGTGCTTGCCATGACACGACGAATGGAGTGCTCACGTTGTCGTCCTTTCTTTGCATGATTTCGAGCGTCCTCGGGTGTCCGCGGTCGATATGGATAGGGTGTAATGGTAATTGGTTGGTGTGTATAAAACGGTCCGAATGTGTTTGTGGGACGAGAGAAGGGATGTGGTATGTTTGTTTGTTGGTGTGTGTTGTTGGTATGTGTGTTTGAGTGTGGTATGTTTGTTTGTTGTTGGTGTTTGTTGGTGTGTGTGTATTGTGTCGTTTTGTGTATGTAATGGTGTGAGTGGTTGGTTTGCGCGGCCCTGTGGTCTAGTGGTATGATTCTCGCTTAGGGTGCGAGAGGTCCCGGATTCGATCTCCGGCAGGGCCCTCCTCTTTTCTCTTCGCATCTCTCTTCTTTTATCCCTTTACACGTATCCTTGTTTGTTTATGTAGCGCTTGTTTCGTGGCCTCCTTGCCGCTCGCTTTGCCGTCCTTTTCACATGCTTTCTCGCATCCACACGTGCTTGCCATGACACGACGAATGGAGTGCTCACGTTGTCGTCCTTTCTTTGCATGATTTCGAGCGTCCTCGGGTGTCCGCGGTCGATATGGAGAGGGTGTAATGGTAATTGGTTGGTGTGTATAAAACGGTCCGAATGTGTTTGTGGGACGAGAGAAGGGATGTGGTATGTTTGTTTGTTGGTGTGTGTTGTTGGTATGTGTGTTTGAGTGTGGTATGTTTGTTTGTTGTTGGTGTTTGTTGGTGTGTGTGTATTGTGTCGTTTTGTGTATGTAATGGTGTGAGTGGTTGGTTTGCGCGGCCCTGTGGTCTAGTGGTATGATTCTCGCTTAGGGTGCGAGAGGTCCCGGATTCGATCTCCGGCAGGGCCCTCCTCTTTTCTCTTCGCATCTCTCTTCTTTTATCCCTTTACACGTATCCTTGTTTGTTTATGTAGCGCTTGTTTCGTGGCCTCCTTGCCGCTCGCTTTGCCGTCCTTTTCACATGCTTTCTCGCATCCACACGTGCTTGCCATGACACGACGAATGGAGTGCTCACGTTGTCGTCCTTTCTTTGCATGATTTCGAGCGTCCTCGGGTGTCCGCGGTCGATATGGAGAGGGTGTAATGGTAATTGGTTGGTGTGTATAAAACGGTCCGAATGTGTTTGTGGGACGAGAGAAGGGATGTGGTATGTTTGTTTGTTGGTGTGTGTTGTTGGTATGTGTGTTTGAGTGTGGTATGTTTGTTTGTTGTTGGTGTTTGTTGGTGTGTGTGTATTGTGTCGTTTTGTGTATGTAATGGTGTGAGTGGTTGGTTTGCGCGGCCCTGTGGTCTAGTGGTATGATTCTCGCTTAGGGTGCGAGAGGTCCCGGATTCGATCTCCGGCAGGGCCCTCCTCTTTTCTCTTCGCATCTCTCTTCTTTTATCCCTTTACACGTATCCTTGTTTGTTTATGTAGCGCTTGTTTCGTGGCCTCCTTGCCGCTCGCTTTGCCGTCCTTTTCACATGCTTTCTTGCATCCACACGTGCTTGCCATGACACGACGAATGGAGTGCTCACGTTGTCGTCCTTTCTTTGCATGATTTCGAGCGTCCTCGGGTGTCCGCGGTCGATATGGAGAGGGTGTAATGGTAATTGGTTGGTGTGTATAAAACGGTCCGAATGTGTTTGTGGGACGAGAGAAGGGATGTGGTATGTTTGTTTGTTGGTGTGTGTTGTTGGTATGTGTGTTTGAGTGTGGTATGTTTGTTTGTTGTTGGTGTTTGTTGGTGTGTGTGTATTGTGTCGTTTTGTGTATGTAATGGTGTGAGTGGTTGGTTTGCGCGGCCCTGTGGTCTAGTGGTATGATTCTCGCTTAGGGTGCGAGAGGTCCCGGATTCGATCTCCGGCAGGGCCCTCCTCTTTTCTCTTCGCATCTCTCTTCTTTTATCCCTTTACACGTATCCTTGTTTGTTTATGTAGCGCTTGTTTCGTGGCCTCCTTGCCGCTCGCTTTGCCGTCCTTTTCATATGCTTTCTCGCATCCACACGTGCTTGCCATGACACGACGAATGGAGTGCTCACGTTGTCGTCCTTTCTTTGCATGATTTCGAGCGTCCTCGGGTGTCCGCGGTCGATATGGATAGGGTGTAATGGTAATTGGTTGGTGTGTATAAAACGGTCCGAATGTGTTTGTGGGACGAGAGAAGGGATGTGGTATGTTTGTTTGTTGGTGTGTGTTGTTGGTATGTGTGTTTGAGTGTGGTATGTTTGTTTGTTGTTGGTGTTTGTTGGTGTGTGTGTATTGTGTCGTTTTGTGTATGTAATGGTGTGAGTGGTTGGTTTGCGCGGCCCTGTGGTCTAGTGGTATGATTCTCGCTTAGGGTGCGAGAGGTCCCGGATTCGATCTCCGGCAGGGCCCTCCTCTTTTCTCTTCGCATCTCTCTTCTTTTATCCCTTTACACGTATCCTTGTTTGTTTATGTAGCGCTTGTTTCGTGGCCTCCTTGCCGCTCGCTTTGCCGTCCTTTTCACATGCTTTCTCGCATCCACACGTGCTTGCCATGACACGACGAATGGAGTGCTCACGTTGTCGTCCTTTCTTTGCATGATTTCGAGCGTCCTCGGGTGTCCGCGGTCGATATGGATAGGGTGTAATGGTAATTGGTTGGTGTGTATAAAACGGTCCGAATGTGTTTGTGGGACGAGAGAAGGGATGTGGTATGTTTGTTTGTTGGTGTGTGTTGTTGGTATGTGTGTTTGAGTGTGGTATGTTTGTTTGTTGTTGGTGTTTGTTGGTGTGTGTGTATTGTGTCGTTTTGTGTATGTAATGGTGTGAGTGGTTGGTTTGCGCGGCCCTGTGGTCTAGTGGTATGATTCTCGCTTAGGGTGCGAGAGGTCCCGGATTCGATCTCCGGCAGGGCCCTCCTCTTTTCTCTTCGCATCTCTCTTCTTTTATCCCTTTACACGTATCCTTGTTTGTTTATGTAGCGCTTGTTTCGTGGCCTCCTTGCCGCTCGCTTTGCCGTCCTTTTCACATGCTTTCTTGCATCCACACGTGCTTGCCATGACACGACGAATGGAGTGCTCACGTTGTCGTCCTTTCTTTGCATGATTTCGAGCGTCCTCGGGTGTCCGCGGTCGATATGGAGAGGGTGTAATGGTAATTGGTTGGTGTGTATAAAACGGTCCGAATGTGTTTGTGGGACGAGAGAAGGGATGTGGTATGTTTGTTTGTTGGTGTGTGTTGTTGGTATGTGTGTTTGAGTGTGGTATGTTTGTTTGTTGTTGGTGTTTGTTGGTGTGTGTGTATTGTGTCGTTTTGTGTATGTAATGGTGTGAGTGGTTGGTTTGCGCGGCCCTGTGGTCTAGTGGTATGATTCTCGCTTAGGGTGCGAGAGGTCCCGGATTCGATCTCCGGCAGGGCCCTCCTCTTTTCTCTTCGCATCTCTCTTCTTTTATCCCTTTACACGTATCCTTGTTTGTTTATGTAGCGCTTGTTTCGTGGCCTCCTTGCCGCTCGCTTTGCCGTCCTTTTCATATGCTTTCTCGCATCCACACGTGCTTGCCATGACACGACGAATGGAGTGCTCACGTTGTCGTCCTTTCTTTGCATGATTTCGAGCGTCCTCGGGTGTCCGCGGTCGATATGGATAGGGTGTAATGGTAATTGGTTGGTGTGTATAAAACGGTCCGAATGTGTTTGTGGGACGAGAGAAGGGATGTGGTATGTTTGTTTGTTGGTGTGTGTTGTTGGTATGTGTGTTTGAGTGTGGTATGTTTGTTTGTTGTTGGTGTTTGTTGGTGTGTGTGTATTGTGTCGTTTTGTGTATGTAATGGTGTGAGTGGTTGGTTTGCGCGGCCCTGTGGTCTAGTGGTATGATTCTCGCTTAGGGTGCGAGAGGTCCCGGATTCGATCTCCGGCAGGGCCCTCCTCTTTTCTCTTCGCATCTCTCTTCTTTTATCCCTTTACACGTATCCTTGTTTGTTTATGTAGCGCTTGTTTCGTGGCCTCCTTGCCGCTCGCTTTGCCGTCCTTTTCATATGCTTTCTCGCATCCACACGTGCTTGCCATGACACGACGAATGGAGTGCTCACGTTGTCGTCCTTTCTTTGCATGATTTCGAGCGTCCTCGGGTGTCCGCGGTCGATATGGATAGGGTGTAATGGTAATTGGTTGGTGTGTATAAAACGGTCCGAATGTGTTTGTGGGACGAGAGAAGGGATGTGGTATGTTTGTTTGTTGGTGTGTGTTGTTGGTATGTGTGTTTGAGTGTGGTATGTTTGTTTGTTGTTGGTGTTTGTTGGTGTGTGTGTATTGTGTCGTTTTGTGTATGTAATGGTGTGAGTGGTTGGTTTGCGCGGCCCTGTGGTCTAGTGGTATGATTCTCGCTTAGGGTGCGAGAGGTCCCGGATTCGATCTCCGGCAGGGCCCTCCTCTTTTCTCTTCGCATCTCTCTTCTTTTATCCCTTTACACGTATCCTTGTTTGTTTATGTAGCGCTTGTTTCGTGGCCTCCTTGCCGCTCGCTTTGCCGTCCTTTTCACATGCTTTCTCGCATCCACACGTGCTTGCCATGACACGACGAATGGAGTGCTCACGTTGTCGTCCTTTCTTTGCATGATTTCGAGCGTCCTCGGGTGTCCGCGGTCGATATGGATAGGGTGTAATGGTAATTGGTTGGTGTGTATAAAACGGTCCGAATGTGTTTGTGGGACGAGAGAAGGGATGTGGTATGTTTGTTTGTTGGTGTGTGTTGTTGGTATGTGTGTTTGAGTGTGGTATGTTTGTTTGTTGTTGGTGTTTGTTGGTGTGTGTGTATTGTGTCGTTTTGTGTATGTAATGGTGTGAGTGGTTGGTTTGCGCGGCCCTGTGGTCTAGTGGTATGATTCTCGCTTAGGGTGCGAGAGGTCCCGGATTCGATCTCCGGCAGGGCCCTCCTCTTTTCTCTTCGCATCTCTCTTCTTTTATCCCTTTACACGTATCCTTGTTTGTTTATGTAGCGCTTGTTTCGTGGCCTCCTTGCCGCTCGCTTTGCCGTCCTTTTCATATGCTTTCTCGCATCCACACGTGCTTGCCATGACACGACGAATGGAGTGCTCACGTTGTCGTCCTTTCTTTGCATGATTTCGAGCGTCCTCGGGTGTCCGCGGTCGATATGGATAGGGTGTAATGGTAATTGGTTGGTGTGTATAAAACGGTCCGAATGTGTTTGTGGGACGAGAGAAGGGATGTGGTATGTTTGTTTGTTGGTGTGTGTTGTTGGTATGTGTGTTTGAGTGTGGTATGTTTGTTTGTTGTTGGTGTTTGTTGGTGTGTGTGTATTGTGTCGTTTTGTGTATGTAATGGTGTGAGTGGTTGGTTTGCGCGGCCCTGTGGTCTAGTGGTATGATTCTCGCTTAGGGTGCGAGAGGTCCCGGATTCGATCTCCGGCAGGGCCCTCCTCTTTTCTCTTCGCATCTCTCTTCTTTTATCCCTTTACACGTATCCTTGTTTGTTTATGTAGCGCTTGTTTCGTGGCCTCCTTGCCGCTCGCTTTGCCGTCCTTTTCATATGCTTTCTCGCATCCACACGTGCTTGCCATGACACGACGAATGGAGTGCTCACGTTGTCGTCCTTTCTTTGCATGATTTCGAGCGTCCTCGGGTGTCCGCGGTCGATATGGATAGGGTGTAATGGTAATTGGTTGGTGTGTATAAAACGGTCCGAATGTGTTTGTGGGACGAGAGAAGGGATGTGGTATGTTTGTTTGTTGGTGTGTGTTGTTGGTATGTGTGTTTGAGTGTGGTATGTTTGTTTGTTGTTGGTGTTTGTTGGTGTGTGTGTATTGTGTCGTTTTGTGTATGTAATGGTGTGAGTGGTTGGTTTGCGCGGCCCTGTGGTCTAGTGGTATGATTCTCGCTTAGGGTGCGAGAGGTCCCGGATTCGATCTCCGGCAGGGCCCTCCTCTTTTCTCTTCGCATCTCTCTTCTTTTATCCCTTTACACGTATCCTTGTTTGTTTATGTAGCGCTTGTTTCGTGGCCTCCTTGCCGCTCGCTTTGCCGTCCTTTTCACATGCTTTCTCGCATCCACACGTGCTTGCCATGACACGACGAATGGAGTGCTCACGTTGTCGTCCTTTCTTTGCATGATTTCGAGCGTCCTCGGGTGTCCGCGGTCGATATGGATAGGGTGTAATGGTAATTGGTTGGTGTGTATAAAACGGTCCGAATGTGTTTGTGGGACGAGAGAAGGGATGTGGTATGTTTGTTTGTTGGTGTGTGTTGTTGGTATGTGTGTTTGAGTGTGGTATGTTTGTTTGTTGTTGGTGTTTGTTGGTGTGTGTGTATTGTGTCGTTTTGTGTATGTAATGGTGTGAGTGGTTGGTTTGCGCGGCCCTGTGGTCTAGTGGTATGATTCTCGCTTAGGGTGCGAGAGGTCCCGGATTCGATCTCCGGCAGGGCCCTCCTCTTTTCTCTTCGCATCTCTCTTCTTTTATCCCTTTACACGTATCCTTGTTTGTTTATGTAGCGCTTGTTTCGTGGCCTCCTTGCCGCTCGCTTTGCCGTCCTTTTCATATGCTTTCTCGCATCCACACGTGCTTGCCATGACACGACGAATGGAGTGCTCACGTTGTCGTCCTTTCTTTGCATGATTTCGAGCGTCCTCGGGTGTCCGCGGTCGATATGGATAGGGTGTAATGGTAATTGGTTGGTGTGTATAAAACGGTCCGAATGTGTTTGTGGGACGAGAGAAGGGATGTGGTATGTTTGTTTGTTGGTGTGTGTTGTTGGTATGTGTGTTTGAGTGTGGTATGTTTGTTTGTTGTTGGTGTTTGTTGGTGTGTGTGTATTGTGTCGTTTTGTGTATGTAATGGTGTGAGTGGTTGGTTTGCGCGGCCCTGTGGTCTAGTGGTATGATTCTCGCTTAGGGTGCGAGAGGTCCCGGATTCGATCTCCGGCAGGGCCCTCCTCTTTTCTCTTCGCATCTCTCTTCTTTTATCCCTTTACACGTATCCTTGTTTGTTTATGTAGCGCTTGTTTCGTGGCCTCCTTGCCGCTCGCTTTGCCGTCCTTTTCACATGCTTTCTCGCATCCACACGTGCTTGCCATGACACGACGAATGGAGTGCTCACGTTGTCGTCCTTTCTTTGCATGATTTCGAGCGTCCTCGGGTGTCCGCGGTCGATATGGATAGGGTGTAATGGTAATTGGTTGGTGTGTATAAAACGGTCCGAATGTGTTTGTGGGACGAGAGAAGGGATGTGGTATGTTTGTTTGTTGGTGTGTGTTGTTGGTATGTGTGTTTGAGTGTGGTATGTTTGTTTGTTGTTGGTGTTTGTTGGTGTGTGTGTATTGTGTCGTTTTGTGTATGTAATGGTGTGAGTGGTTGGTTTGCGCGGCCCTGTGGTCTAGTGGTATGATTCTCGCTTAGGGTGCGAGAGGTCCCGGATTCGATCTCCGGCAGGGCCCTCCTCTTTTCTCTTCGCATCTCTCTTCTTTTATCCCTTTACACGTATCCTTGTTTGTTTATGTAGCGCTTGTTTCGTGGCCTCCTTGCCGCTCGCTTTGCCGTCCTTTTCACATGCTTTCTCGCATCCACACGTGCTTGCCATGACACGACGAATGGAGTGCTCACGTTGTCGTCCTTTCTTTGCATGATTTCGAGCGTCCTCGGGTGTCCGCGGTCGATATGGATAGGGTGTAATGGTAATTGGTTGGTGTGTATAAAACGGTCCGAATGTGTTTGTGGGACGAGAGAAGGGATGTGGTATGTTTGTTTGTTGGTGTGTGTTGTTGGTATGTGTGTTTGAGTGTGGTATGTTTGTTTGTTGTTGGTGTTTGTTGGTGTGTGTGTATTGTGTCGTTTTGTGTATGTAATGGTGTGAGTGGTTGGTTTGCGCGGCCCTGTGGTCTAGTGGTATGATTCTCGCTTAGGGTGCGAGAGGTCCCGGATTCGATCTCCGGCAGGGCCCTCCTCTTTTCTCTTCGCATCTCTCTTCTTTTATCCCTTTACACGTATCCTTGTTTGTTTATGTAGCGCTTGTTTCGTGGCCTCCTTGCCGCTCGCTTTGCCGTCCTTTTCACATGCTTTCTCGCATCCACACGTGCTTGCCATGACACGACGAATGGAGTGCTCACGTTGTCGTCCTTTCTTTGCATGATTTCGAGCGTCCTCGGGTGTCCGCGGTCGATATGGATAGGGTGTAATGGTAATTGGTTGGTGTGTATAAAACGGTCCGAATGTGTTTGTGGGACGAGAGAAGGGATGTGGTATGTTTGTTTGTTGGTGTGTGTTGTTGGTATGTGTGTTTGAGTGTGGTATGTTTGTTTGTTGTTGGTGTTTGTTGGTGTGTGTGTATTGTGTCGTTTTGTGTATGTAATGGTGTGAGTGGTTGGTTTGCGCGGCCCTGTGGTCTAGTGGTATGATTCTCGCTTAGGGTGCGAGAGGTCCCGGATTCGATCTCCGGCAGGGCCCTCCTCTTTTCTCTTCGCATCTCTCTTCTTTTATCCCTTTACACGTATCCTTGTTTGTTTATGTAGCGCTTGTTTCGTGGCCTCCTTGCCGCTCGCTTTGCCGTCCTTTTCACATGCTTTCTCGCATCCACACGTGCTTGCCATGACACGACGAATGGAGTGCTCACGTTGTCGTCCTTTCTTTGCATGATTTCGAGCGTCCTCGGGTGTCCGCGGTCGATATGGATAGGGTGTAATGGTAATTGGTTGGTGTGTATAAAACGGTCCGAATGTGTTTGTGGGACGAGAGAAGGGATGTGGTATGTTTGTTTGTTGGTGTGTGTTGTTGGTATGTGTGTTTGAGTGTGGTATGTTTGTTTGTTGTTGGTGTTTGTTGGTGTGTGTGTATTGTGTCGTTTTGTGTATGTAATGGTGTGAGTGGTTGGTTTGCGCGGCCCTGTGGTCTAGTGGTATGATTCTCGCTTAGGGTGCGAGAGGTCCCGGATTCGATCTCCGGCAGGGCCCTCCTCTTTTCTCTTCGCATCTCTCTTCTTTTATCCCTTTACACGTATCCTTGTTTGTTTATGTAGCGCTTGTTTCGTGGCCTCCTTGCCGCTCGCTTTGCCGTCCTTTTCATATGCTTTCTCGCATCCACACGTGCTTGCCATGACACGACGAATGGAGTGCTCACGTTGTCGTCCTTTCTTTGCATGATTTCGAGCGTCCTCGGGTGTCCGCGGTCGATATGGATAGGGTGTAATGGTAATTGGTTGGTGTGTATAAAACGGTCCGAATGTGTTTGTGGGACGAGAGAAGGGATGTGGTATGTTTGTTTGTTGGTGTGTGTTGTTGGTATGTGTGTTTGAGTGTGGTATGTTTGTTTGTTGTTGGTGTTTGTTGGTGTGTGTGTATTGTGTCGTTTTGTGTATGTAATGGTGTGAGTGGTTGGTTTGCGCGGCCCTGTGGTCTAGTGGTATGATTCTCGCTTAGGGTGCGAGAGGTCCCGGATTCGATCTCCGGCAGGGCCCTCCTCTTTTCTCTTCGCATCTCTCTTCTTTTATCCCTTTACACGTATCCTTGTTTGTTTATGTAGCGCTTGTTTCGTGGCCTCCTTGCCGCTCGCTTTGCCGTCCTTTTCATATGCTTTCTCGCATCCACACGTGCTTGCCATGACACGACGAATGGAGTGCTCACGTTGTCGTCCTTTCTTTGCATGATTTCGAGCGTCCTCGGGTGTCCGCGGTCGATATGGAGAGGGTGTAATGGTAATTGGTTGGTGTGTATAAAACGGTCCGAATGTGTTTGTGGGACGAGAGAAGGGATGTGGTATGTTTGTTTGTTGGTGTGTGTTGTTGGTATGTGTGTTTGAGTGTGGTATGTTTGTTTGTTGTTGGTGTTTGTTGGTGTGTGTGTATTGTGTCGTTTTGTGTATGTAATGGTGTGAGTGGTTGGTTTGCGCGGCCCTGTGGTCTAGTGGTATGATTCTCGCTTAGGGTGCGAGAGGTCCCGGATTCGATCTCCGGCAGGGCCCTCCTCTTTTCTCTTCGCATCTCTCTTCTTTTATCCCTTTACACGTATCCTTGTTTGTTTATGTAGCGCTTGTTTCGTGGCCTCCTTGCCGCTCGCTTTGCCGTCCTTTTCACATGCTTTCTCGCATCCACACGTGCTTGCCATGACACGACGAATGGAGTGCTCACGTTGTCGTCCTTTCTTTGCATGATTTCGAGCGTCCTCGGGTGTCCGCGGTCGATATGGAGAGGGTGTAATGGTAATTGGTTGGTGTGTATAAAACGGTCCGAATGTGTTTGTGGGACGAGAGAAGGGATGTGGTATGTTTGTTTGTTGGTGTGTGTTGTTGGTATGTGTGTTTGAGTGTGGTATGTTTGTTTGTTGTTGGTGTTTGTTGGTGTGTGTGTATTGTGTCGTTTTGTGTATGTAATGGTGTGAGTGGTTGGTTTGCGCGGCCCTGTGGTCTAGTGGTATGATTCTCGCTTAGGGTGCGAGAGGTCCCGGATTCGATCTCCGGCAGGGCCCTCCTCTTTTCTCTTCGCATCTCTCTTCTTTTATCCCTTTACACGTATCCTTGTTTGTTTATGTAGCGCTTGTTTCGTGGCCTCCTTGCCGCTCGCTTTGCCGTCCTTTTCATATGCTTTCTCGCATCCACACGTGCTTGCCATGACACGACGAATGGAGTGCTCACGTTGTCGTCCTTTCTTTGCATGATTTCGAGCGTCCTCGGGTGTCCGCGGTCGATATGGATAGGGTGTAATGGTAATTGGTTGGTGTGTATAAAACGGTCCGAATGTGTTTGTGGGACGAGAGAAGGGATGTGGTATGTTTGTTTGTTGGTGTGTGTTGTTGGTATGTGTGTTTGAGTGTGGTATGTTTGTTTGTTGTTGGTGTTTGTTGGTGTGTGTGTATTGTGTCGTTTTGTGTATGTAATGGTGTGAGTGGTTGGTTTGCGCGGCCCTGTGGTCTAGTGGTATGATTCTCGCTTAGGGTGCGAGAGGTCCCGGATTCGATCTCCGGCAGGGCCCTCCTCTTTTCTCTTCGCATCTCTCTTCTTTTATCCCTTTACACGTATCCTTGTTTGTTTATGTAGCGCTTGTTTCGTGGCCTCCTTGCCGCTCGCTTTGCCGTCCTTTTCATATGCTTTCTCGCATCCACACGTGCTTGCCATGACACGACGAATGGAGTGCTCACGTTGTCGTCCTTTCTTTGCATGATTTCGAGCGTCCTCGGGTGTCCGCGGTCGATATGGAGAGGGTGTAATGGTAATTGGTTGGTGTGTATAAAACGGTCCGAATGTGTTTGTGGGACGAGAGAAGGGATGTGGTATGTTTGTTTGTTGGTGTGTGTTGTTGGTATGTGTGTTTGAGTGTGGTATGTTTGTTTGTTGTTGGTGTTTGTTGGTGTGTGTGTATTGTGTCGTTTTGTGTATGTAATGGTGTGAGTGGTTGGTTTGCGCGGCCCTGTGGTCTAGTGGTATGATTCTCGCTTAGGGTGCGAGAGGTCCCGGATTCGATCTCCGGCAGGGCCCTCCTCTTTTCTCTTCGCATCTCTCTTCTTTTATCCCTTTACACGTATCCTTGTTTGTTTATGTAGCGCTTGTTTCGTGGCCTCCTTGCCGCTCGCTTTGCCGTCCTTTTCACATGCTTTCTCGCATCCACACGTGCTTGCCATGACACGACGAATGGAGTGCTCACGTTGTCGTCCTTTCTTTGCATGATTTCGAGCGTCCTCGGGTGTCCGCGGTCGATATGGAGAGGGTGTAATGGTAATTGGTTGGTGTGTATAAAACGGTCCGAATGTGTTTGTGGGACGAGAGAAGGGATGTGGTATGTTTGTTTGTTGGTGTGTGTTGTTGGTATGTGTGTTTGAGTGTGGTATGTTTGTTTGTTGTTGGTGTTTGTTGGTGTGTGTGTATTGTGTCGTTTTGTGTATGTAATGGTGTGAGTGGTTGGTTTGCGCGGCCCTGTGGTCTAGTGGTATGATTCTCGCTTAGGGTGCGAGAGGTCCCGGATTCGATCTCCGGCAGGGCCCTCCTCTTTTCTCTTCGCATCTCTCTTCTTTTATCCCTTTACACGTATCCTTGTTTGTTTATGTAGCGCTTGTTTCGTGGCCTCCTTGCCGCTCGCTTTGCCGTCCTTTTCACATGCTTTCTTGCATCCACACGTGCTTGCCATGACACGACGAATGGAGTGCTCACGTTGTCGTCCTTTCTTTGCATGATTTCGAGCGTCCTCGGGTGTCCGCGGTCGATATGGAGAGGGTGTAATGGTAATTGGTTGGTGTGTATAAAACGGTCCGAATGTGTTTGTGGGACGAGAGAAGGGATGTGGTATGTTTGTTTGTTGGTGTGTGTTGTTGGTATGTGTGTTTGAGTGTGGTATGTTTGTTTGTTGTTGGTGTTTGTTGGTGTGTGTGTATTGTGTCGTTTTGTGTATGTAATGGTGTGAGTGGTTGGTTTGCGCGGCCCTGTGGTCTAGTGGTATGATTCTCGCTTAGGGTGCGAGAGGTCCCGGATTCGATCTCCGGCAGGGCCCTCCTCTTTTCTCTTCGCATCTCTCTTCTTTTATCCCTTTACACGTATCCTTGTTTGTTTATGTAGCGCTTGTTTCGTGGCCTCCTTGCCGCTCGCTTTGCCGTCCTTTTCACATGCTTTCTCGCATCCACACGTGCTTGCCATGACACGACGAATGGAGTGCTCACGTTGTCGTCCTTTCTTTGCATGATTTCGAGCGTCCTCGGGTGTCCGCGGTCGATATGGAGAGGGTGTAATGGTAATTGGTTGGTGTGTATAAAACGGTCCGAATGTGTTTGTGGGACGAGAGAAGGGATGTGGTATGTTTGTTTGTTGGTGTGTGTTGTTGGTATGTGTGTTTGAGTGTGGTATGTTTGTTTGTTGTTGGTGTTTGTTGGTGTGTGTGTATTGTGTCGTTTTGTGTATGTAATGGTGTGAGTGGTTGGTTTGCGCGGCCCTGTGGTCTAGTGGTATGATTCTCGCTTAGGGTGCGAGAGGTCCCGGATTCGATCTCCGGCAGGGCCCTCCTCTTTTCTCTTCGCATCTCTCTTCTCTTATCCCTTTACACGTATCCTTGTTTGTTTATGTAGCGCTTGTTTCGTGGCCTCCTTGCCGCTCGCTTTGCCGTCCTTTTCATATGCTTTCTCGCATCCACACGTGCTTGCCATGACACGACGAATGGAGTGCTCACGTTGTCGTCCTTTCTTTGCATGATTTCGAGCGTCCTCGGGTGTCCGCGGTCGATATGGATAGGGTGTAATGGTAATTGGTTGGTGTGTATAAAACGGTCCGAATGTGTTTGTGGGACGAGAGAAGGGATGTGGTATGTTTGTTTGTTGGTGTGTGTTGTTGGTATGTGTGTTTGAGTGTGGTATGTTTGTTTGTTGTTGGTGTTTGTTGGTGTGTGTGTATTGTGTCGTTTTGTGTATGTAATGGTGTGAGTGGTTGGTTTGCGCGGCCCTGTGGTCTAGTGGTATGATTCTCGCTTAGGGTGCGAGAGGTCCCGGATTCGATCTCCGGCAGGGCCCTCCTCTTTTCTCTTCGCATCTCTCTTCTTTTATCCCTTTACACGTATCCTTGTTTGTTTATGTAGCGCTTGTTTCGTGGCCTCCTTGCCGCTCGCTTTGCCGTCCTTTTCACATGCTTTCTCGCATCCACACGTGCTTGCCATGACACGACGAATGGAGTGCTCACGTTGTCGTCCTTTCTTTGCATGATTTCGAGCGTCCTCGGGTGTCCGCGGTCGATATGGAGAGGGTGTAATGGTAATTGGTTGGTGTGTATAAAACGGTCCGAATGTGTTTGTGGGACGAGAGAAGGGATGTGGTATGTTTGTTTGTTGGTGTGTGTTGTTGGTATGTGTGTTTGAGTGTGGTATGTTTGTTTGTTGTTGGTGTTTGTTGGTGTGTGTGTATTGTGTCGTTTTGTGTATGTAATGGTGTGAGTGGTTGGTTTGCGCGGCCCTGTGGTCTAGTGGTATGATTCTCGCTTAGGGTGCGAGAGGTCCCGGATTCGATCTCCGGCAGGGCCCTCCTCTTTTCTCTTCGCATCTCTCTTCTTTTATCCCTTTACACGTATCCTTGTTTGTTTATGTAGCGCTTGTTTCGTGGCCTCCTTGCCGCTCGCTTTGCCGTCCTTTTCATATGCTTTCTCGCATCCACACGTGCTTGCCATGACACGACGAATGGAGTGCTCACGTTGTCGTCCTTTCTTTGCATGATTTCGAGCGTCCTCGGGTGTCCGCGGTCGATATGGATAGGGTGTAATGGTAATTGGTTGGTGTGTATAAAACGGTCCGAATGTGTTTGTGGGACGAGAGAAGGGATGTGGTATGTTTGTTTGTTGGTGTGTGTTGTTGGTATGTGTGTTTGAGTGTGGTATGTTTGTTTGTTGTTGGTGTTTGTTGGTGTGTGTGTATTGTGTCGTTTTGTGTATGTAATGGTGTGAGTGGTTGGTTTGCGCGGCCCTGTGGTCTAGTGGTATGATTCTCGCTTAGGGTGCGAGAGGTCCCGGATTCGATCTCCGGCAGGGCCCTCCTCTTTTCTCTTCGCATCTCTCTTCTTTTATCCCTTTACACGTATCCTTGTTTGTTTATGTAGCGCTTGTTTCGTGGCCTCCTTGCCGCTCGCTTTGCCGTCCTTTTCATATGCTTTCTCGCATCCACACGTGCTTGCCATGACACGACGAATGGAGTGCTCACGTTGTCGTCCTTTCTTTGCATGATTTCGAGCGTCCTCGGGTGTCCGCGGTCGATATGGATAGGGTGTAATGGTAATTGGTTGGTGTGTATAAAACGGTCCGAATGTGTTTGTGGGACGAGAGAAGGGATGTGGTATGTTTGTTTGTTGGTGTGTGTTGTTGGTATGTGTGTTTGAGTGTGGTATGTTTGTTTGTTGTTGGTGTTTGTTGGTGTGTGTGTATTGTGTCGTTTTGTGTATGTAATGGTGTGAGTGGTTGGTTTGCGCGGCCCTGTGGTCTAGTGGTATGATTCTCGCTTAGGGTGCGAGAGGTCCCGGATTCGATCTCCGGCAGGGCCCTCCTCTTTTCTCTTCGCATCTCTCTTCTTTTATCCCTTTACACGTATCCTTGTTTGTTTATGTAGCGCTTGTTTCGTGGCCTCCTTGCCGCTCGCTTTGCCGTCCTTTTCACATGCTTTCTTGCATCCACACGTGCTTGCCATGACACGACGAATGGAGTGCTCACGTTGTCGTCCTTTCTTTGCATGATTTCGAGCGTCCTCGGGTGTCCGCGGTCGATATGGATAGGGTGTAATGGTAATTGGTTGGTGTGTATAAAACGGTCCGAATGTGTTTGTGGGACGAGAGAAGGGATGTGGTATGTTTGTTTGTTGGTGTGTGTTGTTGGTATGTGTGTTTGAGTGTGGTATGTTTGTTTGTTGTTGGTGTTTGTTGGTGTGTGTGTATTGTGTCGTTTTGTGTATGTAATGGTGTGAGTGGTTGGTTTGCGCGGCCCTGTGGTCTAGTGGTATGATTCTCGCTTAGGGTGCGAGAGGTCCCGGATTCGATCTCCGGCAGGGCCCTCCTCTTTTCTCTTCGCATCTCTCTTCTTTTATCCCTTTACACGTATCCTTGTTTGTTTATGTAGCGCTTGTTTCGTGGCCTCCTTGCCGCTCGCTTTGCCGTCCTTTTCACATGCTTTCTCGCATCCACACGTGCTTGCCATGACACGACTAATAGTCATAATGCCGAAGACATTAGTTGAATAGGTGAGCAGTAGAAAGTTCGGTTTGAGATTGGTCAGATTGGGGACTGGGTGGAACTGTGGGTGCGGGCTTGACTGGTTGTTGAGTGATGAAAGCGATATATACGAGGAGATTTTCCACTTTGTGTGCCGACTGTGTTGTTGGAAAATATGTGACTTAACGGTGAAGGGCTTGAGATTTACTTCTTGCTCTTAATATTGACAAATCTTCGAATGTTGTACGTCATGCTCAACGTGGCCACGCTGTGCGACATCTTTGAAGGACTAGTGACTCATCCAGAGATTGAGGGTTGCTTGTCGACAGAGACGAAAATTGATCCATACTCGACGAAAGAAGCGACGAAGTTGCCTTTGAGTGGTAAGATATTGCAAAATCAGCGCGCAGTCGCGTGATGCGAAAGCTCATTCCAGTGGACAAGACGCATAACCGCAAGTTTTTCGACGAAGTAAAAACGGATGACTGTTCTCCGTTGGTCATCACGAATCATCCGGTGACATTGGCTTCTTTGGTGGTCAAGTGACGAAGCAGAAGAGAAATCAAGCCATCGTAGCTTTGCACAAGAGAACTCTTGCTGTTGAGAAGATAGTGGCCAAGTCGAAGACGAAGGGATGACGAAGAAGGTAGCGTATAGGAAGGACACAAAAAAGCTACGCAAGGGACCAGAACAAAGAACATGAACATCAAGACTATGGATACATCATAAGATATTGTCAACTAAAATTACTTTGCGAAGGAGCTGTACAAGCTCGGTCTGGACTATGCGCCTTGCATCTTGATTGGATTGGCATGCGTATCACCCGAGTGGTCGCTTCATAGAGCAGAAGGTGTACTTCTCAGCCAAGTATAAGCTATACGGGTTCGAGATAGAGTGCTCGGTTGCGCCATCTGGTCTTGCGGTTGACGTGTCGAACCACACGCCTGGCTCAAGCTCTGACCTCACCATCATGCTGGACCGGCTGCAAGTCCATCGCCAGATGCTGCGCAATCAAGACTCATCACCTCCAGAGAAGGGTGGTGAACCAACCCCTTTCCCCTCAGATGTAGGCGATGCTAGTGGACAAGGGCTATCAAGGCGCTGGTGGGGTGCTACGGACAATCCAGCCGAAGAAGCAGCCTCGAGGAGGGACCCTCGACCGCGATGAGTTGGCTCGTAATAAGGCCGTTTCATCGGGCCGTATGCAGGTCGTGTAACGGGCCTAAAGCCCGCTACGATTCTTGCACGTTGCTCGAAGGAAGCAAATTCAACTCTGTTTTATTATCGGCGAGAGGCGGAGGCCTCCCGACCACTAAATCCCTAAAGTGGCTCGCGATTGGCTGAATGTGGGCTGCGTCCAAAATATCAGCCAATCAGAGCGAGGTACATCGACGCGTGTCTACGCGGTGACACGCGTCGCATATCCTACCTACATATGCAATAAAACGGTAGATGCTGGCTACATATGCAATATGGAAAGTGTGCGGGGAGCGCCCCGCTACAGGTCGAGAACTTCTTTGGGCGCATGTGCATGCTGTAGAGGGTCACATATGCAACGTTCAAGTGGAATGAAAATCGCTTTGATAGCGTGGCTTGCCTGTGCACTGCGTTGACTAACTTTCATGTTGGTCTGATGCCTCTTCGTGGTTGTGACGGCGAGCGTTACGAGAAGGTGCTGTCCAAGTGTCAGTCAATGGGTGACCGTGCCCGCTCTCAGCGTGCCAAGACGCGACGTGTCTACCGCATGCGACAGGAACTTCACTCACGCCCGGCTCCGTACAGTACGCGACTTTCTGCTTCTGAGCGCGAAACCCAGTTTGAGCCATACAGCCCTGACAACTCGTATGTTTTATAGCTTCAGCTCATTTGAGCCAATTGCAGCTTTGATTCCCAAACGTCCAATCAATACCAGCTGGGAACCTTGGGGATTCTTCCCTTTACTGTCGATCTAGCTAAATGACTGACCAAGCTCCCACCAACATGAATGCAATCAGACTCCGTGCAGCTAGACAGGGTTAGGCTGCAGCTTCAAAGCGATAAAAACCACGGAAACCACATGTCAGGTGTCTGCTAATACCACACCACACATCCTCTTAAACTCCACAGTGCGCTACAGGGGTGGTTGTGTGACGTTCACAGTACTTCGGTCCGTCATCCCCTTGGCAGTTGATGGGGAAATGGAAAGTGAGCAAAGCTGGAGGCGACACACAGATCGATTTATAGTCGTGTGTCCTCACTTTATTTTCGTGAGTGACATTTTCCGGCTCTGTGACCTTTGATGGTCAGGAAGCCAGCAAAAACTGTGAGAAATAATGTGGAAGCCAGTAATGCAGTAGCCAGTTATGCAGCCAACTGTTTATCAGAGGTTCGTACTTACTTTCATGGCCTGGCGAGATGGAGGGCTTTCTGATATACAGCCAGAATTGTGAAAGATTTGTATCTGCATTTCGATTGATATCGCCAGATTCGTAAAACATACGAGTATTATTATTGAGTGATTTTTGAAACATGATGCACCGTCCGACATGACTGACTTTTTGAGAGTGTTACTTAATGAGATGGCCAAGTTAAAAAAAAAAAAAAAAAACCAAAGCTGGACGCCTTCAGCGCATAATGAGTGAGTTGGGAAATTAACGGTAAAATATTATTCATTTTAAATTTTCATAATGATTGGGTAATATTCTCACTGATCGTATTTTTGGCTTCCCGGCTGACGCTTGTCATTTCGATTTGAAAGTTGGAGTTGCCATTGACACTTCATGCAGTCGAGCGCTGTAAGGATCGAGCTGACTGCTGATGCTAATGCCTTGGGTAGACAGACATGCCAATCGACTCGTTATACTGTTCACGTTCGCGCACTGCACGCACTGAACCTCCCGCGGATTGCAACAAGTATATGCCCGACCGTCTCCGTGTCGGTAAATATGTCAGAGCGAAAGACCGCCACTGCGGCACAGCAGGCAAACAACCACTCAATCTGGAATCGGCACTCTCTTAGCTTCAAATTAGATGCAGTTGAGTGGTATTGTGTCCACGTATCCGTCCTCCGAGCGCGAGGAGAAAATGATGAACTTGTGGAGTTGGGAAACTTGGGCGAATTGCGACTTCCAGTCAGACCAACTGCCTACGAGGTAGCACAATTTTTCCCACTCTACCGCCGAGCGCGAGCCGCAAGTGCCGGAGCGAGACCTTCGGAGTCAGCTTTGCTCATCCCTGCTGGAAAAATCAAACTGTGGATCCGATTTGAGGTCGAAAGGGAAGAAACAGCCAAGCACTCTGCTGCTGCTTTCGGCAGATCTGTTGCTGGGCTCCATGGTGGCTTTCTTGAAAGCCTGCAGATCCAACGGAAGAAGCTAAAGGCTACCATTGTCCCAGCCGATAACTCCAGGGTTGATGCGAGTAAAGCAAGGAGCGTCATGCACGCCGAGGAAGAGCTTTTCGCTAGCGAGATCGCACAAATCCCAGCAGAGCACAAAATCGATCCCCAATCCGTACAACTCGTCCGCCAAGATATTCTCGGGCAGGGAGTTCACTCACGGGTACATCGGGCACTACTCATGCCAGCTACTGGCGGGCATCACCTTCAGGTCGCAGTGAAAGAGTTCCAGTATCTGAGCGAAACAGTTCCGCCACGAAAGGTGCTAGATGCATTTCTGCTGGAATATCGCATCCTTGCAAATCTACCAAAAGGAGCTATCAACGTAGTAGGGCTTATTGGTGTGCTTGTTCGGCCCAAACTTGCAATCGTGATGGAACTGTGCTCAAACGGGAGGTAGGATTCTATGGTCGATGAAAGCGACAGTGTTCAAAAACTCAAAACGGGAGCCTGTGCATCAACAGCATTTCCGAATGGATGAGCGATTCGAAAGACTGGGACTCCCTTCCACTTGTGCAGGCAAGTCTGCACGAGATCTTTTGGAGAGTTTATACTGATCGCCCAATCATCCAATCACCCAATTTGTCGTGCCTACCATATAGAAGTCAGCCTTCGCTCTTCAGCTTGCAGAGGGGATTGCGTTCCTGCATCGACTTCATATTATACATCGCGATATCAAGCCACACAATATCCTCCTAACTGCTGGCGAAAACGACCACTCCAAGCAGCTTATCGTGAAGGTAGGAGCAATTTCTTTTGCCGCAATTTTTGCACTAACAGCTCGCGGCGAGTAGGTTGGAGATTTGGGAAGTGCGGTTACGCATGAACCAGGAGAAGCTCCTTTGGTGGACGAAGCGGGTTCAACTGGATATACTGCACCAGAAGTATTTTCACGAAGGGGATACACTCACAAGATAGACGTTTGGAGCTTCGCGCTTGTGCTGTGGGAGATGCTTGTATCCGGGTCGCCTCGACCTCCAAATCCGTTTGCAGGAAAGACTGATGAGGAGATAATCGAGCGTGCTAGAGAAGGAGTTCGACCAGATACATCTTTGTTAGCCCAAAGCCCGTTCAAGTCGGTAATTGAAGCATGTTGGGCGTTTGACCCTGAGCTACGACCAGCAATGAGCGAAGTGGTTGTTGTATTGACTCGCATCCACTTGCATATATGTGCAGCATACACCAATTCGTAGCGCAAATTGCTCAGCCGACGAGAAACCCAGCGCAGAAGAAGAAAAAGATTGTCTATTATGCAAAGCGGTCACGAGGGAGCAGCATTGCAACTAATCCGGCGTTGCTATTCGCCCTAAGCCTTCAGCTTCCAGAGCTTGAGCTTGAAGCCAAAGAACTCGGAAGCCGTGGATGAGAACGCCGACAGAACCACGACGCGCGTGATGTTATACAGCAATGGATTCATTGTCAGTCCCGATACTTTGTTCGGGGAATTGAGCTCCTGCAGAGATGTGCAAGCACAACGATGTCAGTGCTCGAACACAGATCTATACCGTTGAATAGTTCACACAAACCTTGAGCAATTTGCTGGCAAGCTTGAGCACGTTGTTGGATACCAGCAGCTTCTCCTTCTTGTGAGGCTTAACCAGTAGGCGCAGGTATACATTCATCTAGGAGGAAGAGCATTATCAGCCATAATTGAAACGAACAGACTGACCAAACACTTTGCCCAGCGACAAACCTGCTCTGTCAGAAGCAGCGAAGTATTCTGGTACTTCTTGTTGATGTTGGACCCAAGCATCATAAAGCGCAACAGGAAAATGCTGTAAACGCGTTGATGTTAGCAACCATCAAGAAGAGACACGATAGGAAAGTGAACTCACCTCGAAAGCATGCACCACACAACAACTTCAATGTGAGCAATGCTTTGCGTTGAAAGCCCACCAGAAGACTCGGACACAGCTTGGACGCCCATAACCACAAGCAGAACGAGGATGATCAGGAACGCAGTCGACACAATTTCGTCTGCTGCACGCTGACGGCCTTGGCGCTTAAGCCACGTGCGTCCTCCACGGAGTGAAATCCAGGCCTTGATGTTCACCACATTTTTGAGCCGGAAATGAGGAAGGTTTGCGAGCCGTGACCGACGAGATGATGTGAGTGCCGTGAAGCATTTTGCATAGCTGAAGCATATTTCCAACCCCATTAGCCTGAGTCAATTCATGGAGCAAACGTGGTTGGACTGGGGGTACTTACAGGAAGCGGCGATGATATGTTACTTCAGCATCGGCAAGTGCAGAGAAAATGGCCGACGCCAGATAATATGTAGAGAGCATGCTTGACAGCGCAATTATCGAAGCACCGTATGGGATGGCGCGGATATCCACCACTAGCTGATTGATTGAGAATCGCTTCCACGTCTAAGCAAAGACGCAATGAAGTTGGGAGGGTTAAACACAGCTGAAATCAGCAGGAGCAACAACAATCTTCTCATGCACATACCTCGATAAGCTGCAGAGGGTTCTCTGAAACGGACAGGCAGTCGACTTCCTGACACTTGATGACACAGCGCAGCGCCACAGGGACGACGGCAATGATGGCAGCCGATAACTTGGCGATCTTGCGGTAGAGTAATCGTGGAGGGGTTGCTTTTACCTTCAAATCGCGTCACAAGGGGCCACTTGTCAGCGCACTCGCTCCATTCGCACCAATAGGACCGAACAACACTTACTTTGGCCAGGATTGTATTTCTAAGCTCAGCGATAGACATGGCCTTCTTGGTAGGGAAGCCGTCCTCCCACACACAGACCGTGACGCGGCGACGCGAGAACTGATCGCCGCCAACCTCGCGCTCTGACATTGTGCGAGGAAGATGTGGGCTGGCAGGCTTGTTCATCGGCGACGCAGAAGGCACAGCTGTAAACTGCAGTGCACCAACAATGAAGATGAGGACAGGCAACCATCCATATTGCATGGCGCAAACGTACACTATTCGTGGGGGTGTTGGCTGGCGTGGACGCCGATGAAGCGGGCTCGAACATGTTCTCGTTCTGGCTGGTCTCCTCATCACTGGACGAGGACGAGTTGCCGCTGTCCTCCTCGCTATCGGTGCTATCCGAGTTCTCCGACTCGGCTAGATCCGATCCGAGCCCGGACGTTCCACTCGCCGTGGTCACGTCGGACGCAGTGCTAGCCGAGTGCTGAGGCGCGTGCTTGGTGGGCGACATGATCTTGAGGGACGGCTCCGAGTCGCCTGCCTGCAGCGTGCTAGACACGCGTCCGTATCCGATGGCGACGAGCAGGAGCAAGCAGACGGGGAAGAGCAGCTCGAAGCCGCTCAGCGCCGACGTGTGCTCGGGGAAGTACAGGTAGATACCCAGCGCCACGCCGTGCAGCGCGTACAGCGCCGTCGCGATCTCATAGAACCACGGCTGCGTGGGCACATTCCCGTCAGGTCGTCACCGCGCTATTCTGCCTCTTTCGCGGGGCGAACGCACCTTCTGGCGCCAGAACTTGGCGTGGAGCGGCACGAGCAGCGCGCGGCTGAAGCCCTCCTGCACGAGCTTGCGGTCGTGGCTGGACGGCTTGGTGTGGAAGAGCGCGGACCTGCAGTTCGTTCACCAGGCGCCATCAGCCTCTCCTCGCCGCTGGCCTCCGCGTCCGCCGGCGGCGACGCACCCTTTGATGAGGTCGAAGTCGATGAGCTCGCGCGTGAGGTTGATCTCGCTCTTGAGCCGAGGCCGCGCGGCCTCCTCCGGCGCGCTGGGCGAGTTCTTGCGCGCCAGGCGCGGCGTCGAGTGCCGCGGGCTGCGCGGCTGCTGCGCCAGGTCGAGCAGCTCGGGCTCCATCTCGTGGCAGGGCATGCAGCGGTGGACTTGGACTCGGTAGCTGGTAACCGCCCGGCGCAGGAGTGAATGCGCGCGCGACGGGTAAAAACGCGAAGTGACCCATGCGCGGCGGCGGAGCCTTTCTCCCCATACAGAGGCGCATATAGTATGTAGTATGCGCCTGAAAGGCAGGAAACTTTGCTGGACACCTTTGTCCCGTATGACGACTGGACGACTGGACGGCGCGATCTCAGCCGAGGCAAAGGGACGGAACTGCATGGACGCGCGGTGGCTACGCGGGCGGTGGGAGCGAGCGAATCAGGCGGGGACATGTATGTAAGGAAGGAGGCGACCGCGAGCTTCGAGCTACTGCTTCCGCTTGCCCGCCGAGCGCGCCGAGCGCCGGCGACGGTAGAGGCACGCGGCCAGCACGACCACGGCGTTGAGAGTCGCGACGTGCACCATGAAGAGCATGGGGCTCGTCCAGAAGCCGCACACGACGCCCTTCCAGCCCTGCAGCAGCACCTCCACGTCAGCGACTCTGCGTCTGCGCCGCGGACGCCGCCAAGCTCGAGACGCACCTTGATCTCGCGCGAGGTGAGCGCGCGCTCGCCGTACTGGATCGAGAGGAAGCGCGGGACGTCGAAGGGCAGGAACTGCTCCTGCACGGGCTCGACGCCGTCGGGCACGGCCACGGCGCCGCGCTTGAGCGGGAAGAGCGAGGACTTGGGCACGCAGCCGCCGCAGCACATGTGGTCCGTGTGGTCCTGCAGCCCCTCGGAGCAGCACACGAGGCTCTCAACCCCGTCGTAGCCGGGCGGGACGAGCACGCGGTCGCCCGCGGCCGCGACCTGCGCCGCGTCCAGCTCGACGTACCAGTAGATGTCGACCCAAGTGCTGACGTCGCGCGCGTCGTACACGCGCACGCAGGGGTCGTGCAGCCGCGGGTCGGACCAGTAGAAGAAGTGGTTCTCCGTATCGTACGTGAGCTTGACCTTGTGCGGGATGTCGTCGCCGCGGTCGTAGGCCACGAGCCCCTCGGCCGCCAGCTCGCCCTTGAGCGCCGAGATCTGCGCGCACGTGGCGTTCATCACGCCCAGGTCCACGTCGTACTCCCACGGGATGAGCCCCGCGTCGCGGTGCACGCCCAGCAGCGTGCCCTTGTCCAGCCAGAACTCGACGCCGTGCCGCTTGAGCACGCGCGTCGTCTTGGTCAGCATCTCGGCCATTTGCGCGCGCGTGTCGCACTTGCTGTACACGAAGCGCAGCGCCACCAGCGCCGCCAGCGCCGCCGCCACCAGCGCCGCCAGGGGCGCCAGGCGCCAGCGCGCGGCGGCCACAGCGCCGCTCGAGGACGTCGACAGCGGCAGCATCTAATAGTTGGCGAGTGGGGATGATGCCAAACGGAAGGAGGATGCGTTCATGTGGGACACATGAGGATGCGTCGGCCGGGGGTGTTTCAGCGACGAAAAAAACGGCTGGCGAGTTCAACGTGACCCAGTGGGCTCTCGCTCGCAAAGCGAGCCCACGGCCATGCTACGCAAGTTCTTCCATGTTGGCGTCGAGGAGAACAACGTGGCGGGTGTTGGGGGCGGTGACGATGTGGGGAGCCAGCAGACTTCTCCGACGGGGTTGACCGACGACGATGCGGGGTTCGCAGACCTAGAGGCGCGCCTCGACGTCTTTGACGGTGAGACTGAGTGCCTGGCGAATGCAGGTCCATACGCGCCTGAATTCTGAGCTGTTCTCGGTGACTATCATGATAGGACGACTCCAGGGCATGATCATCCTACTTTCTCGCCAGTGCCAAGCAATCACAGGTACGTAGGTGCTTTTACGCAATACTTGCGAGGAAGACGATCCATGAGCCCACGGCGTGATTACCAGACGTGATGGAGGCCAGTCGTGCCATGGCCTCGAGCGCGCACCTCCTGTGCAAGGCGCAAGACGTCGACCAGGTAGGTAGACTGTCTCGACAGCGTAGTTGACAAAACCTACAGAGTTTCTGAACAACCATCGGCCCATCACCAGGTTGCGGTCGACGAAAGCGACGAAGACGCTCCTGTCATTAGAGAGATCAACGACTTTCGGCTGGCGTGCATCACACCGCTACAAACTGTTCGTGCTACTATTCCGCCACTCAAGGTGAGAGGGATGCGATGCGATGGTACGGCAGGCCAGTCTAACGAATAAAATCTGCCTGCATCAAGGTGCGTTGCGATCATCGACACAGCGCTCAAAGCGTTGTCATTCGATACGAGCGCAAAATTGCCGAGATTCGAGCTGGACGTCGCATTGACAAGGGACGCGAGCGCCGGGTATGATATCCCAAGATGATGAATTAGCATTGTGCTTGAAACTTACATTCCTAACCAACACAGAATCAAGTCAAACTCGACGCTGCATTGGAACGCTTCCATGAAATTGATGCAGATCTCCGAGCGGATATTGCAGCGCTGCTCAACAAGCACATCAGCGATATCGTTGGGGACTCGGTCGAGTCGGTACGGTACTGCGCGGAAAGTGAACGTTGCGCTTGGCGACCTGGACTGATACTGTTGTTGTAACAGCTCCTGATGGGGGCTCAAGAGCTTGCCTCGCAGGTCCTCAAGACGAGATCTGAATCGTTGCGCTCTAAGCTCGAAAGGAGCCGCACTTTAGTGAGCATCCAGGCAAAAGCTGCGGCGAGTCCAAAACTTCATAGCGACAAGCCACAGCTTGTGAGCTCTGACAAGGCTGATGCAATTTGCCCCGCAGAGGTTACGACGCGATCCGAAACGGCGAAGCCCGCAGACGCCAAAGGCGTTGTGATCATGCCAAAGCACGTTCTGAGCGACAAGCACAGCTTGCGCCCTCCGAAAAAGCACACGTATGGCACTCAGACATGGAACTTGCACCGCCACATCAAGGACTCGATGGCAAGCGGATTAGATCTGATTGAGTGCGTCAAGCTCCCAGACGGGTACCAGCTCCACGACTGGGTCGCAGTGCACGTGATCGACTTTTTCAACGAGATAACGCTGCTGTACGGCACCGTGTCCGAGTTCTGCACGGCGGAGACGTGCCCTCAGATGTCGGCTGGGCCGTGCTACACGTACCTGTGGGCCGACGGCGTGCAGCAAGTGGCTCCCGTGACGCTTTCCGCGCCAGAGTACGTCGACCGGCTCGTCAAGTGGGTCGAAGTGCAGCTAGACGACCCGAGTTTGTTCCCCACAGGGGTCGGCACTCCCACCATGAGCCCGGCGGATGCCGCCACCATGCTCGCAGCCGCCCGCAACATCCTCAAGCGGCTCTTCCGCGTGTACGCGCACATGTACCACAGCCATCTGCCGACGTTCGCCGCCCTGCACGCCGAGTCGCACCTGCACTTCTGCTACAAGCGGTTCGTGCTGTTCGTGACCGAGTTCGCGCTCGTCGAGCCCAAGGAGCTCAACGCGCTGCGCAAGCTCACCTCGTCGCTGCTCGCCTGATGACGCCCGACTAGCGAAAATACAGCGCCCCCTTTTTAGTGCCATCTCCCTCGAAACACGGACCCGCGGCTCGCCTGGCATCACCCATTTTCAGTGGTGCAGACATGGCGTCGCGCGTGCTGCTCCGCTGCCGCTCGCGCGCGGCCGCCGCGGCCTCCTCGGCGCTCGCTGGGGCCTCATTGGCGCCTGCTGGTGCGTCGCTAGGCGCCGCGCCGTTCCTGGTGGCGGGTGGCGCTTGGCAGCCGCTGGCGGTGCGCACCAAGGTGAGCGAGCGCACGCAGCGGCGCAAGAACCTGCGCAAGATGAAGAGCGGCGCGGCGCGCGTGCCGCTGCTCAAGGACACGCTGCGCAAGCTGTACATGCGCACGCACCCGGACCTGTTCGGGCAGTACCCGGCGCAGCAGCAGGCCAACGAGGAGTCGTACAAGGAGCTCATGGGCATCCTCGACTCGATCGAGAAGAACAACGAGTTCCCGCCCGCCAAGACGCTCGTGCTGCCCTTCTTCCTCAAGACGCCCATCGAGGGGCAGTTCAAGGAGGTAGACCTGCGCCTGCGCACCACGGGCGGCGCGTGCAACACGCTCGTCGAGGAGGCGCTCGGCCGCTTCTTCGCCGACTGCGGACTGCCCGCCGTCTTCCAGTGGGGAGAGGGCAGCTGGGGCAAGGGCATCGGCAAGGACCATGCCAAGAACTCCAACCTCGACTTTGACCGCGAGGCTGACGAGCGCCAGAAGCAGCGCGAGGCCGCAGAGGCTGCTGAGGCTGCCGCCAAGCGCGAGGAGGCTGCGCGCATGGCGGCACCCGCGTACCAGCCCGTCGACCGCAGCGCGGCGCCTGATCACTCGATCGAGACCGTGCTCAACGAGCTGAACGATGTACGACACGGATCGGTGTGCTTGGTGGCGGTATGCACCAGCTGACAACTTTTGCTCTGCGCAGGTGTTCGAGATCATCGCCGCCGTGCCGCTCATGGACGAGAAGGAGTACGGCGAGCTGCGCGTGTACTACGAGAAGGGCAAGGGCCTGGACGAAATCGACGAGCGCGGGTTCAACATCAAGCCGAGCGTGCAGCGCATTTGGACGGGCGAGCGCGACCTCACGGCGCTCACCGCTGGTCTGGACGCTGACTCGGCGCTTATCGTGCAGCGCATCCTCATGCACACGCTCAACATTGAGAAGAAGGTGCGCGAGTTCCTCGAGAACGGCGGGGTCGACACGGAGGAGGAGGAGGACGACGCCGCCAGCAAGAACTGAGCGTTGGAGCAGAAGGACGAACGCACCACGACTGCATGTTTGAATAGATTACTGCTTGGTGCTATGTTGAAGTCGTTCGCTCGCTCGCGCATTGTTGGCGATTGTTGGCGACGAGACTCTCGTCATGATAGGAATGCTACCTAGCTTGGTGACAGGTATGTACGTTGAAGTCGCTCGTTGCGAGTCGTTCGGTTGTTGGGCATGAAGAAGATGTGACTGAAGAGGTTCACGTGTTAAATTACTAGCGACTAATGTGGCGTGATTGTGGGCGTCGAAGAGAACCTTCGACCGGTCTCTAGAATGACGGCGTCGGGAACTCGCGCGCCGTGCGCAGCAGCAGCGACTCGAGCTTGGACGGCTTGGTGGGGGCGATGGTGGATCGGTCGAACGCGGCGTCTGCCACGCCCACGACCTCGGGCTCGTCCGCGAACGTGACGCGCTTCTTGGTGGCGGAGGTCTTGGGGACGGGGAAGACAGCGGTCTCTGGCTCGAGCGCCTCTAGCAGCGCGCGGTCGATCTGCATGCGCTGGTGCTTGAGCGTGAAGCGCTTCATGTACGAGTCTGCCGCGAGCAGGAATGGCAGTGCCTGCTCGGGCTTGTTCTCGTGCCACAGCTGGGCGCCGCGGTCTCTGGCGACTGACATGGCCTTCCACAGCACGGCGAGCTCCCTCTGCTCTGGCGTGGACGTGTTGTGCGCGTCTGCGGCAAAGTCCGCGACCGAGAGCGGGCTGAGCGGTGCGTCCTGGTCCTGGCTGGCCTGCTGCGCGGCCTGCACGACGGCCGTGTTCCACATGGGCAGCGGCTGGACGCGCAGGGCGTCGCGCCCCTCGAGCAGCGCGGCGAGGCGCGCGTGCGCGAGCTCTAGGAACTTGATGCACGTGGGCTGCTCGAGCGCGCCGCGCGCAAAGAGCTGCGCGAGCTCGCGCGCGACGGCGAAGAGGTTGCGCTCGACGACGACGGCGTTGCCGTCCGAGGCCCAGGCCTCGACGAGCAGCGTCTTGAGCTTGAGCTGCAGCGCGAGGCTCAGCAGGCTGCGGCGCTGCTCGAGCAGCGGCAGCGGCAGCGGCAGCAGCGCGGCGGGCTCGGCGCTGCGCGGGCGCTTGCGGGAGCCGCCGGCGGCCGCGGGGGGCGGCGACGAGGCCGAGGGAGCGCAGCCGATGTCCATGGCGGCGCGGGGCGAGGGCGCGAGCGAGACGCTGGCCATGACCTGCGCGCGGCTTGTTGGGTTGTGAGCAGGGAAGGCGGCGAGGCGGCGCGCGCGCTGTACCGTACATTTTACGGCGGCGGCAACTGGATCTCCTCGCGCGCTCTTGGACTTTGTATAGGTTACTAATCGCCACCGCGGTCAGGGCTCGGGCTCGCGGGATCCAGAGTATACAAAACGCAAGAGAAGCCGCCCGCCGGCCGGCCGCGCGCCGACAACAATCAACCTGCTCTTTTTTGGAGCTGGTTTCTTCGCCCGCGCTTGACTTGATACCTACGGAACCGCACGGGCGTGGAAAGGCACTGTGTGCCGGGCTTGGACGGCCGGCTGGACAGCCGCCGCGGGATTATACGTTGTGCGCGCATATATATATATATAGTATGCCGTCTACTGTAGACGACCGGCGGGCGCCGCTCGGCCTTTCCGGTCCGCCCCCCCCCCCTCCGGGTCAACTGCCGCCGGCATCTGTGAGTGAGTCGAACGCGAGCGCACGACACTTTACGCCGCACTGAAATGCCGGCAGCCACGAGCGCCAGCCCACTGTGGTCGACAGCGCAAGGCTCGCCCCGGCCGACACGCTGTTTACGGCCAGGCGGTGGTGCCGACGGCCGCCAACGGCGCGATCTGAGACAACGGCACACTGTACCCGCGGACCGTACACCTCGACATCCAGTGTCAACTCAACTACACAGACACACGTGCCGTACCCATATTTCCAGTGCCCCTAGCTCCCGGGCTGGGACCCCCGCGTCGCAGACGAACGCCAGCCACCGCTTCACGATGGTCCGCAGCCGATACGGTGCGAAAACTACGTACGGTTCTCACGCGCTCTCGGTTTACAGGCGCACATCCTGTCCATCAGAGTCAGCGTTAACTCGCTCTCCGCCGACCCGCTGACTGGCGAGCAGCTCCCTCCACCGAGAGATGGACACCTCGGAGCACCAGAAAGAGAAAGCGCCGCACCGGACGGAGCCCGACTGCATAACACCATCGCACCTCACGCCGGACCAAAACCGGACGGAAGCCAGCGGCTCAGGCAGCAAGAGCTGCCGATCTGCTAACACTGGGTCTGTCGGCGCTCTATAGGCCGAGACGACCGCATCCACAGAGTGACGCCACAAGATCGCGCATGGATAAAGGGCCTGCTCGTCTCCGCTGCTCCTGAGCAGAAATCTCGCCGACAGCCTCTTTCCGGTTCTGCCCTCCAGTTCTGTTTTATTTAGCACCGGACGCAGCCAGAGAGAGTGGAGAGGAAAGAGGGTTGCCAACCATGACAGCCAGAGCGAACAGCAAATATCGGAGAATCGGAGGCTGCATGGACCACGTCCAGTTCTACACCCAGCATGCGTGGCAGCATACGGTGATGACTCAGGAGTCAAGCTTTCATCCCTTACTTTCATACCGCAGTAGCTACATTGCACTATATCGAGCTAGATGGATGTAACTTTCACGGCGAGTGCGGAGCACTGCGCCGCGCAGCGAGAGACTAGAGCTGCTCAACAGCATACTTCTTAATGACGCCACGCTGTAGGCACAACACAGTCCCCGTACAATGCATACAAAAGCTACCTGAACCACGGTTTCCCTGCGAAATCACCGGTGTCGTTGGCGGCTCTGTCTTTGACGAGTGGTCGACGAGCGGTTCGGTGGTGATCCCGATGCACGGTACTGCGAGCAGCAGCGGCAAGGTGACCGTGACGATCGGCGACTCTGGCGTGTCGTGCGGGTCCGTGCACATTGAAAGCGGATCGTCGACGTCGTCTGTTGCCAGCAAGATCGACGCGTAGATCATCGCTCAATCCCACTGCTCGAACATCTCGAAGACTTCACTAACACTCGCCAACTCGTTGTATCTCAAAATGCGTATGAACCTGCGCGCACGCGTTCGAGATTGATGTCGCGTCAGAGCGCTGAAGTGAATACTCTGCTTTGCACCAACTTCGCACGAAATACATGCCAACATGGCTGAAGTCGGGCGTTCAACGCAGCACTCATAAGATCATCTCTGTCAAAACCAATGGGGATCGCGGGGCATGAACTTTCATGCCGAGCGACTCTACCAAGTTCAGATAGAAAAAACAACTCAGAAAAACAACATGCAAGACACACAACACATACAGCACTATCAGGCTTTTGGTTCTCGTGCCATTCACAGAACCCAATAATACAATCGAGGTTTGCTCATGTTTATTTTCGAGTTTGTTAACCATTGACCTTTTTGATCCACCACCACCCTCAGCCGAAGTGGTCATCAAGATGGAGAGCAGCGATTCTCCTGTGGACACCTCTGCAACGCTAGGAGCGCTCTCTATCGTGCCGATCGCACCGTCTCCATCGTTCACTACTCAGCTGAAGGCTGAAAATGATGACGAGAAGAGCAATCTTCCTATTGCGTTCCCCATGGAGACGATCGATCGCTACGGCTTTCTTGTCTCCGACAAGTACGTCAGCTTCAATGAAGTGCAACCAATTGTGCCTCCACACCGCAAGTTGCTAACACGTCGATTAATCAAAGGCGCTTTGACGCAGGAGTGAGGCCACCCGATTCGTCTCCTGAGCGGCGAGCAGCCGTGTGGCTCGAAAATCGTCGCACGCAAAAGTGGGTCCGCATGATTGGGAAGCAGCTCGAGGATTGGGAAGTGTATGTTCACGCGAAGGTTGCAGATTCTGTAGGTTGGATAGGCGCTAACCGTTGTTTCTTGGTCGGTATCTACTACTACTAACTAGATGCCAGCTCCGGCACGCATCCACGCTCAAGAAGCGTATTCGCAAGGGAATCCCAGAAGCACTGCGAGGACGCGTCTGGGGTCACTTGGCTGGCGCGTCGCTGATGCTGCGCAACAATCCTGGCGTCTATCCATCACTTCTCGCAGCTGACGACGCAGGCAAGTCCTCTGCCTCGTCTTCGTTGTCGGGAACGACCGTAACAGACACCATCTCGCGAGACATCGGCCGCACATTTCCCAAGCACTACTTGTTCCAGGCTCATCGTGCTGGCCAAGGCGCGCTCTTCAACGTCCTGCGCGCCTATGCTCAATACGACCCAGAAGTGGGCTACTGCCAGGGCATGGGATTCCTCGCCGCCATGTTTCTGAGCTATATGCCCGAGCCGCAGGCGTTCTGGCTGCTCGTTGCGTGCCTCAACCACCGGCGTTTCGCACTCGCTGACCTGTATCGTCCACGCATGCCCAAGGTGCCTGAGCTGCTGTTTGTTTGCGAGCACCTCATGAAGACACGGCTACCGAGGCTCGCAAAGCACCTTGAGGCAGAGGGTTTGCACCCAACCATGTACTTGACGCAGTGGCTGCTCACTTTGTACGCCTACAATTTCCCGTTTGCATTCGTCACACGCGTCTGGGACGCCTTCCTTCACGAAGGATGGAAGGTGATCTTCCGCGTCGCCATCGCGTTACTGCAACTCGCTCAGCGTACGTCTCGGCAGTGTATCAGTTGTATGGGATCAGTGCCTACGTACTAATTTGCAAGCCAACACCTCAATAGCGAAGCTACTGCAGATCAAGTTCGAGGCCATCATGGACTTCTTCCGAGACCTCCCCAACAAGGTTTGACTTCGTTCTGAATTGCTCCGCGTGGTGACAACCCAACCAACTTACCGCATGCAGGTGGACACAGAGGAGGTGCTTGCGGCGGCCTTCAAGCTGCCCCTCAAGCGCTCACAGATCGAGCAGCTTCGAGAGCAGTTCCAGCAGCAGCAGCAGCAGGCACCAAAGTAGGAAGGGCTCATATCGGTCTATCTCGTAGGAAATACACGCTTTCTCTCTCGCGCTAGGCTCCGTCCTAGTCCTTCTTGGCGCTGTCCGTCTCGGCGGTCGCGAAGTGGCGCTTGAGCCACGGGAGTGCAACGCCGCCGACCACGGCGACGACCACGAGCTGCACGGTGGTGGCCGTATCGATGATGTCTCCCCTGGAGCGCAGCTCGCTGAGCACGAGTCCGGCCTTGCAGCTGAGGAAGTTGTAGGGTACAAGGCCGAAGAGCGGGCCGAGCGTGAACGTGCGCAGCGGGATGTCGAGGTGCGGTGAGGCCATGTTGATGAACCAGTTGGGCGTGAAGGGGAAGACGCGCAGGAAGACGAGGTAGAGCGCGAGCTCGTTCCTGTGGGCGTCGATAAGCGTGCGCAGCGCCTCGAGCTTCTTTGGGAAGAAGCGCGCGACCAGCGCGCGGCCGAAGCGCCGCGAGAGCAGAAACATGAAGACCGAGCCGAGCGTGTTGTACGCGAGGCAGAGCGGGAAGCCCAGGCCCACGCCGAAGAGCGCGCCGCCCAGCAGGTTGAAGAAGACCGTGCCCGGGATGGCGAACGTCTGCAGGTACAGGTAGCAGGCCGCGTGGGCCAGCAGCAGCCGCGCCGGCGCGCGCGCCGCGAACGCGCGCAGCGTCTCGCCGATCTGCTGCGCGTTGGCGAGCGACGTGGGCGCCGGCAGCGCGGCCCACTCGTCGGCCGAGAGCGCCGAGACGACGAGCGAGCGCAGCGCCAGCAGCAGCGCGAGCGTCGCCAGCAGGAAGACGAGCAGCAGCGCGCGCACGTCGCGGCGCCAGGCGGCGGCGGGCGGCGGCGGCATCTTGGGGGCGGGGGGAGCGCGGCGTGATTGGGCGAAAAGCAAGCCGCGGCGGGTTCAATGGGGTCTAGCTTTGCTACATTACAGCTACAGGTGCTACAGCAGGCACGCGAACGGGTCGTCGCCCTGCTCCTCCGGCTTGAGCTCCAGCCCGCGGATGTCGTTGCCCGCGAACGGGTCGAACTCGGGGGCGGCGGCTGGGGCGGCGGCTGGAGCAGGGGCCGCGGTTGAGGCTTGGGCCGCAGCAGTTGCTTCGACGGCGGCGACGGCGTCCAGTGCGGCCGCGAGGTTGGAGGAAGACGAGGTCCCGCCGCGAGAGCCCAGGCTCAGCCGCGAGAACGACCAGCTAGAGCGTGGGGACGTCGACGACAGGCTGTTGCGTCGAGGAGGCGTCGATGAACCATCGCCTGTGAGCCCGTCGAACGCCGGCGGCGGAGACGACGCGCTCGAAATGTTCGAGTTGATGGAGGTAAGGAAGTCCTCCATGGAGCGCGATGACGGTCGCCGCTTCTTGCCTGCGGTTGAATAGCTCTGGGTGCGCAACTCCGCCATGACCGACCCCAGGTCTCCACGCGATTCCTCTAGTGCGTCCATGATGCGGTCGCTGGTAGCTTGGATTACCTCTGCAAAAACAAAGCGAGAGTTAGAATCACGAAATGTGGTTGCGCAGACTCTGGCGACGTACTCGAGAAGCTGCCGTAGTTGGCATTCATCTCGTTCCAAAGGTAGTCAAATAGCACAAACACTATTCACAGCAACACAACTGTCAGAACACAGGTCGCCATCACCACTAGGGAATGGAGTCCTCACCTTCCGAGAAAATCTTGTACAGGGCTTCTGAATCGGTAAACAACGGCCAGTTTGGCTGTCGCTCGCGAACAAGTTCGCCATCGAACTTCCAGAACAGTCTTGCAACCATGCACGTCACGTTGATACCTGCAGGACCCCACGGATACGTGTTTTCGTGTGATCCAGGCACCTGACTCGTCACCATTCGGACGGCATGATTCGGATAGTGGGTCGCAAAGTACACCAAACATTGCAGGCTCAGCATGCCACCAGCACGGAAGTCAGTTGTCGGATCGGGACGCTGGAAACCCAGTCGACTCCACGTCTCTCCGACGCGCTCAAACTCGCGCTCGCACTTCTTGTCGTCTCCCGCATCATCCTCTCCATCCGAGAACACGAGCAGGTTTTCCTCCACAATTGGTTTGTGAAGAGAAGAGCGTCGCTGGAGATGCTCCTGAGAGTAAATAGCATGCCAAAGGTCATGAAGTAGTGCTTCGTACGCAGGCTCCCCGCTCACGCAGTTCTGCTTGAGGAGCGTGTAGTGGCCTTGCATCACTTCCAGCAGTGGCTCCGCGGGCAACGAGGCCTTGGTAATCCAGAGTGTCTGACTAGCAACACCGTTGCTGCCACGTAAGAACGCTGGTAGCATCTCATCTCGCTTATTCTTGAGCTCATCTCGTTTGTTAGCAAGCGCAATTGCTTCCGCTTCGCGCTCGCGAGCCTTCTTCTCCAAGTTGTCGGCACTCTTACACCCGTCGGCGATACCAAAATGCAATGCATACGCGATGACCGCGCCGTCTTCGTATCCACACAGCAAGCAGCGTTCATCCTGCGAGAGGCTGATGCATGTAAGGTCTGCTGACGGACGCTTGCACTCGATGCGGCGCATCACACGAGATGGATCCCCAGCGTCGCGCACGTCAATCGCCGCGTCTTGTCCACCGCTGGCAGTGATAATGTACTCGCTCGAGCGTGTGAACAGCACGCTCTGGCGCAGCAAAACCTGCTCACTACCATCCGCATTCACGAGTTTCTTGTGTGAAACGATCCGTCCATTGATCGACAGCAAGTACAGTTGAGATTGCTGCACATAGTCGTTGGATGATGGAGCGTCCGACGAGCTTGAGTTGGCCAGGGGGTTCTCAAGCAACGAGAACCGCGACTTGTCATCCGAGAAAATGGAATTCGAGCGACTCAGATGACGATGCGGAACCAACGCTTCCTTCGTGATCATGTGAATGAGCGTGTCACCCGATGATGAGATAACCAGATCCGCAACGACCGAAGATGCAGAGTACAGCGATGTAGGAGGAGAAATGGATATCGAGTGGAGAGGTGCAGATCCACGCAGTGAGTGCAAGAGAATTGTGTTCTCCTTCGAAGAACTCACGACGACGTCAAGATCGACGTTCAGTGCGACTGCCACAACCGGACTCGTGTGTCCAACCAACAGCACCCATGGGAGACCACCAACTGGGAGCTCTTTCTTCGAAGCAAACATACGTCGTGAGCGAGTGGCAGCGGCCTTGGACAGAGCCCACACCGAGACTGTGCAGTCCTCGCTTCCAAACGCAAGCGCAAGATCACCAGTAAAGTCGTCTTCGCTGCGCGCCATACACAAGATCGGCTTCTTGTGAAAAGCGATACGCTGCAGCAATTCGCCATCAGCCGACCAATGAATGCGCCAGCTGCCATCCCAATATCCGCAACTGATCATTTGCTCGTAAAACACGACGCCTTGCTCGACAAGACTTCCGGTAGGAAGCTTCCACCACTGATCAACATCCACGAGGGTGAACGGACATGATCGTGACTGGTCCGCGACGCTGTTGAGATAGCGCTTAGCGAGCACAACTCCCTCCGAATCACTCGTATACACAATCGAACCATGATCTGAACCTCCACTGTGAGCACCAATACCGGTGCCACTTCCGAGAGCCGGACCAGAGCCCAGCCCCACAAGCCCATGGTTTGATGCGTTCGAGAATCGAATTGCGGTCACTGGAGCTGTGTGCTTTGATGCTAAGTCATGACGACGCACTTGTCGACGAGAAGACAGTACAGCAACGGCGTGAGAGGAAGGGAAGCGTGCCTCTAATGCTTCATCCTGAGTCATTCGCGCTGGATGAGGTCGGCGGAACAGCTGCAACGGGCAGGTACCGCGCCGAGAGAGCTTTGATCGCACAGCTACGCTAGAAGTGGTGAGATCCAGTCGCTCTGGGTAGCAGGCGATGTGGTATGAGTTGAGAGCTTCCACTGACGATGTTCCAGACTGTTTGTACCCGAAGATGAGATCAATCCAATGGTGAAGATTCTCCGACACGAAGTCGCTCTCCAAGGCTAGGCGGTGCTGGCGGATAAAGTCGTAGGCAGACGAAGCCCACGGTGGCAGAGCAACATCACGAGCCAACCCGAACGCGTTGCGCACATGGTGGTCATCTTCAGCTCCAAAGTGCCGCGCAAGAATCTTGTTGCGACGACTATCGAGGAAGTCGGGAAGGTAGAAAAACTCTGGAGTTAGCTCAAACGCACGACGCTCGTCAGTCGTCGACATTCGATATGCATCATCAATCGAATTGAACGTTGCTGTTAGGGCGTTTGCGCTGCCACTTGCGTTCTTCCCGTCTTCACTTCCTCCCAACGCAGCATTTGTAAACGGCGATAGTCGAACAAGGAAATACAAGACAGACAACATATGCGAGTACGGGTTGGAGTAGTGGTACGCGGGTAGTTGCTGCGACCCATCGACTGGAGTTGTTGCCTTGTAAGTCTCCTTCGCACGCTGGATACCCTCAAGGGTTTGCGCTCCAATCGGACGTCGAAGATCGCGGTACACTTGAGGGTCATCAAGATCCAGCACAGGTGAATCGTAGTCGCTTAGAACCCAGGGAAAAATGGGATACTGGGCAATATCGTTGTACGACCGCCCAGCCGCCATGTTGAGAGTCATGAGGTACTCGAAGTTGCTAATCTCGCGCCGCACCCACATATCAGTCCATTTGCTCTTGGCAAACATGCGCTCTGCTGTGAGAAGGCGTTTTCCCCACTTCGCGAGACATGGTGGTTTGCGTTCACGTAATGTTGCATACACAAGATCCGCCTCACCATGGACGTCAAATCCAAACATGCAAGAGCTGCCGTCAACGAAGAATATCTCGAGACCGTTCATTGAGTCCATCAGGAATCGCCGACGGTGCATCACGCGAATCACACGCACACCCCACACACGCCGCTTGAGCTGAGCCACGTTTGCTCCGTTTAGATCACTCAAGCGCTGCACACCACGGTCCTGCTGCAGAAGCGAGTACGCATCTACGATGCCCTTCAACGTCGTTGCATACTCACCATCGAACGCCATAGTGCTTGTCCCAATTCGGAGCATACCATACACAAGAACGCCTGAAGGTAAAACCAGATATGCTTTGGTCTTGTATGGTGCGCTCAGCGTCTTCCAGTGATCGTGCTTGCTAGGATACTTGGTCTTCAAGGCAGACCCAGGCGTCGTAGCGGGGCTTGGACCTTCGCTTGCTGCTGGACTCGCCGCAGGCTTGGAGCTCTTCTCGCTGCTAGGTGTAGTTCCGGTCTCTGTTCCGCTGTTCTCGCTAGATTCAGGCGGCTCTGGCTCATTCGGGATATCAATCTGGGGCGGTGTGATTGCTGTAGTCGACGGGGTCTCCACTGGCGGTTCATCAGACACCTCTTGCTTGGTAGGTCGCGTAGTTGCTAGCCGCATGATGCCTGACGAAAACCGCGATGATATGGTACCGATACGGCCTTTAGCTGACTTCACCGACATCGCTGCCATTTCGACAGACGCTGCGCGGTTGAATCGATTCTGAATGCTTGAAAAGTCGGGGTAATCCGGGGCCGGTGGAGCCTCCGGGGCCGCAGCAGAGATCTGAACATCATGAAGACTATGATCATCATCGTTAAGCTTCACATCTGAGGCTGGGACCAGTTCTTGAGTAGGTAACTCAGTGCCAATCTCATGCTCCGCTTGGGCATTTCCTGCCTCGTCATCCAGGTAGCCGACATCGCTGATACGTCTAGCTATTCCCACATAGCTTGCGTCGGCATCTGCACAGGTACCCTCTGCATTTTCTTCATCTTCCTCTTCTAGCGCCTGATCTCGTGCGGATTGAAGTAAATCAGTCGCTTCCAACGCTGCCTCGTCGATAACAATCGATCTAACACTAGCCGCAGCTGACATATCCTCAGATACATGATTCATAAGATCCGACTCGATGCTGTTGGCAATCTCTTTGTCGTTGTGGAAAGTTGCGGTATCGTCTGTGTCAGGCAACAGGCGACACCGGATCCAGTTGCTCGATGTATAGAAATCGATGCGCCAGAACTCGTTACCACCTGACAACGTAACGACACCAGTCTCATCATTTTCGCTGTACCTGCTGGAGTCAACATTCTGGTTGCCCCAAACGTGACGGATGCCCCATTTGACCATCACTCGAAGCTTCATCCAGTCATCGATGTCCTTCGCCTTGACACGCTGGAGCCATACGATGTCGTCACAGTCGCTCGATGTTTCTGCGGTACGGGTAAATCGACTAATGCGGTTAATCTCCGCCTTCGCCCGGTTCTTGGCTTCAACCTCAACCTCAAACATGGTTGCTCGTCTCAGCGCACGCACATCTCGCGAGTGCGCCATCTGCTCATGGTAAAACCCATCGCGACGACGAACCTCGTTGTTGTTTGTTGAAAAGTCTGGCTGGCTCAGTAGTGCTGCTAAATCATCAGAGGAGCGCAGCTGTACCGGAACTAACGACGCAAGAATGCCTGCCAAGCGCACTGCCGAGTCAGACCACAGCTTGCGGCGAACCCGATTAATCAGCTGCGAGAGCTCTGGAACGAGCCACAGCAGAAGTGTAGTCTCATCTCCTGGTGTGGCCTTGACAGAGCGGCTAGTCGTTACTAGCCCGGCAGATACTGTGGAACCACTTGTTGAGCCGAGACGAGATGAAGGAGCAAAAGACGACTCGTACTGTGTGATCTCTCGTCCTAAGCCCATTGCATGAATGAAGTACTCGAGCTTATTGATTCGTGCGGCGAAAACAGAGTTTGCTGGCAACTGAAGCTGTGCAACGGCCGACACATCGACGGAAGAATCGTCTCCAGTCGCATTGGTGCTAGCCTGAAGATCGGACAGTAGAACAAGATACATGCTTCGAAGCAAAAGCTGAAGAATCTGTCGCATCGGTCCGCCAGGATGCGGGCGAGCCGAAATATTGCTACCAACAGGCGGTGGCGAGTGGCTTGATCCCGAATTTGGTCCTGAACCAGATGTCGATACAGCGGTTGGGAGCAAATTAAAGCCAAAGCCAAGCTTGCCTGAGTTAGTGCGGACAGCAGACGTATCTCTCGCACTTCGAGAACCGTAGTTCGGCGGCGGGCTGTTCGAGTTTGCTCCATCTCCTGAGCGAGGTGGCCCACTGTTGCGCCTAGGTGCAGCAATACTGGCTCTACGCGCGAAGCTAGCATCGGATGCCGAGTGGAAATACGATGCAAAGTGCTGCCAAATTCCGAGGATTGAGTCAACGAGCTCGGCTTCGTGCCAAATTACGCGCTCACACTTCCAGAAAATCAGGTTTTCTCCTTGCTGAGCATCCGAGTAGGCTTCTGCACCGTTTGAAGCCGTCAAGCTAGCAGGGTCTACTGTACCCAGGGTATCCGGGTCGTAGTGGAGAACCACTGCAGCAGCCAGCGACGCGAGACTCTCTGCGTTGCACCACAAAATCGAGTCACGGGTCGGCGTGCCTTCGCTGACGTTCAGATTCATTTCGGCAGACAGCATCTCATTAATTTTGTCAAGAGTAGTCTTCAGGAGCGACACGACCACGACTTCAAGCTCGTGTGCTGATGTGATAAATCGCGAAAGCGTTGTAAAAGGGTCCTGTAACAGGAACCATGCAATCTCATTCGTCTTCACTTCGAGGCAAATCATCGAGGATATCACATCGTAGGACGCCAAAGTTATGTAGTCGACACAGCCGTTGGGGTGAAAAGTCGACATAAGTTCGATCACTACAAGCTTCATCCGCTTAGGCATCTCGTCGAAGCTCTTCGCATTAGTGTTTTTCTTCCTGTCATCGTCGCTCTGGATAGACAGCAGGCTTTTCACAAAGTCAATGTCGTCACGCATAATGATCGTGTACAGAGCATTAATGCGTGCAGCCTCCGTCTCCTCGGCGTTCAGCACCATCTCGCGCAATTGACCCATCGGGACGCCAGAGCACCCAGTCACTTCTATACCATAGAGATTCAGTGGCCCACTCCCAATGCTAGGTTGCGCATGCTTCTGGCCATCTCCGCGCAAGCTCAGAATGGCTTCAATAATCGGGACCTGCTCTGTCGTCGAGGACTCTGTCGCCGTACCATCCATATTTGAAATACTACCGAAGATTAGCACCTGACGGTTGATAGCACTCGCCGGCGTGGACGAAGCAAAGAGGATTTTCAAGTGTCGAATCGCTACCATGCGAATAGTCACTGAGCTTGATCGGACCAGTCCCAAGAATGCCGGCATCATGTTGCCATGCCAAATAGTCGCGCGGCTCAGCACGTCCTCATCGATCAAGGCGTCGTATTCTTCAGTCTTACCCTCTAGAGCCCTCATGTCGTTCTCAGTCACCTGAACTCCAAGAATCATCAATAGCACCTCAGCATACACACCCATAGACACAGGTCGCTCTTCTGGTTTCAACGCATGCATAATCAAGTACGAATCCCCAATGGAAAGATGAATCTTGTCAGGATTGTTCACACGTTCAAGGTCCCCACTGCAGCCACATTTCAGGAACAAGTATGTTCGCAGCAATCGCAACGTCATAACACGAATTACGTCATTGTGAAACTCCAGCAGCGGCAGCCAAATCCGAAGGCCTCCGAGGCGACCAAAGAGATCCAGCATACCAGCAGGAGCGGTTGGCTGGACGGATAGCTCAATCAATAGCTGAAGAAGGTCCGGCAAGTCCACTTCTGGTACATTCTCAATGATTGTACCGCCCTCTGGGTCGCCTTCCGTCATTGTCTTCGGCAAATTTGGATCAGCTGGACTGGAATGTGTGCTGGGAGAAGTGGACTGCTGCAGCGCCGCCTGCTGGCTAGCTCCACCATTCGTGTCCGATAGTGCAGGAGTGCCATCAACATTCATCCCGGGCACCATAGGATGTGATGGCTTTCCAATCATACAGAATATCAAGGTTCGAGTGCTTTCGTATGAAAGCTGTGTCTTCACCTCTTTTCCCTTTGACGCAAACGCGATCACCGAGGTTGATGTCTTGGGGGGAGGGGATTCACACAACACTATTCGAAGCATCGTCAGAACACGTCTGCGCAAAGAGTTTACATCTTCTGCCGAGAGCACGCGAGCACGACTCAGCGTTGTTCCGCTAGGATACCTCCAATAAATCCACGATAATGTGCGCAAGAAGTGGCGAGTTGCCACTGGCGACAAATTGCTACTGTCCTTCCGCGTCATGATTTCGAGCTTATCGAAGACTGTAGCTTGGAGATCTGCTGGCGCATTGATCCATATTCGGAAGTTGAAGAGCAGGTATTTGTAAATCTCGTCAGCAAGGATCCGATCCGAGATTACTGCGCTGCGCAAGCGGTCCATCGAAGTGAACAGATCTGCTGTAAAGTACCGGCTAGGCAATGAGCGAACTAGCAGCGCCATCAGGCGGACACCTTGACTTCGGCGGAAGATGAATTTGTTTACGAGTGAATGCCGCATGATTTCCGCGATGAGTAGGATGACCTTTGGCACACACTTGACTCCCACTGGGCGAGCGATCAAGTCGCTCATTTGCCGCATGAACTTGGCGTCCTCTTCGAACTGAATAGTTGGATGGTTGACATCACCACCATTCGAAACATCGTTTGAGCTCTTGGGTGATCCAGACGGCACACGTGACACCAACAGAGGAAGACAAATTAGTGGACCTCCCAACTGCGCAACAGCTTGCTTGAATGTCCCGGCGTGGCGAAGACGGACACCTGCACTAGCAGCCGAAGCATGATGCTCGTTCCCACTCGAGTCGTAGCACAATCCCTTGAGGCGATCCGAATGCCGGGCATCGTAGGCAACTAACAATCCATCAGAAGAGGTACTGGATGATCCTTGTGCCCCAGCAGCCCCACCGTTCGAAGATGTGGAGGACGAGGAAATGAATGAGTTGAATTGAAACACCAACGCGTCATACTCGTCCACACTATGAATGTTGGAGATGATGCTCGCTGGAAGTGCTTGCCCAAACAGAGACGTTGGCCCCAAGAGGACCCGGAGTGCGTTCGCTCCATTGCTCTCTCGCATTCCCAAGTAAGCCTTCACAACCGGCACCATTAGGGCAGTGTTAGGGTACGCTAGACGCATGCTTTGACGCAACTCTGCATTCAAGTAGACATCAAGCTTCGATCCACGGATTTGGCGATGCGTGTGGGTAATGCACAAGAAATGCCAACGGCCAGGAGTGATCAGGTCGGGTACTTCGACATGCCCATCATTTTTGCGCTTGTCGAAGCAGGTAATCATCAGTGAAGAACGCATAAACGAGCATGTGATGCCTACTCCCGATTTCCCACTGTGATTGCACACAAACACCCACATGTCAGATAAAGCAACTTGGAAACCGGATAATTATGCAGGCCCAAAACGCACCAAAAGGTGAAAAGTGGAGCCGCCACTTCAGGAAGCACTTCGAACTTGATCCACGCACAAAACGTGTATCCGTTGTTGGGAAATGAGTCCAAAACAGGAAGAAGCAGGCCAGAAAATTCGCCATTCAAGTCAAAGAAGGAGGCGGGGCCAAACGAGTCGCGCGCGATCATCTCGAGCGTTGACACGTAGTACCGCATCGCGGCGTCGTCAGGCTCCTCGTGCTCCATGCGCGTGCTGCGGAAAACGCCGAGCATGGCGCGGATGTCGTCGATGTCGACCGAGTGGTTCGCCAGGTACAGCAGGAGCTTGAGCACTTTCTTCAGCACGGCAGTCGAGATGGACGGATCCGCGAACAGCCCGCGGTCGCTCAGGAAGCGCAGGATGTCGCGCTGGAGCCCGACGCTCGAGCACGCCTCGATGCTCGCGCAGTTGCTTCGCACCAGGTTGATGACCGAGTCCAGGGCTCGGATCTAGCAGGGAAAACGACGCGTGAGGCTACGCATCGCGAGACAGCCGCGGTGGGATCCCGGCGCTCACCTGCTGGGCCTCTTCCAGGACGCCTACCACCGACGAGAAAATGCCCTTGAGCGTCGTCGGGTGTCGAATCTGCAGTCGCGCGGCGTCCACATCGCTGTACTCGCGTCCGCCGACTGCACACCCACGACCACAATCACACACACACGCACATCCGCGTCATCCGGTCAGCCTTTTCTGTCCTCCCGCCACGCGAACAGACCGGCGGACAGCACGCACGCAGCTCGCGCAGGAAGCTCGCGACCGCGTCCTGCTCGCCGCTCATGGCGCGCGCGCGCTCCCCCTCGCGGCCCGCGAGGAGCGAGGAGACAGGCGCTCGGCCCTCTGCTGGGCGTCGCTCGCAGCCGCTGGCGGGGAGAGAGCGGCGCTGGGCTCGCGCGGGCGCTCGACGTCGACGGCACGCGCTGGCGCTGCGGGGAGAGAGCGGCGGGGGCGGGGAGGGGGCGGCCGCGGCGGCGCGGGTCGCTCGCTCGGCTCCTCTACTGCTTCTCGAGTGAACACTACCAGATCATGCGAGGAGCAAGGCGGGAGGCGCGCGCCGATTGGCCGAAACAAACTAGTTTGGAGGGACGCGATTGGCCGGGCGGAGCGCCACGTACCAGATGGGCATTTGGGCAGAGAGGAAAGGGGGGCGAGCCATGTTGTTCGAATGGGGAGCGAATGCAGAGCTACGGGCGAGAGCTGCTCCGGTGGACGACTACCAGAAGAGGCTGTCGGCCGCGATCTCGGCGTCCGACTTGCGGCGGAACACGGCCACGTACTTCTTGCCGCCGCCGCGCGCCACCTTCTTGCCTTCCTCCGTCTCCTCGGTCATGGCCTTGACGCACGGGTCCGCACTCTGGAGGAGACAGCAATGCCGAGTCAGCGTTTCAAACCATGCAGTTCGCATCAGAGCCGCACGCACCAGCTCCTCGTCCGGGATGCGCGTGAAGCACGGGTGGGCCGTGCACTTTTCCACGTGCCAATTGTGCAGGTTCTCCACGTCCGTGATAGTGTACAGGATGCCGCCGGGGGCGAGCAGGTACGCATACTCCGCGAGCAGCGCCGTGCTGAGAGCAGATAGAAAAAGCAGTCGACTCGTCAGTAACTCCAACATGGCGTCACCTCCGACCCTCAACAGGAGCTACACACTTGACGATGCGACGGCGGTAATTGCGCTGCTTGAACTGCGGGTCCGGGAAGCAGAAGAAGAGCTTCGTGAGCTGTCCCTTGCGGAAGTAGTGCGGCAGGTACCGCATCGCGTTCGTGCGCATGGCCGACACGTTCTGGTACTGCACTCCGCTCGCCTGTTAGCGCCACCTCCACAGCCACAATGCACGAAACGGAGCGCAGTCGATACCTGGCCGGGGTGCTCGGCTCGCAGCGCCTCAATGCGCAGTCGCACGTACTCGGTCACCTTGGGGCGGATCTCGAGCGCCAGCGTCAGCTTATCCGGGAAGAGCGCGCCCAGCGCCACTGCAATTCCGCCCAGCATTAGTCGGCACGCTCGTCCGCCGTCCGTGTGGCGAACCACATGCTTACCGGTGAGTCCGCCGTATCCGCAGCCGACGTCCAGGAAGTCGACCTTGCTGCTCGCACCACAACGACCGCGTCAGCGTGCAGGCAGCTGCAGGTCCAGCGACAGGAAGCGCGCGCGCACGGGTCCTCGATCTGCGGGAAGTGCGTGGACCAGTCCATGTCGCTCGGCGTCGCGGGGCTGTCGGAGCGAGCGCACGTGAGCCATCGAGCCGCAGGCCTCCACACCACGAGCGCGAGACGCACTAGTCGAACGAGTCATTGTGCGACAGCGGGTTGCAGTGCGCGCGCGAGCGGTAGAACTTCTTCTGCGGGGCCCTGGCGCCCGCGGGGGCGGCGCCACCGACCGCCTTGGCGTCCGTCATGGTGCTCAATGCGCCGGAGGGTGGATGGCTACCAGTCGCGCGCGCGGACTGGCTGGGTCAGAAGGCGGCGTCCGATATCCGCGATTCCAAAAGGCGGCGGCTGGCGGCATCTATACTTTGGTCTTTGTATGGCGGCTCATGTATCAATGTTGTAGCGACACGTCATTGACAGAAGCGGGGGAGGTTGGAATGCCCACGCCCACTACGCTCATGGAGCTCAGCCTGCAGCGACATCTCTCGGCGGTGACGGGCTCCTCGTGGACCGCAGCGTCGTCGTCATGAGCTGCCCAGCCGTTGACTCATCTGCCTTAAGGCCAGCAAGACCGACGAGGCCATCGAGACCAACGAGACCGACGTAGTCCTTCTGCAAGCACCCTGGCGCTCCAGGGCTCGTCCCGTTCGATCTGTTGACGAACTCCACGCGCATAGCCCACTCCACGCACGAGGACGCGTGCCTCGACTGGAGTGCGACGAGTGTATTGCTAAGCTTGCTGTCCAGCAGGGTCACCCTGACAGGGTGAGCGTGGTAGGTTGTTTTCCATGGGATCGCGAGGCGCTGACGAGGTCCACTGGTGGTGGCGGTGATAGTTTGCTGATCGACGCGAGAGCGAGCTGCCGTGTGCCTGCGCTACGTCAAGCGCTTTGCGGGCGGCTACGAGCGCAACGGGGTATAGTTACCCAAGGAGCAGCTAGTGCAGCAGTGGAAGCTCGTGATGTAGTACCACCAGAACCTGGCTGGACTCCCCGACACCTTCATCTCACGAAGGTCGTGCTCGCACACCGACCGAGTTCCCAATCTTGAGCACACGCAAAGTGGAGCGCCTGGCTGTGCAGCTCGCCAACTGAAACTTTAGAAGCTACGATTGCAAACTGGATGGGGTGAGATTGAGCAGAGGGCTAGCCAGGGGATGTGGTAGCACTTCATTGTGCAGTGCTTGATTCACGCATGACCTATCGACGGATTGCGTTCTTGCCGCTTACAAGGCGATCTTCATCGCGAGTACTTTTTCGCTCTCCATCGCCTTGCACTTTGACCATTGCAAGTCTGACGACACATGGTTTGTGGAGGTACTTGTGCCATCTTTCTGACGGGCAATGCCTCTGCTCACAGTTGATATGAGGACGCTTGCAAATCACATGAGGCATTCTGTAGGTACAGTAGTGATCGGTCTCTTCCTCCAAAGCACAGGTCCCGTTCGATCTGTTGACGAACTCCACGCGCACAGCCCACTCCACGCACGAGGACGCGTGCCTCGACTGGAGTGCGACGAGTGTATTGCTGGATGGCGTGAAGCTTGCTGTCCAGCAGGGTCACCCTGACAGGGTGAGCGTAGTAGGTTGTTTTTCATGGGATCGCGAGGCGCTGATGAGGTCCACTGGCCAGTGCAGCTTCATTGTGCTCCTCGTTCAGCTGATGCAGGCTGCATTGCAGCAGACTTGAGACAAGCCGCCTCGCACACTGTAGCACTGCGACACACTCGCTAGATGCCTTTGCTGTGCACTAGGCAGTCATCGCGCAACGAGCACACAAGTGATGGTGTTCACACGAGTGCCACTGCGTCAGACGGTCGTGATCCTCTTGTCGAGATCGTTATACCAGCGACCTACAGTACCCCATCTCACGACTCCAGTTCTGTTCACCTCAGCCGTCAATCTCGCTTTCAGTTGGCTCGAGGCACGCGCCGAGCACCAGTCTCGTTTCCCACCTTGACGATCGATCAAAGAGAGATCATCAAAGACGCTGCATGTACATATACCGGCTCTAAGCTCTTAAACATTAACTACATGTACTCGCGCGCAAGGAGTTTCCATCGACGTAATGCTCGACAAAGGCCGCACAGTCACCACTCGTTGGCGTTGAAAGCTATCTGAGAGCCCACGAGATTTGATGGCAATTGCTGGTGCTCACTTTCCAATTCGCCGCTCATCGACGGCCATGGCTCCCCAGCAAGATCTCTATCCACAAACGCAAGACCCAACGGGTGTCAGCCTTGCCGTCACGAAGATTGAGTCCCCTGCTAGCGACTTCTATGGCGTCAAGTCACCAGTTGACCTCGAAGCCAATCTGAAGGACGGAGCGCTCAGACCTGGTGGCGCTCCAAAGCTCTTCTCGCGACAGTACATCGGAGTACTCGCACATTTTGTTGCCGTCAGCATCGTCTACGCATCGATCAATGGATGTCTGTACGCTGTCCTCAACAACTACCTCTACATGTCGACCACCCTCGTTGCCACTGCCAAGGCTCTCATCCGTGTGCCCCACGCATTGCGTGTGTTCACAGCCATCTTCTCGGACTGCTGTCCCATCTTCGGTTACCGTCGTCGACCGTACTTGATGCTCGGCTGGGGGATCTCGTTCGCTGCCTGCTTGGTCATGGCTGTGTATCCACTGGGTGATCCATACTACACGGACGCGAGTCTGTCTGGAACGGACGTGAGCGATCTGACTGCTGAGCAACTGAAGACCATCAACTTCGATGCACCTCACAAGGGTGTGGTGCTTATCATCATGTTCATGCTCGCGCATATCGGCACCATTTTGGCGTACGGAGCTGCAGATGGACTAGTCGTGGAGCTCGCTCAGCGTGAACCCGAGCACATCCGTGGTCGTGTGCAAAGCATGACCAAGATCGTTACCAATGCATTCGGAATCCTCGCTTCGTTCATGACCGGTCTGGGTCTCGACAGTGTCGAGTATGGTGGCACGTTCTCGTGGACCATGGGATTCAACGGCGTCATGTGGGTCTGTGCGATCTTCTCGCTCGCTGCTGTCCCCGTCAGCTGGTACTTTATCGACGAGCCCAAGGCGCGTCCTGACGAGTACAAGCCTCTCGGAGCGTTCATGCGCGAGATCTACGAGTTGCTGAATCATCGCGCGTACTACCAGATCCTGGCGTACGTCTTCTTCAGCGAGATCTTCTCATCTTTCTCGGTCACGTCGTCGAGCGCCATCCAGAGTACGTACGCTGGTGTCACGCCGCTCAACAGTGGTATCGCGAGTATGTTGTCGAGTGCGTTCGCAGCTCTCGCGCTGTATGCCTGGCGATGCTGGGGTCTGCAATGGAACTGGCGCTACATCATCATTGCCTGCACCGTATCGGTCGTGGTGGTGGATGCGTTCCCGACGTTCTTCACGATCTGGAATGTGTACCGCAGCCAGTGGTTCTGGCTCGGCCTTCCACTAATTGAAGAGTTCCCGAGCACGATCAGCGACTTTGTGATGAGTCTGTTTGTGGTGGAGATCTCGAACCCTGGTCATGAGGCAACCATCATGGGTCTGTTGATCTCGACGAAGGCCATCAGCCAGCCGTTCGCGACCGTGCTGTACAAGAATGTGGACAGCGAGTTCCACATTGGTCGCAAGTTCATCGTGAAGGACAACCACGAGGTGCACATGCAGCTGACGTACGCGTACTTGATTTCGTACGCGTTTCAGTTGTTCTCGCTGGTGTTTTTGGTGTGGTTCCCGTCACAGAAGGCTGAAGCGCAGGAGTTGAAGCGTGCTGGGGGTACGAACAAGTGGTTGGGGAGCTTCACTGCGTTTTACCTCACGTTTGCGACGTGCTGGATCGTGATGACGAACATTTTGAGTCTGTTCGACTCGACGTCGTGTCTGCGCATCGCGGGTGGTACGGGTTGCTAGAGTTGAGTAGGTCTTGAGAGATCTTTCTTGAAATGCCGAATGGAGGCGTTTTGCAGTTGTTGTGTTCGCAGACTGGATACGGAGAATGAATGAGTGTGTGCCAAAGGCGAGTTGTAATTGATAGGCTTCAAGCCTGATTTTGCAGCCCGTTCAAAGTTAAAGATGGCCGCGGTGTAACGATTGAAAGACATAATTGTTGACTGTCTTGTACTCTGCGTGCATGCAATTCACTAGCGTCCGTGCTATTACCGGTACAACATTTGGACTTTGGGGTACATTCGAGGCTCGAATTTGTCTTCGTCGAGAGTTCTTGATTCACCCAGTGTTCCTTTCGAATGTCTCGAATGCGTGATAGCACATCATAATGACGTGACGCAAGGAATGAGCGAGAGCAGCAGCGATGGCGATCTTCTATATTGCCTACCTTCACATTAGCTTGGGATGAGTCATTAGTAGTCTCCCCCTGGTGAATCTCGCTGCCATGACCTGGGCACAGAACGCGATGTCAGATGTACTCTGCTTCGTCACCGTGCACATCACATTGAACACCTTGTTTACAATGGCAAGCGTGGCTGATGAGAGAAAATGGGTAGCGCTTAATACTGTTGGCAGCATTGGCAGGGGTGAACGTCCCACTCGTACCATCGTAAATATGCCCCCTTCAACTCGACCGGCATCGACAGCCTCACAAACAAGCCCTCACCTTGCCCTGGATATCCAATACCAAGCAAGTTGGTACTGTATGTATACCCATTCTGCGATGACAACTCTCGCGATCGCTCGTATGCATCCGTATCCGACTGAACTTCAAGGGCTTGCTGTAGTGCGAGTTCATATCACCTACGGTCGGCTGTAAACAGAAACCTGTGATTGCGGTACAGTAAGGCGTGGTCGAGAGCGGAGTGGTTGATGTCTGGAGTACGAAGTTATTCCATTGGAGCAGAGCTCATATGCAACTTGCAAAGGACTCTGAGGCGCAAACATCAGCTGTACAGAAGCGCTTTTTACCGGTACACATCACAAAAAAGGTATCGTTGCATGAAGGTTCGACAGCAGAGCTTGTCTCATTGCTGCAAGCAGAGTCTCGCAGGAGCTTAAATATACTTGTTGCCCCTCCTATGCTCGTGTTACTCCATTTCTACCCGTGATCGGCGCTTACGAGCACGTTATCCGCGAGGAATCCCCGCCTCAGGAGTGCAAAGTGATCTCATCAGGACATCTCATCCGCTGTCCTCGATTCTAGTTGGCCGGAGGCACGCGCCCACCGGATACCGCGGCCAGTCGTAGTACAGCAACGCAGGCAGCACCGTCGACACTCAGGATAGATGATGCAGAACTAGCAACTGCTGGACAGGAGCTGTGCCCCTACAAAGAGCGCCACCAAGTACATTCGTATCTGCTGTGCTTTGAGTGCATGGCGCGCTCCAGTTCGGCCATTATGGAGGAACCTTCAGAGAATGGTTTCGCGGATGGTTGGTCTTCACTTCCAAATCCTTCGCCAAGTACCGATCAGTAGCCATGGCTCCTCAGCAAGATCTCTATCCACAAACGCAAGACCCAACGGGTGTCAGCCTTGCCGTCACGAAGATTGAGTCCCCTGCTAGCGACTTCTATGGCGTCAAGTCACCAGTTGACCTCGAAGCCAATCTGAAGGACGGAGCGCTCAGACCTGGTGGCGCTCCAAAGCTCTTCTCGCGACAGTACATCGGAGTACTCGCACATTTTGTTGCCGTCAGCATCGTCTACGCATCGATCAATGGATGTCTGTACGCTGTCCTCAACAACTACCTCTACATGTCGACCACCCTCGTTGCCACTGCCAAGGCTCTCATCCGTGTGCCCCACGCATTGCGTGTGTTCACAGCCATCTTCTCGGACTGCTGTCCCATCTTCGGTTACCGTCGTCGACCGTACTTGATGCTCGGCTGGGGGATCTCGTTCGCTGCCTGCTTGGTCATGGCTGTGTATCCACTGGGTGATCCATACTACACGGACGCGAGTCTGTCTGGAACGGACGTGAGCGATCTGACTGCTGAGCAACTGAAGACCATCAACTTCGATGCACCTCACAAGGGTGTGGTGCTTATCATCATGTTCATGCTCGCGCATATCGGCACCATTTTGGCGTACGGAGCTGCAGATGGACTAGTCGTGGAGCTCGCTCAGCGTGAACCCGAGCACATCCGTGGTCGTGTGCAAAGCATGACCAAGATCGTTACCAATGCATTCGGAATCCTCGCTTCGTTCATGACCGGTCTGGGTCTCGACAGTGTCGAGTATGGTGGCACGTTCTCGTGGACCATGGGATTCAACGGCGTCATGTGGGTCTGTGCGATCTTCTCGCTCGCTGCTGTCCCCGTCAGCTGGTACTTTATCGACGAGCCCAAGGCGCGTCCTGACGAGTACAAGCCTCTCGGAGCGTTCATGCGCGAGATCTACGAGTTGCTGAATCATCGCGCGTACTACCAGATCCTGGCGTACGTCTTCTTCAGCGAGATCTTCTCATCTTTCTCGGTCACGTCGTCGAGCGCCATCCAGAGTACGTACGCTGGTGTCACGCCGCTCAACAGTGGTATCGCGAGTATGTTGTCGAGTGCGTTCGCAGCTCTCGCGCTGTATGCCTGGCGATGCTGGGGTCTGCAATGGAACTGGCGCTACATCATCATTGCCTGCACCGTATCGGTCGTGGTGGTGGATGCGTTCCCGACGTTCTTCACGATCTGGAATGTGTACCGCAGCCAGTGGTTCTGGCTCGGCCTTCCACTAATTGAAGAGTTCCCGAGCACGATCAGCGACTTTGTGATGAGTCTGTTTGTGGTGGAGATCTCGAACCCTGGTCATGAGGCAACCATCATGGGTCTGTTGATCTCGACGAAGGCCATCAGCCAGCCGTTCGCGACCGTGCTGTACAAGAATGTGGACAGCGAGTTCCACATTGGTCGCAAGTTCATCGTGAAGGACAACCACGAGGTGCACATGCAGCTGACGTACGCGTACTTGATTTCGTACGCGTTTCAGTTGTTCTCGCTGGTGTTTTTGGTGTGGTTCCCGTCACAGAAGGCTGAAGCGCAGGAGTTGAAGCGTGCTGGGGGTACGAACAAGTGGTTGGGGAGCTTCACTGCGTTTTACCTCACGTTTGCGGCGTGCTGGATCGTGATGACGAACATTTTGAGTCTGTTCGACTCGACGTCGTGTCTGCGCATCGCGGGTGGTACGGGTTGCTAGAGTTGAGTTGACTGCGATACACTGACCGGATGATGTTAGAGTCGGAGGCTTGATAGCTGTTGCATTAGATTAAAGAGAATGTATGCTGAAGTCAAATTGAAGTTGATCTCAGTTTTTGCAATTTGGCATCTCATTGTTCGACTAAGAACTGGTACAATATAGCATTCTAGCGGATTATGTCGGTGATCTTGGGCCGGTGAGCCTAGGTGCGGTCAACAGTGAGCGGAGTAGAGAGTCTTTCAAGCGGCTCTGATTGTGTCTGGCACGATTGGCGGGCTGACCGGTGGAGCCGTGGTGTTCTCTGGTGGTCGAGTTCTGTAAGCATGAGCATGAATGCGGCGAGTGCGGTAACCATTGGTGTGCTGTTCATCACGATTTTTCATTTGCTGGGGACAATGCATGTGACATCATCTCTGACACTTCGACTTTGTGTCGGGTGGTTTTGGAAGCTACTTCAAGGACCCACGGCAGCAACGAGTGCTGTCGGCGGCGTTTAGTATAATTGACCTGAGTGGGTCCATCTTTCGTTGTCAAGCAGTGCCACGGCTCGACGTTGTAGCTACTTCACCGCAGTCGCTGGTAACCTCGGTAACTCCCGACACTCGTACATGAGCTGCTATGGATATTATCTGCATGACACACACAAATGACCCTCATTAGCACGTAGTGCCAGGAACCCTGCCATGTGCCGAGCATAATGATGATTGTCTTGGCGACTCGACAGACATGATGCTGCTGGATTTCTCGGACATTTGTTTTTCAGCGACCACACGCGCAGCACAAGAGGCCCCAGCTTAATCTCGGAGACCTGTCGACGGAAACTTTGCTGCAGCTGCAGCAGAAGTAGCAGTAAGTTTTTTGTTGTTGCTACAGGCCCAAGGGAACTGTAGTTCTTTAGGTGGTACAGTCATACTGGTTCTACATTTCGGCTGAACCTGTACGTTAGTTAGCGTTTGTGTGAATTCTCAATTAGTGCCGCTAAAGTATTCGGCAGCACCACGACGGCATCGACGGATTCATGCGGAGCATCGGTAGTCGGCTGCTGCGGCAAAGTCTTCAGGCTTCTCTTTTCTGTCGTTATGCAATACAGCCATGGACAAATGTCGGTGCTGTCTCAAGTACCTTCCTGTGTTCGTTGCCGCTGATGGCACGATACAAGATTTGCTGCCGCCCACAATTCGTGGACATGGCAAGGACACAAAAGCCGACGCTGCCAGCGATTTTGCGTCTAAGAAAAATACTGAATGGCTGGTACAACTGGCGGCGCCGAAGGATCTGCTTCAAACATGATTTTGTGCAACCACCAGTGTGCTAGTGGCGGGCAGAGGGCATACAGGCACGCGCCAATTTGCCGCGTGAAGTCTAGCGTGATGACTTCCCGCGCATAGTCGGGTTTCGCAAGGTTTCTCTGCGTTGGATCGGATAACGGAATCACGCGAGGAGCGATGGTGAACCACTGGTGAGATGTGATTGCGCGTTCACTTGGTTACCAATTAGCCGTAAACAGGAACCAGTGGTCGTTGCGAGGGAATTCAAAGCTGAGTTCCCAGTAGGCGGAGTATTCTTGAGGCAATAAACACTTGCGAGGCTCCACTAGAGCATATATTACAAGTATTGTACATGGAGTTCTCATGGAGTGCGAGCGGACTGATGCCATAAAACGCATAGATCGAGCAAACCCCAGGAGTATACGGTCCACGTCCTCTTGGGCTTGTGCCACTCTATGATGACTCGTGACCTGCAACGTTATCACGCCCTTTTCCCGCCTCAGCGTCAAGTTGTCAACGTACAGTGCAATGCTATCCCACCAGCACATCCCATCCGCTACCCTCGCTTTTAGTTGGCTCGAGGCACGCGCGCGCCCGCGCTGGATAGCCGACTACCACGCAATACAGCAAAAAAAAAAAAGGTGATGTAACTGCTGAGCAGGGCACCACAAAGTACGCTCATATCCATCGCCTGTAGGTACACTTTATGCTATGCTGGGCCGCGATGCAAAGAGACCCTGAACGACTGGTCTTAAAAATCCACAGCTCACTTGTTCCTCACTTCCAAATCCTTCGCCAAGTACCGATCAGTAGCCATGGCTCCCCAGCAAGACCAACAGCAACAACAACCAGTTCAAGACTTGGGGACACCAATTCTTGCCGCTAAGAAGCGTGAGTCCCCTGCTAGCGACTTCTATGGCGTCAAGTCACCAGATGACCTCGAAGCCAATCTGAAGGACGGAGCGCTCAGACCCGGTGGCGCTCCAAAGCTCTTCTCGCGACAGTACATCGGAGTACTCGCACATTTTGTTGCCGTCAGCATCGTCTACGCATCGATCAATGGATGTCTGTACGCTGTCCTCAACAACTACCTCTACATGTCGACCACCCTCGTTGCCACTGCCAAGGCTCTCATCCGTGTGCCCCACGCATTGCGTGTGTTCACAGCCATCTTCTCGGACTGCTGTCCCATCTTCGGTTACCGTCGTCGACCGTACTTGATGCTCGGCTGGGGGATCTCGTTCGCTGCCTGCTTGGTCATGGCTGTGTATCCACTGGGTGATCCATACTACACGGACGCGAGTCTGTCTGGAACGGACGTGAGCGATCTGACTGCTGAGCAACTGAAGACCATCAACTTCGATGCACCTCACAAGGGTGTGGTGCTTATCATCATGTTCATGCTCGCGCATATCGGCACCATTTTGGCGTACGGAGCTGCAGATGGACTAGTCGTGGAGCTCGCTCAGCGTGAACCCGAGCACATCCGTGGTCGTGTGCAAAGCATGACCAAGATCGTTACCAATGCATTCGGAATCCTCGCTTCGTTCATGACCGGTCTGGGTCTCGACAGTGTCGAGTATGGTGGCACGTTCTCGTGGACCATGGGATTCAACGGCGTCATGTGGGTCTGTGCGATCTTCTCGCTCGCTGCTGTCCCCGTCAGCTGGTACTTTATCGACGAGCCCAAGGCGCGTCCTGACGAGTACAAGCCTCTCGGAGCGTTCATGCGCGAGATCTACGAGTTGCTGAATCATCGCGCGTACTACCAGATCCTGGCGTACGTCTTCTTCAGCGAGATCTTCTCATCTTTCTCGGTCACGTCGTCGAGCGCCATCCAGAGTACGTACGCTGGTGTCACGCCGCTCAACAGTGGTATCGCGAGTATGTTGTCGAGTGCGTTCGCAGCTCTCGCGCTGTATGCCTGGCGATGCTGGGGTCTGCAATGGAACTGGCGCTACATCATCATTGCCTGCACCGTATCGGTCGTGGTGGTGGATGCGTTCCCGACGTTCTTCACGATCTGGAATGTGTACCGCAGCCAGTGGTTCTGGCTCGGCCTTCCACTAATTGAAGAGTTCCCGAGCACGATCAGCGACTTTGTGATGAGTCTGTTTGTGGTGGAGATCTCGAACCCTGGTCATGAGGCAACCATCATGGGTCTGTTGATCTCGACGAAGGCCATCAGCCAGCCGTTCGCGACCGTGCTGTACAAGAATGTGGACAGCGAGTTCCACATCGGTTGCAAGTTCATCGTGAAGGACAACCACGAGGTGCACATGCAGCTGACGTACGTGTACTTGATTTCGTACGCGTTTCAGTTGTTCTCGCTGGTGTTTTTGGTGTGGCTCCCGTCACAGAAGGCTGAAGCGCAGGAGTTGAAGCGTGCTGGGGGTACGAACAAGTGGTTGGGGAGCTTCACTGCGTTTTACCTCACGTTTGCGGCGTGCTGGATCGTGATGACGAACATTTTGAGTCTGTTCGACTCGACGTCGTGTCTGCGCATCGCGGGTGGTACGGGTTGCTAGAGTTGAGTAGATGTTGAGCGTAGCGATCGTGAAGCGTAGCGAGTTGGGTGTCGCGAAGAGGAGGCAACGAGTTGTTGTAGCAGCCGTCGATCGGAGACTGACTGCGAGTGCGTGAACGTGTCAATCAATTCAAGTTGAAGTGGCGTCGACTAGTCCAACGCACCCCCGTGCCACGTTTGTGGTACAAAAGTGGCTGGAAACGCGCTCACGGCGGAATCCACGTCCTGGCGACTCAATGGCGGAGCGGCCGCCGACGGGGCGCTGCTCCGAGTGCGGCGCGCCCGACGCGGTGCTGGAGCCGACGCTGCTGGCGCACCTGGCGCTGCGCGTGTGCGTGTCCTGCCGGCAGGAGGACGCGCTGGGCGGCGCCGCGCGCTTCTCGCTTGTGTCCAAGAGCCGCGCGCGCGACGAGTTCGCGCTGCCCGAGTCCTTTTTCCGCGGGCTGCCGTTCGTGCCGCGGCCCAACCCGCGCCACGAGCGCTTCGCGCCGCTCAAGCTCTACCTGCGCGGCACGCTGCAGGCCGAGGCCGTGCGGCTCTACGGCAGCCTCGAGGCGCTCGAGCGCGAGAAGCAGGCCAGGCGCGCGCGCGCCTACGCCAAGGCGGCTTCACGGACGTCCGCGCTGCTCAAGCGGCGGCGCGCGGGCTCCGCGGAGGCCCAGGGCGACGACAGCGACGCGCGCAGCGTCAAGAGCAGAGGCGGAGAGGGCGGGACGGCCGCAGACGCGCGGCGGCCGGCGGACCACCGGCACGAGTTCGGCGCCGAGGCGTTCGACGAGCAGGCGCGCGAGTGGACCAAGCGCTGCGCCTGCGGGCTGCAGGTGGCCTTCGAGAAGCTCTAGGAGGCTAGCTCTAGGCTAGCTCTAGGCTAGCTCTAGGCTAGCTCTAGGCTAGCGGCGGTGATGGATGCAGCGCCTTGCGCAGCGCAAGGTGTCGGCTTCCTTCATGCCTGTAATCGCGGGCGGTGACGACCCGTCGGCCAATCAGCGCGCGCGCCGCGTTCTGTAAATTACCGCTCCGCCGCGGCTATATACGTAGACCGATCCACTGGCGGTTTGTAGGCCGCTACCAAACCCAAGTGTGCATATCTGCAATTTCCCGCAAACCTTGCGTCTCCTCTCTGGCGAACTTGAAGAACGGCCGCCATCAAGCCCGCGCTGACACCGAGCCGCGTGCCACACTTTCCCTTCGGCTCCCCCCGCGCGACGCCCCGCCGCGCCTCGGCCTCATGCTTCGCGCCAGTCGCCGAGCGAGCGCGCGCCCGCTGCTGCTGCGTGCGCTCAGCACGCGCACCGACGCCGGCGCGTACCCGGCGCAGTGGCTCAAGATGGCGACCAAGGAGCTCAAGGGCAAGGACCCGACGACCGAGCTGCTGTGGAAGACGCCCGAGGGCATCCCGATCAAGCCGCTGTACACGGCCGAGGACGTGGCGCCGCTCGACGTGGCGCAGGCGCCAGGCACCTTCCCGTTCACGAGAGGGCCCTACGCCTCCATGTACACGGCCAAGCCCTGGACGGTGCGCCAGTACGCCGGCTTCAGTACCGCCGAGGAATCGAACGCTTTCTACCGAAAGAACCTCGCGGCAGGACAGCAGGGACTCAGCGTCGCCTTCGACCTCGCCACGCACAGAGGATACGACTCGGACCACCCGCGCGTGCACGGAGACGTTGGCATGGCAGGCGTCCCCATCGACTCGATCGAGGACATGAAGATCCTCTTCGACGGCATCCCGCTCGACAAGATGTCGGTTTCCATGACCATGAACGGAGCCGTCCTACCCATCCTCGCCATGTACATCGTCGCGGCCGAGGAGCAGGGCGTCACGCCGGACAAGCTCGCAGGCACCATCCAGAACGACATCCTCAAGGAGTTCATGGTGCGCAACACCTTCATCTACCCGCCCGAGCCCTCCATGCGCATCATCCAGGATATCTTTGGCTACACGTCGGCGCACATGCCCAAGTACAACTCCATCTCCATCTCGGGCTACCACATGCAAGAGGCTGGCGCAGACGCAAAGCTCGAGCTCGCCTTCACGATCGCCGACGGCATCGAGTACGTCAAGGCTGCGCAGGCCGCGGGGCTCGAGGTCGATGCCGTCGCGCCGCGTCTGTCCTTCTTCTTCGCCATCGGCATGAACTTCTACATGGAAGTGGCCAAGCTGCGTGCCGCGCGAACGCTCTGGGCGACGCTCATGAAGGAGAAGTTCGAACCGAAGAACCCCAAAAGTCTGTTGCTGCGAACGCATTGCCAGACGTCGGGTTACTCGTTGACGGAGCAGGACCCGTACAACAACATGATCCGAACGACTGTCGAAGCTATGGCCGCTGTCATGGGTGGCACACAGAGTCTGCACACGAACGCGCTCGACGAGGCGCTCGGCCTGCCGACCGAGTTTAGTGCGCGAATGGCGCGTAACACGCAGCTGATCCTGCAGGAGGAGACGGGCATTCCGCGCGTGGCCGACCCGTGGGGAGGTTCATACCTGATGGAGGCGCTGACGCAGGAGCTTGTAGATGGTGCACGTACTGTGATCGACGAGGTCGAGGAGCTCGGCGGTATGGCCAAGGCCATCGAGTCGGGCATGGCCAAGCTGCGTATCGAGGAGAGCGCGACCAAGAAGCAGGCGCGTATCGACTCGCGGGAGGAGACCATTGTGGGTGTCAACAAGTACCGGGTGCCGGACGGCGACGCCGAGTCAGTCGAGGTGCTGAGCATTGACAATACGACCGTGCGCAAGAAGCAGATTGCGCGCATTGAGGCTACGAAAGCGGCGCGTGACGAGGGCCTTGCGCAAACATGCCTCGCACTGCTGCGGGAGTCTGCGATGCTCACGGAGAGTACTGGACCAGGAACACATCCGATGAACCTGCTGAAGTTATCGGTAGATGCTGCTCGCGCTCGTTGCACCGTTGGTGAGATTTCGAGCGCACTTGAGGATATCTGGGGTCGCCACATTCCGAAGGTGCGGCGTTTGAAGCGCAAATGTTTATGCCGATGAAAGCTTGATCGACTAACATTGTGTTTGTATATGGCAGAGTGCCGTCGTATCTGGCGCATACGGCTCTTCGTACCAGCACAACGATGATGCCGAGGAGGAGTACCAGGGCTGCGTCAAGGAGATTGAGGCGTTCGCCGAGCGCTTTGGTCGTCGACCGCGTATGCTTGTGGCGAAGATGGGCCAGGATGGTCACGACCGCGGCGCTAAGGTGATCGCGTCAGGGTACTCGGACATGGGCTTTGACGTTGACGTCGGCCCTCTCTTCTCGGTGCGTCCTCGACACTCATTTGCTTTCTGTTCGTGTATTCGTTGTGTGCTCATGTTCGATGCCAATTGCAGACTCCGGAGGAGACGGCACGACAGGCCATCGACGCAGATGTGCACTGTGTAGGCGTAAGCTCGCAGGCCGCAGGCCACAACACGCTCGTGCCGGCGCTGATCAAGGCGCTGAAGGATGAGGGCGCCGAGCACATTCTCGTCGTCTGCGGTGGTGTCATTCCGCCCAAGGACTACCAGTTCCTGTACGACCAAGGCGTGGGAGCCATCTTCGGCCCAGGCACTCGGCTGCCCGACAGCGCCAAGGCTACGCTGCGCGCCATCATCAAGAAGCTCGAGGAGAACGCGGCCAAGGGCATCTAAGGCGCGACAGCAGCGGAGTGATGAGTTGTGCGTGCCAATGCTATACTAACAAGAAAGCAAAGATCAAACAAAGCGTCACATGCTACAGTACATTCCTTCTCCATAACTTACACAGCCTCATGCCGTCACTCGCTGAGGCGTCCGACGAGCTCCTGGTAGCACAAAGACATGTACTCGGTGAAGGACATTGCTGTGCTGCAGTTAGCTAGGTTCTTGGCGAGAAATTCGGTAAAGTCGAGCGCTGGCGGATCCACCGGCCGCCAAGGGAGTCCCACGACATTCACATAGCTCAGGCAGCAGTAGTACTTGGGGAGGTCGTCCGAGGGCGAGCGCCGCAGCCACTGCGGCAGCTCAAAGGTCTGCGCCTGGTGTCGACCGATCAGCACCATGCGGAGCGTCGTCGACTCCGTCGCCATGACCTCGGCTGGGAGCACAAACTCCTGCAGCGTCATCTCGTTCTGGACATCGTAGTCGGGGGATGCGTAGAACGGCGGGCAAGTCGGAGGCTTGGCTGTCGTGCCGGCTTCCGCTGACTCGCTCTCCGAGCCCTCGTAAAACTCGAAGCGCACCTTCTCGGGAGCGTATGTCGGGCTTCCAGGGTGCCAGAAGACGCGGTAGGGAAGCAGTTGGACCGCTCGGATCACGCTTGGTCCTGCCACGGCGTAGTCGATGAACTCGGTCGCGTGCTTGTCGGTCGAGGCCGAGCTGCGATCATCACGCCGAAATAGGTGAGTTTGACGGGTCCACTTCTTTCACACCAGCGCGTCACGCGCCGCCACGCACCTGCTCCAGTAGCACGAGCGGCCGGTCGAGCAGCCGCACTTGTACTGAATGCGCTCTCCGAGCGTCATACCGAGCGGCGCGGGGTGCTGCTCGTCACTGCGCAGCACCGACGCGTCCTTGAGCTGGCACATTTCCGCCCAGCACCGCGAGTACGTGAGCGTATTGGCCGGGGTCTCGCTCTGCCTGTCGGCCGATGAGTAGCCTGCACGCCCTCACCGTCAGCCCCTCGACCCTGACTCCCCTCGCAACTCGGCGCGCACGCACTCTGAATGCCGCGCAGCAGCTTGGCGTCTCCGCTCGCGCGCCGGTGCGCCAGACACAGCATCTTCTTCCAGTCTGCGCTCGCGCTCAGCGCCGGGTCGCTCACCACGCGCCGCTGGGCCGCGGTCCTCCACAGCTCTGCATGCCCCGCCCAAGTCAGCACCCAGGAGCCTTCGCAACCCACAAAGCAGCAAAGCCCCGCGGCGCGCACCTTCGTCGCGCACGAGCGCTCGCAGCGCGGCGGCCGCGCGCTCGACCGCGTGCAGCGCCTCGTGGTCCAGGAACTCGAGCGTGTGGCGCAGCACGGCGACCGGCAGCGCGTCCACAGCACTTGGCGCGTCCATCGGGGGCTGGTGGAGGTCTGCGCTGGAGGAGGCGAGTCGGCGAATGACGGCAACCACCTTGAAGAAGGCGGCAACGGACTTTCCCCAAGCAATTCGGGCAAGATGCTTTGCGACGCTTTTTTGGCTGATTGTGCGCGGTTGGACTTGGAGATTGTATGCGCGCCGCCCTTTTTGGACCACGACGTCAAGCGACAACACGCCTTCACTTGGAGATTGTAAGGAGTCCAGTGAATGTTGAAGAACAGCCAAGCGCAAGTGTCGGAATCCATACCATGTCACAGATGGAATCGACACCCACCTCCTTCACAAGATGATGCTCTCGGCCGCTTGGACATGGTGATCATGAAGGGATCTTCATCGGAGCCATCTTGCTGTTGCTATAGTATGCTGCTTCCGGTGGTCCGATATTCTGTACCTATGCAAGTTTTAGGCAGAGGCAGCAAGGCAAGGGAGGGCACGCGAGTCCTATTGTTTTGCCAACACCCCCGGCTCACTACGCTTTGGAGTTTCTCACGACGGGATATGCGCAAATGGGTGGGGAGATGCAAATGGAGCAAGTGGCGAGGAGCACCCACCGACGCTCGGAAGGAAGCGGAGCATGAAGGGTGACGTGGCGATAGGTACTTCGAGAAGGGAGTCGCCTCTACGTGGCGCGTGAGATATATCACATCCGCGGGGTTCACATTAACGAGAGATGAGCAACATGCAGCCCCTCTGCGTCCTTGTAGCAGGGCGGGGAGGGGGCAAGCCGAGCGCGAGCGAGCACACGGCCGTTCATAACGAGCGCGCGGCTCATACTGCGGCGTCGGCCGACAGCGAGCGCGTGCGGTGGCGGTCGTGCCGCGCAACGGGCGAGAGCGGCACCAGCAGCTGCTCCGGGTCGGCCTCAGGCTTGGCGTCGGGCTTGGCGTCGCTGTGCTTGGTGCCCACGTTGATGAGCACGAAGCCCGCGATGACGAGCGCCGAGGCCGCGAGCGTCACAAATGTCGGCGACATGCGGTGGAACACGTAGTCGGCGACGATCGCGAGCGGCACGGTGAGCGACAGCCCCACGGTCGCGACGGTCGGCGACGTCAGCAGCACAGCGCGCGCCCACAGGTAGTCCGACAGCACATTGTCAAAAAGCCCCTTAATGCCGATGAGCACGAGGATCTCGGCCGAGAGCCCCGCGAGCGACTCGATTCCCGTGTAGTGAAACGCGAGCACGATCGGCAGCAGCACGACAAAGTTAATAACGCCGATGAACCCAAAGAACAGCGAGATGCTGACGCTCTCGTCGTCCGGGATGAGTTTGCGGATTGCCGTCGTATAGACGCCGTACATGAAGGCGGCGAACAGCGCGACCAGGTCGCCGAAGACGTGGTCGGTAGCGGCGTCCTCGCCGTCGTCCGAGTCGTTCAGGATAGTGGTCATGTTGCCGGCCATGCACAGGATCACACCCGCGAGCTTGAGCCAGCGGAAGGGCTCGCGCAGCGCGCAGACGCTGAGCAGGAAGGTGAAGACCGTCGAGGTCGAGCTGACGATCGTGCTGCTGGTGACGCTCGTCATGTTGAGGCTCTGGTTGTACGTGAAGTTGGCGATGAACCACAGCGGGGAGATGATGGCGCTGATGCGCAGGATGTCTCGGTAGCTGGCGTGTCCGCGCGGCCTGCGCAGCAGCTCTCGGTGGCTGAGCTTGCCGTTGGTAGGTCGGCCGGCCATCCACGCGCGCAGCTTGGGCCATGCGATCTGCGACGCGTACCACAGCGGCAGGTTGACCGAGAAGAGCGAGATGCCGACGTAGGTGAGGAAGAAGGGTCCCTGGAAGCTGAGGTTGTGGAAGATGTACTGCACGAGCACGCTCGCGAACGTCCAGATGACGGCCACGACCAGCAGGAAGAACACGCCGAGCATCCAGTCGAACGTCGACCGCGCGCGCGCCTTCCTGCCAGCCCTGGCGCCGTACGCGCCGCTCGCGTCCACCAGCAGCGAGCGCTCCGTCAGCTCGTCGTCCTCTCCGCTCGTGCTGGACGCCGTCGTGGCCGGCGAGTCGCTCAGCGCCGCCTTGGGCTGCAACTTGGCGCCGCGCGGCGCCCGCTTGGCCGATTTCGCCTGCGCCTGCGCGCCTGGGAGCTCCATGGCGCCGGCTTCCTGCGCGCGCGAGCGCGGCTGGCGCTTGATGGCGGGGGACGCGCGACTGGCGCTTGATGGCGGCGTCGCCTTGCAGCTGGGCGCTCGGCCTCTGCCGGCGGCGATGGAAGTGGCAAATGGGTGAACGGCGTGTTGCGGCTGGCGCGTGGCGCGGGTTTTCGACCAATGGGCGCGCGAGGAGGACGCTGGCCACGGCGCCTTGCAGCCAATCAATCGGCCACGTCGCGCGGCCCGAAAAGAACGCGCGACCACTTGAATGACGACCTCGCCGAATCGCGGCGGCCGCCCGCCTCTCGTCACGGCCTCGGCGCCTGCCGCGCCAGCTCGTCACCACCTTCACCGCGCAGTCGTTTCCGCCGTTCCAAGCGGCTCGGCTGTCGTTCTGCCCCCATGGGATGGCCCTGTTCATCGTTCACGAGACCATGGTTAGCGTGGCCCACCTAAACCTCGTATTCGACTACCCGGTCGCCAAATTCCTCGGTTCTTTCTCCGAGAGAAAAGCTGAAGTCCGCCCTCGGGGCTCGAAGCGCGCAGGTGACGGTGGCTTGTCGTCCGCATGGGCCGCGGGCCGGCGACTGCCCCAGGGGCTTCCGCCAGTCGGCAGATCTGCAAGCGCGCGGCCATGGCGGGGACGGCCGGCGTGCTGCGCGTGGAGCTGCTGGCGGCGCGCAACCTGCCGCCCGCCGTGCTGGGCTCGCTGCTCAAGTGGACGCCCAGCTACTCGAACCCGTTCGTGGTCTGCTCGCTGCGCGGCCGGCGCTTCGTCTCGCGCGTCGTGGAGCGAGAGCTCAACCCCTCGTGGAAGCAGACGGGCGCGCTGCCCGTGCCGCTGCCCTCGGAGCAGGACGTGCTGCAGACCGTCGGATTCCCAGCCGGCGGCGGCAAGCGCCCGACGTCAAGCGCCAAGCCGACGACCACCAGCAAGCTCGCGGACGCTCTCGCCTCGCCGCCGCGGAGCGATCGAGACGAAGAAGGAGACATCCCCTACCACCCGTGCGCGCCGGAGCTGCTCGTCGAGGTCTTCCACCGCCCGGACGACGGCCAGCCGACGTCGCCGCTGGGAGCTCAAGCCAGCGGCGACACGGAGCCGAATGAGGTCGAGGTTGGCGACAAGCGCATCGGCGTGGTCGTGGTACCGCTGCTGCCGTGCCTGCTCTCGGCGTCCTCGAGCCACCGCGCGTGGTTCTCGCTCGTCGATGTGGACGAGGACGGCCAAGCCCCGCAGCGAGACGCCGGCCAGATCCAGCTCTCACTCAACTACGACGCCGGAGGAGACAAGGGCAACGACGCGCTCGAACCGAGGCGCGGAGATATCGTGCGCCTCGCGGGCTTCGGAGGCGCAGAGTACTACTCCAAGCTGCTCACGCCCACCGCGCGCCTCGAGGTCGTAGAGGTGTTCCAGGACCAGATCCTCGCGCAGTGCAAGAGCCGAGAGGGCTGGACGCTCTCGTTCGAGCTGCACCGCAACCTCGTGCACGTCGAGAAGCGCCCGTCGCGCCTGCGGGACGCGACCTCGACGCTGCAGGGCCAAATGGTGCGCGCACGCCACACGCGCGTCTTCGCTGCCGGAGAAAAGCTGTGGCGAGCGCTGCCCGACTTGCAGCGCGAGCAGCTCGCGCGCTCGTACGCGTTCGCGGCGTACTCGGGCTCCGCGGTCACGCAGGCAATCACGACCAGTGCCAACCAGACCATGACGAGGGGGTTCGGCGCTGGCGCGGTGGCGCTGCTCGCCACGACGACGCAGGCGTGCTCCAACGTCCAGAACGAGTTCGTGCGCGTGTACTGGTCGTCCGAGGGCGACGACGTCGGAGGCACCACCAAGGCGCGAGGACGCATCGTGTCGGCGTTCACGTCGGCCGATCGCCTGGCGCTCGATGGTCAGGAAGACTACGAAGACGAGGACGAGGTCTACCGCGACGACGACAGCGCCACGGAAGAAAGTGCCGGGGAGGACGAAGCGCAGGGCGGCGACGTGGACGTGCCGGAGCAGCTACTGTGCCCGATCACTGGCTGCGCGATGGTGGACCCGGTGGTGGCCGCGGACGGGCACTCGTACGAGCGCTCGGCCATCGAGCAGTGGTTCGCGACCAGCGACAAGTCGCCGATGACCGGCGCGCGCATGCCGACGACGCAGGTGTTCCCCAACTTCACGCTGCGCCAGCTCTCGGAAGAGGTGCAGGCCGCGCGCAGCCGCCATCGGCGGGTGTGAAGCAGGCAGGGAAGACCTGCAGACTTGCGATAGGGTTTTTGAGTTGTGTGGAACGCCCTCGGGGCGTGGCGAGGACGCCGAGTGCAGGCGCGTCACTCGTATTTACAGTGCTTGCGAGAAGAAACGTGTGTGGAGGTTTGCAAAGATCCGTTCGTTGCGTTGCGCGGAAGCTCGAGGCGCTGGTCGTTCCGTGTGCTTGCGTGTCCAGAGGTGCCGATCCATGGGGGCTCGACGTTCGGAGTTTGCGCCAGCTCCGAGCGACGCGGCGACTGCATCTGCCAGTTGGCGGTCACTCGTGGATTTCCGCGTCGGCCTAGCATGCGTGGCAGCGGTGGTGCTTCACCTGGGCAGGGCTCCCAAGACGACTCGATAGAGGCGCACCTGCACGCTATTCGAGCCGAGACGGCGAAGAAAGCAGCGCGGATCCAGTCGCTCGAGGCCGAAAACGCCTCTCTCTACCAGATTTGCGCAGGAGTCGACGCCGTCAGCAATGAGAACCGCAAGCTGAAGGCCGAGGTCGCGCTGCTCACGAGAGCAGCCCAAGCGGCCGAAGCAAGAACTGAGCTGATGAAGGTGGGGCTGCGTGACGTGACCAGGAAGCTGGCGGCTGCCAAGAGCAAAACGAAAGCACTGGAGGCAGAGCTCGTAGATGTGCGCGCCGAGCTGGCGATAAGCAAATGTGAAGTGGTTGCGCGAGAGGCAGCGCTTCGCAAAGTTAGTAAGGAGCTTGAAGTGACGCAGCGCGAAGTGGAGCTGCTCTCACAAGCTCCGCCAGAACTCGACGCGCTGCAAGCCGATAGTGCAGATCACATTTCCAAAATCGGAGATGACAACAGCAATCAAGACGAAAGCGACGGAAATGAGGAACGAGGAGCTGGAGACGTTGGACATGATGATAACAACGATGCTGATGACAACATCAATGACCATCGTTGTTGCTCTCGTCCTATTCGAGAGCAGGACGAGAGTGACAACAATGGTATGCATTGCGACGAAGACAACGAACATGGCGACAGCAATGCAGGATGGCTTTCACGCCAACCAACAAAACGATCGTCAGCACGATCACTAGAACTAGAGCTCTGCACCCCGTCGCCTCGAAAGAGACAAAAGTCATTTGAATCAACTGATGAAGCACAACCCACGATCTCGCCAACGCCCAAGGACCAACCTCTTTCTGAAGACGCTGCGGTGTCGTTAATCTCGGCACTCGAGAAATCCCAGCCTTGGAACGCAATGTATGCCAAGAGTCCGTCGTTTTCGCACACATTTGACTTCGAATGGCTTCAAGAAGAGGCCAAGAAGTGCATTCTTGCTCTGCAGGAGTTCAAGTCGAAGTTTCGTCGTGAGCTGTGGGAGCAGCTTCACTGGATCGGTTTTCCTTCTGGTGGACCCTTAGTGACAGTAGCTGCTGCTTCTCGAGCGATTCGCCGTCAGACTGCCAAGACAAAGTGGAAGGAGCTCCAGGAGCTGCTCATTGCGATGACCACGAAAGATCTTCTACCAAAGGAGATTTGGACAGAGCCATTCTTGTGGATCTTTCGTGTCGAGCCGCTTGGGATTCCATCGACGTGCGCCACGGAGGCAAGTATTGCGAGTTTGGACGAGAAGGAGCCGCTGCGATGCTTTTACGTCGACTGCATCGACCAGCACCCTTTCTACGAGACTGGCTATCGTTATCCCAAGCATGCGCTTCCCGGAGTTATCGATGGTGGGGATCTGGATAATGCAGCGGTGTGAAGGCTCAAGAATAAACTACATGTTGAAGGCCGAGTCAAATGAGTGTGCTGTAGTTTGATACATGACTGCTATCAAGCAAAGCCAATGACCAGGTGTTAAAACGTACGTAGAAGTTCTGCATGAAGAGGAGTGTCCCCTTTTCAAACCTCAGCTCCATGTTATCACCTCCACAACTTTCTGGCACGCGCTCAACCTTTGCAGGTTGCACCAAGTCTCCCAACGCATAGCCATAAGCAACCATAAGAATGATGACTGTGAGCTACTAGGAAATATTCAACGACGTATGCAAGCGAGCCGCTCGCATTTACAGCTCTTGCAAGAACAGAAGTGCATGACGCGATTTTCGTTTGAGGTAAACTCGACAACAAGATGCTGATGCGACGAGGCGCTTGCATACCTGCCAGTTGTTGCTCATTCGTCATTTTGCTCCTTGGTAAGCATGCCAAGTGACGCTGTTGGAACGGCGTTGGGCTCACGCGGTAGCTCAATCGCGACGTACCTGGATGCCATTCGAATTGAGACAGTGAAGAAAGACCAGAGGATCCGAACGCTGGAAGCAAGAATTTCTACTCTCTGTGCTGATCGCGCAGACGCTAATGCCTTGAACGATGAGAACCGTGAGTTGAAAGCTGAGGTCGAGCAGCTCAAAAGGGAGGCTCACACGTACAAGGCCCAAGTTGAATCGATGAATTCTGAACTCTGCGGAGTGATTCGAGAACTCGCATCAACCAAGTACGATATGGAGCAGCTCCTGAATGCTGAACCAGGGGTAGAACAGCTTCATGCCGATTTTGTAAAGGATGGTTGTAGTGATGACAACAACTGTGGTAACGACGAAAATGGTGGGGACGATACAGAAGGAGTACGCGACAAGGAAAGCGATCGCGGTGACGAGGGAATCGAAGAGCGTACCAACACCAAAGCAGGCGAATGGATTCTGAGCCAACCTGCGAGCCTCGCGCCAACACGATCAATCTTGCAAGAGGTTTGCACTCCGTCACCCCTGAAGAGACGAAAAGCAACAACAGAGGAGGACGAACCTACGATCTCGCCAACATCAAAGCTATTGGCAATCTCCGAAAACGTTTCAATGCCGTTAATCTCCGCTCTCGAGAAATCGCGGCCGTGGAACGCTGTTTACGCCAAGAGCCCAACATTTTCGCATTCGTTCATCTACGTATCGCTTCCAAAAGAGACCAAGAAGGTCATCAATTCACTGCTGGCGTTCAAGTCGAAGTTTCGACGAGAGCTATGGGAGCAGCTACACTGGATCCGTTTTCCTTCTGGGGGAGCCTTGGTCGCTGCAGCGTCGGCAGCTCGAGCATCCCGCCATCGGTCTGCCAAGATCAAGTGGAATGAGCTTCAGGAGAAACTAATCGCGCAGATTATGAAGGGCTATTTACCCAGACACGTCTGGAGCGAGCCCTTCTTTTGGATCTGGCGCACAGACCCAGTGCCTACTCCTCTGACGTGCACTACCGAGCTTTCTTTCGCAGCTTTGGACAAAAAGGAGCCAATGCGGTGCTTCTTCGTGCACCACATTGGCAGTCACCCGTTCTACAAGAACGGCACCTACTTTCGAAGCTTTGCACTTCCGGATACCCGCAGTCCTACTGAGAACTTCATCTAAGAAGCGTATTAGGCCCCTGTGTTGATGTTGCGTGTGTGAGCGAAAATCGTGTTGGTAATGTTAAGCACATGTTAATTTGGCTTTCCTGAAATGGCAGTTCCTTCCGAGTATTTTCGGCGTTGTGTCATCACCATCTTGGCACTAAAGTAACGTGTGCTGGAGACGCAATGGACAAAGCTCGCGGCAAGGTGCTGCTTCGTTTCCTTGGTTGGCATAGCAGCTCGAGACTCGTAATCTGACTTACTTTCTTTGTTGCTTCGAAATGGCAGCGTCGCCATGCTTCGAAGAATGGTATCCGATTGCTATTTGATGCTGGTGGTCGCTCCTCCAGAAAACTGGTACGCTCTTGCTCCTCTATTCACAAGATCTTTGCAATAGCCGGCTAACTCTGTCGAAAAATCTAACAAATGCAATCAGGATCTGGATCTCGACAATTTCTACAAGTCACGTCTCCGGCGGCGTACGCAGTTTGCACACCAGATTTCTACCTCACTGCAGACAGCAGGAATTACGGTCGATAGTTCTGCGGTTCCATTGATTCCTGATGAGGATTCTCAACTTTCACGAACTCGAGGCATGCTCATGACGCTATCACCAGGAGAAGAGTATGAGAACTACCAGAAATTGAGTGCAGCGTTGAGCAAACTCAACAGGCCTACGTCGGTATCATCTTCCACCCTAGCGTTTACACCTAGTGAAGCAATTGACGAAGGTGAAGAGAATGTAGATGACGCGCCTGCGGATGCGCAGTCGATTGGGAGTCAGGGAAATGCTAGCCACATCCGGCGTGCTAGTGGTAGTAGTCGTCGCGGGAGCGGAAAGGCAGTCAGTGATGCCATTCAAGAAAGTTTGTCCGAAGATGACGATGCCATGGGTGAGGGGGACGTCTCAAAATCTACACCTGATTCAGTAGAGGGAACCGCAACAGGAAAGCCGTGGGGGCCTCTTAAAGATATTGTGTCAGTAGCAGCCACACTCCCGAGACGGCTGAGCAAAACCCTCGAATCAGCATCAACACCTTCAGTTGCACCTATTGATGCTGGTGGTACTCTGCCCCCGTTTGTGGGTACAGGAATGCCTCGAGCGCGCCTACACAGCCAACGTAGTATTCGCGGACGAGAAAATCTCGTTCACTCTAGGAACAAGTACATGATTGACCCCCTTGGTCGCTCTCGACTTGTATGGGATATCATCAGCATCTTCTTCATCCTCTACAACGCTATCGTATTGCCGGTACTGTCATGAGACGCGCTCATCTGTGAGATCGCTAGAAAAAATGAATTACTAACAACGCCTATGAAAACCTAGTTTGAAGCCTCTTTTGTGTCGTCTGCTCCAGACTCGGGATTCGAGACCTTCCTCGACATTTTCTTCCTCTTCGATATTGTGCGTTTGATTGCTTGTCATTATTAGTGGTACGCATTCAAGCTAACATCTACGCTTCACTAGATTTTAACCTTCAATACCGCGGTGGATCGCGATGGATCTATTCGCTACGACCGCTCACTTGCAGCAAACTCATATATTCGAGGCTGGTTTCTTATCGACCTGATAGCAGCACTACCATACTCGTTCATCTTTGATGGCACAAACACAAGTCCAACCATCAAACGATCGGTCAAGCTACTTCGCCTCATTCGCTTGCTTCGCTTGCTTCGGGTATCGCGAATTCTTCGTCGCATTCAAAACGCCGTGTTTATTCGCTCGACGCTCTCGGCTTTGCTGAAGTACTGCTTGATGGTGCTATTGCTTTCGCACTGGTTTAGCTGCATATTTCATGCCATCGGCGCCGCGCACCTGGATGCAGGTGAGACCAACTGGATCTCAGACCAAAAACTGCAAGAACCGCTCGGCTCCAAGTGGGACCGCTACGTTGCTGCACTCTACTTTTCATTTCAAACACTGTAAGTTTTAGTACATGAGGTAGTTATTGGTAGTATCACCTAGACTTATGCCACATTGAGATGATAGGGCTACAATCGGCTACGGAGATGTCGCGGGTGTGAATGCAGACGAACGGCTCTTTAGCATATTTGCGATGATTGCAGGTGGTGGCGTCTTTGCTTATGGTATCACGAATGTAGGCCGCATATCTGGTGTGCTTTCAGTTTTTGTTTTGTGGCGAGCTAATTGGATTGTCTGCGCAGATTGTTGAGCTTGTATCTAGCCTGACGATTCAAGAGACGCGATTCCGGCAGAAAATGGATGAGGTAAACGAGTACATGAACGCGCGTGAGCTACCAATCAAGCTGCGGATGGAAATCCGAGAGTTTTACCACAACACTCGGCAGTCACGTGAGAGCAAGCTGAACGCGGAACACCAAATCCTGAGTGATCTTTCATCCAAACTTCGCTCCAAAATTGCACTAAGCATCAACGATCAGTTCCTACGCAAATTCCCATTTTTTACCGGAAGCGACCCAAACTTCCTCATGGAGCTCGCACTCAACATGCGTATGATTCACTTTGCGCCTCTGGAGGATGTAATCGTCGAGGGTGAGATTGGTCATGAAATGTTCTTCATTTTCCGTGGCGCCATCGAAGTACGTAAAGCCGACGTGCGCATCGGGATATTGGGCGAAAACCAGTACTTTGGTGAGATGGCTATCCTGAATGCCGATTGCCGGCGTACTGCATCTGTACGCACACTTTGCTTTTGTGAGCTCCGCATGTTGTCACGCACACGTTTCCTCGAAGCTCTGGCACTGTTTCCAGCCATGCAAGTCAAGATGGCACAAATTGCTCGAGGCCGTGCAGCTCCATTGGCTGCATTAAAAGTCAACGGGAAAGCCAAGACTACTGTGGCACCATCTCCAGACGAGGCTGGACAGACCGATACACGAAATGGAGGGGATCTTTCTTTCCATACGGTGAACGAAAAGCCTGCAAGTCGTTCGTCAATGACAAAGAGCAAAATCCATACCATGACTATCGCAGCAGAGATCAATACAGATTTGACCACGGAGCATACTGCTGTAGTCGAGGAAAACGAGCACAAAGACATACTGCCAAAACTCCCGCTATCAGCCGCTACGCGGAGGAAATCATTCGTCCGAGGGCTAAGCCAATTGGAGATCGTGCAGCAATATAACACTGAGTCATTTCAGCCTGCACGATCGACTACGTCAGCGCGGCTCAATGCGACGGTGCATCGTGCATCAGCATCATCTTCTGCACTAGCAAATGCCGGTATTGGACGAAATGGAAGCTTCGGAGGGGTTTCGGGGAATGGGGAAGTAGGCGTGACGACTGCCATGAGTTTGGCGATCGCAGAGATTACGTCGTTGCTGGAGGAGTCATCGCGGCAGCAGCAAGTTCTAACTCAGCAGATGACGGGCCTGAAGGCACGACTCGACCGACATTTGGCAGTCGCAAGGAAAGAAAAAAGACCAAAATTTGACGAGCGCCACGCCTCAATGGAATAACAAGTGGCACCTATCAGCGAGCTCAACTTGTCACCTATTAGTTAGCTCACCAATTGAAAGCATTTCAACGAAAGCTGTGTGTCCGGGTTGCGACTGCTAACGAATTTCCTTGTTGTGGCACTCAATGCTGTTGCTGCGAGAGTCGGACTTATATCTTGTGAAAGAACGGATGCTTCTCAGGGTACTGTGCGAACACTTCGCTTTGGTAAAACGGGTGTTCCTTGATCTTGTCGACGAAAAAGCACCGAGCGGGCTCGTGTTGGTCCAATGATTCGACTTCCTCCATTGTTTCGCACTGCACCGGTATCAGCTTGGCTTCTGTCGGAAAAGGCCATACGAATGGCTCCTTGAACACGTTCTTGCTGAGAAGTCCCTTGGCGATGAGCAGTCGACCGTCTGCTTCGATCTGTGCCCAGTGGTTTCTCGCGCGAAGATGACACTTCTCTCTTCGAGCATTCTCGCTAAGAAGGCTTGCCCACTCTTGCTTCAGACTAATCCAGTGCTGGTTCTCCCAGAGTTCACGCTGAAAATTCAAGTTGTACTGCAAAACTCTCAGCACCCAGTACTGTGCGTCTGGATGCAGCACGCTGAAGTCGAATGTGTACGCATGGCTCACACGTTTCTCGAACAAGTCGTTCCAAGGTTTCTTCCTCTCAAACTCTCGGATCAATGCGGCTGCCCACGCTTCCGAGCCAACACCATTCGTTTCACGGCGATGCCTTTGCTGCCGATTCGGCAGCTCAAGACCTGAGCCGCAGCGCTTTCGACCTGGCGTGTCATTTTTGTTCCCCTCGGGTCGCCGATCTTCATCGTTATCCTCAATCACGAGCTCACAAGATTGAAATTCAAACGCATCATCATCTTCAGTGCCATCTTTGGTGGGCGGTACGGCTTTGATCGACTCAAGCTCGTCGATAAGGGCAGTATTTCGCTTCTCCAGATCTTGAATTCGAGCCGCTTGGTCTTCGCATCTACCCACGAATTCGTCGCGCTCGCGTGCCGCTTCCTTCAAACGCCCCTCGAGTAGCCAAATCTCCCTGCGTTGAGCTTCAGCATTTTCGACGAGCTGATCGCGTTCACGAACCATGGTCTTGACCCGCGCGTTGAGCTTGTCGAGAGCAGATTCCTTGACCATAACGGTGCACTTTGCGTCGTCGAGCTCTGCGCAGACCATGGTATACCGCTCGTTCTCAATCTCATTCACCCGGGCAACTTCCTCACTCAACCGGTCGATCCTGGACCACACGGCTTGCCAGTGCGTCGATTCTCCTAGCGCTTGGGCTCCAACGGCTGCTGCTGGATAAGCTGCTCCTCGACGGACTTGGCTATCAGCAGTAGCACCTGCAGTCCGATCTCCTTCGCTTGCGATGCCAGCTCTCATGACTCTCACGACAGCGACCTTCCCTCCTCAGGGGCCTCCGTTCACTCGTGACGACACTTGCTGCTTCACTCACTTTTTCCAAATGTGATGGTTGAACACAATGCGACGAGGAAGGCCCCACCAATATGCCTGCAGATGAATCAAGAGAGAGCGGTATGTGCGAGCCTTGGACAGTCACGTGGATAGCTGGCGGATTTGGAGTGATCGGGGAGTGCTTAGCAGCAGTGCCCACTGCATATGCCATGCAGCAGGTGACAAACGACAAAGCCTGGAATTGTTACAGGATCGGTCGTCCGGGCGCGGATGCGAAGCAAGCTTGTGCGAAGGATGAGTGCGGTCGGAGTTTGTCTACCCAAGGTTGCGCTTCAGCATGCAGTCAGTGTGAGAGTAGAGCACTCGGTTGTCGTAGAAAGCGTCCCACGGCTTCTTGTCCTTGAGCTCCAGGATCAGCGACACAACTCGAGCTTTCGAGTCCCCGAGAGCACTACCACGACACCTTTTCTGATACTGACGTGTTGAGCCTTGGGGCTCACGTTAAGATGATGCTTGATCATCAATTCTGGGCAAACGCTGACCAGCACTTCCAGCGCGCGTGTGATTGAGTCCGTCGTCTTCAACATCAGAAGAGTGGTGATCGCATGCACAGCTCTAATCCCCTTCAGCTCCTCAAGGAGTGTCGAGCTTTGATCTTCCAACTCTCAGCACCGAGCTTGCAGTTCACTGTGTCGTATCACCAACGCGTTTCGCTCGCGTGCAATCTCCTTGTTCTGCTTCGTGACAAACTCAACCTCAATGAACAGATCGTAAAAATCCCGACCTAAATCGTCGGTTTGCTCCTTGAGCTGCTGCAGCATTCCGCTTTGAGTGATTCGTGGTTCGTCATCAACGACGGTGTTCGACTTCCTGCCTGTGATTCTCCAACGGGACGGAGGAAACTACTCGAATCGAGACGGCAAAGAAAGAGGCGTGGACGCCATGGATGGTGTGAGTGGCGCGTTGACCCGCTAAAGATGGAGCTTCACTGTATGGTAAAGAAACTGGCGGTAACTCAGCGCGCGAGGTGGAGCTGCTCGCGCGATCTCTGGAGGAGCCCGAGGCACTGCAAGCCGAGAGTCTGCTTTACACTGGAGACGTTGGGGACAATCAAGACCAAAGCAACGCTACTGGGGAGTGAGGGGCTGGAGACGATGGACATGACGACAGCAGCGCATCGCTGCTGTCGAGAAGTCATGAGATGGCAATGGCAATGGCGAGGTTGGCCGCTGCAGTGCCGTTGGAGAGCAGGACTAGAGCAACAACGATGGTCGATAGGAGGACGAAGACGACCTGAAAGCAGCTTCACTCGACCAGTTCGTGACTGTTGCTACAGCGTCTCGAGCGATTCCACGCCCACTTGCCAAGGCGCAGTGGACAGACGACATGTTGGATCGCGAGCTGTGTAGCCATCTCCACATCAAACACGCCAAAAACTGAAGAAAAACAAAAAAATGGCGTGTTCAGTTTTCGTAAAATAAAACGCTGATCCGCTGCACCGTGTCGCAAATTGGCTCCAAGAGCCAATGTAGTCCCGAGGAGACGAGGCCACGCCGATCGATCGCCGCCGCCCGCGATCGATCGCGACATGGAAACCGTTAGTTTTTCATACTGAACGACTTGGCGCGCGATCGATCGCGGCCCCCCCTTTTTCCAACGGCCGATCGATCGCCGATCGATCGCGGGACCAGGTATACTGGACGCAAGTGTACATTTTGCGCCGGTTCGTCTCAAAATAGTCCACACCCGCCTCGAGCGACAGGGCGTTTCCCTTGCGTCCCGTCGCTCTCTCCACCTTCGCGCCACCTCCCTTTCTCTAGACTAGAGTATACTATACTTTCCTCCATACACCACTCTCCTGCCCCGCCTGCCAAAGGCTGGCCTTGCAAGCCATTCGCCATCATCCCGCCGGTGCCCTCCATCCGTCCTTTCTCCTACTGCTGCTGCTGCTGCTGCTGCTGCTGACCGGTCGAGATGCCGCGCGCGGAGGTGACGGCGGACGAGCGCGCGCTGCTGCTGCGGCCGTTCGACCGCGAGACGGGCGACCTGTTCGCGTACCTGACGGCGCTCATGAAGCAGCGCACGCTCATCTTCGACGGCGGCATGGGCACCATGATCCAGCAGCACAAGCTGAGCGAGGAGGACTTCCGCGCCGAGCGCTTCCGCGACTGGCCCGTGCTCGTCAAGGGCAACAACGACCTGCTCTCCATCACGCAGCCGCACATCATCCGCGACATCCACACGGCGTACATGGAGGTCGGCGGCGCGCAGCTCATCGGCACCAACACCTTCTCGGGCACCACCATCGCCCAGGCAGACTACAAGATGGAGAGCCTCGCCTACGAGCTCAACTTTGCGTCCGCGAAGCTCGCAAGGGAGGCCGCCGACGCCGTCACCGCCAAGGACCCGCTGCGCCCGCGCTTCGTCGCAGGCTCCATCGGACCCACCAACCGCACGCTCTCCATCTCACCCAACGTCGAGGACCCGGGATTCCGCAACGTCACCTTCGACGAGCTGGTCGAGGCGTACTACACGCAGGTTGAGGGACTCGTCGACGGAGGCTCCGACGTGCTGCTAGTTGAGACCATCTTCGACACGCTCAACGCCAAGGCCGCCGTCTACGCCATCGACCTCTACCAGGAAAAGACGGGTCGTCGCCTGCCGCTCTTCATCTCGGGTACGATTGTCGACATGTCGGGCCGCACGCTCTCGGGACAGACCACGGAGGCCTTCTACGCCAGTCTGCGCCACTCCAAGCCCTTCTGCATCGGCCTCAACTGCGCGCTCGGGGCCAACCAGATGAAGCCCTTCCTGCAGCGCCTCGCTAATGTCGCCGAGTGCTTCGTGTCCGTCTATGCCAACGCCGGACTGCCGAACGCCATGGGCGGCTACGACGACTCGCCCTCTATGATGGCCGTTTATTGTGAGGAGTTCTGCAAGGACCGCCTCATCAACATGATTGGCGGCTGCTGCGGCACGACGCCGCAGCACATCCGCGCCATCGCTGATATCGCGGCCAAGTACGAGCCGCGCCCGCTGCCGGACGATAAGGAGCCGTTCATGTGGCTCTCGGGCCTCGAGGACCTCATCGTGACCAAGGAGCGCTTTAGCTTTCTCAACGTTGGTGAGCGCTGCAACATCTCCGGATCGATCCGCTTCAAGCGCCTCATCATGAAGGGCGACTACGGTACAGCCATGGACATTGCTCGCCAACAGGTCGAGGACGGTGCCATGGTTATTGATGTGAACGTCGACGACGGTATGCTTGATGGCGTGGCCGCCATGGAGCGTTTCCTCAAGATCGCTGTCACTGAGCCGGACGTGTCCAAAGTCCCATTCATGATTGACTCGTCCAAGTTCCACATTGTCGAAGCTGGCCTCAAGTGCGTGCAGGGCAAGTGCATCGTCAACAGTATTTCGCTGAAGGTTGGCAAGGAGCTCTTTTGCGAGCACGCGCGCATCGTCAAGCGCCACGGCGCAGCCGTTGTGGTCATGGCATTCGATGAGGATGGCCAGGCCGCGACGGAGGCCGAAAAGGTTCGCATTTGCAAGCGCTCGTACGATATCCTGGTGAACGAAGTCGGGTTCCCGCCCGAGGACATCATCTTCGACCCGAACATCTTGACGATTGCCACGGGTATGGAAGAGCACAACAACTACGGTGTGGACTTCATCAACGCGTGTCGTGTCATCAAGGAGCAGAACCCTTACTGCAAGATCAGTGGTGGTGTCTCCAACTTGTCTTTCGGCTTCCGTGGAGTGAACGTTATCCGTGAAGCGATCCACAGTGTGTTCCTCTACCACGCAGTAAAGGCTGGTATGGACATGGGTATTGTGAACGCTGGTATGCTTGAGGTGTACGACGACATTCCAAAGGATCTTCTCAAGCTGGTCGAGGATGTCGTGCTCAATCTTCACCCTGGTGCAACCGAGGCGCTGTTGGACCGCTCGCTAATCGAGAAGGAGAAATTGGAGGCTGCCAAGAAAGGTGGCGTCGTCGCTGTTGGTAACCAGCAAGAGTGGCGCACCAAGCCAATCGGAGAGCGTCTGACACACGCGCTTGTCAAGGGTATCTCCGAGTTCATTGACCAGGATGTCGAAGAGATGCGCAAGGAGTGCGCGCGTCCGCTTGATGTGATCGAAGGCCCGCTCATGGACGGCATGAACGTCGTTGGTGAGCTCTTTGGCTCGGGCAAGATGTTCCTGCCGCAGGTGATCAAGTCGGCGCGTGTTATGAAGAAGGCTGTCGCGTACCTTTTGCCTTTCATGGAAGAGGAGAAGAATCAAAAGCGCCTCGCCAACACCGCGAACGGCATCGCAAACGAAGAGGAAGATGAGGATTCACAATACGCTGGTAAAGTGCTTATCGCGACGGTCAAGGGTGACGTGCACGACATTGGTAAGAACATTGTTGGTGTCGTGCTCGGCTGCAACAACTACAAGATTATCGACATGGGCGTCATGGTGCCGTGTGAAGACATTATCCGCGTGGCGAAGGAGGAGAAAGTGGACATCATTGGCCTGTCGGGTCTCATCACGCCGTCACTGGACGAGATGGTGTATGTTGCACGTGAGATGAGCAAGGCGGGCATGAAGGTACCGCTCATGGTTGGTGGCGCTACCACGTCCAAAATGCACGCTGCAGTCAAGATCGCACCCCATTACTCGACTCCCGAGCATCCTGTGCTTCACGTGCTAGATGCGTCTCGTAGTGTTGTTGTCGTCGGCAACCTGCTTCGCAAGGATGAGGAGCGCGACGAGTTTGTCGAGGAGCTCATGGAGGAATACGAGGAGCTGCGCGAGGAGTACTACGCGTCGCTGGACGATATCAAGTTGATCTCGTTCGAGGAGGCAAAGAAAAGAAGTTTCCAGATCGACTTCGCATCCAAGCCGCCTTTCCAGAAGCTCAACCGGGTCGGCGTGCGCGTGATTGACGACCTGCCGCTTGAGGATCTTGTGCCTTTCATCGACTGGAACCCGTTCTTCCAGACGTGGGAGCTTCGTGGTCGCTACCCAAACCGTGGATACCCCAAGATTTTTGACGATGAGAACGTCGGTGCGGAGGCTCGCAAGGTGTTTGATGAGGCACAGAAGCTGCTGAAGGAGATTATCGACAAGAAGCTCCTGCAAGTTCGCGGCGTGTCGGGAATTTTCCCGGCGTATCGCGAGGGCGACGATGTGATTGTGTGCGACCCGAAGCAGCCAGACTCGCCTCTGTCCAAGTTCTGCATGCTTCGTCAGCAGGCAGAGAAGGAGACATCTGATCCGTACATTTCGCTTGCGGACTTTGTGGCTCCCAAGTCGACCGAGTACCAGGACTACATTGGTGGCTTCGCTGTTGGCGTGTTTGGCGTCGAAGAGATGGCTGCCAAGTTCGAGGCGGAGCACGATGACTTCAACAAGATTATGTCGCAGGCTCTTGGCGACCGTCTTGCTGAGGCTTTCGCCGAGTACATTCACCGCGAAATGCGTGTCAACGACTGGGCGTATGCGGCGGACGAAGTTTTGGGCAAGGAGGACCTGCTCAAGGTCAAGTACGACGGTATCCGTCCTGCTCCGGGCTACCCTTCGCAGCCGGACCATACGGAGAAGCGTGCGCTGTGGGACCTTCTGAAGGCAGATGAGCTTATCGGCCTATCCCTGACGGACAGCTACATGATGCTGCCGGGTTCGGCTGTCAGCGCGCTGTGCTTTGCACACCCGGACTCGCAGTACTTTGCGGTCGGTAAAGTGTCCAAGGATCAGGTTGCCGACTATGCGCAACGCAAGGGCCAGTCTCTTGAGGAGACCGAGCGCTGGCTGGCGCCGATCCTGGGCTATGACCGCTCGGTCTAAGTTTGTGTATCGACTCTTTAGTCGGTACATGTGTTTGCTTGTTTCCAAGCGATGACGAAAGGATTGCTGCGACGGAGGCGACTGCTCTTGACGCGTGGTCAACTCCTTCCTGCATTGCGGATGCACTTGCGCGATCAAATGGCGGAGAGAGAAGAGCGAGCGGCGATGATGGGAGGTGCCATTGAGGGAGTTACTCACCCTTGATGCCACTTTCTGCGCGAATCTTACATTTGTGGTTCGCGGAGCTACCTGCGCCTTGTGCTGTTTGCCGTGTGGACTACTGGAGTGGGGAGTTTGTGTGTTGACTCCTTGCTTTGTGGTGCACGAGGTGACGGCACGTGGGCTTGGTTAGCCAAGTCGACTGCTTGCAACTTTTTTTTTGCTCTCTTCGTTGTGAGAGGGGCTTTATGGTATGCATTCGTGGAAACGTAGGATAGGAGACACTGATCTGTGTGTCGAGAGCATCGCAGCTTCTAGTTATCGCGTGGACGAACTAAATACACTTTATTGCTCTGTAGTACTGAAGGGATGAGTTACCTGGCAAGACGAGCATGAGGGCATCCAAAACGCGTCCATTCGAGCTTTATCCAGATCCCCACCATCGATAACTCCGGGAAGCGCATGCTTGGGATAACGATAGCCAGTCTCGTAGAAAGGGTGCTGGTCGATGCAGTCGACGTAAAAGCATCGCAGCGGCTCCTTCTCGTCCAAACTCGCAATACTTGCCTCCGTGGCGCACGTCGATGGAATCCCAAGCGGCTCGACACGAAAGATCCACAAGAATGGCTCTGTCCAAATCTCCTTTGGTAGAAGATCTTTCGTGGTCATCGCAATGAGCAGCTCCTGGAGCTCCTTCCACTTCGTCTTGGCAGTCTGACGGCGAATCGCTCGAGAAGCAGCAGCTACTGTCACTAAGGGTCCACCAGAAGGAAAACCGATCCAGTGAAGCTGCTCCCACAGCTCACGACGAAACTTCGACTTGAACTCCTGCAGAGCAAGAATGCACTTCTTGGCCTCTTCTTGAAGCCATTCGAAGTCAAATGTGTGCGAAAACGACGGACTCTTGGCATACATTGCGTTCCAAGGCTGGGATTTCTCGAGTGCCGAGATCAACGACACCGCAGCGTCTTCAGAAAGGGGTTGGTCCTTGGGCGTTGGCGAGATCGTGGGTTGTGCCTCATCAGTTGATTCAAAGGATTTTTGTCTCTTTCGAGGCGATGGGGTGCAGAGCTCTAGTTCTAGTGATCGTGCTGACGATCGTTTTGTTGGTTGGCGTGAAAGCCATCCTGCATTGCTGTCGTCATGTTCGTTGTCTTTGTCGCAATGCCTACCAACGCCATGGAGGGGGCAAAAGTCTTGTGCAACAACATGGATGTCGAGCAGAAGGTAGCTGGCAAGCATCGTGTTGTCAAAACCCCATCTAGCGATAAAGGCCCTTGTAAGGAGGTCAAGTGTAACAGACTTGATTCACTTCTCAATTCAGCTTGTTTCTTTTGCTACACGCCATACCAACCTAACTTCATAAAGAAAACAATTAATCAGCTTGCAGGCTTCAGCACCTCTGTCTCATCCACGCTTAGCCTTCTCGGCGTATTACTCGCTTGGGCTCTCCGGTAGCGGGTGCCTCGTGGTGTACTTGAAGTTGTTCGTTGCCTTGTAGTACGTGTCTTTCGTGATGTCATCGACGAAAAATACGCGCGCAGGCTCTCGCTCGTCCAAAGCTGCGATCTGGTCGAGCTGGAAACACTTTGCTGGCAAGCGAGCAGTAGTGGCTGGCCAGCCCCACACGAAGGGCTCCAGCCAAAGTTCGTCCGTCAGTAACCGACCTTCCTCAAGGAGCGACGGATTTTTCTCCCCGACAGGAAGATGGCGATCGATGATATCATCGCCACGGTCACGAATGTTCCCCCAACTTCGAGATGCAGCTTGATACCGCGACCTCCATCCACGAACGAGGGTTGCCATCGCTGGATCCTTCGGAGCAATCGGAAGCCGCACCCAGTGGCGACGTTCCCAAATGGCGCGGCGGTGAGTGCGCTGGAATGCCAGGATGTCGTCAACAAGCTTCCTTGCCTCGTCGTCGTTGTCGTCTAACAGCGTGTCATACGCAAAGCTGAGTGAGAAGTCCGGGCGCTTGTTGTACATGTCATTCCACGGCTCGGATAGCTCCAACGCCTTGAGCAGCCTCGCTAGCGAACTCTCGTAGTTCAACGACTCCAGCACAGCCTCCGTGTCAGAGTCGGAGTCGCTCTCCGTCACTGGAGATGTCCGAAGCTTCTTCCGCGATGATTTCTGCTGAACAGCTGATTTGCGCTTGATGCTGGAAGGGCTACCGTTGGTGGGGCGATCGCGAAGTCTTGGTCTGTTCTCGGCAGTTGCCTCGGCAAGTCGGTTATCGGCTGCAACCTTTGCATCCTGCAGCCGCTTGTTTTCTTCTCGCAGCAGCTGGACTTCAGCCGTCATCATCGCCACTTTCTCATTCTCTGCATCGAGCCTCGCCTGCAGGTTTGTGGTGGCCCCCTCGAGCTCCTTGCGCGACTTTTTCGGGGTCAGTCCCTTCCCCTTTTGCCCCGAGGCAGCGCACGAGCCATCTCCTCCGATACCGTTACCCGCGGCTACTTGCTTCTTGAGCTCCAGGTCTTGCTCCTGCAAGGCCTGGACAATCCCGTCAAGCTGGGCCTTCATCGACATTGCGCGGCTGAGCTCCGAGCTGGTCCCATCCTCCGGTCTCTCAGTGCCACCGCGAGCCGACGCCATACTGAGTCTGCTGCTGCAGCCGCTGCTTTCAGGAATGACTCGTGAAGCCCGTTGCCCGGGGGCGGACACAGTTGCGACGCGACGTCCATTTCCGGCGTTCGCTAAGGAATCTCATGATTCATGAATATCAAGAAAACGAAATAGAAAAAAAAGGTGAAATCGGCCGCCGCAAGAAAGCAGCAGCATGTCGTTATGGGTCCCATGTAAATGGCTGCTCCATCCAAAGTCGACACCTCCATGGTGCCATGGAGCACTACCGAAGGAAGGAAGAAAAAGCGAGACTCGCAAAAAAAAAAAAAAAAAAAGTCGCTTCGGTTTTTCTTCGTTTTCCTCCGCACCCACGTGAAAAAGCGGCGGTCGCGTGGCGCACACCAGTTCCCAATCCGCCCCCACGAGGCACCCAGAAGCCGCTTCCCCCGGATCTCGCCATGGTCAAGCGCAAGACGACGGCCGACGCGCTGGGTCCGCCAGCCGGCGGCGCCAGCGTGGGCTCGCTACGCGTGGCTGTGGATGCCATCTACAGCGACCTGGCGGCCAAGAAGGCCGAGCTGGAGGCGCAGCGCGCCGAGAACCTGCGCGTGCGGCGGCGGCTCGCGGACGCCGAGGCGGCGCTCAGCCAGCTGCAGGCCGAGCAGGACGCAGCGCTCGTGGGCGACGTGGCGAGCGGCAGCAGCTTCTCCACGAGCGCGGACGACGTCGTGCGGCTGCGCAAGCGCTGCGCCGCGCTCAAGATCGAGAACCGCAGGCTCAAGGACGTCGAGGCGGACGCGCAGGCCGCGCTGGCCGCCAACCGCCAGCTGCGCCGCGACAACGAGGCGCTCGAGAAGCACAAGGTCGCGGTGGACGACACGCTGCGAAGGATCAAGAGCTGGTTCAGCTCGGAGCGGGAGGCCGTCGAGCACGCCTTCGACAGGCTCGCCGACATTTTCCACGCCGGTGCCGACGAACCGTTCGAGGCCGTGGAAGTCGCGCCGACGATCAAGCGTGGGCCAGGCAAGGGCAGGAGGAAGATGCTCAAGGTGTCGGTCGAGACGCCCACGGCCAACACCACCGGAAAAATCAAGAAATCCGTGACGCCGTCGCCCACGGCTGCTACTATCGTCGCGCCGTCGCCGTCGCCATCGACAGAGCCCAAGAAGCGCGGTGCTTCGGTCTCGCCTCGGGTGGCTCCTCCCGTTGTCAAGGAGGACACCCTCGACGATGATGAATCCATTAGCCTCGACGACGAATCGGATGAGGACTATGTTCCTGGTCGCGAGGGTAAGAAGCGAGGAAAGCCTGCGGCTGCTGACGGCGTCCCGACAAAGCGCCGCCGAGCGGCGGTTAGTAGTGATGGAGCGGACGAAGGGTTTTCAACGCGCGAGCGCGAAATGATTGAGCTGCTGCATGAAATGGACGCTTCGAACGCGTGGGACGAGATCTACGCCAAGCGACCGACGTTCTCGCTCACATTTGATTATGAAAAGCTGGCGCCGACAGCCAAGGAGTGGGTCGACAATGCGCTCCAATTCCACTTCGACCATCGGCGCGCTTTTTGGGAGCGGACCCACTGGGTAACGATGGAGCGCAATTTCTCCAGCCAAATCTTGAAGTCTTTATATCGCGAGCGCTTGTCTCGACGGACAGAGGCGGTTCGGACGTGGAAAGAGCTCGTCAAAGACGGCTCGGCGCTCATCGACCAGGGGTTGCTACCCGACAACGTTTGGCGCGAACCTTTCTGGTGGGGGTGGCCGCAGGCTCCTCACATGCTGCCTCTGTACATCAAGACCATGAAGGACATTGTGGATTTGGATGCGCGGCAGCCCCAGCGTGTTGTGTGCGTAAATGACATTACGCAAGAACCCTACTACAAGGAACTGGTCGAGAGCGGGTGCACGACTCGGTACCCACTGCCGGATCCACCCAACGCCAGCAACTCGAGCTAGGCAATGATCCACCCGAGAAAAAAGGGTCCAGGTGGTGCCGTGGTATGATGATGATGATGATGATATGGGCGAGCGATGCGTGTTGCCACTCTACACTCGAATACGTTGATTTTCACAATCATCTGTGTGTGTGTGACTCTAAACTATTACTGGTGGCGCCTTATCATCAAAAAGATGGACACCACATCGATCCTGTAGCGGTCTTTCCTGTGCTCGATTGGCGGACATAACCACGCAGAGAGTCCATGCACCTAATTGAGCAAGATTATTGTAACGCTCGATCCTACTTCGAATTTGGAGTCATGCTTTTCATTTCAAGGTTGCGAGTGCAGCTTCAACGTAGAGCGATTGCCAGCCGTGATGACAGTTCTTTCAAGCGATGCATGCTGCGCAAGTACACAAGTAGTTTACGCAGTAGCCGTCCTCGGGTCGCTCGCTGGGTGCGGAAGCGCGGCTGACACTTGGCGCACTGCGTTGATGGCAGCGGCGCTGGTGCAGCACTGCGCAGAGGTTGTCGTGACGTTTTGGTCGCATCCAACAGCTGGGTCCGCCGGAGAGGACTGGTCGATATGCTTGCTCTCGCGCAACACGACGAGCCCACGAGGGGTGCTAGTCGTCGGATCAAGGCGCTGCATGGCCTCGTGCACGAGTGAGAGGCGCACCCAGTGCGGCGGGTACTTGAAACGCGCGACGTCCATGAGCAGCACCATGTCGCGCTCGGCGTGGTATCCGCCAATGGGCGAGAAATGGCCGTCTCCAGTCTGTCCGAGGCCTTTGCGGCTGTAGTTGAGCACGACGATCTCGTCGCTCGAGGCACAGCTCCGCTTGACAATGTCACGGAACTGCTCGAGCGAAAACGCCGCCGTGGCGCGAATGTCGTCGGCTTGTGCTCCATTGCAGCGTGCGAGGCACATGAACTCGTCGAGCGTGACGCCTTGTTCCTTGGCGACGGCCAGCGGCGTGCAGCAGTCGAAGAGCTCCTCGCTGAACCAGCGCCAGGGCCCCTTCCACAGCCGGCCAGGATCGATCTGCAGCGCGTTGAGGCACATGGCGAGCGTGCCGAGCCCGCAGAAGCTCGGCTCAGCCTGCGTGGTGAACTGCTCGGCCAGCGGGAAGTAAATCTGCATGAAGTTGGCACTGGGCGGTGCCGCGAGCGCCTCGGCGAACAGCGCGCGGCCCTCAGCGCTCGAGAACGCGATGCACTCTTGCGGCAGTACGCGGCGGTGGAACGAGGCCTTCACGCGGCCGTCGGGGGCCGCGGGCCCACCGTTGGACGCAGGAGAAGCAGCCGGAGACGGCGACGCCATGGTCGAGCAGCTGCTGGCGCTTGGGGAAGGCGTAGACTGCTTGGAGCAGCAGCACAGCGGGCGCTCCATGAGGTCGACGACGACGGTGAGATGAGGTGGTAGCCTAAGAAATGTGGGCAGCTCACAATGCGACAATTGTTGGCGGGGGAGCGGTAAACCTGTTTGAATTTAGTGACCTGCAATATTGAAATGCTGGTTTGAAAAATTTGCTACTCGTATCTTGATGTAGATTCTTTATTCGGTTATTACCTGTATAAAAATATACCTTTGATAGTATCCATCACGCTGCCGTCAACTTCAACGTTGTTGCCTTGGGCTATCAATCGTTTGGAAGCAGCAGCAGCATGGAGAGAGGGTTGATTCGAGCTAGCTGTCGCGAGCAAGGTGCGCTCCCGACCTTGCTGAGAGCGATCCAAGAGGAGTCGGTGAGCAAGGACGCGCAGATCCGAGCGCTTCAGACCGAGAACAAGGCATTTCGCGTCAAGGTGGACGCGCACGCAGTGGTAGCGCTCGAATGAGAGGACAGGGAGTTGACGAGCTGTATTGGTATGAATGAACCGCGAGTGGAAACCAGAAACACTCAAAGTGAGGCTAGACAGCGTTGTGACCTCGAGGCAGAGCTGTGGATACTGCGGACGCGTGTCGACGCGCTTGCCGACCACGAGCACGCGCTGCAAGAAAAAGATACAGAAGAATTTCGACAGCTCCTGAAGTGACCGTCAGACACCGACCCCAGCACTTACATGAAGCTGGCAGCGCGACACAAGAATCATCCAACAGCAAGTGAGGCCAGACCGAGCGGGGTTGACAACAAATACAAACGTAAAGGATTTCCCAAAACCCCCTCTGAAGAGCAGAAAGACGAGGCTATCACAGACTCGGACGAGATGGCCATGACGTGGGAAGAAATGAAATCGGAAGAAGTGGAAGCATTCGGCTTGAACGGCCCATCAACTCGTAGGCATCGCCACACCAGTGCGCAGCACGACACGCATCGACGGGTGGATAGCCACGAGATGAAGGTTGATCCCCAACCGAGCGCTAGACTCCTAGTCTCCAGCGATATCAACGCGCTTGGGGATGCGATCAACTCATTGGAAGCTGTGGGATTTGATGTACAAGCACAGGCCGTGGTTTTCGCACTCATTCCAGTTCAAGGCTCTCGCGATGAAGCGCAAGGCTGGGTAAAGCAAATCTGCAAATTCCAATATCAATACGCCCGAGCGTTGTGGGAGCGTGGCCATTGGCTTGCGATCGACCAAGAGTCGATTGACATAACGAGGAAGTTTGCTCTTCGCAAGATTCGATCCGAGCGTGCACGCAAGGCATGGCGAGGGCTCTACTGCGAGGGGGAAAACTCGTTCAGAGGGGTTGCTGAGCAGCGACGTCTGGAGCGAACCTTTCATTTGGTCGCCGACTACCAAGGCAAGCTTTCTCCCAGAGTCATGCTTGACAGCTGAGGACATTCGTGTTCTTCTTGCGACGAGCCGGAGTTGTGCTTCTTCGTCCACGCCATTGACTATCATCCATTCTACAAGAGCCGGCTCAGCCGCATCTATCCAAAGCGCCACGCCTTGCCCAGCTTCAACTGATCTTCGTTTTGCGCGACATCATCAGATGTGAGGCTGAGGTATGTGCGCCAGGTTGTTGAAAAGGATACACTGTGAATGCATGCAATTTTTCATTGTTGATCTCGTTGACGTAGCTGACATTGATCCATGTTTCCTGCAAAGCAACAATGGTGCAAAGCGGAATAACATGAGAAATTTCAAGGCTTTCGTAATGATATTCTCTTGTACGAACAAACATCGACGAATGGCTTAACTCCTGTGAGCCCTGACAACTTATAGATCTAGCCACCACATAGGGACTCGGATTGTCAGCATCCACTTTTGCGCATGAAACTCATTAGCGAGTATCTTGCCGCTGTGAAAATTAAACGGTAACAACACAGACAGCGCAAGAAAAAAAGTATGGTGCAGTTGAGTTCATCGGCATGGTACAATGACTCGTTTTTTGCTCATTAACGCTTCCTGCGAGAATAGTCGTCAACGTCACACTGAGTCAGCGCTTAGCCTTTGCGAAGTTGCGCAACTTCAAAAATGAAGGAATCAGGCACGGTACCCAATAAATGAGAAGGGTTGGCCTGTTTCCCGCAGTGTTGCTGCGGGAACGATTTCGAAGCCGAAGAGAATCACTCGTTCTTTTGCCTCCCAAGCATCGACCCTCACTTCTCGTCTTCCAACCTCCAACAGCCTAGCACCTTCTCGCATTCCAGCAACTACTATCATGTCTTCTTCGCCCACTCCAAGTGCCGCACCGACAGCACCAAGTGCCGCGCTATCAACGCCTAGTACCGCTCTTTTGACGCCAAATACCGAGCCCTCAATGCGAGTATCGCTGGGGGAGGAACTCCGCGAAGCCCGTCGTGCACTACGAGCGCACGCAGATTTCACTTTACGAAGGGCAGAAATGAAGGTCAAGGCACAAGAGAATGAGATCCGCCGACTCCGAGCCGAGCTAGCTCCGAAGCGGGTGGCAGACGAGCGATTGCTCTGTGAAAACCGTCAGCTCAAGAACAAGGTTGCTGGCGTTACAATGGTGCTGGAAGAGTTTGATGGGGGACAGCCATCTGCCGTAGGGCAAGAAGCGGCGACAAGTGCTCCCTCAAACACTGAGGCCGATCCGTTCATGGAATTTGTCACTGGAATCAAGAGTAAAATGGCAACACAAGAGAGTCAAATATGTGCGCTTCAAGGTGTTATCAAGGCTGTGCAAGAAAAGATCGCCTGCAGCTCTGACTGTCCAAGCGAAGAAGTGATGCTATTGAATTCAAGATTGGATGAACTCGGGCGACAAGAAGAACGTCTTCGCCGCTTGATCGCGAGTGAAATCGAGCGAAGAGAGCAAGCAGAGAACAATGTCAAAGACCAAGCAGCTGAGTTTAGACGCGTTAAAGATTCGCTAGAAAACGCATTGAGGGAACAAGAACTCAACTCAAGTCGACATCGCAGCCAAAAGCGACCGCATCCAGGAATCGGCGCAAGAAGTGACGATTCCAATTATTCTGAACTTTTCTCCAACATCCAGAGGCGATGTGTGTGGTCGAGTTCAAGCACAAGCGAGGAGGACGAAGATGCGTTGGTTCGGATCAAGCAAGAAGGCGCAAATAATGGACGCACCTCGAGGCGATCGTATCGAGCTCGCGGGAGATTGGTACATCAAAATACCGAAAGTGACACGGAATTGGATAAAGTCGAACAAGAAACGAAGCAGCTGCTTTTTCAGATAAAAGCCTCAGCACCTTGGGATAACATGTTCGACAAATGCCCAGGGTTCTCTCACACATTCGAATACAGAAGGCTCGATGCTACATCCAAGCGACTTGTCGACAAATTCTGGGCCTACAATTTCGATCACCGTCGTGCGCTTTGGGAGCGAAAGCACTGGGTGGAGGTGAAAAGTTCTTGGTCGGAGGTGCAGCGGTATCGAAATCGACGAATGAGAAGAAGCTCCAACGCTAGACTTGCGTGGGATGCGTTGGTGAAAGAGCTGAGAGAACTCCTCGACAAGGAACAGACGCCGGACCTCTCTCATCTCACAATCGACGTGCTGAAAGAGCCATTCATGTGGGAATACGTGAGAACTCTCTGCAAGATACCGGAGTGGTGCAAGACTATGGAGGACCTCAAAAAGTTGGATCAGGAGGAGCCATCTCGTATCTTCCACATCCGCAACATCCAAAAGCATGACTTCTACAACAGTCTGCTATCAAGGTATCACCCAACACGTGACGAACTTCCAGTGTCTGCCACTGGCAGAAAGAGTCGACATGATAGTGAAATGTTGTGATACATGACGGTGCAACAAACTTCTCTTGGAAAAAAAAGTTAGAAGGTGGCAAGATGCATTGGTTCATCTCGTGCCTGTTGATTCTTAGCAGTTGTTGTCCTTTGCTACAATCGACAAGGCAACGTGCTCTGGCACGACAAAGTCGGACAGCACCAACCGTCTAAGCGTAATACTGCAGCGTCGCCTTCTTCTTGGCGGCCACGACCGAGATACCCTCCATAAAGTCCTCGTGCTTGATCACCGTCGACTCGCGGCGCAGTGCTAGCATGCCCGCCTCAACACACACCTGCCACGAAACAGCGATTAGTACAAAGTACAACCCGCCGCGGTGAAACTCCAGTAACATACAGCCTTCAACTGCGCGCCGTTAAAGTCATCTGTGGAGCGTGCCAGCTCGTCGAAGTTGGTGTCTGGTTGGCACCAAATGTTAGAAGTTGTCACCATTCATCTGATGGTACCTAAACCCACCTTCTGTGTCAACATTCATCTTGCGCGAGTGGATCTGCAAGATACGCGCTCGAGCCTCTTCCGTCGGGTGAGGAAGCTCAATCTAGCAATCACACAATGTCAACACGCCACATAGTCCATCGCATCGAGTACGAGGCAGAGACTCACCTTTCTGTCCAGTCGACCTGATCGCAGAAGCGCAGGGTCCAGTACATCGGGCCGGTTTGTAGCCGCGATGACCTTGATCTTCGTGTTGCTCGTAAAGCCATCTAGCTGGTTCAACAGCTCCAGCATCGTACGCTGAACCTCGCGGTCGCCAGACTGCTCTCCACCGAATCGCTTTGTTCCAATGGCATCCAGCTGATAGAAATACGAACAGTCAGAGATCACGAAGAAATAGTGGGACGACAATGAAAACAATACGAACCTCATCAATGAAGATAATGGCGCCTCCGCGCTCCTTGTCCTTGCACTTCTCCTTCGCCAGCTCAAACGCGTCGCGCACAAGCTTTCAACAAAGCGCAAGTTAGAAACATTCAGCTGCGCGATGTCGCTGCAAATAATACTAACCTTGGCACCATCACCGATAAACATCTGCACGAGCTGTGGAGCTGCGAGCTTAAGGAAGATGGCGTCCGTCTGCTTGGCGCAGGCGCGGGCAAGCAGGGTCTTGCCCGTGCCGGGCGGTCCGTGGAGCAGCACGCCCTTGGGCGGCATGATACCAATCGCCTCGAACTTCTCCTTGTGGGTCATAGGAAGCACGACGGCTTCGACGAGCTCCTGGATCTGCTTGTCAAGCCCGCCAATGTCACTGTACTCCTCGGTGGGCTTCTCGTCGACCTCCATAGCCTTGACGCGCGAGTCGTACTCTGCCGGGAGCTTCTCCAGAATGAGGTAGCTGTCCTTGTTGGTGCCGATGAGGTCGTTGGGCACGAGCGAGTTGGAGTCGACAAGTCCTGGGATGGGTAGGAAGATGGTCTGGCGCGTCGAGGTCTTGATGACGGCGCTCTTGCCGCGGCGCTGCGCGTCCACGTCGGTGGCGGCGCCGTCCTGCTCGTCCTCGTCGTCCTCCAGCTCGAGGATCTCGACCACGTTGCCCACGAGGTAGGGCAGCTGCTTGTTGAGCTTGACCTTCTCGTTGTTCTCCTTGATGCGCTCGCGCTGCGAGTTGGACTCGTGGTTGATGCGCTGGATGTCGCTGCGCATGATGCGGATGTCGTTGTCCAGCAGCCGGATGCGCTGCCGCAGCTCCTCGTTCGACATGAGCAGGATCTCCGGGTCCAGCCCGTCCTCCGCGCCCCAGATCTCCGCCGACTCGAGCCCGCTCATCGTCGCCTTGCCGTCGCTGCGGTCCTTTCTCCGAGTTGTTGCTTTTGCCTTCCTTCCCCCCTTCGGCCAGGATCTGGTGGGGTTTCGACCAATCGCAGCGTGGCTCGAAGCTTTTTCTCGACTACCATTGGTGGAAAATAGTCGCTGCGATCTTTCGCGACGGAGTGAATGCGGCCAAATGGTAACCTCGATTTAGTGACCTTCTTACTCGAACCTGCCCTGCCACTTGGTGACGCACGTCAACTCGTCGGTGCTCTGCTGTGCTGCCACGGTGCCGTCCGCTTGCACCTCAACGTCTACGACTTTGTCGGACTCGACGGCGATTGACTTGCGGGGCTTCTCGGTCGGGCTCACGGCACACGACACGATGGCAATCTCCTTGGAGATCGGGTCCTGCGATATCCGCACCTCGGCGTCTGAAGACAGTCCCGAAGAAAAGTTAGTTTAGCGCGGTGAACGGCAAATGTTCGACACCCGTACCTGGGTTGAACGGCCGCAAGTAGCGCAGTAGCTTGGACTTGAGCAGCTGGATCGGACCTGTCTCCACGTCGCGAGCGCCGTATTTGGCGAAAATTTTGCTTGACGTCACTTGTCCATCGATTTTGGCCGAGCGGACTTCATAGTGCACCGAGTCCAAGCGCGACATAAAGTCGGCGATTCCAGGCTGTTCCGATTCACAGTTGTTAGCTTTTGCAGAAAGAACTGAATGATTGGTCAAACCATGTACACACCTCAACCGACAACTGGCGCCAGTACTTCCCGCGGTAGTTCCTGTCTAGGTTCTTGAGCTTCAACGCGATGATATCTACTATGTGCTCTTGCTCAAACGGCAAGAACGGAATCACCTGGACATATATTGGTGTTAGTTTCGGTATGCGGTGAAAGAGTGTGCAGCAGAATGCTGCGTACCTGATCAATCATTTTGCCAAAATTGAGCCGCTTCCACTGAGCGTCTAATGCGGCCTTGACGACTTTCTCCAGCTCTGCCATCGGCACATCAGCGCGAGACTCATACTGAATCATCACGTGCTCCATATCGGTCACTCCGATATCGGAAACCAGCACAAAGATCACCTTTATTCATGAAACTCCGTCAACAGAGCATTACCAGCAAGACAGTAGAGCCACCACTCACATTGCTTGTGTCGATCTGCTTGCTGACACCATTCTTGTAGTACGTGAACTGCGAGGATGAGCTCACAGCCTCCATCAACACTGAATGTACGAGGGCTCACATGGTAAGCTACAGTCCAGGGCAACACCAGCCAGTAATTGCAGGACTACGCACCGTCAAGAGTATGAGGAATGACTTTCTGGACTTCGTCGATAACAACGACAGCCTGCCCAGCACAGCGGTGCAGATGGTCTGCAAGCCTAGACATTGCAACCCCACCTTTAGTTTACGTCAAGATAGGAAGTCTGACACACCAATAACCTACCGAGTTTTGATCTGCGTGTGGTACTCCGTGATCGGGTTGGTGAAGTTGTCGCTAAAGTCTTCGCCACTGAAGCATCAGTTGTTAGCATAGCAGCGACCAAAGCCCCACGCGAACAGAAGAGCGAGCTAACCGAAAGATCAACAGCCCCGTGGGGACCCACTTCTCGCTGTTGGCAAGTTTTCGCTTCCGTTTGAAAAGGCTCTCTGCCAGCAGGTTGGACAACTCCGTCTTTCCGGTTCCAGTCGGCCCTGTAATCGCAAGAACCAGCGGCTCCCGATCTTTCACTGACAATCGGCTGCAGCAATGGCATACTCCTCTATAAATGACTTGATACCAACACAAGATCAACCCACAGCGCGCTTACGAGAACTCCCATGCCTCGATGGCGCCGACGACAGCGTCGATGGCTCGCTCCTGGCCCTTGAGGTTCTCGTTCAAGTGGTCGCGCACCGACTGCGACGGCTTCTCCACAAACATGCACTGGTCTGTAGCAGCAGTAGCAGTTCCGTCAACGTCTACAGCTCTCTCGTGTTAACTCCGCCCCACGCACAGGGCAGCGCACGCACAGCCGATGCCCGAGTGGAACGCGACGCTCTCCCAGTACTCGGACCAGTTCCACGCGACAGCCGCACAGCTGCGCGCGAAAAGCGCCAGCGCAGTCGCCAGCAGCAGCAGCGGCCGACGTAGCGCAGCCCTCGGCGCCCCGCAGCGCCGCCCGCGGCTCGGTAACGGCGCCATTTCGACCAGCTTCTCCCAGTCCAAAACTCTCCATTCGCGTCAAGTGCACCACACCACGCGAGCACTTCCTGCGACCTACGGGGAACCGTGTATTGGTTGAAGTGATGTTCAACTAGCCGAAAATGGCGCGCAGGATGGCGCTGGCGTCCTCGCGGCGCTGTGAAGAGACCGCGTAGCTCTCCACGAACGAGCGCACGAGCTCGTCATTACTTTGGTCTTGTAGCACTTGCATGGCGGCCTCGCAGTCTGCGATTTTGATCCAGTTAGTCGGATGCTCGTGTTGGTACGAGGACGAAGCGGCAGCCGTACCGCCGATGAGATGTGTGCCCTCGCTACCGCTGGAGGCATCAGGCATCCATATGCAAGGCTCTCGAATCGCTAGGACATCAGCTACGAAGGGGGCTGCTCGTCAATTGCTACCCTCTGGCAGTCTATCACCACTGACAACGAGCACGCACCGCCCATGTCTCTGAACAGCTCCATGCACGCCACGACGTCGCTCTCTGACAGCATGCGGCACCTACAGTACTCACTAGTTAGAGAGCCGCCTGTCGCGATCATAGCACGCAAATCCACCCATCGCACATGAACGAGCGCTTGCCGTTCCCCGAGTAGACGCGCATCGTCCGCCGAGAGGCGAGAACCTTGAGCGGCTGGTCGAACTTGCGCTGGTATATGCGCGCCTGTCGCGGGTACACGAGCTGCGCCCACTGCTCCGCCGCGCTGACTGTCAGCTCCCCGTGACGCTTGGAACGCCGAAGCCTGCGGCCTGTTGGGTCCTCCAGCACGAGCTGCACGGCGAAGCGCCTGCCGTTGGACTTGGCCGCCGTCATGGTGGCGCAGCTTCTTCCCTTGCGACTTCAATCTGCCTACGAGTTTCAGAGCGGGGAATCATACTTCACTCAAGATCAATTTTGGATTTCCTCCATTTTCATACGGTTTTCGTCACTACTTTTGCGATGAACGGACGCCACATTGACGCGATGAACATGCCGACGCTTATATGAGCGGCGCGGCCGCGTGTACGTCGAAGATGCCGAGCATGCAGACGCTCGCGAGCTGCGAGACGACGATGCTCATGAGACCGTAGCGGTAGGCCCAGCCCACGCGGCGCGAGCTGAGCGCATCCAGCTCGTTGATCCACGTGGACACGGTCGACAGCGAGCCCAGCAGCCCGACCTGAATCGCCCCCTGGCCGTACATGACGTAGGTGCGGTAGGCGTCGGCGCTGTGGGCGTGGGTCTCGCTCGCCACTATCTCCATGGCGCACGAGAGCACAGAGGCCAGCACGTTCGGCACGAACGTGTAGAACGGGAAACGCTTCCACCGAGGCTGGCTGTTGAACAGCGACAGATACCAGCGCAGCAGCGCGCCGAATGGGCCGAAGCACACGGCCAGCAGACGAGAGCTGGGGTAGTTGGCGAATCCGACGAACGCCAGCACCCAGAAGAGCGCGGTCAGCAGCAGCGTCGACAAAGCCCACAGGAAGTTGTTGTGGCGAACGCGGAACTGCTCCTGCTCGACCTGCGCAATCTCCGACATGAGCTCCACGCACGATTCATGCGCCACCGAGAGCGCTTCCTCGGTCGCGTGCACGCGTCGCGCCACGAGCTGTCCGAACGAGTTCATCTTGGTGTCGTGGAACGCGGCGAGATACCGCTCCAGGTCCACACCAAGCTGCGCGAGGTGCATCGGCGGCTTGCGGAACGGGTACCCATGCACGTTCCCGTAGTGGAGGAGGCCCTCCGCGACGTGGTAGCCAAGGCGAAATGCTACGAAGGCGCCTGAGACTTGTACACACAGCACGAGCAGCGCGTCGAGCCACTTGCCGCGCACGAACATCATGGCGACGCCGAGGTCCCACGACGCGAACGTGGTGCAGCAGCCGCAAAAGCCCGTGGTGATGCCGGTCACGAGCACGTCGTACTGCCCTCGCAGCACGGGCTTCCAGCGCACAGCGAGCCCCATGACGAAGCAGCCGAGGGCGTTGGGCAGAAAGTACGAGAACCCGAGCAGCGAGAGCAGCTGCGTCTCGCTCGAGGGCAGCGCGTCCGCGAATTCGGTCAGCAGCACGCGCGCGCCGACGCCGACGTAGGCGCCGATCGAGACGCTCAAGATGGTCGGCAGGTACTTGTCCAGCGCCGTGCCGGGCTTCGCGCAGCCCAGCAGCGTGCACTTGGTCGTCCGCGCGCGCTCGTCGTCGAGGCTGCCGTCCGGCGCGTGCATCGGCGGCAGGCGCTGCGTCTCGCCAGTCGACCGGTCCTCGAGCGCGTACACGTGGACGGTCACGGCCGACGGATCTTCCTCGAGGTCTGTGGCGCTGTCTCCGTCGTGCGGCGACGCGATCGGCGCATAGTCCTCGGCGATGGTCTGCATCCCGGCGGCTCTTCAAATGGCCGAAACAGTCTCGCGCGCGCACAGTTGCACGCCCCACAGCCGCCGCTCTTTACCGCGACGCGAGGGGATCCGTCGCCGACTCGACCGCCGCGCACAGAGCCACTGGTTGCGGTCTGGACCGGCGAGGAGAGAGAAGAGCGCGGGCGGCAGCGGTGGTGTCCCATACTCGCCGAGGCTCTCTCGACCTTTTGCCCGCAAGGGCCAGTTGGGCTTCTATTCGGAGCGATTGAGACACGCATTGTCCACCGTGCGTCGAGCAGTTACTTCTTTTGTCCAGTGTATGGATTCTCAAAGGGGCAATAGCAAGGCATTCAATGTACGACTACCAAAGCAAATAGGGTGTCGCTTTTGACAGGTATGCGTTGCCACGAACGGATGGCGGACCGACTCAGCCAGACCGACAGCTGTTGGACCATGACAGCCAAGGTACTCTACGCCGCGATGGATCCACTAGGATCTTCATGGGGACCCTCCCGTCGTGTTTAGTGTTGTTTAGCTTCGTGGGTTACAGTTGCATCGCTCGTCGACACCTTTGCGCGAGACGACCATCTAGACCCGCGGGATGCAATCGGCGTCTATCCCCGCAGGCTCTCGACTTTCCGCAACCCATTCAGAGCGGCCACGCGATACGCCTCCGCCAGCGTCGGGTAGTTGAACACGGCGTTGCGGAAGTACTCGATGGTGCCACCCGTCGACATGACGACCTGCCCAATGTGGATGATCTCCGTCGCACCCTCGCCGATGGCGTGCACACCCAGCACCTGGAGCGTCTCTGGACAAAAGATGATCTTCAGGAACCCGGGCACGCCACCCAGCATCTGGCCCTTCGCGAGCTCTTCGTAGCGCGCAACGCCGACCTCGTACGGCACCTTCTCCTCCGTCAGCTGCTGCTCGTTCTTGCCAACCATCGAGATCTCGGGGACCGTGTAGATGCCGAATGGGAACACCTCTCCGGAACGCATGCGCGTACGCTTGAACATGGTGTCACCGAGATTGTCCGAGTTGTCCTTGAGCTTGTTTGTCGGCGTCGCAGTCCGCATGTGCACCGACGCAAGACGACCCTGCTCCATGGACGTCGACGCCAGAGCCGGGTATCCGATGCAGTCGCCAGCGGCATAACTGTCAAGGACACAACATCCATTAGATCGGCAACCCACAAGTATGCATCCCCAACAGTTCGGGAACCTACATATGGGGCAGTGCCGTCTGGAAATTGTCGTTCACCTGGAGCAGACCGCGCTTATCCGGCTCCAGGCCAATTGCCTGCAGGTTCAGACCGTCCGTGTTACCCTGACGGCCCAGCGTGTACAGCAGTCCATCGCCAACGATGGTCTTGCCGCTATTCAGGTGCGCCACGACTTCGCCGTTCTCGCGCTTCTCTACACTCTTGATGGTCTCCTCCGTGTAGAAGCGCGTGCCCGTCTGACGCATCGAGTAGCACAACGCCTCGGCGACCTCCTTATCGGCCATGTCGAGGATCTCCTTGCGGCCATCGATGACCGTCACCTCCGTTCCCGGGATAATGCTCATCATGGACGCGTACTCCATACCGATGACGCCGGCACCAACGACGATGAGGCGCTTCGGAACTGACTTGACGCCGCCCCAGAGCAGTTGGTCGCTGTCGAAGATCGTCTTGCCGTCAAACGGAATGTCGGGGCGACGCGCGGGCCGCGTGCCCACGCAGACGAGAAAGTTGTCGGCCGTTAGCACCCTGCACCACCGGATCATCGTGATGTGAGAACTACAATCCAGAGGCGGCGACCCTGTTCAACGAGCTTACCGCTTGCAGATGTCAGCACTCGCGTGGCGCTTCGCGTCCGTGGGCGTGTCGTACGAGTCGTTGGAGAGCACTGCGACCATGTTCTTGTTCTCGTCGGGCAGGAAGCGCGCCGTGCCGTGGATGAGCTCGACGTTGTTGCGCATGAGCTGGTGGCGCGTGATGTCCATCTCGGCGTTCTCGACCTTCTTGACGCGCTGCAGGATCTCCTCGATGCCGAGGCGCTTGCTGGGCGAGGAGGACGAGTCGTAGAAGCTGCGGTGGCGGTAGCCCGTGAGGTGCAGCGTGGCCTCGCGGAACGTCTTGGAGGGCACCGTGCCCGTGTGGATGCACACGCCGCCGATCATGTCGCGCTTGTCGATGATGGCGACCGACTTGCCGTGCTTGGCGCTGTCGATGGCGCACTTCTGGCCCGCGGGGCCGCTGCCGATCACGATCAGGTCGAAGTGCTCGCTGGCCTTGAGCTCGCGCAGCGTCTCGCTCAGCGGCTTGGCCTGCGACGCGAGGCCGCGCGCGCGCTGCAGCAGCGGCACGCGCCGCGCGAGGAGCGCCGTCTGGGCCATGGGGAGCAAGCGGCGGCGGCAGCGGCGGCGGCGGCGGTTGCTTGGCCGATTGCGCGCTGCTTCGGGGGAGCGAAAGTGGACGCAGGGTGAGGAGGTCACCACCGTAATTCGGCGGGCCGGACCCGAACCCGTTTGACAACAGGCAGAGCAAACCCACTCACATACTAAAACCTATTAAGCCAAAGGGCGGGTTCGACCCGTGACGAATCTACCAAGCCACCCGGACCGTCGGAGGTAAGGTACCTGTCACATGGTGACTACATCGGAGTCAGGAAGCTCTCGAGGTCGCTGCGGTCGGCCGGCTGCAGCCCTCGCTTGCGCTCGAGCTGCTCCTGCTGGCGATCAAAGTGCTCGAAGTCGTCCCAGGCGCTCGACCGACTCGGGTACTGCGTGAAGACCGAGACGAACCGGCTGGCCTGCGGAGATTGACGTCAAGCTCGGTCTCCAGCTGCTGCAAAAGGAGCCGCGTACCTCGTCGAACATGACCTCCTCGCCGTCGCGGCACGAGGTGATGGACTTCTTGGAGGGCGTGTTGCTCATCTTGATGTCGGTGAGTACAAAGTTGGGCACGTCCTTGACCAGCAGCCACTCGACGTGGAACACGCCCTCGTACTTGGCCTTCTCCCACAGCTCGAAGCGCACGCCCGAGCGCACGCGCGACGTCATGCGCGCGATGCCGCTAAAGTGCTTGGTCCCGCACACGCTGCCACCGCACGAGCGTCAGTCCTCGCAGCACCTCAACGCAGCCCCACCAGCCGTCACCTGAAGAAGAGCAGGATGGGTCTCACAGCCGCCAGATCGCTGCTAAACGCCTGGTCCAGCGCCGCGTTGTGCGCGTACGTGCTGCTCCACACGCCATACTTGAGGCTCTTGTGCAGGTTGGCGTCGCTGAACGACTTGACGATGAAGCAGCGGCTCGTGGCCGAGCGCAGCAGCTCGCGCACCAGCTCCGCGTCCTCGTCGAGCGCCTGCGGCTCGAACGCCAGCGGCCTGCGCGCCAGCCCCGCGCCGCCCGCTGCTACATCTTCGCCTTCCGCCGCTCCATCCGCGAAGCGCGGCGCGAGCTTGGGCCTGCGCTTCTGCCGCCGCCGCTTGGCGCCGCCGTCGCTGCTCATGACGGTTGGGGGCGGTGGTGGCGTCGTCGTGCCACACCACCGCCACACCATCCCCGCCGTTTGCTTCCACGTGGAAGTCGTATCTTCGCACTCTGGAAACATCGCGGGAGGGCTCACTTGGCCGCTTCCTGCTTCCTGCCGCTCGCTACCGGTCGACATGGGACTCAAGACGCTGCTGCTGGCCGTGTGCGCCGTGTTCGCGGCCTCGGTGGTTACCGCGGAGGACGCCAAGTCCAACGTGGTCGTGCTCACGGACAGCAACTTCGAGCACCTGACGCAGGCGGGCTCGGGCGCCACCACGGGCGACTGGCTCGTCGAGTTCTACGCGCCGTGGTGCGGCCACTGCAAGAAGCTCGCGCCCATCTACGAGAAGGTCGCGGACGAGCTCAAGGGCGAGATCAACGTCGCTAAGGTCGACGTCACGGCCAACTCGGACCTGGTGCGTCCCCTCGCACCTTGCGAGCGGTGCCGCTGGCATCTTCTGACTGAATGCTGTGTGTGATGCAGGGCAAGCGCTTTGGCATCCGCGGCTTCCCGACGGTGCTGCACTTCAGCCATGGCAGCTACTACAAGTTCGCGGGCGCCCGCACGCAGGAGACGCTCGTGAGCTTCGCGCGCGGTGACTTCAAGAAGGTCGACGGCGTCAAGGTGCCCGGCACCCCCTCGCTGCAGGAGTACCTGCTCGACCAGGCCGCCACCCTGCGCCGCGACTTTGTCTCACTCATCGCCACCAAGAAGAACGTGCTGCTCGTCACCTTCTCTGGCGGTATGCTCTTCGGTCTGCTGCTTGGCTGCCTCTGCGGCTGCTGCACGAGCCGCGGCTCTAAGAAGGCCGCTGCTCCTAAGCCCAAGAAGGAGTAAGGTGCAGTCAGCAATTAGCGGGCGTGACAAGCCAACGACATGCACATTTGAGTGAGAATCGGTGTTGTCACGCGAGGTTCTTTCTCGCGGCGACTGCATCCCAGCTTGACAGGAAAAAACAGACAGAAACATGGGGTGTTGTTGTAGACATTGCCGACGATCGTGTGTACTTGGTCGTTGCCCTCTTTTGTGTTACAACGCCTGCGCGATTCGCTGGTTGATCTCCATAAAGCTGTACTTGAGTTCGAGACTCTCAAATAGTGAGTCCTCAACACCCCGATAGCTCTCCAGCATCTCATCCACTTGCGAAAGCATCTCCGGATCTCGTTCTTCGAAAAAGGCAACTAATCTCGGTCGGAACGGATTTGTAGATGCCGCAGCCTTTCGCGGAACAGCGGGAGCAGCGTGCTGGGCATCTTTTTCTTCTTCCTCATCTTCCTCCTCCTCCTCTACTTCATGAGCTCGTCGTTGCCCGTTGAGCAGCGCAATATCCGCGTCACTCAGAGTATACGGTACAGACTCTGCGGGTTTCTCATCCTCCTCGGAGGCACTTGCTTGTCTTGCCCGCTCCTCGGCGACTCGAAAAGGCAAAGACGTGGAAACTGTAGATGAGGGAGGTGCTTCATGACTGGGTTCCGCGAGCCTCTCACTCTCTAGGCGACGCACATGATCTTGGATCTCGCGAAGCTTGCGCTCATTTTCGTCAGCGTCGTTGATTAGCGTTCGGATCTGCGTCAGCAGAAGCTCATTCTGCTTCTTCAAACGCCGATTTACCATTCGCGCCTCGCTCGCCTCTGCCATCGCCACCGACACTTGTCCTTCTGTCTGCGTCTTCATATTGCGGATCTCAGTGATGAGGACGCGCTTCTGACCGCGAAGCTTGACAAGCTGCTGCTTCAATTGAAGCGTCTCGCTCTCCCACTGCTTCATCTGATCTTCGTACGTGCGTTTACTCGCCGCCATTTCCTGCGCGACAATCACTGTCAGTCTCGAGTCGTCACTGCGCAAGCTGCACAACCACATGCCTGAGCAATCTTCTCGAGCCTGTTCGATGTTCCGGTCAGATGGTTCGACAGCGGGTACCCCAGCTCAGCCCGGCAGCGCAAGACGGCCGCCTCAGCCTGACCAAGCTCATGCTCCAAGCGTAAGCGCGTTGCAGCGTCGAGGTCCCCCGGTGGATTGGCGACGTCGGAATCATCCCCGATGAAGTCTGTCTGAGCTCACAATGGAAGTATTGGTTCTCAACCTTTCCTTGGTTCAAATAACAAAGTATTTTGTCTCACCATTGCCCATCGGTGCTTCTCTTCCAGCAGTGCATCGCGTTCCGTCTGAATTTCGCGCCACGCTTCGCGTTCACGTTGCATTCGCTACATTGTTCAAAGAATAAACATGCGTCAACATCCTCAATTCAACCTGTCGGTTGACGCTTCGTACCTGCAATTCGCTCTTCAATGAAGACAGTTCGAGGTCCTTCGAGTTCAGCTCAGTCAGTGTGTTCTCCTTTTCGACAGAGACCATCTGGGTTCGTGAGCGAGCTTGATCTCTTTCCACTGTTTCACGGATGCAGGGTTAGCGAGAAAATAGGAATATTGGCATCGAAGAGGTTTTCACGCCTCACCAGTCAGCTGGACGATTTTGTCCTCAAGAGATTCCTGTTCCAGAGCATCATGATTGCTAGTTAGTATCCGCAGTATTGAGAGGGAAAAATATACAAGCACGAACCATGCGCTCCATAAGCTTCATGTTGAGACCATTGAGCTCCTCCAGTAGACTTCTCGCATCCGAGTTCGCGTCACGTCCACTTGGTGTGTCGGAGGTCTCACCAGGCTGTGAACCAAATAGTCGAGACGCGATATTCCCGGCAACGTTGATAGGTGCACTGAGAAGCCAGCCCTGCTGGATAAGTGTCTCGGGGATAAAGCTTCTGTACAGAGACAGCGGGGCTGGGGTGGGATCGCTCGGCGAACTAACAACAATTGCCGTGCTAGTCGTTGCCGACGATTGATCTTCCACCGGCTCTCGGCGCTTTTTCGCTTGCATGGCTTCGTCCAAAGCATCGGCTGCAGTGTTCGCGGAGTCCATAATGCTTTTATCAACGACTTGAACCTGGTACAAAATGTTTTTTCTGATGTGTTCAAGACAAATTAGACTCGCGCGCGCAAAGATGCAACTCTTCAGCTTACCCTCTAATTCGCGAGTAGGAGTTGTCCCACACAAATGTGGCCTTGCCAGCCTGAGTGCACTGGTACATGCCTAGACAACGTTGGTTAGTTCAACAGCACAATGACTTTACCAACTCCATCATAATTGTACCTTCAATTGGGCGGCCGATAGTGGTCGCCATATATCGCGTGCGTGAGTGCACAAGCTCCACGGGCTGCTCGTACGGCGAAGGCTTGAACTGGACGCTAAAGTCTACGTCAAAGTCCTCGATTTCAAACTTCCACACGATGAATTGTCCTTCTTTCGTAGCCTTGACTTCAACCTCGTGCTGCGACCCTGTTGCCAAGCACGTGAGTGAAACTTCAATGGTGGAAGATGCGCGAGCACATACCTCGTGGAATGTAGATCTAATGAGCAGAATCATCCCCGCCGTTTACGATGTCAGCGCGAAATACATCATGCATTTAATTGTGACAAGACAGTTGCTCACCTTGTCGTAGGGAAACGGCTGCAGGATAAACTCGATTGCTGTCATGTGAGCCCGGCTACCGCGTCCGGCGCTCGCTTCCTCGACAAATGCCAGCCAAAGTGGGTGTTGCTTGAGAAAGGCGCTTCGCTCTAGTGCATCGCAAGCAAACCTGGATTACGATGGGCATGCTGCGCGCATTGCAATCACGACTTACCGTCCAAGAACGCGGTCATGCTGCCGCACCACTGCGCGATCAATGCATCGGTCGCTCTGCTCTTGGGCGGGAACTCCGGGATCGCAGAGAGCTCGACGCCAGCGCCTTGACTGTCCGCCAAAGTCGCATCGGGCTTGGTGGTCACCGCCGCCGCGGCATTCGTGCCGTGCAGCGCGTCAAACAGCGCCGAGAGCGGGCGTTGCACGCAGTAAGACGAGGCGCCGCGCGTGACGACGAGCTCGACCGTGAAGCCCGAGAGCGCGGCGGCCGAGGACAGCGACGAGGCGATGGCGTGCGTGACGCCCGCGGCCGCATCGGAGGAATGCTCGACGCTTGTCACTACCACGCCGAGGAAGTCCTCGTCGCCGCTGGAGGCCGCGTCATCGTCCCCTTCGGCGGTCGCGGCTCGCGGCTCCGCGTCATCAGCGGCGTCGCAGCGCTCGTTGTCGGCGGCTGGGGGCGGCGCCGCCGGCTGCGGCTCGTTGTCGGCGGCAGTCTCCATGTCGCTCGCTCGGTGGAGTATCTGTCAGGCTTTCGGCAAGCGTGTTGGCAATCTGAGTGTATTGAAATCCCTTGAGATAGTGGCCGTGCGTCCGTAACTTTCTTCGAAGGTGTGATGTGATAGCGTCATCACAGCTCCTGATTTGACGCTAAAGCGAGGGATTACTGCGTCTAAAGTTCGGCGCGCCACCCACCAATACCCACCACTTTCGACCAATCACCGCGCGGATTGCGTCACTATCTGCCAATCGGGGGGCCGGGGAAAGAGAAAGGAAGGCGCTGTCCGCCAGCCCAGCCGCCGCCGCGAGAAACGAAAAAGAAGGCCGAGACATGCGCCAGGACGCGCCCGCGGACGGCGGCGGCGGCGGCGCTGGCGGCGCAGGCGGCGAGCGCGCGAGCTCCGCGGCGGTGGGCGGCGGCCCCGACGTGTCGGTGGGCTGCGCGGGCGGCGCGACTGGCGGGACGGGCGCGGCGGCGGGCGGCGCGCCGGCCACCAGCGCCGTGGTGGTGGTGAACCGCACCCATCACCCCGGAGGCGCGGCGGGCGAGCCAGGGGAGGCGCAGGGCGAGCCGCGGCACGAGGAGCGCCACCACTGGCGCCGACAGGTGCACCGAGAGCTCAGGGACCAGCTCGTCAACGGCATGTACGTGGGGGAGGAAGCCGCGCGCCGGTGGACGGACGACGAGGTGACGAACGATACTCGACGCGCGCAGGTTCGGGGAGCTGCAGCGCATCATGGGCGAGGCCAACGTGCGCCACCTGCGCAAGTGCGCGTCCAGATACGAGTCGTTCGTGTGGAAGAAGAGCGCCAACCAGGTGCGCCGCAGGCGAGATGCCTGATCGACGCCCGCCCCTGCTGACTTGAACTTGCGGCGCCGCGATACAGGATCAGTACAAGCAAAAGCTCGAGCGGAGGATCGAGTCTCTGCGCCGCCAGCCAGCCCAGTCAGAGGTGCACCCGGCGCATATGAGCGACGGAGCCGCGCCCACGTCGGCTGCCGCCGAGTCGCCGAACAGTGTCAGTGCAAGCAGCGACCCGGCGTGGGCATTGCTCGCCACCCCGCACCACCACCGGTCGCGGAAATCGAGCAACGGGAAGCGTGCCAGCAGGCGTACAAGTAGCCGCAGGTCTGGTTCTCTCCCGTCGTCCCCTTACGCATCGTCGGTGTCGTCGCTATCGACTTCGTCGCCGCATGCGGCGCTGTCCCCGACCTCCCAGGCATCACGGGACGAACTATACTTTGCACGTCTACGCGTCATGAAGACCAAGTATCGCGACGAGGTCGCGCTCGTGTTTCGAGAATTGTGCCGCGTGAACACGGTCATCCAGCACTCTGCAAGCCTGAGGCGGCACGAGTCAAACAACCTCGGCGACTTCCTCGCGAACCTCAAGAAGATAATTTATTTGCTCGAGCAGCAGCCAGACGAGATGAACGGCATGATCCCGGCGCGGAAGCGGACGCTAGCCTACCTGGATGTGGTCGAGTCGCACATCCAACGGAAGGTGTTGCCAATCCTGCACCGCCTGCGCCACACGTACTCGACGATTCTCCGCCCCATTGTGATCAACTATCTGCGGAACGGCACTCGCCACCACCACCACCGCCGCCTGTGAATCGGCAACGGACGCTTGGACTGGTCACGGTGGTCGTTTGGTTGCAAGTGGAAAGCCTGTCGTCTCTCGCATAATGGTATTAGCAGGTCGACCTCAATGCAACCGCGAAGGCGTCGGATAGCGTAGCTAGGTCTCTGCCTCGAGGCGGTCGGTCGGTCATTTCGTAAAACGCGTACCCTCCGTGTTGAGTCATACATTGCTATGTCACTGCGAGGTCCTGCCAAATGGCGCTTCAACTGGCGGGGAGAGAACGTTCGCAAGCCCGCCAGCCGTCAAGTCATCACCTACCAGGTGACGCGTCGCCACTTCGGTCGGCTTCATCGCTGGATCACCAGCTCCATCATGCCACTGTCCTGATCCCGCCTAGATCCCGCCAACCACTAGGGTCTTTGGCCTATTCTTTCGATCAATGAGGCCCCCACGGTGACCGCGTGGCAATCCCCAATCATCCAAGCAGTGGCGAGAAGCTCCAGGCGACGATGGCGGCCACGCGCGAGGCGCTGCGGGACGTGGACCGGCGCATCGCGGCGCTGATGCAGGAGAAGGCGGCGCTGCAGGCGGCGCTGGAGCGCGAGACGCAGCAGTCGCGGCACCTGCAGGCCATGAGCGCCGAGGTGGTGGACAGCAACCCGTACAGCCGGCTCATGGCGCTCAAGCGCATGGGCATCGTGGACAACTACGAGCGCATCCGCGACTTCTCGGTGCTCGTCGTAGGGCTCGGCGGCATCGGCTCGGTCGCGGCGGAGATGCTCACGCGCTGCGGCATCGGCAAGCTCATCATGTACGACTACGACACGGTCGAGATCGCCAACATGAACCGCCTCTTCTTCCGCCCCGAGCAGGCGGGCATGACCAAGACGGCCGCGGCCAAGCAGACGCTGCAGAGTGAGTACAAGTGGCGGTCTTCGTGCTGCCCTGGTGGATCGCTGACGATCCCGCTCCTTCTACGCAGGTATCAACCCGGATGTCATCTTCGAGGAGTACACGGTGGACATCACGACCACGGCCAACTTTGAGCAGCTGCTGGACCGCATCCAGCACGGCGGTGTGGACGGCTCCTCCAAGGTCGACCTCGTCCTCAGCTGCGTCGACAACTACGCTGCGCGCACGGCGCTCAACCAGGCGTGTAACGAACTCAACCAGGTTTGGATGGAGTCGGGTGTCTCGGAGGACGCCGTGTCCGGCCACATCCAGCTTCTACTTCCCGGCCGGACGGCGTGCTTCGAGTGTCTCCCGCCTCTTATCGTTGCCAGTGGCATTGACGAGAAGACTCTCAAGCGCGAGGGCGTGTGCGCGGCCTCGCTCCCCACGACAATGGGGCTTGTCGCCGCCATGCTCGTGCAGAACACGCTCAAGTACCTGCTTGGCTTTGGCCAGGTTGGTTACTACCTTGGCTATAGCGCCATGAAGGACTTCTTCCCGTCCGACGTGATGCGCCCGAACCCAGAGTGCTCGAACGCGCACTGCCGCAAGCAGCAGGCAAACCCAGAGCACGCCAACTGGCAACCAATGGTGTGGAACGCGCTGGGCCATGATGGCGCTGAGAATGTGGTTGTAGAGCACACCGAGAACGAGTGGGGCATCGAGCTGGGAGGTGATGACGATGCTGCTGGCTTCGGTGCGGCTCCAGTCGAGCAGCCAGCGCTTGCGACTGGAATTTCGTTCGCATACGAGCAAAAGCCTGCAGCTGTGGCCGTGGCTGCTGACGAGACGTCAACTAGCGTGAGTAGCGCCGATGTGAGTCTCGAAGAGCTCATGGGCCAGCTGAAGTCGCTGTAAGCGAATGAATATAGCGAGGTGTGGGTGTGAAAAGCAGTTGAGTCTTTACAAGTTAGATGTCACGCTGTCCTCTTTTCCATTTGCCTACTCACAACGGACGAAGTTCAAGATGCTTCCATGTAGACCGTCACAATGACGGTATTTGCGATCTGAAGGGGCTAAGCAGCAGTTGGCATGCTTTGCTGAGAGCGATCCTGCAGTGTTCGAGCCATTAGAGCATTTTGGATGACAGCATACAGATGACCGAGGGATTTTTCGTATGCTCCGCAGAACAGTTCTGTGAGGATTCCGATTTCATCAGGAGATGATGCATCGCTTGGACTGTCAACGGTCAAATCAATTGCCCCTTCCTCTGCCCGACTGGGTGTAATTACGGATGGTGTGACGTAGTTGACCGTCTTGATGATGCAAGTATCTCCTGCATCAGACAACGGAGTGATTTTCGTCCTGTTGGAGTCGTTTGTTAGAAGGCGTCCAAGCTACTTCTCATTGATACCCAGGACGTACCAGCCCTTTTCGATGATCTGGAAGACGTCCTTGGTACCCTTCTTCGCTCGGCAATCTCCGTGCGAGATCCAATTAATGTACGCAACGTTATCTGCGATAGTGAGCTGGAAGGCGGCAGTAGCATGCAGCAAAGCTGTCCTTGAACCAACCGGGAAAACCAAGTCTGTCGTTGCAAGGAGCTCTCCATCACCAACTTCTACTCGCTAAAGAACAAGACAATCAAGTCGAGTGTTAAACTAGATAAGCAAAATGGCATCCGAGCAAAAACGATCGCCTACTCTCTTCAAGCCTGGCATCTGCTCCAACAGCCGAGAATCGGACAGGAAGCTCCAGATCTCATGTGTGACAGCTGCAAATGGGAACGGCATGCGCCGAACATTGATCCACTCTAGCCGAATTTGGTTGTTCGAGTGCTCGAGTGGATCTGGTCGCGTTTTGATGTCGAAACCATGAGTATCGCTTGTCATTTTGCCAACCCCGGACTCATCCATCACGCGTTCAATCACTTGATGTGCATGTGCAACGCGCGAGCGCAGGCTGTTCACAAGATTGGCTGTGGTCGTGGCAGACTGACGCCTCGGTCGTGGTGCACCGCGCTCACCCTCTTCACCTCCCTATGCACCAGTTCGTGGACACCGTTAGCAAACACCCTCAAAACCAACACCCTCACGCACAATCCATGACGCTTACACCAAAGAATGGTCGCTTCCGAATCGCCTTCTCGAGCGTCTTGGAGAATTTGAGTTGCTCTTCGATCATAATTCGCAGCTGGGCATTCTCTGCGATGGCCTTCTGGCTAGCAACCTGCTGCTGTTGAGCCACGCGCTGCCACATTGATCCAACGCGTGCACTAGAAATCACTGCCTCTCTTTCAAGATGCCTCAGTTTGAGCTCCAGCTCGCGTACTTTTCCCTTGAGATACTCAAGTTCCTGGCGCTGGCGGTGCTGGTAGTGCGTCGAAGTCGATCGAGGTGGCGCCATGGGTGGCAGCACCGACGTTTTGCCTCCGCGTTTGACCTTCCGAGTCGGACTCGTGCCGACTCGCCCGCCTCGCTTAGCTCGCTCGTCTCCACTCGAACTGGTTGCAGCACCACTGGTGGCCTCGCTGCTGCTGCTCACGGAGCTGGCAGCGTACAGCGACTCCTTGTCCTCGTCGTCCTCGTCGTCCGCGGTCTGCAGTTTCTCCCAGCCTGCGTCCTCGCTCTCGACGTCGTCTTGGGCCTCCTGTCTGTCCTCCAGGCGGCTCTTTCCCTCCAGAAACAGGTCGAAGAAGCGCAGCACCTCGGCCTCGGACGGCGCCTGGTCGTCCTCCGCTGCCGTCGGCATGTTGCCCAGTGCCTCGAGGCCTCTCCACCGCCCCACGCAGTCCAGAGCGTCGGCTGAACCGGAAAGATTTCCGCCGCCTCGTTAGCAGCTCGCGTAACTGAACGGCCGAGTCGCCCACCCAGCGTCCATCTCCAGGCGCAGAGCTCGCTGGCGACAGCTTCCACCGCACCGCAGGTCCATCCGCGACCGCCTCCTCCATCGCCTTCAACCTGCCGACGCCCGATTAGTGCCACGGCACTAGGCGCTGCAACCAACGCCGACGCCAGCGAGCCACCGGCGCTCATGGAGGTGCTGGAGCGGCGCGCGCCGCCCAGGCGCAAGCAGCACGACTGGCTGGTGGCGCGCGGCTACAACGTGACGTCGCAGAACGGCGAGGACGGCGTGCTGGCCGAGATCTTCGCGCTGCTGGACGCGCGCGAGGGCGGCGGGCGCCGCTGGTGCGTCGAGTTTGGCGCGTGGGACGGCAAGCACCTGAGCAACACGTGGCAGCTGCTGTTCAAGGCGCGCGAGCGATGGTCGGGCGTGCTCATCGAGGCGGACGCGGAGCGCGTGCGCCAGATGCGCGCCATGTACGCGCAGCACGACAACGTCACGTGCGTCAACAGCTTCATCCAGCTCGACGGCGACGACACGCTCGAGCGCATCCTGGCGCGCGAGTGCCCGGCGCTGCCGGAGGCCTTCGACCTGTTGTCAGTAGATGTCGACGGAGCAGACTACCACATTTGGGCGGAGCTAGAGGCCTACAAGCCCAAGGTCGTCGTCATCGAGTTCAACCCGACCATCCCCAACAACATCGTGTTCGTGCAGGCGCGAAGCACGCGCGTGTTCCACGGATCGTCGCTCGCGGCGCTCATCGACCTCGGCAAGAAGAAGGGCTACGAGCTCGTCAGCACCACCACGTTCAACGCCTTTTTCGTGCAGCGCCAGTTCTACCCACTGTTCAACATCGTCGACAACGACATTGACAAGATGCACGACGTGACCATGCCCACCGAGTTCTTTCAGTTATACGACGGCACGCTCAAGATTGCGGGCTGCACCAAGCTGCTGTGGAAGCGCCGTGCAATCCCAGAACATGCGATCCAGGTCGTGCCGGCATCGGAGCGGAGCTTCCCGTTCCAGCCCAAGGATCACGACGCCGTGGCCGAGGCGAGGAAGCACTGCGATGCATGCCGTGAGAGCGGCACGGCTGACTTCGCGTTCTTTGTAACGAGCGCCAAGCAGGCACGCGCCGACAAGTTTCAGAGCGAGGTATACCACCACATATTGCTTTGCTGGACTCAATCGCTCATAATGGTTATCTTCCAATGAGATAGGACGTGCGGCGGATCCTGCGCATGGCCATCGAGGTTTGTCTGTCGTCGCTAGATGCTAAAGAGAGTGCAGGTCGTGCTGTCTGGGGGCTATGTGAGGAATGGGCCAAGGAAGAAATTGCTCAGAGTCGCCCAGAGGAGGCGATAGAATGGTAAGTGCTGGCATCTCGAACGAATGAATGACAAGCATATCTAACAGGAAGATGGAATGCAGGCACCGTGAGATGCTTCGAGCACGCCCGCGGTGCTCGCCAAGCGACCGAGCTCGTGTGATGGCCACTATTGGCGAGTACCAAGCTCGACTTAGGCAGTTTGACGAGGCTGAAATCGAGTTGCAGACCGCCTTGGCAATTGATCCGCAGCACAAGGGTGCGCTGAAGTCTCTGGTATGATTCATCTTTCGATGTAGTATTTTCAGTACTGCAAATACTCACAATGCTCCATCCGATCGCAGGCGAAGGTGTACACGAAAACAGGGCAAACTGAGCTTAGAGACCAGGTGATTGACCGACTGCGCTCTTTGTGAATAAAAGACGCAACATTCTAGTGCGCAACAAGATCCAAGAGTGAGTGATTCTCCACATGTTGGTTTAACTGTCCTATTCTTTAGTGAGGAGATGACGGAATGCGAAGAGGAGAGACATGGCCACAGAATGCGTCTCCGAATCAGATACAAGCCGCTCATCGATAAGTTGGGCAACCTGAAGCACCAACGGCAAAGGGATTATCCGGTCGTGGTCTTGTACAGCAATCACCTGCATTGCTGCCAACGCCTGGTTTGATCGCAATCTGTCTCCAATGGCCACGGCTTCTTCAAGCTCGGGAATCCATTCGGAGAACTGTGATACAGCGTTCGTGATGCTGTCGTAAGTTGCACGGATTTGATTCTCCTCTTGTATCAACCGTAGAGCTGTCATTTGCTCACATGCCTGGACGTACAGATCCCTTGCAATCGTTGGAAGAAAAGAGCTGTTTTGAGGCTGAACAGACCGATCCACATATCTAGATGACGTATCGCCTGAAACGGAATAAGTTGAACCTGAAGCTGACAAGGACGCCGATGAAGCGCGTAGTGATTGCACTGACTTGCGAGCTAGGTGGCCACGGCTAAGTGCCTGAATACATGTTGCAGCTTCTTCCTGCTCCAGACGCACGTCGTCTTCGAATCCGGCATCATCGAAATAATCTTCACAGTCAAGTGGTTGAGATGGACAAGACGTATTTTTTCGGCTTCTCCAGAATCGCTGAATTGTGCCAGCGGCAATTTCCTCAACCTCCCGCCGCTCAATATTCTCGCATCTTCGCCACACAGATCGGAAGTAGCGCTGGAGCACTCGAGCAGCAATGCTTCGCGCACCAAAGCTAGCTTCGCTGCTGCACGTGTGTCGGTGTGTCCTGAATGATCCCTGAATACGCGAGGCCGCAGCATGCAGGCCAATAATCGTGCTTTCGGTCAGTGATCGGCTTTGGTGACCACGCACAAGCGCCTGAATTTTTGTGGCACTTATTTCTTCGAGGAAGGTCTGCTCTGCTTGTGTCTGCAAATAAACAGTTCGATAGTTAGTTTAGTTCTCGAGTGCATTTACGAAGGGACCATTTTAGCAGCACTCACCGCGCGAGCGAGGGCTAAGTCAAAATGTCTTCGCTCAATGTATTGTCGGCTTAGCCGTCGAGCCTGGGAGCGACGAAGTCGTTGCCGAGCTAAATATCGACGAGATGCGCGCTGAATGCGGCAAGCTGCAATGTCTTTAGAACATTTGTCACCACTTTGATCTCTTGTTTGCCTCGATTCATGGGGGTAGTGGGTTGTCCGATCGATTTGCTGCAAGCGATTGCGATACGCTTGCTGGATGATACTAGCTGCAATGTCATGCACTTCTTCGTGTTGCAGTAGTAGCAACGCCTGATCTTCAGCTTCATCGCGGTCTCGGTCAAGTAAATAGTCGTGGTGACGCCGTACCTGCCGCTGGATTTTGCGTGCTGCCTTGCTCTCCTTTTCTAGCTGCTTAGCAAACTCGTTAGTACCTGCACATCACAGGTTCTTAGCATCTATCATAGGAATTCAACGCACTTTTTTGGTTTTCTGGATTCTCTGGCGGCACAATGCACCACGGAAAACTCGCTGCATCACTAGCGCAGCTGCTTTCCGAAATAGCTCTCTTTCCGAGATTCCGCCGTCTTCAACGATCATGAGAGTTGAAGCGCTAGGAGTGGGCTGAGCGAGTTTGTTATTCACAGGGACTGCGTGGTTGTCGAGATGCTGTGAAGGGTTTTCAAGTTCGGTATCATCTCGTTGGTCAAGAAGACTAAGCAATGAGTCACTCCGCATGCGCTCAAGTTTTGCACGCATCTTGGACAGTGATGCGGTCCGAGGAGTCTCAACTAGTTCAACCTCTTTGGATGAGCTCTTTGCCACTGACGTTTGCTGATGCTGTTTGACTTTATCCTCGCTGGTGGCCCGATGTGGACTACCAATGTCATCTCGTATATTTTCAGCAATTTGCTTCATCCGGCGCAGGTAGGCCATATGGCTGATTCGTTGTTTTGGCATGTCAGAGTCGTCATCTTCACCCCCATAGCCGCTCGACACATCCCCAGCGTCACCAATGTCGCCATGACATTCTAGTTCACCACCGGACTCAAACAAAGTCGACGATCGACTGTAATCTAGCGCTTCTTGATGCCGTCTACCGCTGTTGAGTCGTGTGGACGGTGAACAATTTGGCGAATCTTCAGGCTGATGCTGCACTACCTTGCTAGTTGTTCCTTGAGGTAGTCTTTCCTCGTCATCGCTCGGGTCTTCGTCCTCATAGACTTCACAGTCGTCACTTTCGTCTTCTTCAGCTGCATTGGTTTGTCGGATATATCGAGGTTTTGAGGAGGCTCCAGAAGCGCTATGTGGTCTCTTAATCTGTTTCAAATCTCGTGATGGTGACGATGTAGACTTTCCTACCCTTGCTCGACTCGGAGATTCAGCACGATGCTGGGTACTGTTAGCTGTATTGTCTAAGTCGTATTGTTCTTCCAGCTTCCGCCAGTGACGATCGATAGACGGCTCGGGTTTGCTATGTACTTGATTGAAATGACTTGTTGAACTAGAGCCGTAAAGTCGTCCAGACATGGGGCGTCGAGTCCGTGCTGACGACGACGACGCCGATAACGGACGCTGTCTGCGTGCTGGTCCTACACCACTGGGGCCGGTTGCAGATCCTGTGCTAGAATTTGACAGATTTGTTGCCCCAGTGGTTGGTGGAGCCGGACGGTAGCATCGAGAAGCGACGGTCGCCTCGTAGGATAAGTTTGTTTCTCGTGGCTTTGATGAAGCCAGTCGTTGTGGACGCCCGCCTTGCACTGGTCTTCCTGCTGATTTTGGACGTGATGCATTGTGCTTACGCTTTGCATCATCCAGTGCACGCTGGAAAGACGCACAGAGAGCAGAATTACGCTCTCGATACCGGTTTGCGAGCTCTAACGCTTTCCGGAACCATTGCAGACTAGCATCACCTCGTCCATTAAATTCAAGCTCAACTGCAAGATTGTGATACGCAACAGCAAGAGATATCAGCTTCTCTTCGCGTGTTGCCTCGTCTAGGCGAGCTCCCCCGCCTTCTTCAAGACGAACAAGCTCATCCTGAGCGTGGAAGATAGCAGCCTGCGCGTGCTCGAGAGCAAGCTCGTGACGACCAAGCTGAGATTGAATTGCACACAAGTTCAGATGCGTCACGGATAGGTTCACGACGACTGTGACAGACGACTTCGTGCCTGGTGCTCGAGCAGCCTCATCGCTAATTGCTCCACCGATTCGTGCTGCTTCTTGCAGATATCGCAGGGCTGCTCGAGGTTTGCCGAGTTTCCGATAGCAGCAGCCAAGATTGTTTAAAGTCAGAACTTGTAGCGGTGCTGAGATGGCCACGCTGAAGTTACCAGGTGCGGTAATGGCTTCAGCCTTGCGCAGCAGTGCCAGACACTGATCAAATGCGGCAGCTGTTGTCAGAAATTGCATCGCGAGCGCATTCAGCCCGAGCACGACCTCCTCCAGCGCTGCCCGTACTTGAGGGTTGTCAGCGCCTAGCATTCGACGTTGCAGCCAGAGCCCTTGCTCCAGACATCCAAGCGCCTCGAGATCCATTCGTTTTTCTCGTAGACAAGTTACAGTCGAGCGCAGCATGTCGAGCAATGCACGGTCACTTGACGTACTAGACCCGCTGGGGTTGTTGCTGCTGACTCGCTTTGGCGACCGTGATGGAGATGGCTTAGACCGTGGAGGAGAGCGCCGGGCTGTGTGGGATGTGTACGCCGGCATCTCGAAGTTTGTCCCAGGATTCGGTCCCGGAGGCGCGGATTGACTAGGTGGCCGTGCGTAGAATGTCATGACGACTCTAGAAATCCGACTGGCGAGCTGAACTGGATTGGCGAGCAACTATGGACGAGCGTGCATTTGCGACTGGGCTATCTTGCTTGATGCCCCGACGGCGGACGACAGGGTCGGGACGCCCGTTTCTCTGTCGGCTGTAAGTGAACATTGCCAAGCTGAGACGCGAGCCAATTTAGGCTGCTTTCCGATATTTTGAGCATGAAGCCGACAGACAGTTTATGCCACGCATCAATAGCATTCAAGACAACAGAGCACCATGGCTTGTCGTGTTCAACGTTACGAGTCGCCGTGAGGCACCTTGTGTTTGTGCTCGAGCGCGGCGAGCCGCCGTTGTAGCGATGAAATCTGCTCTGCCTGCACGGCGACTACTTTGAGCAAGTCTTGCTTCTCGCCCTGCAAGCGCTCAGCCATCTGCTTGTACATGTCTGCGAGCTTGGCCGACTCGTCTCTCGTGGTCACTTGGCTGCGACCGAAGCGATTCTCATAATCCAGATCCACGCTCATTGCCTTGACCTTGGCGCTGTTACTGCTGCCGCGTTGCCGGTCGTGGAGTGCAAGTTGCCGGGCGTCCAAACGGCCCACGATCCCAGGCATGGACGTGTTGGATCCTACGCGTCGGAGAGCTGGTTTGTGGGCTGGAGACCGTGCAATCCCCAGAGGTCGAGGTGACGGAGGCGCACCGTTCTTCTTGATGGGCGCTGGAGGCGAGGCTGGTGGTACTCCGGTTGATAAATTAGATGTGTGGAATGGGCTGCTGGCTCCTGGAGGTGGAGGTGGAGCTGCAAACAGATCACTGGCCGATTGTGGAGCACTCAAAGGAGTCGTCGGTGGCTGATCCGCTGCCGCTCCGTTGCTCGCTGGCGTCTGCTGGAACGGGGCAGCCGTTTGATGCTGGAATGGATCGGCCGTGTGCTGCTGTGTCGGAGTTTGTTGGAACGGGTCTGACGCGTGCTGCGGGTGTGTGGGTGTCTGCTGGAACGGGTCTGTTGTGCTTGGGTGGAGTGTAGGCGCTTGCTGGAACGGATCGCCAGCGTTTGCCTGCGTTTGCTCAAACGGGCTGTCAGAGTTCGACCGAGCACCCTGGTCGCTGACGCTGCTGCTGGCGAAGAGGTCGCTGACTGACCGCACATCGTCCTCCACTGCCGGCGCGGCCTGCTGCGTCTGATGAACTTGTCGGACTTGGACGGGCTCGGGAGGCGCCTGCTGCTGGAAGAACGAGTCTGTGACCGCGAACCCGTTGGCGAGGGGCTGTTGGTCGCTGGCGGAAGACGCCGCGCTGCTCGAGGACTTTGGCGGTGCGCGCCCACCAGCCGCCTGCTGGAAGAATGCTGCGGCCGCCCTCCCGTCCGCGCTCCTGGGCGGCGCGGCCACGCGTCCGGGCAGCGGGCGCGCGTCGTCGTTCAGGTCGACCGTCTCGTAGGTGGAGCGCGCCGAGAGCGGGATCTCGTCGTAGGCGCTGAGCGCGTTGCCCGAGCCGCGGCGCTGGCTGCCCGACGACGACGGCGGCGGCGGCGGGTGCTGCTGGTTGCGCGCGAACTCCTGCGCCTGGTACTGGTACGGGTTGTGCTGGTAGTAGAAGAACGCGGGGCTCTCTGGCGGCGGCGCGGCCGGCGGCGGGCCCGCGCTCGCCAGCGGGCGGAAGTCGCGGCCCGAGCCCGGCGCCAAGGCCGCGTAGCCGCCGCCCGCGGGCGCCGAGGGCCCGCCAGTCGCCGAGCGTGGAGGCAGCGGGTACAGCCGCGCGCCGGACGAGCGCGGAGGCCCCGCGGCCACGGCGGCGCGCGGCGGAGGCGCCAGCAGCGACGCCAGCTGCGGGTTGTCGCGCGCGTCGTGGCCCTGCGCAGGGGCGTCGGCGGCCTGCGGGTCCGCGACGAACCGCTGGAGCAGGCGGTTCATGCCGGCGGGGGGAGCGGAGAACACGCGCGGCACTTGGCGTTTGTATGCCAGGCGCCCCATGTCCATGGGGCTGCCGGGACCTTCCTGGCCAAGGGCCAGTGATGGGGGTGGGCACAGTACGACGGACCGAGCAGGTTGAAGCGAATGACACACACACACACACAAACATGTTTCTTCGCTCTCCCTCCCTTCCAACCGAGTCTCTCTTCCCGTTAGCAACAGGCGCGCGACGGCCTGGCGCCGAGAAGGCTGGCGTCTAAATACTACGTGGCGGCGCCTCACACGGCGGCTGGGTACGCCATCACGAAGGAGCAAAAGTCCACGAACAGGTACCGCGTGATGAAATAGAAGATGGTCGCGAGGAAGATCGAGATGGGCAGCGCCGGCAGCGCCTTGTGCAGCACCGACAGCAGGAAGAGCGTTCCACCCAAGCCCTGAAGAAAACGAAACGGTCAGCCTCGGGCCTTTCGCAAACACCAAGAGAGAGCACGCACCATGACAATGCAGAGGAACGCAACAGCAAACGTCGAAAAGTCGAAAATGGCGGCGCGGCCGACGAGCACGCTGTAGAAGATAAAGTCGCCAAGACCCAGCTTGATGGTCTTGTCTGTTGGACACGTCACAGCCATCCATCAGTCCACTGCATCCACCACAAGCGAGTCCTCTCATGACTAAATAAAAAAAGTCGTACCTTCTTCCTCCTCTTCCTCGCGGGCACGTCTCCGACGGTCCTGGCGCACTTGCACCGGGCAAGGCATGTCCATCGAACACGAGCACACCATGTACTTGTGAAAGATCAACAGCCACAGGCGGTCCTGAGTCGGGAAGAACTTCTCAGCGACCTGCGGAGCCTTCCACGTATCCTCGGGGCTGAACGTCTCGTAAAAGACTGAGAGAAGGCTGATGAGCTCCTCCATCGTCTCACAGTCGTAGGTCGTAAAGTTCGACTCGGCTACGTTGCGCGGGCGCTCCGAGAGCACTGGGACGGATACCGTGTCAATGTGAGCGGGGACCGCCACCGCCATCGGCGGGCCGTCCATGGGACCTGCCGCCACCACTGGTGCAATCGGAGGCGGCGGCGGTGGGTTGTTGACACGGTGTCCCGATGACGACGAGTGCGACGACTGAGATGTGTGAGATGACGAAGTCCGGTGGGCGGCGGAGCGAGACGAAGTCTCCTGGCGGGAAGCACTCTTGGTGCGACGAGCCTGTTCACGCTGCTGGCGCTGCTCCGCGTGCGTTACACCATCGCGCACCTCCGCTTCGTAGAGCAAACCGGGGAGCGGCGCCTGCTTGTCCTGAATGAGACCGATGAGGTACTTGAGCGGACCGCACGGCGTCAGCACGGCGCACAAGTCGTAGACGGCGAACATGACACAAAAGATGATGGTCGTCCACTGTCAATATCAACACAGCGTCAGCAAGTGGAGCATTGGATAGGGAACGAGATTCGTGTGCGGGAAGGTACCTCGGGCCACATGGAGAATTCCCATGCGAGGATGACGCTGACCATGACGAGGTAACCGTTCTGGGCAAACTTCGGCGTTCCCTTTTGGTAGAAGATGGACACGACACCGACGACGCCAAAGTTGATCATGACGAAAAGGAACGAGATCCAGTCGACGGCCCAGCCAAAGTGGTCGTTGATGATCTCGTCGACCAGCTGACCGCCGACGAAGCTCAAAATGGCCGTGGACGCGAACATGATGTAGCCGGAGAGGAACTAGTCAACACCGCGCGCGTGAGACCAAAGGGCGTCGCGCACTGCATCGCAATCGCTACCACTCGCACCTTCATGCAGTTGTACTTGTACAGCAGCGCCATGCCGAAGGTGAGCAGCGCGATGGCGCCAATCACGACGAGCGCGTTAACGAGCGATTCCCCGACGGTCGAGGACGCGCTGGTCGCGCTCGACGAGTCTCCGTAGACGAGGTACGTCCTGCGCACGCCACACACACAGACACCCCCATGAGTTTCTCCCTCCCGTTCCAATCCCCTTGTCCCCACGCCACGCACTGCATGGAGGCCGTGATGCTCTCGCTGCGGTAGTTGACGACCACGAGGCTGGCCAGGATCATGGTCACGCAGATGGGGAAGACCAGCGCCCAGAACGAGTTGATGCCGTGCATGAGGTCCGACGCGTTCTCGGCGTCCGCCGCCGGCCCGGCCCCCTCGGCCGCCGCCGCCGCCTCGCTCTCCCGCCGCGAGTGCGCGCCGCCCGCCGCCGCCGCCGCCGGCAGCTCCGAGCTGTTGGGCGTGCGCATCTTGTCGTAGCCCGCGGCCAGCAGCTCCGCCGACTCGAGCGGCAGCGCGCCGCCCTCCGAGGCCGCGCCGCCCGCCTCCTTGCCCATGTCGTCGCTCGCCGGTCGGAAAATGCTGCCGCCTGTTTTTCCCTTGGAGAGACAGGGAAAAACCGAGCGTATAAAAATAGAGAGACAGCTGGATGTTTCGGGCACCGAGGGTGTTTGGGTGGGTGAAAAATGGGCTGATTTGTTGCAGCCCTGCCACGAATAGCAGCGAAACGAGTGGGGGGTTCCTGCAGCCTTCCTGCCTGCTTGCTTGCCTAGATGTCTGCGGCGGTCGATGGATGCACTAGTACCGTAGCTGCATCCTCCGAGAGGGTGGCGTCAGCACGCGACCTGCTTGGGAGGTGATGGCGTTGGAATATCCAGCTGTCAAGTCGAGGGTACTGCTGGGGTTCTCTTAATTAATGACGACTGGTTCAATACCAGAACCGCTGGACGGACGCGAAATGATGCAACGTCGCGACCATTGCGTTGTCCTCTCATGCGGTCGTGTTGCGGTGCTACTACTACTACTGCTCCTACTGCTGCTGCTGCAATCGGGCCCATTCCAGCTTCACTACCCATTTTCTTTAGATGGAGATGATCAGCCGGCTCTCAAAGTCCGTCGAGTGCATGACCTGTGCCAGCGACCGAGAGAAACGGTTGGCGGGTCGATCGACATTCGACGCATCACTTCTGTAGACGCACCTTGGCAAAGTCGTCATAGACGAGGAAATCCTTGCCCGGGGCGGATGAAGCCTCATCTAGTACGCGCGCCACCACGAGCTCGATCGTCTTCTTAGTGATGGCGCAAAAAGTTTGTCAGACGTCCACGTGGGCGTTGTGGTGTCGGTGAGCACTGCACCTCTAGACGAGCGGCTTCGATCTCGGCCGGATCGATGCGTCCATCGTCTGTCGGAGACTGGTACACGAGCTGTAGGTAGCTGCGGAGATCACTCGCTGAGATTTTGCCGTCGCCGTCAAAGTCGTGCAGCCGGAAGGCCTCTTGCGAAGGAAACCAAGCGTCAACAACGCAAGGGACATGTGGAGGTAGAGGTTCTTGGCATACCTCGAATCTTGGCTTCGGCCGAGCTGTGGTAGCTGAAGACGTGTGCAAATCGAGCAAACTCCTGGTTCGTCGTATGAAGTAATTAGAGCAGCACGAATTGGCATGCCGTAACGACTGGTGTCTAACATTGAACGTAATGGAGCCATCCGCAGAGGAATCGAGGCCGCGGAAGAGCTGGTCTCGCAGCGGACTGAGAGAAACACCTGATATCCATCGAGTGAGGTTATTGGCTTTGGGTCAACTCGGGTCGAAGTCAGCGGCTTGCCTGGAATCGCATAGAACTCGTCCTTGCTCATGCTGTCGCCGTTTGAGAGCTCGTGAAACTTCCGACGAAGTCGGTAGATCTCCGTGAGCGGGACTTGCAACGCTTCGTTTTAGTGATTGGGCACAACCCTCTCAATCACGCAAATGCTTGCACGCACGAGCGGTCACCATGCGGACCTCCTCGATCGCCTCGTCATCGAGATCGCAGTCGGCAGGTTTTTCAGTGCTCGCTGTCTGTCCCATCAAGATTGTTTCGACCCAGTTTCTCGAAATAAGTCACTTTGGAGGAGTCTGTTCATGTGTGTGTGTGCGTGTGTGTGTGTGTGTGTGTGTGTGTGTGTGTGTGTGTGTGTGTGTGTGTGTGTGTGTGTGTGTGTGTGTGTGTGTGTGTGTGTGTGTGTGTGTGTGTGTGTGACGCGTCGAGGTGTGCTTCCAATCGACTCGGAGTGGTTGTACGACACGCCGCCGCTTCAACACGACGATGCGAGGGTGCTTGCTCGAGCCACCCGTCGATATGACGCCCTTCACGATGCGTATCGAGCACGGACTCCCAAGGCGCTCACAAACATGCTGGGGCGTCGTACCAGTGTGGAACGAAAGACCGTGATGATTCCGTCGTCGCGTGTTCACGATGAAAGTAGCTGGTACGCAGCCGGGATTTTTGAACAAGTATGCCATGTCATGCACAATTTTGATCCAGCCTTCCTGTCCGAGACTAGAAGGAGATGTACTTAGCTGGGATCCCGGCGGGCATTACTATTCGTTATCCTGTATGGTATCGTCTTTATTGAGCCTGGTCATCCCAAGCAAAAGCCATGAGGTTCTCATCAACACCTCTGACTGCACGTGGGGAGTCCCAGAGCCGATTCCTTTATAATATAAGCTCTCGCATTGTCAATGTCGAAGTGAATTGTTGTAAACACATTGCACGGGCTGAAGCGAGGAGAAGCTGCTGGACTAGCAGTTGGACATTGCGCTTTCACCATCGCCACGAAGATTCTCTTGTTGGCAAGAAACGCGGAAGTTATGATCAGACGATATCATGAAAAAAAAAAATATTTTGTAGATGCTGAGCTGATATATATGTTCACAGGCGAAAGAAATGGATCACATACAACCTAGTTAAAAACTTGGTGCTGCATTTTGGTGGCTGCAACATCAACACCGTCAATCGGATTTTGTTGTAGATTCGAAGCCTATCAATGAAGGGAGGGACAAGAATCGTGATAAATTTAGCGAACAACTATCGCGGAGCAATATTGTGGCTCACGATGGGACCCAACCGAGGACTGGCTCAAGTCGCCTGTGATGATTCCTGGGAAAGCACACGATGAGTTGCTACGCTGTGACCATGAAAACGAGCTGGCCACCTACAATGTTGTGCGGCAGGCGGCAAGACAGGCTCCAACCATGCTGCCATTGCTCAGAAACCAATTTGGTTTGAAATACCCCTGTGAGGAATTCATGCAGTTCTCAAACAACTCCTCCCTTTTATGAATTTGACGCAGTTCGGAGCACCCGAAGTGCCGATGCAGCAGCCACAGGTGCCAGCGCTCCCAGTCCGAGTCAAGTTCTACGTGTTGGCACTCTCGATGAAGAAGGGGATCAACCCGAAAAGGAATTTTGAAGAAGCCACCTTTCGCTGTCTTCGGAAGGATTCGCGTGACCATCGAGCTCTTCAAACTAACCTTCGTGAATACTTGCCGAGAGGCATGAAAGCCACCTTGTTCTCTGGCGCGATCAAGGTGACGAAAGCAACAGCTGAGGCCATGTTGAACACGCAAGAGTGATGCCGAGTAAGGCGTAGAACGGCTCCGATGCGGAGGTTGTTTCGGAAAGAGCCGCCTTGGGACGTTGACGCTTTCTTTGAGGAAGCCAAGGTCGAGGATAACGAATCGATCTTCTGGTAAAATGTGGGGTGCGTTCAAGAAGTTCTCGTACTCGGATGAATCGACGACCTTCCCGGAAATGCAAGCTCGAATTTGGAGGTGCGTGCTACCGTTCGATCCGTTCACTCATGTGTGGCTCCTGCCGATGATATTGTTGATGGCGGTGCCGGGTCGCTTCAACCTGAAGTGATTGGCATGTTTAACTCGAAAATAGACTAAATTGGGCTTCTCGATCGTCTTGTTTTGGGCTGTCCAGCTTGGAGTCAGCGCAGCTTCAACCCCCAGGTGCGGCACGCCGAACTCTTTTCTCGCGCCGCGCCTGACAGCCGCCACGCCATGGGGCACCTTGCTCGCAGCTGCAGTACCAGCAGCCAGCAACAACAACAACAACAACAGCAAACCGAGGTGGATGGCGCGACCATCCACTGTGTAGGACTTTGCCCCGACCGCAGCGCGCGGCTCGGTGCTCGTGACAGGGTGTTGTGCACTCAGTCACGTGTCCCAAGTCGGCCACGTACACTCACTTCGACTTGCAAAGCAACTGGTACCGTCACTTCCATAAATCCTTGCATCACGGAAACAGTGGGACGACCAGAGGGGAATCTGTTTGTACCGTACATTGACGGAGCATAGTCACTTCAAGTTGTTTCGCTTCTCCCCCTGCACGGTGTTGTTGTTGGCCGCACAGTGCAGTACAATCGGTGACGCTAGACCATGTCGTATTTCGACGACGGTCGACGACACTCGTTTGAAGTTGCCTTTCCCCCATGCACTGCAATCTGAATGCAAATGATACCGCTACTGCAGGCAGGTGCGCGCAAGGTGACCGTGAGCAGCGTTCCGAACGCTGCTCGCTAGCAACGCCTCTCGTGTGGCAGTTGGCTCTTAGAGCTGACACGGTGGCGATGATTACGCTACGCGGCGATGCATTCACCTGTACGACTGGATATATTGAATACTTCGCATCGCAATTGCCAAAGCGGAAACAAGCACACAGAACTCTATTCTCGCATGTCCTCCAAAAAACATACCTCACAAAACAACAGATGCAGCCCGGTAGCCTCACCCTGGGGAAGGGGGAGCCTCCCTACCGTGTCTGACAAAAGTCTGCCCGGCGCGGTCGACCTCGGAGCTAGCGTAGTGACGCCGGCCAGACAGGAGAAGACCGGCGCGGCGGCACGACATCGCAAACCCCTCGGCCGCGCGCTCCGCCTGCCTGCCTGCCTGCCTGCCTCGCCCGCCCCGGCCCGCGGACGAGCCGCCCCGCGCTCGGCAGCCGAGCGCCCGCAGCTGCCCGCGTCGGCGTCGGCAGCTCCGCCCACCGCGAGGCGCCGCGGTCCCCTCGCGCCGCCCGCCCGGCGCGCCTTCCTATCTATTCGCATCGGCGGCGGCTTCGTGATTTGTTTTCGAGTTCGCCATGGCCGAGGCGGCCAAGCTCGGGTGCGTCTCCCGCGCTGCTGCCGTCGCTGGAGCTGCCGCTAACGCGCGTCGCGCGCTCGACAGCAAAATCTTCATCGGCGGGCTCTCCTACGAGACCACGGACGGTGCGTGCGGCGTCCGGAAAACGCGCGCTGGCGTATGAGGCACTGACCGACCCGCATTGACACACACACACATACAAACCGCAGACAAGCTGCGCGCCTACTTTGGCGCGTACGGCGCCGTCACGGACGCGGTCGTCATGAAGGACCCCATCTCGCGCCGCTCGCGGGGGTTCGGGTTCATCACGTACGCCGACCCGGCGTGCGTCGACCGCGCGCTCGCGCAGCCCACGCACATCCTCGACAGCCGCCGGGTGCGTCCGTCCGCTCCGCTGGCTGCTGCCGACTCGCTTGCCATGCGCGCCGTCGACTGACACGTCTGATCGTCCAGGTCGAGGCAAAGCGCGCCGTGCCGCGCGCCGAGAGTCTCCGCGACATCGGGAACGGGCCCTCGTCGACGTCCAGCTCGCCCCTGCCAGGCCGCGGGAGCGCCTCGCTCGGTCTCAGCGGCATGAGCGGCGTCAGCGGCGCTGCCACCAAGAAAATTTTCGTCGGTGGACTCCACTACGAGACGAAAGATGGTGAGAAAACAAAAGCCTATCGTCGCTTCTTCTATCCCAGCCTCTGACGCTCTAACACTTGGGTGCTTGCAGCCGACTTCCGCAAGTACTTTGCCCAGTTCGGCAAGGTCGTGTCTGCCGAAGTCATGTTCAACCGCGAGACCAACAAGTCCCGCGGCTTTGGGTTCGTGGTGTTCGAGTCCGAGGCCAGCGTCGAGGTCGTGCTGCAAGAAAAGAACCACGTGATCGACGGCAAGTCGGTCGAGGTCAAGCGTGCGGTTCCCCGCACGGACGTGCCTCCTCCGCGATCAGTCTCGTCGCGCGCTGGCTCGTTCGGCGGTCCCGGCCCCGGATCAGTCGGCAGCCTGGACGAGCTAAACTCGACGGCGACGACGCCGCCCGTGTCCCTCTCGGGCAGTGTGCCGTCGACCAGTAGCCTCGCCAACCACCCACTCGAGTCAATGGCAAACGCTAGCTCCTCAAGTCGTTCGGCAGCGGCCAACCTCATGGCCAGCGGAACACTTGTTGGCTATGCCGCAGCTGTCCGGTACGGGTCGCGCAGCATGCCCAAGGGCGTGCTGTCGTCGTCTCCGTTGACAATCCCGTCTTCGGTCGGGTCACCGACGCCACCGTCTCGGAACGGGACGGATTCGAATGGCCTTGGCTTGGATTCGTCCACCATGGATGGCGTGGCGGATGCGCTGTCAAGTCTGGTGCTGGGCGAGCCGACAAAGTCGCGGTCGCGAAATGGCGCGTCTCCCCTCCACTCTGCGAGCTCGTCGTCGCTCGGTTCATTGTCCGACAAGCTTGCAGTGAGCGGTTCTGCGTCGAACGGGGGTCTGTCTCCTTTGGATGTGGCGCTGAGTCCGCTCTCGGACCCAGTGATGGAGCAGTGGAAGTTGTCTCCGGCGTCGACGGCTCGTGGCTCAGCGGACCTGACATCGCTCTCGGCCTCGGAGGCAAACTATCTGTCCCACGGACTGCTTGATGATGATGCAACATCGTCGACGGGGGGCTCTACCCTGTCGTGGCAAGCTCCAGCGTGGCAGCAGCCATGGCACTCTCCGCCGCTGCACCGCTCGGCTTCTGCTTCAGACAGCCAGCAGCCGCCGCTGCCGCCTGCACCGCAGTCGCTGTACTCGATGTTTAGCAGCAGCGGTTCCGGTCGAGGCCCATCGTGGCACAACGGGTATAGCGACCACCTGCACGCGCCGACTGCGCACGTCAATGGTAGCGGCGCGACTTCTTCGGTTTCGGATGGGTTTGGCGGCGGAGTCATGAGCATGGGTATGGGCCTTCCTGTTGACGGCGGCTACGGCGGAGCCTTCGGCCGCACGGAAAGCAGTGGGCACGACGCCAACGACTACAGCTCGCTCGGGGGTCTGCTTGGAGGTGACTACTTGTCGTCGTCCTCCCAACAGCAGATGCGTGGAGGCGCTTTTAGTCTCGGAGGCGGCCTGCCGGAAGAAGACGAGCACCATCACCAGACGCTGTATGACAAGAACGACCACGATCTCGCGTACGACCTGCCGGCGTCTGCGGCCGAGTATCACCGGCAGTTCAGGTAGGTCGACGCAGAAGCAGGTCATGGATATATACGACGACGCGGGCGAGAAGGCTAGACGACGGCCAGCGCGGCGCGGCGCACAGGAAGTGAAGAATGGCTGTAGACGACGGCAGCGCGCAGACTAGGTCGCGCACAGTACAGGGCCGAGTAGTAGTTGGTAGGACCATTAGCACCCCTCATTTGTTTCCTCTCTTTTAGTATTTCCTTTCGCTCTCCCATTCCTTCCCATGTTGCTCGCTCGTTCATGTTGCTCGCGTGGTGTCCTGGTGGCCAAGTTGAAGCTCGCTCAAAAAAAATGGCCATGTAATTCTCGCATTCTTCCAGCGGTCTGTAAAATCCAAAGCCGGAACGATGGCGGCCATGGCGAGCGCGTGGCCCGCCGACGCCGAGGCGGACCGCGCCGAGAACCACTGGCGGCGCACCTTTTGCCAGGTGCCCATGGGCGCCATCGGCGAGCAGGCGGAGCGCGGCAAGCGCAGTCTGCGGCGCGTGCTGCGCTTCTTCCAGGCGCGCGCGGCGGCCGAGCGGCTGGTGGCGGCCGAGCTGCGCGCGCTGCTGGACGCCGAGGACGCCGAGGACGCGGCCACGCCGGCGCTCGAGCAGCTGGAGGAGCCCGGGTCGAGCGTGCGCCGCGCGCTGCTGGAGCTGCGCGCGTTCGTGGAGGCCGCGCACCAGCAGCAGTTGCTGCTCGCCACGGTGCTCGAGGAGCAGGTTGCCGAGCCGCTCGCGTCGCTGCAGGACGCGTCCGACATGTACATCTGCACGCTGCGCGGCGAGATCGCTAATGTGGACGATGAGTACGCGGCCGCGGACAATGGCCACAAGGAGGTGCGAGGCACAGGAGGCGTTAGGCGAGACGCCGAGATTTGCTGACGACGAGGTTCCACAGGCTGCAGCGCGAGCTAGACGCGCGGACGAGGACCTTCGAGAAGCGCGCGAGCGCCAGCGCATCGCTCTCCATGTGGGTGTTACGATGCCGCGCAATGAATCCCTCGGGCGCTTTATGCTAAGCAGATATGGCAGGGCATCGGCGTCCCCACGTTCGAGCTGCAGCGGCTGGCGGCGCGAGTGGCCAAGTGTGAAGAAGAGCGCGCGCAGGCCGAGATGGCTCGCGCTCGGGCCAAGACGTTGCTGTACAACCGCATCATCGCGCGCGACGAGATGGCCATGGCCGTGAGCGTCGCGTACCAGAAGGCGGAGGAGGAGCGGCTGGACCAGCTCGGCGCATGCCTCAAGCGATTCGCGCACGTTGAGCGCGAGCGTATTCGGGCTGCCGATCGCTCGCTCGAGTCCCTCGAAACGCGAGTGCAAAACGTCAACCGAGCCGAAGACATGCAACTCTTCATCGATGTACTCGTTGCTATTGCGTTCCGATGGTCTTTGCGCAACAAATAACATCTCTTCACTGTCTGGATTCAGAACCATCGCGACCCAGACAACATGCACTTCCAGGGCAAGGCGCTCGCGTTACTTGACTGGCAATGGAGTAAAACGCATGCTCCGATTCGGGTGCCGAGCGGCGAACCGCGACTCAAACCTTCCCACTCGGACGGGCTTTTTGAGCCACGAGCAAGCTGGGAAGACCAGATTGACGATGAGAGTGGGGACGCCGAGTCAGTCATGATCGGCCACCCGGATGGTGTCTCTGCCAATAGCTCAGGTATAGCCCCAGGAGCCCAGGGTGGGTCGCTTGGAAGGCTCATGCAGACGCCGTTGGGTGCTGCTTTGCACCAATACTTTGCTCAAGACCCTCCGCTGACTGATCCAAGGTCGGATACCATTTCGGTTGAATCAGCATCAGGGTCTAACGAAGGTGAGGGTGCGCCACGAGCAACACTTCTATCTCCACGAGCACTGGAGCCAGTATTTGATGACGAGAAGATCGTTCAACACGCATGTGAGTCATCAGCAGGACGCGCAATGTTAGTCAAATGCTTGAATCTTCAGCGAAGCTTGGAGACGCGCATCAAGGATCGCCCGAGCTTCGACACTCTAGTTCGGTGCTTGAACGCGTTCCTTGACGAGTGTGTCCGCGAGAACGACATTAAAGCGGCCAAGATGGCCATGATCCTGGCTGAAACCTTCTACGTCGCTAGGCATAGCAAAGTCGCAAGTGGTATGGGAAGCGATGAGGCGTCGTCTAGCAATACCCCACCTCCATCCCCTCTCGAAGGTGGACCCATTCCTCACCGTGAACGGAGAGAGAGTGCAAACGAGGCGCTTCTGCACTCGGTGGAAAATGAGCACCCAGCGCTGATGCAGCGGGGATCTGCGCGCATGTATCTGCAAGAGGAAGTCAAGAAGCACGGCATCTGGAAGAATCCATCGGTAGGTTGATTGGTGAGAGTGGCTTTCCAATGATCAAAACTCAGCATCTAACAGATTGGGCAAATGCTTCAGTTTTGGGAGAAAGCGCTGCTGCTTGCGATTCGTGAGGAGCTGTTGAAGACACCTCAGGTGTGTCCGTGGGAGGACCTGCCGAGCGACTCTCCTAAACACGACGGTATTACAAATCTGGGGTAAACGCAAGATTTTGAGATCACTGAAGGACATTCGTGTTTGTATAGGGCTCCCATCGCGTCAAGAGGCCGTGAGCCGCGTTCACAATATTGTGTTCGGGCAGCTCGGATCATTCACTCTCAGCATGCTGGAGTTTGACGTACCTGCGCCGCAGATTGAATCGTTTGTCGAGACCATGAGCGATGCGCATGAACTGACAGAAGACCAGCGCTTTTTGCTGCGAAAAAGTCTACGGGAGATTTGCAGTGCGCTTGGAACGACAGCATGAATCCTTGCCTTGAGATCATGAAACAATGCGATTCTAGAATGCACTGCAAAACTTGCATATACCAATCTGCTTGCTTGTGTCAGCGTATCTCTCTGCTTTCATTTTGTTGATGGATTTATCGCTAACGTCTCCAGCGAGATGCGCTTAGTTCAGGCGCTCAATTACCATGGCACCAGCACCACCACCGCCGTTGCAAATGGACGCGCACCCGATCGTGGCGTCACGCTCCTTGAGAATGTGGATGAGCGAGCCGACAATGCGAGCACCAGAAACGCCAATTGGGTGGCCAATTGCAACAGCCCCGCCGTTAACGTTCACGCGATCATGCTGGAGGTTCATGAGACGCATGTTGGCCAGTGCCACGACCGAGAACGCCTCGTTGATCTCGTGGTAGTCGACGTCGCTCAGCTGGAGGCCGGCGTGATGCAGCGCCAGCGGAACAGCCTTGGAAGGAGCGATCGTAAACTCCAGCGGGTCCTGGGCAGCGTCAGCAAACCCGCGGATACGCGCAAGCGGGGTCACTCCGAGCTCGCGAGCCTTCTTGCCCGTCATGAGCACCATCGCCGCGGCGCCGTCGTTGAGCGGGGACGCGTTGGCTGCCGTCACGGTACCGTCCTTCTTGAACGCAGGACGGAGCGTCGGGATCTTCTCGGGCTTGGTCTGGTACGGACCCTCGTCCTTGTCGAAGATGCTGGGCTCTCCACCGCGCTTCTTAGCAGGCACGGAGACAGGCACAATCTCGTCCTTGAAGAACCCGCGCTCGTTGGCGTCGAGCGCACGGCGGTAGGACTCGATCGCGTATGCATCCTGGTCCTCGCGCGTGAAGCCAAAGTCGTCGGCGCACTTCTCGCCGCACAGACCCATGTGCTGGTCGTTGTACGGGTCCCAGAGCCCATCGAAGATGACGCCGTCGACGAGCTTTCCATCTCCAAGGCGGTAGCCCGTGCGCGCCTTAGGCAGGTAGTGCGGCACGTTGGACATGCTCTCGAAGCCGCCGGCCAGCATGATCTCCTGGCTGCCGGCCTTCAGGCTCTGCGCCGCGAGCGCCACGGCCTTCATACCGGACGCGCACACCTTGTTGACCGTCGTGCAGGGGATGAAGTTGGGGAAGCCCGCCTTGAGCACCGACTGGCGCGCCGGCGCCTGGCCGATGCCCGCGCTCACCACGTTGCCCAGGAACGCCTCCTGGATCTGCGCGGGTTGCAGTCCCGCGCGCTCCACGGCCGCGCGGTTGGCCACGGCGCCGAGCTCGGGGCCCGAGATCCCCGCGAGCGTTCCGTTGAACGCCGCGATGGGCGTGCGCGCGTAGCTCACGATCACCACGTCCTGCAAGTCCTCCATGAGCTCCTCGAGCGATAGCCAGCGAGAGAAAGGCCGCGCCGCACCTGGTCCGCCACAGCGGACGAGAACGCGCGGCGGGCGCACCCGCGGGCGGCCGCAGCGCGCGCGGCAGTCGCACCAGAGCTCAGCATCGTCGCGGGTCGGGGCGTGGGGGCGAGGAGGCCGATAGGGAAGTGGGGGAATGGACGCCCATGGGCGGCGAAAGATCTATACGGCCGCACAGACTAGTCTAAACATGGGCGATGACGTTGGGTAAAGTTTGACGTGCGCCACGTCCTTGGTGTCAATGAGCGCAACTTCAACTTGAAAGCAAGTGCGAGTCGTACTTGCATGGGATCTCAAAGCTCGATGGAGCAGAGCTCATAGAAGTCAGGATGATCCCATGGCCGACACAACGCATTGCGATTACTACCAAAGAGTCCGATTTGTGTTGTTGTTAGGCTACTGGGTGCGCGACGCTCGCCACCACAATCCAAATAAAAATGGTGCTGGGGGACCACACCCCAATAGAGAAAACTACTCACTGCCTTCCACTGGGCAGCTATTGCGTGGGAGCAGGCTATGCGCCGGGAGCAAACAGAGGATTCCGGGTCACTGTCTTGCCGTCCACGTTGAGGAGCAGATTGCCCTGCCGGTTCGCGACCAGCATCTCTGACAGCAGGCTGTTGGACGTCTCGCCCGACACGACCGTCTTTGAGTTCTTTGCGAGCGACTCGAGCGTGTCTAGCTGCTTCATGCGGAGCTTGTGCTCGCGGTATTTCTCCATCTTCTTGGCCGCAGCGCCCTCTGCCTGAGCAATGATCTCGGCAGCCTTGGCCCGGGCCGATGCTTCAATCTCATCCACAGTGGCCTTCAGCTTGACGTCTAGAGCGGCCTTCTCAGCTTGGATTAGCTGAATCTCAGCGTCACAATGCGCTTGAATCTCCATCTCGATTTTCTCCGTGTCGGCCTTGATTTCCGCGATCTTCAGCGCGGCTTCAACGTTCAGGTTGTTGCACTTGACCGTCGTTTCCTGTGCAATCTGCGCGCGCACGAGCTCCGTGTCGGCGCGGATGAGGTCGATCTCCTTTTGAATCTCGGCGCACTTGGCTTTACCAGTCTGCTCTTCCTCCATGAGCATCATCTTGCGCGCCAGCTTCGTCGTGTCAATCTCCTCCTTGTACTGCAGCAGCTGCATGTCGCTCATCTGCTTCATGTTCTGCTCCTTGATGGCGCTCAAGTGCGTCGTGCGCGACTCCATCTGCAGCTGGAAGCTCTCCGGGAGCGTCACGTTGGTGATGGCGACGCTCGTGATCTGGACGCCGTAGTTGTTGAACTGCTGATTCAGACTGCGCTTGATGTCCTCCGTGACGCAATAGAGCACCTTGGCCTCAGGAACGGGGTCGTCCTGCTCCTTGTACTCCTCAACCTCTTTAACCGGCGGGTTGAATTCGTCCACCGCATTCTCGTTGATCGGGTTCGTGCGAAAGTTGAGCGCTCCCGTCTGGAAGCGCTCCTTCATCGTGCCGTCGCGCAGCTGGTACACCTCCGTGTGCAGCACGCTACGAGCGAGCGCGCGCACGGCTTCGTCCTGCGCAGCGCGGAGCTGCACCTCGAGTCCGTTGGGGCCAAGCTCATAGACGAATCTGCGCACGAGCTCCGGGTCCTCACCCTTGGACTCGTCGCCCATGATGCGCAGCACGAGGCACATGTCGATGCCGACCGTAACGTCGTCGGCCGTCTTGCATCCCTTGACGGGCGTGTCGAAGACGATGTACTGCTTGGTGACGAGGTGCGCGACCTTGGTGAAGAGCGAGGCGAAGTGGAAGCCCGGCGGCCACACGGGCGTGCGCGAGCCGTCGGGCCGCACGAAGTCCACGTCTCGGCCCTGGTGCTGCACGAGCGCGTAGGTGCCCTCCGGCACGCGGATGTACGGCTTGACGGGGCTGCGGCCGGGGTTGATGATCACCACCGTGTTGCCGTCGTAGCAGGCGCCGAAGATGCGGTTGGCGCTGTCCACGCGCCACGCGTTGCGGTACAGCAGCCGCGTCTGGTGCTGCGAGCCGCCGGGAGCCGCCTCGCCCGTGAGTTTGCTGGCGCCGCCGCCCATCCTGCTGACTTTGCGACCTGGAGAAGAGCTGCTGGGTGCGTGCTCGGGAGCTGGGGAATTGGAATGTGAGCCAAACGGCAGGCACCGCGCGGCGATGCGCCATGAGGTCGACACAGTCTCGTCTCGGAAAGCTTTCCAGGAAAGAAGGTGAAGGTGGCGTTGCTGCTGTTTCTGGGTACAGTGGTCGATCGGCGCAGCCTTGATGGGTACATTCCCATGGAGGCGGATTTTTTGGCCATGCGGGTGTGCCAGCTGACCGGCCGAGATTCACGACGTCTCCTTTGTCGCTAGTGGTCATAGCTACACATGTCGGTGCTCGCGAGTGTACCTACATCGCTGCGTTTGGCTGCGTACCAGGTTTGATGGCTACACCTGGTGTAGCTGACAGTGCGGACCGTCATCAAACACCACGATCTCCTTGAGAAGTGCATGTTCATCTTCCCGTGGACGACCGCAGTGTGTCTGATATCCTCCCTCTCCGCTGTGCGCATCGCCAAGGTGACTTCGTGCGTCGAGACGGTTGCCCGCAGTAACATGATGGGCGGATTTTGTGCGTTAGAAGCGACACACTCCGCTGTTCGCCCATCACTTGATTTTCGTATGCCCGTGGTAGCTACACTTCGACTTCAACTAGTAAATTCCCAAAAAGTTCGCCTGTGTACCCACTACCGCTGCTGCGGCTGCTTCGCCTGTCGCCATTCCCGAATCCGCCGCTTCCCGAGCAAGTCCAGCCACGCCCAGGCGCCTCTCTCGCTTCCCTGATCGCCATGGCGAGCCTCCCGCGCACGACGTCGACGCGCAACCGACTGAGCTACCGCAAGAACCACCTGGTGCAGAAGGACATTGGCAAGCCTTCGGATGGTGCGGAGCTGCTGCCGGTTGCAGGTCTCCATGCGGTGCATTTGGCGCTAACGGATTCCGTGATGGTGGTGATGAATGTTCGACAGCCATGAAGCACTTTAACGCCAAGGTCACGGACGGACGCATCCCGCTGGTGCTTACGCCGAGCTACCCGTCGCTCATGACCATCGCCACCCGCGTACCCTCGGGCCTGTACGTATTGACGCTTGGCTGGTTTGTCGAGGGTGGACATGGAGACTGACGATGCGAGCGCACGAATGCAGGTGGGTGCTCAAGCAAAAGTGGAACGCGCACGATGGCATGATGGACCCCGGCCTCAAGGTCTTCTGGCCCGGATGGAACCGCATCTCGCACATAGTGACCAAGCAAGCTGTTACGTACACGAACCCAGTGCACCAGTGCCCGACGTCCGATAACGTCATGGTGGACATTGATATCTCGATCAGCTTCCAGATCGGGCCGACCGAGCAGGATGCCGTCAAGTTCGTGTACTGCCTCGGCGCGCACCGCTTTGATGAGCTGCTCTACAGCCTCATGGAGGAAGCAATCCGAGGACTGGTGCACTCTGTGCGCCACGACCAAGTGCATGACCTTCGCGAGGAGTTTGCGCTTGGCATGAAGAAGGACCTGAACACCAAGCTGAACGAGTATGGCGTGTTCATCCACAACGTCAAGGTGACGAACGTCGAGTTGCCGCCCAAGCTGTCTCGGATGCTCGAGGAGACGACCGAGTTCAAGACCAAGATGGAAGAGCAGGAGAAGAACCATGAGAACCGCCTGCGCATTCTTCTCAACGAGGAGACGCAAAAGCTGACGGCTCTGCAGAAGGAGAACGAGCGTGCGATCCAAGATTTACGCGCTGAGAACACGCGCGCAGACATCTACCGTGATGAAGTGCGCACGCAGGCCGAGGCCAAGGCTCAAGTGGCAATTGCTCAGCATGTGTCTGTTAACGAAAACAAGATTTTGGCAGCGCAAGGTCTCAAGACGGATGCTGTGTCGACAGCAACGGCAGGGACCGTGAAGCGCAAGGCTAAGCCCATGGTCGAGCTGCTGGCGGTTCAGAAGGACTACGACCAGTATGTGAATGTGGCCCAGACAAAGGCTGACGCGATCATCGAGGCTGCGCGGAAGGAAGCTGCCAAGATCTTGGCAATCGCCGAGTCCGAAGGCAACTCAGCGATCCCTCTCGTGGAAAAGCGCGAGTTTGACTACCGCGAGAAGAAGCTTGCCATGGAGGCTCGATTGGCCTCGACCGTGCCGCTTGTGATCAGCGGTAAGAACGGTGACGACCTGATCCGCCAGTCATTCCTCCAGACGCTCAACGTCAAGTAATGACCAGAGGCACTGGTGTCGGCCACTCATGATTTCTTTTTCCTTCAAGTGAGTGGCTGTGGCAAAGCAGATTGCTGCAAATCTACATTGGTAGCGCCCCAGTGGAAGGTGCGCGTGAGGTAACTCTCGAGGAAAACATGCAGTTCATATTTATATGATTGGCGTCTTGAGCTTTCTTCACAGCAATCGCACTTATGAACACTTGGTTGTAACGGCAAGATGAATATGCGTAGCAATAGCGTCGAATATTTCAGTGTGCACAAGGCTGCTACTGCATGCCCATGAAACTCCATTCGTCCAACCTGGCGACGCATGTAGTTGATAAGCATGAAATTCGCACACGTCCAAAACTTTTTTTAGTCCTGGTAATGCGTTCTCATCACTCACATGAAGTGATCACTGCTCAAATCGCTCGTCACATCTCAAACAAATAAAGCAAACGCTTTGAGAACCACTTGCCTTCAAGCGCAAGTGACAAAGTTTTGACCAAAGGCGGTGCTTTTCTGGTCGCTTTTGCCACCATCATTTTGCTCGCGCTCAGCGCCACTTGTAGCAGCTGTCATTCCCACGCCGTCAAGTCCTTCAGCTTTTGATTCAAGCATCACAGTTTCCTGCAGACACCGCCACGAGTATCCGGGAGAGTCGCTTCCTGCCGACTTGGCATCGTCGCCCAGATTGTCCTCAGCGGTGTGCAGCATTTCATCTTCCAGGTCACTGCTGTACCGACGAGGCGGGAAAGCAGAACGAATGGGCGGGATACACTCCGTGTCTCGAACCACATCTTGCTTGGAAAGTAAGAGGCTCATGGAAGGAAGACGGGGGCGAAGTGGTTGTGACGCTAAAGGTGGAGTCATTGGGAGCCCAACAGTTGAGCCAGGCGTTGGCTTTGGTGTCAGCGGCATCGGTGCAACCGATGACATGCCCGGTTTCTGGAGCAACGGTCGCTCATACTCGATAGCCGAGCGAGATCGTGCGCGCTTTGGACCACTTCCAAGACAGCGTCCAGAGTCTCCGCCCAGCCTTTTTACGCCAGCACTCGAAGGTGGAGCGCGACCGCCGTGCGCGAAGCAGTATCCGCCACGTCGAGCAGTGGTTGAACAACCTTCTTGAATGCAACGCTTGCCTCCACCATGCGCGATGCACTTTCCGCGACTCACAGCACTGTTGACACACCCTGGGGTCACACATTTGCGCCCTCCTCCATGCGCCTTGCACAGACCCAGACGTTGTGCGCTGCTCCTGCATCCCTCGACAGTACAGCGCTTTCCACCGCCATGGGCGATGCATAGTCCGCCAGTTTTGGCGCTGCTTTTGCACTCGGCAACAGCACACCGCTTACCGCCGCCATGTGCTTGGCAGAGGTCTCCACTTACTGCGCTGCTCGTGCATCCGCGAACTTGGCAGCGGTGGCCGCCACCATGTGCAATGCAGTAGCCGCCTTTCTTGGCACTTGATGCGCATCCGAGCTGCTGGCATCGCCCGCCTCCTCCATGGACGTAGCATAGCCCTCGACTCTGCGCGCTGCTCGTGCAGTCGGGAACCTTGCAGCGTCTCCCGCCACCATGAGCTCGGCACAATCCGCTGGACGCCACGTGCTTGGTGCAGCCATCGTGCTTGCACTTTCTCCCGCCTCCATGTTGGACGCAGAAGCCTCGACTAACGGCGCTGCTGATGCAGCCTGGATTCGCACAGCACTCTCCACCGCCACGAACAATGTTGAGACCTTCCGAGGCCGCGGACATGCTGCGCTCCAGATAGCTACAATTTCCGATTCCGCCGCCATGAAGAGGGCACAGCCCGCGCGATCGCACTGCGTTGGCGCATCCTGCATGTTGGCAGGTCTTGGAATCGTCCGATGCGACGTCTGAAGTCCAGGTGGTGAGCGACGACACGTCGGATGCTGCATCGCTCGACAAGTCTCCTTCTTGGTTGAGGTGAGGCTGAGCGGCGGACGCGGATGGTGGGTCGTTACGGACCAGGTCCGATCTCGCGAGCTGTTGCGCTCGACCCGATGGCGCCGCTGCAGCGCCGCTCGTGGACCGCTTCGTCATCATCGCCGACGAGCTCGTATGTGTGGATGCGTGCGGGGGCAAAAGCGCAAGTAAGCGATACGCTGCTGCACGCCCGCAAAAGGGCGGGGGACCGCCCGTCGGACGGACGTTGGGGGCTCGAAAGCGTGCGTACGAGAGGCGGCGAGAGAGCGTTTCTGCCCGAAGCGCGATCGTTTTCTTCTTGCCTCGAGTATGCGCGAAACGATCGCCGCCGCCCGCGACGGGGAGCAGCAGAAAGGAGCGAGAACAGGCGGTTCGGGGAGCGCGACGCGGCGGTGGCGAGAAAAGCTCGCGGGCGCGAGCGGCTCGCGTGGCGGATACGTACGGCCATAGTAGGGCTGGCAGCTAGGAGGTCGTAGTGGTGCTGCTGCTGCTGCTGCTGCTTCCGTTCCTGGAGGCCGGATGGGTAGCAGCAGACTGCCAAGGGCTTCTGCAAACCACACACAACCCGACATGCAAGTCTGTTATCAGGTCAAGGGGCTCTTTCCATATTGAAGTGCGGATGGGGATGCCTGTCAAAGCGGCGAGCCGCTTTGACGCGGTTCTACTCAGATGAAACGCCTTCTAGCATCGAAGAGCCGCAGCAGACACGAAACAGTCTACGCTTTTTTCGGGATCCATATGGGCGTCACCAATATGTGACGTGGTGGCGAATCAATGGAAAGCTTCAGATGCTGGCTGAGGAGGAGGGCTTCACCCCCAAAGATCGGACGACGCTTAGGCTGTTCTTACTGAGTCTTGGAAAGTGTGGTTGCGTTCGAGTGGCTATGCTTTTGATCCTGCGGACGCGGAGCTGCTCTTTGGTTGAAGAGGTTGATGGACCGTAGAATAGCTCCAGTCTGTCAAAACCGTGTTCGGTCAGCTGCAAGCTCTCTGCATCAAGTATGGCATTCCCCAGCGGTCGGAGGGCTTCGTGTAAGTGAGGAGAACTCAATTTCCCATGTAGGATGGTTCAATGCCTCAACACGACGCCTGATGCGGTTGCATGCCAAAGTTTACTTGCTGATCTATAATACTGTACCACCTATTCTAGGTGATCGCCCGTCGGGCTTTGTGGTCGCTCTCTTGGCAAAGCCTCAACTACGTTGTGGCATGCAATCGAAACGAGGTCTCTGCAACCTATGCCAATGCACTGCTAGCTCCAATGACCACATTCAGGAGCTCCTGAAGGTAGCAAGTCGGTCGTTTGCCAGCTCATCCACCCAGACACCCCAGCAGCTTCACCTGGTGGCAACTTCCAGAGTGACGAAAGGCTCGCCACACAAACTAAAGGCAACTTCAACACGCCGTGAAAACACGTCACTTGTTGCCCGAAGGTCGCTCGAGCGCGCTGTTTACGTTGCCCTCCTCACTCCTCAACCTCCACCACGACGAGAAAGGCGGCAGGCAGGCGATGCTGTTCCTGGAGCAGACGCAGGGCTTTGCGGCGGGCGCCGAGGCCGCCGGTCCGCAGCCGCCGTCGCTGTTCGAGCTGCTGATGCAGGAGCGCATGGCCGGCGGCTTCAAGCCCGCGGCCGAGTACCTGACGCACTCGCTGACGGACGCGTACCCGCAGCTGGCACTCTCGCTGCCGGTGCGCCGCTTCGAGGAGGCCTACGCGCTGCTTAAGCTGCTGGTGGAGCGCTACTTCCTCTCGCGCTATGACAGCCTCGCCACCGAGAAGTTCTACGGCATGAAGCGCGTCATGCTGCTGCCCGCGGCTGACGGAGCAGCCCCCGGCGCGATCTCCACCGCCCCGCTGACAGCTCGCGCGCGTCGCTCGGCGCTGATCTTTGCGGTGCGGCACGCACGCGAAGCGGGCTTTGCTTGCCATCAATGTGTCGCTCATGAGTGCAATGGTTCAGGTGCTGGTGCCGTATTTGAAGGCCAAGATGGACAACTTCCATAAGGATCTCAAGGAGCGGCTCCCGAGCTCGCCGCCGAGGCGAAACGCGTCGGCTGAACCGACGGACAACCAAGGGAGATGGCGCGCATTCTTGCGCCGGATGCGCCAAATGGAGGTGCTGTTCGCAATGAAGCGAGCATTCGTCAAGTCGTACCCGTTCGCGCATTTCGCCTATGAAGGCACGTTCTTCCTGTACCAGGTACGCGACTGCGATCTCATTTCCAGTTTGTGGGTTCCTGTGCGCTCTGACGCTGTCTGGACATTGCAGTGGCTGTACTTGTTCGGAGATACGCCTTACTTTTCCCCGTTCCTGCGTCGGATGAAGACGATTCTTGTACGAGTCACTCCTGAGGATGAGGTGAGTTTGTGATGCAATGACGATGTACACCGATCTTCCGCTCACCCACTCGTGCTTTAATTTCGAGCATAGACTGCGTTCCAGCAAAATGTAACAGAGTATCGCGCAAAGGCTCTCGAGAAGCTTGGTGGTGTGGGGTTGTTCACCCGTCTCCGTCGACTGCTTTTGCGCGCGTCTTGGGCAACCCTTGATCACTCGTACGCCCTGTTGATCTTGGGCATTGCTTGCTACAAATTTCTTGAGTGGATGTACTCGGAAGAGGGCGTCGCAGCAAAAATGCGCATGACCGGCACAGACGCCCCGGTTCCGCCTCCCCCGCTCCCGCCGCAGTTCTCCGGAAGCGCTTTGGCTGCAGCGTCGCGGGATCCTTCGCTTTGCCCGCTTTGCAAGCAGCGGCGTGTCAACCCTGCAATGTCAGTATCAGGCTACGTTTTCTGCTATACGTGCTTGTTCAGGCATATCGAACAGCACGGCACCTGTCCGATGACGCAGGCCAAGTGTGACACACAGAGCATTGTCAAGATCTATGACGATGGAAACCTGTAGAGGCTGCCGCATGCTACGCGATAAGTGTAATATGCTGTATGGCGATTTCACATGTCTGTGCAATGTTCGCGCGTCTCTTCATTGCAGCTAGATCGCAATGAGCCGTCGATCGCTGACCACGAATCCCATCGGTTTGCCTTCTCGAGCTGCTTCGTCTCGTTTTAATGTCCCCAATGATAAAGCATCAGCGCGAGCGCCAGGCACTTCGATTGACCCTCAACGAGAGCGTGCTCTCATTGACTCCTGCTCTCGTGGTGATGCTCTCGCTGTCTCTACTTCACTCAGCCAACTCCGGAGCAATATGCCAGTGCTAACACGTGATGCCGAAGAGCTCATTGGATATGCATTCTCATGCGCCGCCGGTGCGAACCACCCACACATCTTGGAGCTGTTGCTGCAATCGAGTGGCTCAGCAGCGCGGGAGACGCTGCTGCACGGTATTTGTCGCGAGACTCGCTACTTCCCACCGCGCTCGTTCTTCCACTGCTGTTTTTCTCTCCGATACTTAGCGTTTGCTGCTGTCGTGAGCATTGAGCAGCGCGCACTTGCATCGCTAGAGTGGCTCACAATACGAAGACTGAATATTCGCAACGAAGAAGACGTATGCGATAGCAACATCGGCGGTGAGATGGATCTTTTGATGGACGTAGATGTGGTCCGGTGCTTCCGTCTTGCATTCACATTGGCAAGTGGATCGTTCGCAGCGCCACCAGTTCCGGGCTCCATCTCGAGTCCCGAACAGTATCGTCCGCTAATGACCTTGTTGGTGCGCCGCTACCACAAGCGATTGTTGCCGCTCGTCCATAGCACTGATTCAATCGAGCCACTCCTGTATTCTGTCGGCAATGAACTGCTACTTCAGGATCGAGTTCGAGAAGCGGGTGAGGCGCTCCGAGCATCCCTGCTGTACGAGTTCATGGCGAACGCATCTCAAGACTGCCAGGCACGACAGCATTGACAGAACCACCTCAACTCGATGTTCTCACGATTTTTTAAAATCAGTAAATGCAAATGGAAGTCGTAGACCTAAAGCAGGAGAGCACTCTCGAAAACCAACGATCACATTCACTTCTTGGTGGCAGCGTTGAAAAGCACCAGGACGGCACTCATATTGTCCCGACTGCCTTTCTCCAGACACTCGTCCAGCAGCGCCTCGCAGATGACCTTGGGGTCTTTGATGCCAGAGTTGAGCTTGCCTTTCACGAACTTGCGCAGCTGGTCGTTGCTCATGACGTCGAAAATACCGTCGCAGCAGAGCACAAGGAACTCGTCGTGCGGGTCGCGCGCTTGCACGCGCACACAGGGCTCAGAGGTGACGAGCTGCTGGTGCGGTCTGAGCGCAGCGTTGCGCTTGAACCAAAAGTCGCCAAAGCTGCGGGAGACGGCGACGCCGCCGCACACGCGGCCGCGGAAGACGGTTCCGCCCGCCGCCATGATGCGCTGCTTCTCAAACTCGAGGTCGGGCTTGTGGTCGATCGAGAGCTGGATCACGGGCTTGCTCTTGCTGTTGCTCAGGATGCAGCGCGAGTCTCCCACGTTGGCGCACACAATGTGCGTGGGCGTGATGATGGCCAGCAGTCCCGTGGACCCGACCTCGTCCGACGACGTGGCGAACGCCGGGTCTTCTTTGATGGCCTCGTCGACGCCGACGAACCCCTTAGTGAGCGCCACCGCAAGCGACTCAGGCGTCTTGGCGTCCTGCTGGAACTCGCTCGTGCCCGTCACGAACCCCACGATGCGCTCCGCCCTGTCAGCTCCCGCGTTAGCGCCCCTCTTCGCCCCCAGCTCCAGGCAGACCCCACGTACACGGCGGTGGAGATGGCGTCGCCGCCGTGGCCGTCGAACACGCCCACGCAGCAGGCCTCGGCCGCGCGCGAGTCGATCGGCATCTGGATGATGTCCTTGTCCTGCGAGCGCCTGGCGTCAGTCCGCCAGCCGCGCGCACCGAGCGTCACCGCCACGCACCTCCATCGTGTCGCGCCAGCCCTGCATGGCCGCGCGGCCCACCGAGAGCCCGTGGCCCGTCAGCGTCTCCGACTCCTTCGTGGTAACAGGCTCGGCCAGGAAGCGCGACATGGCTGGCGATGTGGAGCTGGAGCTGGAGCTGGAGCTGGCGCTGGAGCTGGAGCGGAAGTGGCCGCGGGATGGAAAGTGCATTGGAACCCACGAGCGGGCTTGTATATCAGCAGCGACTATTACCGCCGAGGGCGTCGAATTAGAGTAAAACAAGTGGTTTTAGCGTAAATTGTGAGGCTTTACGGCACGACGCGCAACCGTACGGTACGCCGCTGGGTTCATCCCGCACTCGCTGGCTCCTTCGGGGCAGACATGGCTACACTTTTGGCCGGTCAGAAGGCGTCGGCGGACGCAGTGGCTGCTGGAGCTGGGGCTTCAGGAGCTGCGTACTGCCCCACGGCGCCGTCCAGCACCTGCTTGGTGCTCGCTACGAGAGCCTGGGCAGTGCACAGCCACAGTTAAGTGAGCAGGTTGGCACTTCGACCGCGATCAACGACAAATGATAATTCGCACATCGTGGTTGGCGTCGGTCGCCTTGAGGTACTCGCGCCATAGGCTTGACGCCTGCTCCAACCAACAAGTAGTCAGTCATTGCAGACAATTTATCGGGATGATGTCTGGTGGACGTACTCGCTTGGCCATCTGACCTTCGGCGCAGGCAAGCTGGGCCATGAGCTCCTTGAGCGCGTGAGTCTGTTCCAAACTGCTCCGGCCAACGTGTTAGTCAGTAATACGGGCATTGGTCTTCATGATGACTACGCACCGGAATCGACGCATCTCGCCACCCATGAGCGCTCGCGTCATCAGCGAAGTGAGGTGGCCGTCACGACGCTTCTTGGCCTCGACCTCGGCGGCGGATGGTTCAGTGATCGACGCCCCGCGCAGGCGGGACGCCAGCTGTGACGACAGGTTAAGCGCCATGGCAGTGGAGTAAGTTGCTGCCGGTTTTGGCTTTTCTTCGGGAGGTGTGTCAGCGAGCAGGAGTTGCTCTCGTTCCACCAGTAGTTCCTTCAAGTCTGCAGCTTGGTGATGCACATATCGGATACCCTCGAGCAGTAGCAGCTCGTGCACCGCAGGCTGGAATTGGGCGAGCTGGCTCCAACCACCGATCGCATTTGTGGATGAACCCAGAAGACTCGCTAGAGCCTTGTTGTCTTGGCTCAAACCGGCAGATGCAGTCGCCTGCCAGCTCGAGAAAGCCGCGTGTAGTGCTGCCACGTCCTTGGCGCGCGCAGCACTTCGATCTGCGAGGCGCTTGGCGGCCACGACCAGCTCACTCGTCACCTTCTCCTGCTGCTCGACCTCTCGCTTGAACTCTTCGATTGCCCTGCGCATACACCGCAAAGACCAAGTCAGAACCAACCAGAATGGTGATCGATATCAAACGAGCTGTTCGCACTTGTCCGGTGAGCTCTCGATCCGTGCGTTGAGCACACGATGCAACCAACGGAGGTGCCCGATCCCGGCATTGTCTAGCACCGCCGTTTCCTGTGGTCAAGTAGCATCAAGTTAGCTGTCGATATGCAGTCAATGAAGAGTGGAAGCACAAGCACCTTCTTAGCACCCTCCCAGTCGTTGTCCTCCGCCGAGAGGAATCCAAGGACAGCTGCATCCGATCGCAAGTACGGAGATGCGAGCACAGCCGACAGGAACAACGTCAAGCCACGTGCACGCGCCATAAGGACTGCAGTCGAGGCTGGGGCTGCTCGTATGGCCGCGACCGCAGCAACGGAAGACTTCTCGGGGAGCGAGGGCACCAGCAAGCCGACGTAGCGAGCACGGAGCACGGACCGCAGCCACACAAAGTCGCTGTAGCGACGTCTCACGCTTGCGTTAATGCCGCCAGTCGACGAAAGCGTGACGAGGAACGTCGTGTGCCTCGCCAAGTAGCTTCCTCTGCTCTCGGGCGTGCCCACCTGCATCGCCAGAATCAGCAGACGACGGGAGTTGGCAGTGAATCAAGCAACAACAGACCTGGACTGACAAAGGCTCGCACGTAGCCGACTGGCACCAAGTCTACGAGAAGCAGTCGAAAGTATGAGAAGAGTAGAGGTACAACAGGAGTTTGAAGTTGTTGACACCTCATGGTCGGCAGAGTCGAATGGTCCTAGCAGCCCGGCCACGAGCTGCGCCGACCGCATGGACGCAGTGGCCGCTGCCACCACGAGGTCCTCGCTCTTGGGCTGCGCGAAGAGCTGCATGTCAAGCAACGACGGAGCCGAAAACTGGAAGATCCTACAATGCAACGGAGACAAGATCCCTTTCATTCGCATAGCTCCAATCATGAGGGGTCGCAATCAAGATCCATGACGCGTCTCACGTGGCGTCCTCAGATCTCGGCGTCAGGCTCGCCCTCCACCGGCTGCATCGTCAGCTCCTCCAGCTGCGCAAACTGCTGCGCGTGCAACGCCGTCTCGACTGCGATGTCCGCGACCGACGCGACCGGCTCGTTGGCTTTGGCCGCGTTGTCTCCGCCTACACGACCGTACGTTCGAGCAGGCAGCGCCAACGCGCTCTCCCAAAGGCCTCCGAAGCGCTCGCATGCAGCTGATACAGTGGCTACAGCACCTGCTAGAGCCTGGAGATTGGGGAACCTCCCGCCAGTCTGACTCCATGCGTAAGCGAGCTCGGACTGGGCGTTTGCGGTAGACGAAGAGATTGGAGAGCGGGAGGCTACCCGGCGCAGCGCCTGGTGCTCTTGATCCACTACGTCTCGTGCTTCTTCATCTGCAAATAACTGGCGCAGCGGCGAGAGCCGCAAGACAAGCTCGCGACCGCTAAGGGCCGCCAACTCTCGAGGTCGTACAGGCGGTAGCGGGGATGCGGGCTCGTTGTATTCGGCAGGTCGAACGGATCCACTGACTTCCACCAGCCCTTCCACGAGGTTCGCTATGCCCTGTGAGACTGACTCAAGCACCTTGATGAGAACTGCCGCATCCACATGGGCAACCAGGTTGTTCACGAACAGCCCAAGGTCGTCGACAAACTCGCGGGCGTTGTGAATCGACACACAATAGCGGCCAGTTTGCGAGACCTTGAAGTCTTCGTTGAGCACGACTGCTGTCGGCGACTGAGCGCGGAAGGCAGCAGCGATCTCGCCTGCCAGCTCTGCAATAGCTGCAGCAGACGTAGCTGCCTGCGGATATGCACGCAATCGAGCATAGGCGTCATCGGCGCGAGTTGCGACCCAATTGACAACGAAAAATGTGATCCACCACGAGTCTCTTGGAAGCGCTGTTTCGTCAGACTTGTTCTCCTCAAGCGCCTTGCGAAGCCGCACCCGCTTATCGTTGATCCACTTAGCGTCGCGCCCCATAGCGAGCCACTTGTCGGTACCAGCTGAGTCTCCCGTAATCGCCGACCACGACGGGGGACGACCCATTTCTTGGACGAGGCTGGGATGCGACTGGATGTGCGCCACGAGCCGGCGCCACTCAGGGATGAACTCGCCGTCCAGCAGCGAAGTATAGAAGGCATCGAGCGCATGATGGACGTGAGGTGCCGCCACCCACATGCGAATTGGAAGTACCGAAGGAGGCGACTGCGGGCGGACATGCGCGCACAGCCATGCCGCGAGCTCAGATGCTCGCGTCCGTGATCCAAACTCGTCCGAGGCCACAGCAAGTAGCCGTCCTCGCCAAGGCGACGGAGTTTCGGGTGGCAGTATGGCGTCGAGCAGAGCTACGACCGCGAGTCCGAGCTTTGATGCGTCGTGGGCTACCGCATTGGGAAACGCAACTAGATGAAAGCTCTGCACATCGGAGATGCTGGGAACAAACACAAGCGCTCGCACATCAAGCAGCACGTCGTCCATACCGGGAATTGCAGCAGAATACGCCGAATGCACCGAGTGGATCTCGAGCGTAAAGCCGATCGTGCTCGCAAGCACCATGCCGAGGTTGGTCAGACTGGCAGTGACAGTAAGCTGCGCAAGCGCCTCCATCTCTCCAGCTCCAGCTGTTGCAATTGACGTAGGCGTCGTGCCTCCGCCTGCTGCGACGCGCTTCGTCGTGGCCGCGAGTGTCCGTGCGGCCTGCTGCACCGTGACTCCAGTCGCGAAGCAGTCAACTGCGAGGTCGAGAAGCTCGCGCGAGAACAACGCTACGCGGTAGAGCGCGTGGTTTCTGCCCTGTTCGGGGGCGACTTCTGCTCTGCTGCATGCTCTAAAGCCCGCGGGTGTCCACGGGGCGGGGACAAGCAGCTCCACAACCTCTGCAGGCAGCGCAAACCACAGTCGTCGCTCGTCTGGCGACCTCTTGGCGGCCGCGGCGGCCTCCGCGACGACCTTCTCGCCCGCGAGCTTCTCTCGCCCGTCCTGGTGCGAGGGCGGCGCGGCCGCGGGGAAGTAGGCGCGCTTGCGGTCGTCGTCATCCGGCAGCGCGTCGTACTCTGCCCATCGCGTGGGGTGCTGCGAGGCGTGGTGCTGCACGTACAGGTCGGTGCGGAAGCTCTGGCGGAAGTACTTGAAGTGCGCCGTGGGCCGGCGCTTCTTGCCCGGCCGCTCCTCGCGCCCGAAGTGCTTGCAGAAGAGGCAGAGCGCCGCCGTCACGGCGCCCGTCGCCTCGTCGCGCCCCACCACCTCGAGCGCGAACTTGCGCGCGTGCGAGCGCAGGAACGTGCGCGTGCGCGGCGGCGGCCGCGGGAACGTCTCCTCGCCCTCGAACGGGTCGCCATGAGGTGCAGCCATGCTTATTTACGGAAGCGCCGCGGGGGGAACTGGACAGCAGCCGCGGTGGTCCGGATCAAGCGCACGACATGCACCGAGATGGAATGGACAGGATCCACTTGGGGGAGTGGGCTTCAACGTCATTTTTTCAGTACCAAACCACGACACGCTACCCACGAATGCATCGAGCCTGACTTCACCTCATCAGTAATCGTCACCACCACCCGAGGCCACGTTCTGGATGGCCATCACCGCAACGCTCTGCTCCGCAGACGTGCCCGTTTGCGCCAACTGTACCAACGCCTCGAGACCTCCTGCAGCCGTCACCGGCTCGGAGATGTCGCCACGACTCGTCAAACCGGCCAATGCACCAGCCGCTGCGTACTTCTGACCACCGACACCGCTCTGCACCAGCCGCACGAGCGCAGCGACCCCACCGGCAGCCACCACCGCGTCGTTGATATTGCCGTCGTTGCACAAGTTCAGCAGTGCTGCGGCAGCAACTTCCTTCTGCCTGTTTGTGCCGCTCCGGATGAGTCGCACCAGAGGACCAATTCCACGAGCAGTCAGCACCGCTCCAACGACGCCCTTGCGAGAAGCCAGGTGGGACAACGCTCGGGCAGCTTCTTCCTTCTGCTCGTCGTTGCCGGTCCGCATTAGTTTCGCAAGTGCTTCGATACCTTGCGCAGCAATTACCGCTGCATTGCAGTTGCCATGAATAGGTAAGAAGGTAAACGTCATAGCCGCATACCGTTTCTGATCATCGTTCCCTTCACGCACAAGCTTCACCAGTTCTTCGATGCCGTGCGCTGACAACAGTGCGTTGTTAATATCTCCAAACTTGGACAGATTGACTAACGTTTTCACCGCAGCTCGTTTCTGGGTAGCTGTTCCATCACGCATCAGCTGCACAAGCACATCGATGCCTCGCGCTGCAATCACAGCGCGACTGATGTCCGAACGACTCGAAAAGTTTGCTAGCCCTCATGTCGCTTGAAGCTGGAGCTCCTCATCGTCGTCTCGCATGAGCTGAACAAATACATCAATTCCACGCGCATTTTCCATCGGCTTGCTCATGTCAGCATACATTGCAAAATTGGCCAGCGCGCGAGCCGCTTCTGCCTTTTGAGCTCGAGTGCCACTGCGCACGAGCTGTACCAATGGCTCAATACCACGCGCTGCCAACACTGCAGTGTTGATATCTGCGCGACTTGACATGTTGGCCAGGGCCAGTGCGGCAAGCTCTTTCTGCTGATGGTTGCCACTGCGCACAAGCTTCATCAGCGGTTCGATACCGTTAGCAGCTAGCACCGCACCAGCAATATCCCCGCGAAAGTTGGCTAGCGCTCGAGTTGCTTCGAATTTCTGGGAGGAATTGCCATTTCGTACGAGCTTCACCAGAGGGTCAATGCCGCCAGCAACCATTGCAGCGTCACAGATTTCGTCACGGGTAGGCAAATCCCCCAACGCTCGCGCAGCTTGCTCTTTCTGAGAAGGAGTACCCTCCCGCACAAGCTTCACCAGTGCATCGATCCCGCGAGCGGCCAAAATCGCTTGGCTGATCTTGACATTTCCACGCCTGGCCAAATTGCCCAACGCCGTTGCCGCTTGCTTCTTTTGGATCTCATTGCCACTGCGCACAAGTTGCACCAGTGGCTCGATCCCACGCGCTGTCATCACCGCCTTGCTAATATCGGCCTGTATTGACATGCTGGATAATGCCAGCACTGCTTGCTTCTTCTGTTCGTCGGTACCAACCCGCACAAGCTTCACCAGTGGGTCGATCCCACGAGCCGCCAACACTGCACCGCTAATATCTGTGCGAAGTGACAATCTGGTCAGCGCTCCGACCGCGTGCTCTTTCTGAGTAGGATTGCCATTGCGCATGAGCTCCACGAGAGCAGCAATGCCATTCGCGGCCACCATCGCCTCGGTGATATCTCCGTGGTAAGCCATGTTGGACAATGCCATCACTTCATTTGCCTTTTGATCCTCTGTGCCGTTGCGTGCAATCTGCACCAGCGCGTCGACGCCATGCGCCTCTAGCATCGCCTGACTGATATCTCCACGAGCAGCCAAATTGGATAATGTCGCAGTAGCAGAATCCTTGTGGACCGAAGTGCCGTTGCGAACGAGGTTCACCAACGGGCTAATACCCTGCGCGGCTAGCAGCGCCTCGCTGATATCTGAAAAGCTAGTCAAGTTTGCCAGCGTCATGCTCGCGAACTTCTTCTGCTCGTTGTTTCCATGTCGCACGAGCTCCACCAGAGGCTTGATGCCTCGCGCCGCCAAAACTTGACTTGAGATGTCGTCGCGAAAAGACAGTCTCGCCAAGCCTAGTGCGCCTTCCACCTTTTCGCTGTCATTGCCGCAGCGCACCTGTTGCACCAAGAAGCCGATACCTCCCGAGATCAAGTCTGTCGCCGGCGAGATGGCCATGCCATCGAAGTTCTCGTTGACTGAGTCGAATGCCGCCTTAATCACGCTTATCTCCCCGGCTGTCAGTGTCTCGGCTCCGGTGCTGTTCGCGTAATTGTCAATGGCCGCCTCGAGCTCGGTCTTGACTTCTTGCAACTTGGCGTCTGTGTCGATCTCGGCAAACACGTTGGAGCCAGAAGCACCTTGGGCTTCGACTTGGTCTAGCTCGTGGCGGAACCAGGCGACCCGCGCCTGCCTCTCTTCGCTCAGCACCTGCTCCCAGTCGCTCCAGTCGCTCGCCTCGTTGCCCTGCATCATGTGCGAGGCTGCCGAGTCGAGTGCGGTGTGTAGACTCCGCAGAAGCCGCACGACGTCAACCGTCTTGGCCAGCCGCACGAGCGCGAGCATTTCCGTCTCAAGCACCAGCAGCTCGTCACGGATTCCGTTAACGCGCTGCTTGAGCTTGAGCTGCCCTGGACTGTCCTCGGACTGCTCGCGCTGGAAGCCGTGAAGCCGCGCGGCTGCGTGGTCCCCCAACCGGTCAGCCATCGTGCGCGCGTGCTCACGGCTGCGTTCGTACTTGTCGTCGATAGCGACGAGCGGGCAAGCCGCCCAGCGGCTGGGCGGCGGCTGCTCCATCCTCACCCTCTCCATGACTCAGTCGCGTCTCTCCAAGATCGGGAGTTGGAGACTGAGGAAGCGGTTGGCTCTGCGGTGTCCGGGGAAAGGTGCTGCACGCCGAGTTTGTATGCAAGGCAGGAACAAGTGGAGCAATCTTGAAGTGACTATACACCCATGCACTTCAACTTGGAGCGATAGTGATTCATTAGTTTGAATTTGAATCCAAATCCACTTTGCATCTCCCTCGCTCTGTACATCATTCGTTGAGGCACCGCGACTCCAGCCACAGATTGAACTTGTCTTTGCAGTTGCCGCGCTGGAATACGAGGGTTTGCAGCCACAGCTGCTCGAGCAACTTCAATCTCACCGGCTTGACGAGCAGTAAGTCTCGCGTTGCCGGTGCAACCATGATGATCAATACAGAATGAGCTGATGTAGAATCCTGATACGTTACACTGCTTTTTCTTGTACACAATGACGTAGAATGTGCACGGTGTTGAGCTCGAACAGCTGTAGTATACGTTCCGACCACCACTTCTCTGTTTATCAATGACTGCACGCTTGCTCTGCGATAGTGCAAGATCCTGGACGAAGGCAGTACACGATTTACGGTCTGGGAACATCAATCCAACCTTAATGTCATGCGCTGGATTTGATGCAGCCATTTGATTTTGGGAGCAGCAGTAGTGAGAGAGAGAGCGAAAGTTTGCTTGGGGCAGTGCGAATTGTGGAATGAGCTCCATCGCGCCTTCCGGTCGCCAAAGATACCATTTTTAAAGATACTTATGCCTCCGTAAGATCTTACGCCTTCATCTTACGCCTTCCGGACGCCAAAGATACCATTTTAAAAGATTTTTTTGCCTCCGTGAGATCTTGCTCCATTTTTGGAGGACTTTTGACAGAAAGGGTGTACTACGAGGTGGTATTGTCAAAATAAGATTAAATAGTCAGAAGAGGTGTACATACAGTACCGGGTGGGGTGTCGAGCCATATGTATTGCAAATGAATGGCTCGTACACCCCTTTTGGAATGAATGGTAGAAATTTATCCTATTTCGTCACACTTACAGAGCTCACATCCAAACCGAAATGAGCGAGTTCATCTGCAAGAAATGCAAGGCAGCATTTAAAACCAAGCGAAACATGAAGGTCCACCAGGGACGGCGCGTGTGTCGGGAGCGTCGGAACCCACGACTCCGTGCAGCTCGTCTGCGGGACGCTGCCGCAAAAGCGCGAGCTCGCGATGCTGAGCGCAAGCGAGCCAAGTATGCCCGAAAGCTGGAAGAGTGCCACTTCTGCGGCGAGGGCGTGCGGGCATGGGTGCAGTCCGTCATTTGCGGGCATCGCATGCACCGCGCATGCTACGCAACACTATTGGTGAAGAGCCAAGAGCGAGATCCAGTCTACGGCGTCACCGAAGGTCCTCCACCGTGTCCATTTTGTCGAAAGCCATTTGTTCTTGAACAGTAAATACAGAATCGTGTTTACACAAATCAGTAATTATTTCATAAAACTATTTGCAACTTCAACGACAACAGATTTGACAGGGTGGATTAAACACTCCGATCGATACCCTTCTATGTCGGCTTCCCTATCCGTGTGCATGTACGCGCATCGTGAACTCGCGTGCTCAAAACTACAAGATACTTGCGCACAAGTAGTGGAGATTTTGCTCATAATCACGAGAGATTTTGCTCAAAACCAGCGGATATGAGCGCAAAAGTACAAGATACTTGCCTAAAACTAGCAGATATTTGCTCAAAACTTGGAGACAAGCCGCATCAAGGCACACTGCTTCATCTATATCTACAGCAACCCAACAATTACACATGGGAAACGCTCCGTTTGTGCTTTATGTCTAGGTTATGCATGTACACAAGAGCGTCGATTGTGGCCCACCTCACTGCATATCGTGCAGCGCCGTGTCGGTCGTGCAGTCGATGAGCTTGGACGCTCGCCTCGACTAGCAAAACGGCGGGTGCGCTTGCGGCCCGTACCACTTAGATTGCTGACTGGTGGTTGGACCTGTTCTGGGGACAAGTCGGTCTCGATTGGAATCTCAATGCCGCCTCGCTCTGCGTCATCTCCGCAGCCATACCCGACCAAATAATTCTTGACAAAGTAGCAGCTGTCGCATGCATCATGCAATTTTTCTAAACACTTCAGTTTGTTCAGCGAGGCGATATAGTGACGGCAAGGCAATCCGTACTGCTGCATAAAATGGCACGTGCATGATCTCTCAGCTAACACAACTCGATGTGTAGAGCGTACACCGCGCGTGCTCTGTACAAACGTTTTTCCATTTGTAGAAGGACGGACCTCATAGAAGCCTGATGCTTCAGTTTGCTCGCTCACGATTCGAGATGCGTAAGGTGTTAGAACGCGTCCTTCTCGTTGCCACTTCATTGCGATTTGCTGGCTTTGGAAAGCATTATCCATAAACTTTTGCATATACGAGAGAAAGAACTCGTATGGAAATTTGTGTCGGATTGGCACAGCAGCACCATTGCTTGATTCAACAAAGTTTGTAGTGCGCCAGCCATACATCTTGATATTCGCGACGCTAACTGGATGCATGGTCCATCGAGCAGGTTCAATGCCTTTGATATAGTCTGCGATATGTTTGTGAGTAAGAGCTAGAGTCGAAAGGATCGATTCGTAGAGTTCTGAGGTCTCAGCGGCTTGTAAACGATACACTAGACTCTCGATATCAATCGGAATTGCGCCTTTGAAAGCTGCTTTTATGTTGGAGATGATGTGACGGGTGCAAAATCTTACAACTGCACCCAGAGATGCCACACTTAACGCTGCAAAGAGACCACGACCTCGATCGCTGAACACCGGTACACCATCGAAATTAATACCAGCTACCCTGCAATGCCGAATGAACCATGAGCAATTGTCGCCGTCTTCACCCTCACACAAAGCAACTGCAAGGATGATGTTGTGATTGTCGCCGTCACGTCCCACCAATATTAGCATGACTTCAGTATACACTTGATGCTTCATGAATGCACCGTCAATACCGAGAATGCGCTGTCCATGCTCTTGATGGCGCTTCACAAATGGATGAGACAAAAAGGCTCGTCGGAATCGCCCGTTTCGGTCGAGATCGAAAGCACTGTGGCTTTCAGGATTTAAATCACAAAACTTGGAGAGAAGTGAAGGTAGCATCCGAAAGTGCTGCTCGTAATCCCCTCTAGTTGTTGCGAGCACACTGTCCCTCGCTCTGTACATCATTCGTTGAGGCACCGCGACTCCAGCCACAGATTGAACTTGTCTTTGCAGTTGCCGCGCTGGAATACGAGGGTTTGCAGCCACAGCTGCTCGAGCAACTTCAATCTCACCGGCTTGACGAGCAGTAAGTCTCGCGTTGCCGGTGCAACCATGATGATCAATACAGAATGAGCTGATGTAGAATCCTGATACGTTACACTGCTTTTTCTTGTACACAATGACGTAGAATGTGCACGGTGTTGAGCTCGAACAGCTGTAGTATACGTTCCGACCACCACTTCTCTGTTTATCAATGACTGCACGCTTGCTCTGCGATAGTGCAAGATCCTGGACGAAGGCAGTACACGATTTACGGTCTGGGAACATCAATCCAACCTTAATGTCATGCGCTGGATTTGATGCAGCCATTTGATTTTGGGAGCAGCAGTAGTGAGAGAGAGAGCGAAAGTTTGCTTGGGGCAGTGCGAATTGTGGAATGAGCTCCATCGCGCCTTCCGGTCGCCAAAGATACCATTTTTAAAGATACTTATGCCTCCGTAAGATCTTACGCCTTCATCTTACGCCTTCCGGACGCCAAAGATACCATTTTAAAAGATTTTTTTGCCTCCGTGAGATCTTGCTCCATTTTTGGAGGACTTTTGACAGAAAGGGTGTACTACGAGGTGGTATTGTCAAAATAAGATTAAATAGTCAGAAGAGGTGTACATACAGTACCGGGTGGGGTGTCGAGCCATATGTATTGCAAATGAATGGCTCGCACACCCCTTTTGGAATGAATGGTAGAAATTTATCCTATTTCGTCACACACACAGAGCTCGCATCCAAACCGAAATGAGCGAGTTCATCTGCAAGAAATGCAAGGCAGCATTTAAAACCAAGCGAAACATGAAGGTTCACCAGGGACGGCGCGTGTGTCGGGAGCGTCGGAACCCACGACTCCGTGCAGCTCGTCTGCGGGACGCTGCCGCAAAAGCCCGAGCTCGCGATGCTGAGCGCAAGCGAGTCAAGTATGCCCGAAAGCTGGAAGAGTGCCACTTCTGCGGCGAGGGCGTGCGGGCATGGGTGCAGTCCGTCATTTGCGGGCATCGCATGCACCGCGCATGCTACGCAACACTATTGGTGAAGAGCCAAGAGCGAGATCCAGTCTACGGCGTCACCGAAGGTCCTCCACCGTGTCCATTTTGTCGAAAGCCATTTGTTCTTGAACAGTAAATACAGAATCGTGTTTACACAAATCAGTAATTATTTCATAACGGACTTTTGACAGAAGGGGTGTACTACGAGATGTTTTTTCCAAAATGATGAATGCCTTGACAAAAGTAGTGTACTGTCAACAAGGTGGGGTATTTGCACCACCATTACTCACATTTCCAAAAATGGAGCAAGATCTCACGGAGGCAAAAAAATCTTTTAAAATGGTATCTTTGGCGTCCGGAAGGCGTAAGATGAAGGCGTAAGATCTTACGGAGGCATAAGTATCTTTAAAAATGGTATCTTTGGCGACCGGAAGGCGCGATGGAGCTCATTCCACAATTCGCACTGCCCCAAGCAAACTTTCGCTCTCTCTCTCACTACTGCTGCTCCCAAAATCAAATGGCTGCATCAAATCCAGCGCATGACATTAAGGTTGGATTGATGTTCCCAGACCGTAAATCGTGTACTGCCTTCGTCCAGGATCTTGCACTATCGCAGAGCAAGCGTGCAGTCATTGATAAACAGAGAAGTGGTGGTCGGAACGTATACTACAGCTGTTCGAGCTCAACACCGTGCACATTCTACGTCATTGTGTACAAGAAAAAGCAGTGTAACGTATCAGGATTCTACATCAGCTCATTCTGTATTGATCATCATGGTTGCACCGGCAACGCGAGACTTACTGCTCGTCAAGCCGGTGAGATTGAAGTTGCTCGAGCAGCTGTGGCTGCAAACCCTCGTATTCCAGCGCGGCAACTGCAAAGACAAGTTCAATCTGTGGCTGGAGTCGCGGTGCCTCAACGAATGATGTACAGAGCGAGGGACAGTGTGCTCGCAACAACTAGAGGGGATTACGAGCAGCACTTTCGGATGCTACCTTCACTTCTCTCCAAGTTTTGTGATTTAAATCCTGAAAGCCACAGTGCTTTCGATCTCGACCGAAACGGGCGATTCCGACGAGCCTTTTTGTCTCATCCATTTGTGAAGCGCCATCAAGAGCATGGACAGCGCATTCTCGGTATTGACGGTGCATTCATGAAGCATCAAGTGTATACTGAAGTCATGCTAATATTGGTGGGACGTGACGGCGACAATCACAACATCATCCTTGCAGTTGCTTTGTGTGAGGGTGAAGACGGCGACAATTGCTCATGGTTCATTCGGCATTGCAGGGTAGCTGGTATTAATTTCGATGGTGTACCGGTGTTCAGCGATCGAGGTCGTGGTCTCTTTGCAGCGTTAAGTGTGGCATCTCTGGGTGCAGTTGTAAGATTTTGCACCCGTCACATCATCTCCAACATAAAAGCAGCTTTCAAAGGCGCAATTCCGATTGATATCGAGAGTCTAGTGTATCGTTTACAAGCCGCTGAGACCTCAGAACTCTACGAATCGATCCTTTCGACTCTAGCTCTTACTCACAAACATATCGCAGACTATATCAAAGGCATTGAACCTGCTCGATGGACCATGCATCCAGTTAGCGTCGCGAATATCAAGATGTATGGCTGGCGCACTACAAACTTTGTTGAATCAAGCAATGGTGCTGCTGTGCCAATCCGACACAAATTTCCATACGAGTTCTTTCTCTCGTATATGCAAAAGTTTATGGATAATGCTTTCCAAAGCCAGCAAATCGCAATGAAGTGGCAACGAGAAGGACGCGTTCTAACACCTTACGCATCTCGAATCGTGAGCGAGCAAACTGAAGCATCAGGCTTCTATGAGGTCCGTCCTTCTACAAATGGAAAAACGTTTGTACAGAGCACGCGCGGTGTACGCTCTACACATCGAGTTGTGTTAGCTGAGAGATCATGCACGTGCCATTTTATGCAGCAGTACGGATTGCCTTGCCGTCACTATATCGCCTCGTTGAACAAACTGAAGTGTTTAGAAAAATTGCATGATGCATGCGACAGCTGCTACTTTGTCAAGAATTATTTGGTCGGGTATGGCTGCGGAGATGACGCAGAGCGAGGCGGCATTGAGATTCCAATCGAGACCGACTTGTCCCCAGAACAGGTCCTACCGCCAGTAAGCAATCTAAGTGGTACGGGCCGCAAGCGCACCCGCCGTTTTGCTAGTCGAGGTGAGCGTCCAAGCTCATCGACTGCACGACCGACACGGCGCTGCACGATATGCAGTGAGGTGGGCCACAATCGACGCTCTTGTGTACATGCATAACCTAGACCTAAAACACAAACGGAGCGTTTCCCATGTGTAATTGTTGGGTTGCTGTAGATATAGATGAAGCAGTGTGCCTTGATGCGGCTTGTCTCTAAGTTTTGAGCAAATATCTGCTAGTTTTAGGCAAGTATCTTGTACTTTTGCGCTCATATCCGCTGGTTTTGAGCAAAATCTCTCGTGATTTTGAGCAAAATCTCCACTACTTGTGCGCAAGTATCTTGTAGTTTTGAGCACGTGAGTTCACGATGCACGTACATGCACATGGATAGGGAAGCCGACATAGAAGGGAATCGAGCGGAGTGTTCAATCCACCCTGTCAAATCTGTTGTCGTTGAAGCTGCAAATAGTGTTATGAAATAATTACTGATTTGTGTAAACACGATTCTGTATTTACTGTTCAAGAACAAATGGCTTTCGACAAAATGGACACGGTGGAGGACCTTCGGTGACGCCGTAGACTGGATCTCGCTTTTGGCTCTTCACCAATAGTGTTGCGTAGCATGCGCGGTGCATGCGATGCCCGCAAATGACGGACTGCACCCATGCCCGCACGCCCTCGCCGCAGAAGTGGCACTCTTCCAGCTTTCGGGCATACTTGACTCGCTTGCGCTCAGCATCGCGAGCTCGGGCTTTTGCGGCAGCGTCCCGCAGACGAGCTGCACGGAGTCGTGGGTTCCGACGCTCCCGACACACGCGCCGTCCCTGGTGAACCTTCATGTTTCGCTTGGTTTTAAATGCTGCCTTGCATTTCTTGCAGATGAACTCGCTCATTTCGGTTTGGATGCGAGCTCTGTGTGTGTGACGAAATAGGATAAATTTCTACCATTCATTCCAAAAGGGGTGTGCGAGCCATTCATTTGCAATACATATGGCTCGACACCCCACCCGGTACTGTATGTACACCTCTTCTGACTATTTAATCTTATTTTGACAATACCACCTCGTAGTACACCCTTTCTGTCAAAAGTCCATTTCATAACACTATTTGCAGCTTCAACGACAACAGATTTGACAGGGTGGATTGAACACTCCGCTCGATTCCCTTCTATGTCGGCTTCCCTATCCATGTGCATGTACGTGCATCGTGAACTCACGTGCTCAAAACTACAAGATACTTGCGCACAAGTAGTGGAGATTTTGCTCAAAATCACGAGAGATTTTGCTCAAAACCAGCGGATATGAGCGCAAAAGTACAAGATACTTGCCTAAAACTAGCAGATATTTGCTCAAAACTTAGAGACAAGCCGCATCAAGGCACACTGCTTCATCTATATCTACAGCAACCCAACAATTACACATGGGAAACGCTCCGTTTGTGTTTTAGGTCTAGGTTATGCATGTACACAAGAGCGTCGATTGTGGCCCACCTCACTGCATATCGTGCAGCGCCGTGTCGGTCGTGCAGTCGATGAGCTTGGACGCTCACCTCGACTAGCAAAACGGCGGGTGCGCTTGCGGCCCGTACCACTTAGATTGCTTACTGGCGGTAGGACCTGTTCTGGGGACAAGTCGGTCTCGATTGGAATCTCAATGCCGCCTCGCTCTGCGTCATCTCCGCAGCCATACCCGACCAAATAATTCTTGACAAAGTAGCAGCTGTCGCATGCATCATGCAATTTTTCTAAACACTTCAGTTTGTTCAACGAGGCGATATAGTGACGGCAAGGCAATCCGTACTGCTGCATAAAATGGCACGTGCATGATCTCTCAGCTAACACAACTCGATGTGTAGAGCGTACACCGCGCGTGCTCTGTACAAACGTTTTTCCATTTGTAGAAGGACGGACCTCATAGAAGCCTGATGCTTCAGTTTGCTCGCTCACGATTCGAGATGCGTAAGGTGTTAGAACGCGTCCTTCTCGTTGCCACTTCATTGCGATTTGCTGGCTTTGGAAAGCATTATCCATAAACTTTTGCATATACGAGAGAAAGAACTCGTATGGAAATTTGTGTCGGATTGGCACAGCAGCACCATTCTTGATTCAACAAAGTTTGTAGTGCGCCAGCCATACATCTTGATATTCGCGACGCTAACTGGATGCATGGTCCATCGAGCAGGTTCAATGCCTTTGATATAGTCTGCGATATGTTTGTGAGTAAGAGCTAGAGTCGAAAGGATCGATTCGTAGAGTTCTGAGGTCTCAGCGGCTTGTAAACGATACACTAGACTCTCGATATCAATCGGAATTGCGCCTTTGAAAGCTGCTTTTATGTTGGAGATGATGTGACGGGTGCAAAATCTTACAACTGCACCCAGAGATGCCACACTTAACGCTGCAAAGAGACCACGACCTCGATCGCTGAACACCGGTACACCATCGAAATTAATACCAGCTACCCTGCAATGCCGAATGAACCATGAGCAATTGTCGCCGTCTTCACCCTCACACAAAGCAACTGCAAGGATGATGTTGTGATTGTCGCCGTCACGCCCCACCAATATTAGCATGACTTCAGTATACACTTGATGCTTCATGAATGCACCGTCAATACCGAGAATGCGCTGTCCATGCTCTTGATGGCGCTTCACAAATGGATGAGACAAAAAGGCTCGTCGGAATCGCCCGTTTCGGTCGAGATCGAAAGCACTGTGGCTTTCAGGATTTAAATCACAAAACTTGGAGAGAAGTGAAGGTAGCATCCGAAAGTGCTGCTCGTAATCCCCTCTAGTTGTTGCGAGCACACTGTCCCTCGCTCTGTACATCATTCGTTGAGGCACCGCGACTCCAGCCACAGATTGAACTTGTCTTTGCAGTTGCCGCGCTGGAATACGAGGGTTTGCAGCCACAGCTGCTCGAGCAACTTCAATCTCACCGGCTTGACGAGCAGTAAGTCTCGCGTTGCCGGTGCAACCATGATGATCAATACAGAATGAGCTGATGTAGAATCCTGATACGTTACACTGCTTTTTCTTGTACACAATGACGTAGAATGTGCACGGTGTTGAGCTCGAACAGCTGTAGTATACGTTCCGACCACCACTTCTCTGTTTATCAATGACTGCACGCTTGCTCTGCGATAGTGCAAGATCCTGGACGAAGGCAGTACACGATTTACGGTCTGGGAACATCAATCCAACCTTAATGTCATGCGCTGGATTTGATGCAGCCATTTGATTTTGGGAGCAGCAGTAGTGAGAGAGAGAGCGAAAGTTTGCTTGGGGCAGTGCGAATTGTGGAATGAGCTCCATCGCGCCTTCCGGTCGCCAAAGATACCATTTTTAAAGATACTTATGCCTCCGTAAGATCTTACGCCTTCATCTTACGCCTTCCGGACGCCAAAGATACCATTTTAAAAGATTTTTTTGCCTCCGTGAGATCTTGCTCCATTTTTGGAAATGTGAGTAATGGTGGTGCAAATACCCCACCTTGTTGACAGTACACTACTTTTGTCAAGGCATTCATCATTTTGGAAAAAACATCTCGTAGTACACCCCTTCTGTCAAAAGTCCCACTATGATGTCATTATACTACCTGATGACCGACATGACGTTGATCACTGATCATCGTCATTGATCAGGTCACCTGTGATGAAGGGCTTCGCTTCCCGACCTATCGTATCTCACTTCGTGAGCTCCCCTCCACCTGGCTCTGGGTCTCCCGGTGGAAGTTTCAGCCCTCATACGACAAACTACCAAGTTGACAAGTCGCCATCGTTGGTTGACAGCGTCGAAGCGAAGGAATAGGAGCATATGACTATCCCTGTGGCAGAACACCCGAACGAAGACACGCCGAAAGAGGGTGAAGACAACTCGCAAAGCGAGACGGAGGTACTGGAATACTCTAACAGCGATGAGAGCGCACAAAGCGAACGACGAAAAACCACGGTGGGTACTCCGAGTGATAACCACCAGCCACATGGACTTGGACACCAAGCAATTAAGTGCTATGACACCACCCACCAAGCGATCAACGAGATGCCAGAAAACGAGATCGACCACGCGCTGTTCGGACTGTTACTGAGCGCCGAGAGTGTGCGAGACGAGATGCGAGTGTATGAAGAGCACTCTTCGCAGCTCTTGCAGTTGGCACACACAGGCTACTACGTTCGACGCATCGAGCGGCTGCATGTCGTGCTGGACGCAATCAGCACGCAGTACGCGATCAGTGACGCATGTGATCGGAGCACGTGGAGTGCCGCATTGGAACGCGAGAGACTCGAGCGTGTCGAGCGATACGATGCACTGCTGACCTCCTACTCAGATCTCTGTACGAGCGGCGGTCGCACCAGCAAGGAAGGTCACCCATTCTCTAAAGACGTCAACAACGAGGGACAGCAAGAAGAAGCGCTGACTCTGCTCAAGGCAGCTCTCGTCCACTACAGCGAGGACACACTGATACCCGAGGAGATCAAACTCATCAAACGAGCATTCGAGACTATCGCCCAGCACTCGAACATGATCGTGATGTCATCTCCGTCGTGGCTTGTCATGCCTTTCGAGTTCATGAGCGAGTTCGGTTTGTCGAGATGGGGAAACGACGTCTACTATTCAGACTACTCGGACTCGGACTCGGATGTGGGTCGCTTCATTCAGGATGCGAGCATCTGGTCGAGCTTGAATCATCCTCACGTGGCAAAGTTTCTAGGTGCTTGTCATGTTGGCAGTCGGCCGTTCATTGTACACGAACGAACTCGTCCATTGAGAGAGTGTGTGCGTGAGATGACTTCACGTGAGCAAGTGTGGCGTCGTGTGTACGAGGTTGCTTTGTCATTGCAGTACCTACATGAGCGCGGTCTGATGTGTGGCGAGAGATTGTTGATGGAGAATGTGTATTGTGCGGAGTTGGAATCGAAGGCGATGTTGTTTGGAGCTCATCTTGTTTTAGTGAAAGACGACAGACTACCGTGTGATGGTACTCCAAGTTGTGAGCCCTCTGTTGAACTGGAGGGAAACTTTGGGACTGATTTTGAGAGACTTTGCGAGCTGGTTGTGAACTGTCTGCATGCCTTTTCTGCTTCGACATGCGATCAATCTGAAAAAGATGATTCAGAAGAAGCGTCATTCCAGTATGACTCGTTACCTATACACAAACCAGGCTTCATCCACGAAAGCGAGTGGCAAATGTTGATGGACATGAAGAATGCTGACACATCCCGAAATACAGCGATGCTGTACGGCATTGAACGCCTTCGAGAAGTTGCTGGTGTTATGAGAGAGCGAGAGCATGTTGAAGAGTCTGGTTTATGTTGTTTTGATGATGGAAACCCAAGTACGACGATGATTGAGTCAGTGAGGATACCTGCGATCGGAGGATGTTTAGTGGTGTCTGCGCTTCAGCAGTGCGCCGCCTTGATATCTGGTGATCTTTCCTCGAAGGCTATCCTTTCTCGACTGGAGGATGTATACGAACAAATGAAGGTAGTTGATGGGGATACAGTCAATGCCGTTCGTTCTACTGCCGAAGTCGCTCAATCAAAGGAAAAGACAGAGAGCTTTGTTAGTTTGCTCGTACGATTTTACCATCACTTAAACCAGTCGTTGCAGAGTTGCACTTCGGACCAATGGAGCATGGCTTCAGCGCAGCCGAGGATAAGCCAAAGAAGTGTTCTCTCGTTCCATGAGAATATTGATCGACTGATTTCAAGACACAAACTGTCGAGCTCGAGAAAGGTGCACAAGTGGGGATCGGCATTACCACCCCACTACGAACTTTCGAAGTCTCACAACTGGACTATTCCTGATCAAGACGTTCCTGATCAATACTGCGAAGGTAGTATCATGAGTTCACAGCGACATCTCTACGTATGTAGATCCAACTCGGAAAAACAAGGTGTTTTGACCCAGTCGCAAGCAGTTGCGAGGTGGTTTATATCGCCATCAGAGATCGAATTCAAGTCCTTCGATGAGTTCAGTCGAGGTGCATTTGGGTCTGTTCACCACGGAAAGTGGTTCGACACACCCGTAGTCGTCAAAAGCGTGCTTATGGACGCAATAGACCGAGACGACATCTACACACAATTCCTTCAAGAAGCAGACACGTGGTTCGAGCTCAACCATATCAACGTTGTGAAGATGTATGGCGCTTGCCACATCGGTGAGCCATTCTTCGTGTGTGAATATGCGAGCGGTGGAGATCTGAGCTCATATCTCCGTGAGAAGACGAAGACCAACGATGGGGACATGTATGAGGTGTGGTACAGTCTTTTGAACGCAGCGCTTGGGTTGCAGTACCTTCATGACAAGGGTATTGTGCATGCTGACTTGAAGGCGAACAATGTGTTGGTGGGAGGTGATGGGATTGCGAAGTTGGCTGACTTTGGTTTGAGTAAGTCTGGTCGGCGCGATATGAGTGGTATAAATGATGGTGGAGCTCGCGGAGCGTATCGATGGAAGGCACCTGAGTGCTTGCCGTGGAAAGGAGATCGTGGAGAGTCCGCCACGTTCGCATCGGACGTGTATTCTTTTGCGATGATGATGATCGAGGTTGCGAGTGGGAAAGTTCCGTGGGGTGATATGCTTGATGCAGCAGTGGTGTTTCAAGTAAAGCGAGGGAGGTTGCCTCCGCGGCCCGCATGCATTGCTGATTCAGAATGGCAGTTGATTGGGCGGATGTGTTGCTTGGATCCGAGTGAGCGTGTGACAATTGATGCTGTTGTGGTTCACTTGTCGTCGTTGTTGGAAAGGATGGATATGAGTCGCTTGTGGTCTCCAGTTGATGGTCGAGCTATTCGTATCCAACCAGTGAATCATGTGGTGTCGCGTAGTGGAACCGTGCTGAGCCTTATCAAGTTCATGAAGAGTTCGAATACTCATTTAGCTTTTCTAGCGAGGAACCATCTCGTCGGTATACAAATGAAGCGGAGTTCGCGCTCCGACAAGAAAGAGATTGAAGCTATTGTTGATCTTTTGGCATGTGGTAGTGATGCTGAGAAACAGTGGGCAGCTCTCGCCTTGGGCGATTTGGTGTTTGGGAACAGCGCCAATGGAGACGTAATTGCGTCTTGCGGAGCAATTCAACTGCTGGTGTGGTTAGCAAGAGATGGCAAAGAAGTGCAAAAGATGAATGCAACTCATTCGTTGGCAAATTTAGCAATAAACAGTGACAGTATCACGATGGAAATCGCATCATGTGGGGCTGTACCTCCGTTGGTGTCATTACTTCGGGACGGAACAAAAAATCAAATAAGAGAGGCATTGCGTGCACTACTCAGTCTCGCAACAATCGAAGACTGCAGGAAAGTAATTTCCTCATGTGGAGGAATTGCTCCATTGATAGCACTTGTGCGAGAGGGTGACGATTCACTAAAGGGGAAAGCAGCAGGCGTGCTGCGGAACCTTGCTGTCAACGATACCAACAAAGTGGACATTGCTATGAGTGATGGAATTGATCCATTGCTGGCCTTAGCTCAAGACGGCAATGACAAGCAAAAGGTGAAGGCAATAGAAGCATTGGCCAACCTTGCAGGAAATGCCGACAACAGGATCAAGATTGCGGCGAGCGGGATCATTGAGAGGTTAGTCGAATATGTGTGGAGCGGCAATGACGAACAAAAAGGACCGGCAGCTGGTGCATTATGGAATCTTGCCGTGAATAACGAAAGAAACAAGGATGAGATCGCATCGTGTGGTGGTATCGGCGCGCTGTTGGCGTTAGTTTCCAATGGTGACAATTCACAAATGTGGAGCGCAATGACTGCATTGAAGAATCTTGCAACAAATGACAGCCGCAGATTGGAGATCTCATCATGTGGAGGTATAGCTCTGCTGGTGGGAATTGTGCGAGACGGAAGTGATGTCCAGAAAGTGAAGGCAATCAATCTGCTGTATAGTCTCGCCAGAAATAGCAAGTGTCAGGATGAAATTGGATCATGCGGTGCGATAGATCTTCTGGTGGGATTTGTCCAGGGTGGCAGCGACGAACAGAAGGAAAGTGCTGCTGGTGCGTTAATGAATCTTGTAGTATGCAACGAGCAAAACTGCAAAGATATCGTACTCTGTGGTGGGATTCAGTCTTTAGTTGCGTTGGTCCGAGACGGTAACGAAGCGCAGAAGGAAAACGCTGCTGGTGCGCTGGTGAATCTTGCAATAAGTAGCGACGACATCAGGGCAGAGATCGCGTCATGTGGTGGTATTGGTCCGCTGGTGACATTGGCGCAAGTCGGGAACGACGAGCTGAGAACTAGAGCCGCGTTTGCGTTATGGATACTTTCAACAAATGCAAGGGCCACGATAATGATTTCCCAGAACAGTGGCATTGCCCCTTTGGTGGCATTGATACAGACTGGAAGCGATGTGCAGAAATATTATGCAGTCAATGCACTTAGGTATCTTGCACTACGCGACGAGAACAAATTGGAGATCGCAGCCTGTGGTGGTATTGACCCATTGGTAACATTGGTGCGAGATGGTAACGACGAGCAAAAGCAAATAGCCGCTAGCGCACTGTGGAACCTTACTGCAAACAATCACGCCAACAAACAGGAGATTCTTTCGTGTGGAGGTATTCCCGCGTTAACGGTATTGGTGGAGAATGGTACCGACCTGCAAAAGCAAAATGCAGCTGGAGCCTTGTGGAACCTTGCATACCGAAACCCAGATGGAGCAACAGCTATTCGTGAATGTGGCGCAGTTGATTCATTATTGAGCATGGTTATGAGCGGTACCGAGTCGCAAAAAGAATTGGCTGCTGGTGTGCTAGCCTTTTTAGGACCAGACGTGGTCACCAAGAGAACGGTTGCAAGTCACGGAGGAATTCGCGCGATATTACAGAGCATTCACGACACTAGCGATGACGACGACCGAGAAGAAGGGCTTGTTGCTCTCCAGAATCTGTGCTGCATGGGTGACCCTGAAGACAAAGATACGGACGACGTCGTCCACGAAGCTTTCATTGATGCAAGTGGAGTTGAGATTCTGTCGCAACTCTTGGAAAACGGATCTGAGCAAGCTCAGAGACTAGCAAGTGTCATTTTGTCGATATGGTGGGATTAGTGCTGTGTGTCTACATGAGCTCTCGCATCGCTTTCGTGTGCAGGCAGCGTATTCTTTGTGTCAATGCATCATGTTTTCTTTGATCTAGTTTTGTTTCGTAAGTGGAGGCGTCATAACGATCATCGGTGCTTCAAAGGCAACTAAAGCCTACAACCCAAGTACATTTCCATCAGCAGTTAATGCTCAATATCAGGTTGCATCCAAGTCTCCGCTGTCACTGGTGTAGTCGTCATGCATGACTTGTCCCATTCAGCTTGAACACGCTCCACAACTCAAGAGTTATCCACTCTATCAATCATAGCCGTCAAGCAGCACATGCACACGCCAATCTGACTCAGGAGTTGTCTGAAAGTATCCATCATCCGCCACGGATCCCATCGCCACCGTTTCATATGAGCGGGTGGGTGGCATGCCAGCCGCTCGCCATTCCGCTCGCACCAGGAAAAGGATGTCGAAGGAAGGGAAAGTCCCAAACGGGTCGGTCCATTCGGCCCACTTCATAAAATCCCAATCTCCACCCGACCCACTCCCCCACACCTTCAAACTGTATGATCTCGCAACCTCAACCCGGGTCCTCGTCCATTCCCCGCCCCTCACCCACCCGCCCACATCTATTTCCGCGCCTCGCCTCCAAAAGCCGCAACACACAAACCGCATCTTCCAGAGTCCCAGAGGCGAGCGAGCGAGCGAGCTGGCGCCATGGACAGCGACAGCGAGGACGAGCTCATGACGCGGCTGACGAGCCTGGCGTTCGGTCGGTCGAGCGGTGGCGCGGGTGAGGACTGCGCCTACTGCGGCGCGGCGGGGGCTGCGCTGGCGTGCGGCGTCTGCCACGAGGCCTCGTACTGCAGTCAGGTGCGGGCTGCTTGGAGCTGCTGCTTTGGGCTGAGCGCTGGATATTGACGATGCGGCCGTGAGACGACCCGCAGACGTGCAAGATGCGGCACGCCAAGGCCCACCGCGCGTTCTGCATCGCGGCGCGCGCGCAGCAGCAGCAGAGCGAGGAGAGCGAGAGCGAGAGTGAGAGCGAGAGCGAGAGCGACTCGGAGGCCGAGAGCGAGAGCCACGCGGCCGTGGCGCCGGCGTCGAGGGGGAGTCGCACGGCCGCGAGGGGCGGAGGCGCGGGGCTGCAGGTGCCAGGACTCACGCCGCAGCAGATCGAGCGGCTGCTGGCGCTGTCGGCGAGGGCCGAGAGCACGGCGGCGGCGCCGGACATTGTGAAGCTGCAGAGGCAGATTGCTCATTTGATGGAAGCTCAGAAGGAGAATGGCGCTCGACCGCACGTTGAGAGGTCTGGATCGAGCGCGCCGGTCAACTTGAAGGACATCAAGGAGCTGCAGAAGAAGTTGATGGAGCTGGAGAAGAAGACGCAGAGCATTGGACAGGCTCCACTGGGAGGAGCTCCAGGAGGCTTCATACCAGCAAGCCAAAAAATCTATACGCCCATGCTTGTCAAAGACGACCCGGCGTTCCGCAAATACTTCAAGCTACTTGACATGTCTATGCCAGTCGATCAGATCCGCGCCAAGATGGAAGCTGAAGGCGTCAACCCGTCGCTTCTTGAGACGCCAGATGTCGTATCACCCAACGATCCTGGCGTAAGTTCTGCATTGTGACGATTTACTTTAGCGGTGTAGATGCTGACTGTTGTTTCTCTTGTTTGCAGCCATCAGAAGGAGACTACATACCAATGACTGTCGCAAATGATCCAGCATTCAAGAAATATTTCAAGCTAAAGACGATGAACATGCCTGTGGATCAAATCAAGCTAAAGATGGAAGCCGATGGTGTTGACCCCACCTTGCTGGACACCCCTAGCAAGATCTCGCCAAACGATCCTGGCGTAAGTCCTATCTCCATTGGTTGCATATATTCGTGTGTGTGCCGCAACTAATACTGATTTCTTTCATAACGCAGCCGCCGAGACAAATGAGTATGGGTTTTCCATCTGCTGGCTTCAGCTTGGCAAACCTGCCCCCAATCTCGTTTCCGAGCCCCGTGGGACCGTCGCCACCGCCTGCACCGTACGTGCCGCTGCTGGTAAAAGATGACCCTGTGTTCAAAAAGTACTTCAAGCTCCGAGACATGGGGATGCCAGCGGAGCAAGTCAAGCTGAAGATGAAAGCTGAGGAAGTTGATCCAGAGATGCTGGACAAGCCAGACGCGGTGTCTCCAAATGATGCAGGGGTGAGTGTCTTGTGGTGGTGTTCCGTACCAACGAACAGATGCTAACCTTTGTTGTCGCCCCAGCCGCCACCGTCGCCGTCCAAGACGGAAGGGATGGCTCCCGGGTCTCCAGTATCAATGGAACAGCTCTTCAGTATCCTGATGCAGCATCAGCAGATTATTCAACAAGGTATGCTGGCTTTGTAATGTTCGTAGCGGCGCTAGTTTACTGACTCAAACTATGGTCCAACAGTATCGAGCGGTGGGATGCCTAGCGGTAAGCCTGGTCGTGGTAGCATCGACGGAGCGAATATGGGCGAACCTCGTTCAGTTGAAGATCAAATGGCAAAAGAGTTGGCAGCGGCTGAGAGTGCAATTGATGACATCTTTGGTGACGAGTCACAGAAAAGCAAGGGCATCGGTGGTATGAGCATGATTGAGCAGCTTGAGAAGAAGGCACGAAAAGAGAGCAACAAGAAGCTCGTAGAGAATCGCGAAGCAGTCAACAAACTTATTGACGAACTGCTGGCGACCGAGCTGAAATCCGACGAGGAGGCTATCAAGTTTTACAATGTCATCTTCCCGAAGCTTGAAGAGTTTGGTCTGTCATTGGGAACTGATTCTGTTCAAACGTGGTCGTCACGACTTCTGATCAAGAACAAGGACACACGAGACTGGTACTACTCCGAGCAGGAACGTCTCAATGCTGGCAAAGCCTATGGTCGACTGTGGGCGTTGTCGTTCTTGGACCGCGACGCTGGCCAACTAATTGCAAAGCGTTCGCAGATTCAGAACGCCCCTGCAACGCTGCGTGCAATTGCAAAAGGCAAGCCGGAGCTTATCGATAAGTTTACGCAGCTGCTGAAAGAAGCTGTCAAGTTAAAGCATAAGGTGTTCAAGAACAATTTATATGCTGCCGAGGTGCAGCGCCTGCGAGAATTTAGCATCCCAGAGCGATTTGAAGAGCTAGGCACGGAGCTAATCGACTCGGCGGTCGTACTCGCAGACGCCTCCATGGATCTAGCAGAGGAAGAGTTCCGTGCGGTTGCTGCTACAACGCGCGCGAAGAAGATCCGGGCGCTAACAGCCATTCATATTTCTGAAAAGGCTGTTCAGTTGGTCGGGATTGTCAAGAAGCTGGGTGCATCGGGTGTCAACAGCGTCAGGCTGAGGGAGATTGAGGCAGAAATTGCCAAGCTGAAAGAAACATACGTCTCGGGGCAGCAAGAAGAAGAGGAAGAAGATGACGTGCTCTAGTAATTATTGGCGCTGAATCAATCAACAACGTTTTGCAAAGTTAGGTATGGAGTGGGTTTGTTTTTTTTGTTATGCCTAGACAGAGGGGAACAAATAGATCTATGCTTGGCGCCGCTGCCCAAAGAGCGACCGGAAGAGTTCGTCCACGTCCATCTCTGGCTTGGGGTACGGTTCCGGGAACATGAAGTTCTCCAGCTTGGGATGCACGTTGAAGCGAAGCTGGCGGCCCTTACTCGCCTTGCGGTTCACGATCTTGCGCTTCTTGCGGTGAGTACGCTGCAACTGAGCCCCATCCGCGCCTCCACCGCTCTCGATGAACTCCTTGAGCAGCTGTTGGTAAAAGTCTGCGTCGTCATACATGAGCTCGTCGAGGGCATCCTCGAGCGAGTCGTCCTCGTTGCTAGTGTGTCCACCATCGTTACGATCAGCTGGAGCATGCGCTTTCCGCTTGACACGCTGCGGATCAACGAGCACCGACTCAACCTGCGCGAGGATGTCCTGGTTCACCGCACGGAACTTTTTCGCCTGGCTGGTGTTCTTGGTGCCAGCCGCAAGGTCAGTCTTGCGCGAGTACGCATTCAGGATGTCGCTGTACTGCGGCAGCGCGACCGCGTTCTCGTCCATCATGTCCTTCCACATCTCGTCACACGAGCGCTTGCGCTTCTTAGCGACTGTCTTGGGCGGCGTCAGCTCGGACGAGTTGCACAGTTTGTTTTGCAGCTCCGACACGGCGTCGATACACGCGTAAAGCTGCTCGACGGCCTTCTGTTTGTCCTCGTCGGCCGCCTCGTCTGCATCTGCAGCACTCTTGACTGTTGTGAGCAGCCTCTTGGTGTAGATCTGCGTTTCAAGACACCGCTCCCAGATGAGCTTCTGGTGGCGCACGTGCGTGGCCTTCTCGACAGCCTTCTCGCGGTCGCGGCGGCCCATGATGTTGGTCGCGTCCTCCTTCTCGAACCCGCGGATAAGCTGCTCCGCGTCCTCCTCCTCGCCCTCGCTGCTGTCCTCCTGCTCTTCTTCCTCCTCTTCCTCCTCCTCCTCTTCCTCCTCCGAGGCGCCGAACGGCTCGGCGTCCGACCAGTCGGCCATGGCGTCCTCGTCCGGCGAGTCCTCCTCCGGCTTGAGGTCGCGCCGCTTGACCACCTTGCCCGCCATCTCCTCGTCCAAGTCGCCCGCGCTCCAGTTCTTGACGCGCAGCGCCGACGCGCGCTCCGCCTTGGAGCTCGAGCCGGCGCGCCGCCCCGCCGCCAGCCGCTGCTTGCGCGTCGACGTCAGTCGCGCGTTCTCGTCGTCGCTGGCGCCGGAGCCCGCGACGTCATCCTCAGCATGCAGCGACACGGCGCGCGTGCCGTCGTCGAAGTCATCGGCCTCGTCCACATTGAACTGGTCGCGCACCATGGCGTCGGTCGGCAATGCCCGCCAGTTGTAGCTGCTCGCAAAGTGTCCATTCAGCGGCTGACTGGCAGGGCCGTCACCACACTTTCATCCAATCAAACGTCATCAAATCCTTTTTCCACCAATAGCACGATAGTAGCGTCCAGAAATAGAATATCAATTGCTACAGGCTTTTCAAAGAGAGAATGTATGGACCTGTGTCCAGTCGAACGTCCGGCGCACGCGTTCTAACAGGTCTCGTCGATCTTTTCTATGCCGTGGAGCTACTCGACCGACACTGGGTAATCAGACGCCATGGGGGAGCTGCAGGTGCCTGCGGCGCTGCTGGCGCTCTACTTCCTGCACGCGTTCGTGGACACCTTCCCCATGACGGCGTACGGCCAGTGGCTCTTCGATGTGGTGCACATGCCGCCGGCCACCACCGCCATCTACTACTCGGTCACCTTCTTCCCCTGGAACCTCAAGCCGCTCTACGGTCTCATCTCGGACAACCTGCCGCTCTGGGGCTACCGCCGAAAGCCCTACATCGTGCTCTGCGAGCTCGGTACGGCGCTCTCGCTCGTGGTCACCGGCGCGTTCGTGCGCTCCATCGCCGGCGCGTTCGCCGTCAAGCTCGTGGACGCCGTCTGCGAGGCCTTCGCGCAGCTCATGCTCGGCATCTTCCTCGTGCGGCTCACCACGGGCGACGACACCAGCAAGAGCAGCGCGCGCGTGCAGTCCATGGCCAACGCCACCAAGAACGCGGCGTCGGTCTTCGCCATGTTCGTCGGCATACCCTTCTTCATGGACAAGAGCATTAGCCCGCAGCAGATCATCAGCTGGACAGGCGTCTTCCCGTTGATCTCGGCCGCCGTCTGCATCTTTGGACTCAAGGAGTCGCCGATCCAGGACGAAGCGAGAAGCGTTAGCTCGGCTGGCAGCTCCGATGGCGTGGGTGCGTTGAGCTCGGCAGGCTATGCAGGGTCGTACGCTGTGGCGTCGTCTTACTGCCACAGCCTCCGCGACGGATGGGGTGCTTTCAAGAAGGAGGTTGCACGCAAGATGGAGATCGTCATGCCGGTGCTCCCAGCAATGCTCTTCTTCTTCCTGTGCAGCGCGCTGCCAACGGACGGCATGGTCTGGTACCAGTACATGTACTCGCTCCTGGACGACGACGCGGTGTGCGTGCAGTACACGAACCTCTCGTCGATGATCGGCCGCTTCGTATCGTGCCTTGCGTACGGGCGTTGGTGTGCGAATCGCAACGTCCGGAAGGTTTTCCTGCTCTCGACTGTGAGCTCCGTGCTGGCAGGACTCCCACGGCTGCTGCTTGCACCTCCAATGGCTCCACTCCCAGTCTCCGTGTGCACCTTTTTGACGACCGAATCGTTTCTGACGGCTTTCACGTCCGAGTTTGCGCTTCTCCAGCTCCTCGTTGTGGCCACATACTACTGCCCTGAGGACCCCGAGGTGCAGGGCCTCACGTACGCGCTGTATCTTTCTTTCATGGACTTTGGCGGGGTCGTGTCGGGGCTGCTCTCGTCGTTGGTCGTCACGGCGCTGGATATTGTGGCCGACCCCGTTTCAAAGCTCGTCGACTGGCATAACTTGTGGGCGCTCGTGGTGATCTCCGCTGCTGGACAACTGCTGGTGCTGGTGTTTTTGTGCGTGCTCCCTGAAAAGGTGAGAACCCAGACTGTGCACCAGCGCTCTCGTCCTCGTCGCCCACCGTCGTCGTTCGCGGACGGCACCGAGAAGCTCCCGCTGCTGGCACACGTCGATGGAGTTGCTCAAGAGAGCTATGACGACGTGCGAGTGTGAGCGCTGTAGTGTGATGTAGGCTGCGTTAGATGCCGCTTTGTCAAGGAACTTGCACATTGAAGTCAATGAAATCACAAAGATCGCTACCGTGCTGGTAGCGCACCGGACAAGCACATCCTGCCAACCTCTTTCCGCAGCGAGACGGCAACGCAGAACCACCCAGCGCACAGCACACGGCATTGCCTTTCGCGTGTGAAAGTGTATTATTGTTCCAACGTTCCACAGTGTCCCTCAGCAGCGAGCTGCTGCTGCCAGCGGCGAGTCGTAGTACTAGCCGCGAGCGACTTACTTCTCGGCAGCCTTGTCGGCAAGGCGCTTCTTCTGCTTGCCGGCGATGCGGGCGTCGGCGCGGGCGACACGCAGGGTGGCGTACACGCTGTTGGCCTTCATCTCCTCCGTGATGACCGCCGTGGTCGACTTGACCGTCGTGCGGGCGATCGGGAAGAGCGCCCCCGTGTGCTGGACGGCGTTCTTGGTCTCCTCCGGAGCCGAGTCGCCGTTCTTGGGCTTGTTGACGCTCTTGCGCGGGAAGACGATGAGCTTGGCCTTGTACGCCTTGAGGCGGTGCACGTTGGCCTGGAGCGACTCGACCGACTTGTTGGTGCGACGGAAGTCGACGGCGATGCCGATCGACAGCGCCTGCTTGCGGCTGATGCCGGCCTCCTTCAGCTCCTCGAGCGTGAAGCCCTTGCCGGCGCGCACCTTGGACGCGTACTTGATCGTCTGGCAGTGCACGGCCGGGCGCAGCAGACCCGCAGCCGGGCGCGGCGCGATGGCAGCAGCCTTGGCCTTACGTCTCAGACGGCGGGTCTTCTTCTTGGCGGCCTGCAGTCAGTCGTCAAGGGGGGAGGAGCGAGGTCAGTCGGCGGTTGTTCTTTCTCCCCCTGTCGTCTTTTGTCCGCAGCAGCGTCCGCGTCCATGAGAGGACGGCCAGGACCGCCGCGCGTGCATCCAAGCAAAGCGAGCGCGTACCTGGTCGAACCAGGTCTTGATGCGGCGCTGCCAGTCCTTGTGGAAGTGGCCGTTGGGGATGACGTTGTTGTGCTTGACCATTTTCGCTCACTGCAGACCACGCCACAGCCTCGCCATTAGCCGCCTGCCCCGCCTGCCCAGCGACCCCCCTTTTGCCTCGTCGAGCCCGCTCACCTTCGGGGGAAGTTACGACGAAACCTGCGGGCAATTTGGAACTTGGCGCCCGGAACGCGCCGGCGGCCCATGCTTGCCCAGCCGAACTGGTGGCTCACACCGCAGTCCGCCCGCCTGACTTGCGCTCACTATAGTGCCCGCGCGCAGCCAATCAGCGCCAAGAACCTCGCACCTCGAATACATCACGAGAGAGAGGGAAAAGGGTGGACCACAGCATTCATGTGGGCCACTACAACTTCTGACAAATAATATATTTGAAAAAAGAGGTTCGCATCCATTCAATGAATTGCATAGGACGGTACGCTTTACCGCCGACGGTACGCACTTACGGTACACCATACTAGGAGTGACTTTTTGCGCACCAATTCCATGAATTGCATGGTCGATTCATTGAATTGGTCTCGTGACGGTACTTCATTACGGTACACCACCCCCGACGGTACGCCATTACGGTACACCATCCTCCCACAATCCGACCATCCGTCACTTCCCGCACTGCGGCGCCGCCATGTTCGGCTCGGGCGGCGGTGGGTCTCCTCGCGACTTCGCGCTGCTGCTGCTGATCAGGATGGAGGTATACTGAGCGCAAGTGTCTGCAGGCGGCTTTGGTGGGCGCCAGGCCTTCGGGGGGCCCCAAGGTGCGCTGCCTTGTCTGTGTATCGAACGGTCGGGTCGACGGCTGACTGCTCTCGTGCGACTCACGTCTCGTGATGCGACCGCAAGCCGGGAACCCGTTCCAGGCGAGCGGCGCCGCGCCGGCCACGACCTTCGGCGCGGCTGCCAAGGGGGCGGGCGGGCCCAAGACGGCGTTCGGATCCGGCGCGCAGGCGTTCGGCAAGCCGGCCACGGCCTTTGGGCAGGGATCAGGCGCAGCCCAGCCGGCGTTTGGCCAGCAGAGCAAGCCGGCGTTTGGCCAGCAGAGCAAGCCGGCGTTTGGCCAGCAGAGCAAGCCAGCATTCGGGCAGCAGAGCAAGCCTGCGTTCGGACAACAGTCGCGGTCGGGGTCGAATCGATCGGGGTTCCAGCCGTCTCCGCCTAGCAATGGAGCAAGCGGAGGATTCGGGTCTCGTTCAGGTCCAGCGCCTGCGTTTGGAGGTCGCGGAGGAGGTCCGTCGGGAGACGCTCGACCTGGATCGGCAAGTGCTCCGCACTTCCCGCCGCCTCCGCTTGCAAGTAACCCGTTTGCGACCGGTGGTGCCACGTCATCTGGTCCAAGTCCAGGAAGTGGCGGGTTTGCTCCATTTGGAAACAGGGGCGCTTCTTCGAGTGATGCCATAAAAACACAAATGGCAGAAGGCGCGGTTCCTGGAGTTCACACCACGTTTGGCTCGGCATCTTCGTCAAGACAGCGTCGAAGTGGTGGGCAACAAACAGGAACCTTCGCCCCCGATATCTCTTCAAGGGACTCCCTTCCGTTTCAGCCACCGTTGCCGCCAAATCCGCCACTACCTACTAGTCAAGGGAGTTCGAGAGCATCTCAACCTCCTCCATTCCAGCCGCCACTACCTCAGGCATCTCCCGGTGCAGGACAGGGTAGATCGCGAGCATCCCCTGGGTCTCAGTCTCGAACCATGTTTGGCAACCCAAAGTCTTCCCGAGGGCGATCGACGCAGCAAACATTTGAGGGCGCGCCAGGAACGCACCACTCTCCAGGACCGGAAGCGCGAACAACATTTGGCACGGGCAAACAAGGTTCTCGAGGCAAGAAGGCGGACCAACAGTTTGGGACTACGACTTTCGGAAATGCTCATCAAGCGACCAGCCAAACCGACCACCCTCCAGCGAAAATCAGTCCATTCGGCGAGAAACCCAACAAACGGGCACAAAAGCGGCAGGAAATGGGCGCCAAGTCAAACCATGGGATATTACCACAGAGCAACGCCGCCGCTTCAGGCTTCACACCAGAGGTATATGCAGCAAATGAGTCAGCGGCTGCGGCGTCCGCGACGGCTGCACTCGAAAAGGCGGAACTTGCAACAGCTTCCAACTTGAATGGATTATGTATCGACATGTGCAGCCCCGCGGAACGCGAACTTCACATTCGTGTGGATGAGCTGAGCGTCTTCGAAAAATGTTTCCCTGGACAGCCTGGCAAGGAGCGAGATTTGATCATTAAGCGATTTCAGCGCAGCTCGGCCGACCACAAACTTGACATTCCGGAAGAGATTCGCCCGCCAGGAGTGCTGCGCCTGACCCAACTCTACATTGAAGACGAAATCATGGACCTCGAGACAAAAGGCGAAGATTCGCGCTTTAACCCGCCGCGCACACCTGAACTCATCGAGTTGTACAACTTTTGTTGGGACCGCTTCCGTATGATTCGCAAGGACTTCGTTCTTCAGAACTATCGAGGAGCTGGTGGCAGAGTACACCCGATCGTTCTTGACGTCCATGAACGAATCGCGCGCTACCACGTCCTGAGTGAGCACGAGCTTTGCGAAGTCACAAGCTTCGTCGCGCAGCAAAACATGGAACAGCTTGGTCAAACACTCAAGTCTCTGAATGAGCTGTACGACGAGAGCCGCAAACTCGGAGACCCACGCTTATTGAGTCCGTTTGAAGCGGAATGCCGTGCCTACTTCATTCTTTGTACACTCGACAATGGTCGCGGACTAGATGTGCTCAAATTTGTCAAGGGGCTGCCACGTTCCATTGTTGAGAGCGCGCATGTCAAATTCGCCATGAAAGTGTTTGTTGCACGGCATACTGGGAACTACCAGCAATTCTTCACGCTGCTTCGCCAAGCGACGTATCTCCAAGCGTGTCTACTCTTCCGATACATCTCCAACATGCGCTCAAGGGCACTGCAGCGGATGAACCGAGCGTACCGGACGCAGACCTATCCTCTTGAAGAACTCGTTGAGCTGCTGTGTTTCGATGATTTAGATCAAGCAGGACAGATTTGCAGTCTCCATGGTCTCAAGATTGTGAACAAAGCACAAGATGGCGAAGAAAACTACGTCGTTAGCTTTGGCGACCTCTTCGAAACTGGTGGGTATTCTTGAGTGTACTTGTTTGATGATTCGCCACAGTTCTAACCGACGAGTCAAACATGTCATTATCAAAAGATGCCGAGTTACGGAAAAACAAAACGCCTCTGCCTGTCCAAGCGTCTCTGCGGTTCATCAGCGCCAAGCGAGAGTAAGATATGGGAGCTGAACGTACCTTGCTTGTCAGAAACTGATGATGGTAATGTTTTTTTGCCACAGAAACTACCTTCGTCGTGATATTTGCCGCGGTGTGACAGAGTACGATGAGTATCCAGCGCTGAGCAACTTGATTGAAGCCTTTGAACTTGAAGAGCGTGCGCGCTTGTATCCTTCTCGCCCGCGCTACGAAGATGACTATTCATACTTTGTCGACTTTGCGGAGGCTGGCCCTCCCACCATTACAAGCCAACCCGGCCAATCATCACAAGGTTGGTCCCAAGTTCGTTCGAGCGGGGGAGCAGGTTTCTTTGGCGCCGATGGAGCAGATGACTCACTCGGTATGGAACCCGAAGATGACAACAAAGCCCACGAGCTCCAGGTCATCGCCCAGCGGAAGGCTCAGCTCGAGCAAAAGCAGCAAGAAATGAAGGACCGCATTCGCAAACTTGAGCTAGAGAAGCAAGAGAGAGAAAGAGCTGAACGCGAGAAGAAAGCCCAAATAGAGCGCCAAGAGCTGGAGTCAAAACTAGAGGAGAAAGCGCTTGCGAAGCAAAAGGCGGAGGAAGAACTTGCGAAGCAGAAGGCGGAGAAAGAAGCCTCGTTGAAGCGTCAGCAGGAGGAGTTAGCCCGGCGTGCACGTGAAGCTGAACAGCAGCGTATTTTGAAGATGAAGCTGGAGAAAGAAGAGGAAGAGCGGCGCAAGCAAGCCGAAAAAGCGGCTAGGATACAGCGTGAGCGTGAAGAAGCTGAACGGCAGGAACTTTTGCGAGCGCAAGCTGCCGAGGAGGAACGGCGTCGACAAGAAGCCATGCGAATTGCGGAGGCTCGGAGGAAGGAAGAGGAAGAACGCAAACGCCTTCAACAAATCGCCGAAGAAAAAGCTCGAATGAAGCGCGAGGAAGAGCGGCGAGCCCAGCTAGCGCGTGAGCTAGCAGAGAAGAAACGCTTACAACGCATCAGGAAGCAAGTACTGGCTGTTTTGAAGTTCCGGTTCCATCTGTGGAAGAAGTACGCGCACACTAGCCGCCACCAATCTGGACCTGCTCTGGTATCACTCAACACTCCAGCAGCATCAGGCCATGTGGGGGCAACTGACAAAATCAACTGGTTGTTTGAGCGAAAGAACCGAATGGCCTCGCTGATATCAAAGAATCACGGCAGAGGTGTCACGAGCAGTGTGCCTGCAGCCGTACCCCCAAAGTCCATCGCTGTCCCTCCAATTGATATGCTTGCCGCGGTCGCCCCCTCATTACGCAATCGTCAACCAAACGCACAATTGATTGCATGGAAGCTCTTGATTGTGGATTTGCAGAGCAACATGGTTCCGCCTGGATCGGCATCGCTTGGTCAATGGTGTGCTGGTCGAGTTGGGATCACCTCGACGACTGGTGAATTCTCCGATGAATCTTACTGCGTCTACGAGGCTGTCAGCGATTCGGAAAAGGCGTTTGGAGTACTCCCTTGTTGTCGTTACGTAAACGTTGGGACTCTACGCTCTGAGCAAAGGCTTGATGCTTTGTCGTCAGTGTCAGCAATGCTTGTCCCAGTCGAGCTGACATGGATCCAAGATTCACAACAATACCAGCAATGGGAGAGTGCCTTGGCGCATGTTATCTCATTGTTGCCTCCATCAGGCAGCATTGCTCTTGTGATTCTAGCCTCAGCAACTGAAGGGGTTCGGAAGAGCGCGGTGGCACCACTCCTGGATTCAATTGAGCAGTCTGTGCGTCGGATGCAGTTGTCAAGCTCCCCTCGAGTTTCCACAGTGTGTTTCCACTTGATGGTGGACGAGGATGGTGGCAACCTCGAGAGCATGAGCCGTCGATTCGAGCAAGTTATCACTGACGCAGCAGTTCATTCTTCCCTTCGTCCGCAACTTGTCGAGATTGGACTGAAGGACCTGGTGGATGCTGTGATTCGTGATGTAGAGTCGCCAGAAGGATCGGAGAGCAAAGAGGCGGGTGCAAAGCAGTTTCAGACGCAGGTTTGTGGCGCCATTCATGAGATTCACCAGGAGATCTTTTCGAACGAAGTTATGGGTCGCGACTACCCCCCACCGGAACTGCATAGAGTTTTACCAGAGCCAACTGTGGGCTGGAACTCCCCCGACAAACAGAAGTACGTGAAGGTTACTCTGCAAGCACTCGCATCTTCTCATTTAGACTTCTCGTCGGTCGAGCACGCACAGCCCTTCAAGCCAGATCAAGTTTGCGACTATTTTTTCAGGCTCGTAAGTGCCTTTGTTGACCGGTTGTTCGAGTCTATCGTCTCGACAGAGATGTCGGTGTACGAACTGAAGAAGCGTATCTTCTCCGAGTTTGTCCCTGTCCACGAGAGGTTAGCAAAGCAGCAGGACGTTCTATCACCACAGGAGGCATTGCGTGCAATTCCATGGCGAACTGTTTTCAGCATGGTGTACGGTGCATTCGCCGAGGCGCTTGAGGACACAAGCATCTACGCGCCGGTCGGCTCGGCGCTGCACCATCGGGTTGTGATCGAGAAAGATTGCAGGACCAAGCCCAACCTGCGAGTGCCGCAAAGACTGAAGCGCGTGGACGCTCCTCACCCTATCGTGGTGTCTGTCAAGCATCTGAAGGATGCACTTGGAGGTCGAGTCCCGACTATTGCTCTGTCTTCCCTTTCGATCGGTGATCAGAGGAGCGAGGATCGTATCGAGTCCAACATCGCGCCACGCGCTACCACCCGTGCATTGCAGCGCCTACGGGTGGACTTGGACCGCGAGAAGGCTGCGTCGACGCAGTTCCGGCACATGCTGCGGCTCGAGATGCAGCGCTGGAGCGTCGACACAGCGCCATAGGCGATAGCTGTAGTAGAGTAGAGCTCAACAGAAAAGAAGAAAAATGCCGACTTGTATTGATCATAAAGCGATCCAGAGCGCGTCATTTTCAGTGCTGTTCACGGCTAGCTCGCCATACGCTAAAGCAACGCCGTGACTTCTATCCACGCTCTTGACAACGCCTCGCAGCAACACCCCTGGCAAGACCACTGCTGCCTCCGTCGCGAACTCAGATGATTTGTCCGACTGCTCGAAGCTGGGTAGAGCAGTCTTGACGTCGTCAGCAGCCCGTCTTTGAAACCCTCGCCACCACTTTGCTTCTTTCGCTCTCCCGATCGCTGCCCTTCTTCCTGCTGCCGCTGCTGCTGCTATCACTGCAGCTCGATCATGAGGCTCAAGTCAGTTGCCACATCCAGGGTGGACTGCCACACGGCGACCGGCGACCCAAGAAGAAGAGATGCGGCAGGAGGAAACGCGCGAGCCCCATCTTCCTCACCTGCGCCATGGTCGGCGCGAGCGGTTCGCCCTTCCCCATCCGAGTCTCCGTCACCGACTCGATGCGTGATCTGCGGCAAAAGGTGCGGCACACGTTGCCGATCGAGCGCAACAACACAGCCGCGTTCACACTGCACATCGCGAGGTGCCCAGCACAAACGACACCGTCGAGGCATCCAGCCACCAAAAAGCGGCGCCAGGTTCCAGACGCGAGCCTCACGACGGGCTTCAGTGACAGCAGTAGCAGCAGCAGCAGCAGGGAGCGGGGCAGTGAGCAGGAGAGCGGAAGTTGCGAAGTGACTACCTCTCAGACCGTTCGTATCGACTGCACAGCTTCCCTCCCTACCCTGGCTACCAAAAAACAAGTTGCTACCTGTAAGCAACATTGCCTGATTCTGGCGGTGCTGTTCAAGCTCGCATGGGGAGGTGCGATAGGTCCTCAATTCACTCCGTTAGAACCTCGTCGTCAACGTGCCGAAGCGAAGACGGAAGAAAGATAGAAGACGGGACTGGGGTTGCTGATAGCACGGAATGGCTCAGCTCGCGGCCGCAACTCTTCAACCGCCAGACGCCAGTTGTCATCAGTCATGGACCACAGTAAAAAAAATATGTCGTGAGCAAATTGAAATCAAGAGTCATTAGCAAATAGTACTCGTCGACGACTGGGTGGCCGGAAACGTTGCTGTCTCTTGACACCGCTCCGTTATGCGGGACGTACCGACAGTGCCTGAAAGGCCTTCCAGTGCGCCACTGCCACTCCGACCGCACTCACTGTGCCACGGGGCGTCGCCTTACTCACGCCGATGAGGACATCCGCATTGACACCCGTGCCATTCGAGAACGCACTGCTTGACATCGAGATGGACGCACCACTGCCGCTCATCGATAGCCCATGGCACACGACACAGACACAGAACCGCCAATCCAACCTGCCGACGACCCGCCATACACTATTACATCACCGTCCAATTGGTGCAAGCCAGACACCGTTGACAGCGCGAAGGAGCACCTTCGCTCCAGCTTTAGCTTTCAAGGCGCCTTCGACCTCGACCCAGCAGCGTACGTGCCATCTGCGTTTCCCCTCTCAATTGTAGGAGCGAGCGATGAGCTCGCTGGCTGCTCCATGCCTTCGCTAGGTACTCGTTGTATGCTCTTGCACAAACTCACACGCGACAATGCAGCTCCTGAAGAATCCACGCACGACCGACAGGCCTACTATCCGCGAGTTCTGCCTCGTGACACCGATCGATCCCGCTCTTGAGAGCCACCAGCTATCTATGGATGTCAGCGACGGACGGACTCATCACCGTGCCATCACAGATGGAAAGCGAAACCGTCACCTCGTACTTCAGTGCGAGGGTGTCACACCACCTCACGCGCATCCTCACACCGACACGAGATCGATGCAATTGCCGCTGATCAAGCGAGCAAAGACCATGGGTCTGCTCAAGGCTCCGCCGGTCGATCACCACGAAACTCTCCTTCCCATCAACCCCACCTGTGTCTGTGGACGCCACACTCCTAGTTGTCACCCCGCGGGTGCAGTAGGAGGATGGAGTAGGTGAGCGCCGAGCGCCAAGCAAGCGCACGTCATTTCGTTCCATCCATGCACTTGCAGGTGATCCGTTCCGTTCCGTCCCATCTGATTCGATTCGATTCGATTCGATTCGATTCGATTTGATTCGATGCACGTCGGGCGACGGGATCGATCGAAGGCTCTTCAACATCACCGTGTAGTATACATACGTACACGCCCCCATCCTGTTGTCCACAGTAGGACGCTACGACGACGAGGACAGCGTCGATCCGGATACCGTCGGAAAGCAACCGGAAGGTATACATACATGCTCTCCATCCAGCACGACGACGTCTTCGTCGCGCCAGAAACGGCTGCAGGCGAGTGGGTCTCTGACATGTCGTCGTTTGGCAAGCAACTGACAGTGGATGGACACTCGCGCTCAGGTGGAACTCCCGCCTTTCGCATCGCACCAGGCGTCGTGGGAGGCTCGAGAAGAGCAGCCAGGCGAAGACAGCGGGGGGCGATGACAAGGTCTGTAGCTCTTCCTCGTTTCGCCAACACTTGAAAGCCGTCGCCAGAAACAGGCGACAGCGCTGAAGCCAGAAGATACGGGAGCCTGGTTGTCGACCCAAGCGGTCAGGGAGGCCATCACTTCGCTTCTTGCTGGCTCCCGCTCCCCGACTCCGCTCTGCTCCCGCCACCAGCTACTGCTGTCTGCTGTCTGCTGTCTGGTACTCGATGGTAAGGCTCAGGTTAGCCCCCATGATCACTACTTGCCTGTTGGTCTCTCGTCGCTAACGATCGCTTTGATGCAGATGCGCGTTAGAGAAGAGAGAGACGGGCCGCCACGTGCCGACCCGCCGGCGAAGAAGAGATGCCGCAGGAGGAAGCGACCGGCCCCCGTCTTCCTCTCCTGCGCCATGGTGGGTGCGCGTGGCCCGCTCTTCGCCATTCGCGCCGCCATGAGCGACACGATGCGCGGGCTACGGCAGCAGGTGCGCCACTTACTGCCAATTGAGCTCAACCACTCGGCTGCCTTTACGCTGCATCTTGCGAGGCGACCAGACGGCGAGTGGCTGACAGTCGCCAGCGAGCCGATCAGCGAGCTGGTGGTGGGCCGTGTTCCAGACGTCATTTGGGATATGGTCGCCACCGAGCAGCATGGCCCCGACACCTTGATCGGGGACAACTTGCGTGGACTGCCTCCGGACGGGAAGATTCACTTGCTTGTGAAGCTGATCGACGAGTGCCGCGAGTACCTGGCGCTCGCGGATTCGGAGCGTCGCTTGTCGGCGGAAGGCATCTCGCTCGTTCACCAAGACCAAGTGAAGCAAGAGCCGTCACACTGACTCCGCGGAGTCTTGCTGTTGACCCTAGTCACCAACTCCCTGCTTGTTTCGTTTGGTGCTAGTCTCGATGGAGGTTTCGATGGCGGAGATCTCCCAAGTCAGCATACTACCAATGCTACCCTCGGTTGTTGTTGCTTTCTGCTGTGTTAGTTACTTTTTGATCTCTTGCTTGCTTTTATCTTGTGGTGGAGTCGCCCAAACGCCGACTAACCATCCCGCCGCCCTCATGTTGTCGTCCGCTCCATGATGAATGATCTCGCTCAGGTTGCACTCTCGTCGATTGGAGCAAACCTCGAAGCAGGTCGCTCTCAATGCGTCAAGCGCGACGGAGAGGTGGAGAGAAGCACGAAAAAGAGAATGGTAGGTCTGTCCTCCGCGTGTGGATTTCTCAATGAGACGGAGATCAGGAACTGCACGGTGTGTTGGTGTGTGCGCGCACGGCTTCGGATGATGCCTTCCCGCCATCTCACTGACGTAACTGGGAATACAAGGAGCGACGAAGCACTCCGTGATCTCAGATCAATCTGCAAGTGGAAGTGTGAAGATCAACGAGCAATGACGCAGGTCTCGGGATGCTCATCGCTCGCTCCTACAATTGAGAGGGGAAACGCGGATGGCACGTACGCTGCTGGGTCGAGATCGACGGCGACGTGCAAGCCTGCCGACATACCCAGCAGCTAGCTCCTCGGTTGAGTTTGAATCGCCTCCCATTCTCAGTCAATCAACATGAGAGCTAGTGATGCGGCTGAGAGGCGTCGGGGTTACTGCGGGTGCTGCAGTGTCAGTGGCGACAAGAGCACAAGAGCAAGAGCATGGGCGACTGCTCTCTCACCACCTCAAAGCGCGCTGCTGTTCCTGTTCTTGCCGTTGCTGCACGCGGCTGAACACGATCATAAGAGGGCATTGGGAGCTACAACGTGTAGACGTGTAGACGTGTAGACGTGTAGACGTGTAGACGTGTAGACGTGTAGACGTGTAGACGTGTAGACGTGTAGACTCGACCGACAAGCTCTCACTTGTTCACGTCCGGACTCACTGAGCCTCCAACACGTCACTCGGAGTGGGTGGTCGAACGTCGCCAATAGACGGACGCACTGGAGTCGGCGCTGCTCATTCGAGTGGATCAAGGCGGAGTCGCTGTTGCTTCAGCCAAGCAGCAGCAGCAGAAGGAGGTGCCAGTGCCACGGGCAAGCGAGTCCAAGTCCGTCTCGTCAGGGCGTCCGGCTACGGTGGTATCCATATATCCCGTAGGTCTTTGCAGCCGATCTCACCCTCGCGCGAGCCTCATTCGGCAGCCCAAGGCACCGACCGACCCCACCAGAGCTCCTGCGCGGGTCGTTTGACCCAGCGACGGTGAAGAAGCCACGCTCGTGAAGTGTTTTTCGGGGGTCGTTCGAAACCGCGGGAAGGCTCGGGCATTATTGGTCCAAATGAAACCATCTCTTCTCTCTCAGTGGCCGAAATAGATTAAATGCCTCTCTTTTCAACCAATGCGCACGACCCACCGCGCCTCTTCCAGACACTTCCTTCTCTTCCTGGTCACCTCGCTTCAAGACGCATGAGCGCGCCAGCTCCAGATCCGCCGGCTCGAGCGCAGCCAACGGCGGCGGCGACGCGCAGGTGAGCGAGCGGCAGCTCGTCGGTAGAAAGGCGGCGCTTCTGCCGACTCGTGTGTGCGCAGGCTCAGGCGGGCGACTTGGCAGCTGCTCGTTGCGTACGAGTGGATGCAGGCGGCCGTCGTGGAGGACGACTCGGCGCGCTCGGTTGGTCGGTTGGTCGGTGACTCGGTGTCTCTGTGGCTCTGATGCTGTGTAGCTCTGTGGCTCGCTCGGTCGTTCGGTTGCTGTTTCACGCTTTCACGCTTTCACGCTTTCACTCTTCCACTCTTTCCATGCTGGTGTTGCGGATGAGCTGACCGGCCAGGCTCGCTCCCCCATTGCGAGATTGTTGCAGTCGTTGCTGTTTCGTTAATGTTTGCTCAGCTGACTTGAGCTCACGAGGAGCGCAGTTGTGCTCGCATAGCTGCTTGGAATTGTCTTGAATGGCGCATTGATAGGGCACCGAGCTAGCGAGCGTGGAGGAGGTGCTGAGGTTCTTGTAGACGGTTCATCCGATCCGATTCGACGGATGGATGGATCGAAGGATCGATTGGCTCTTCGACATGATCGAGTATACATATCCTTCCCACGGCTCGATTTCTCGTCATCTTGGCCACAGTTGGACGCCACAGCTACAGTACAAGTCCAGACGGGTCAGCGAGCGCAATCAGGTACTGACCCTTCTTGGACTTGCACCCCCAGAGCCACGGTACGTCCAAGCATGGCTGCCGCTCGGAGCGACCTCGCTTCACTCGAGATTTAGGCTTCCAGGCGCACGGGCTTTCTCCCAGCGCAAGCTGTCGCCACCAGTTCCACCCCCTTCGCTTCCAGGGCCATGGCGAGTAGTCCTTATTCGGTGCTCGTGTAGGAGGATCTGCTGCCTCGAACTGACTGAACTGACTGAAATGTGTGTCTAGGATCGCGATTGGTGCGACGCGAATGCGAGCGGGAGGCGCTTGCAACCACGCCATGAGGATGTATCGCCAATCGGTCTATCGGAGCCGAACAGCAGACACAGAGGAGCCCGAGAAGATGAGACCGTGACTACACATCGTTTGCGTGACGCGGACTCGCGTTTGAGAAGAGAACACACTCACACTCATGTCGGTGAAGCCACGACTCGTTCCGTTGGGGGATATGCAGCACGGCAGCGTCAAGTGCGGCCTCGAGAAGAGGAGGGTGCTGGCTTCCACAACCGGGAAGTGCGGGCAAGACTTGAGGCGCGACGCCAAGTCCGTACTATGGCTCCAGACAGCGCGAGGCGAATGCACAGGAATGAATACATAGCCGAGAATGCTGCTGCTACTGCTGCTCGTGCAGCTACCACTCCAAGAAGGCATTGTCAGCGCCGTAAACGATACTCTGATAAAGCAATATCTCTCAAGTGTGCCGTCGTCGACCTTGAAAGCAATATGAGTGGTGGTTGCCGAGCGCTCTTCGACGTCCAAACCAGCATGAAAGACAGCGTCCGTGTCTTGAAGCGCAAGATACAGCGTGCGATGCCTGTGGAGAAAAGTCACTTGCGCGACATGGTGTTCACCGTGCATATAGCTCGGCCTCGACACTCGAGATGGTTTCGTGTTGACGATGAGGTGGTTCAAGCTCTGCAGGCTGGAGAAGCCCCAACGGTCTTCCGAGATTTGCTCGCGTTGGAAACTTGCTGCTCCAACCTCGACCTTGAGATCGGCGCGTACTTGAGAGGCGCTTTGGGCCAAGGGAATCAGCTCCACTTGCTCATCAACGTCGTTTCTGGCAGCCGTTCTGCGAGGATTGACACCTACCATAGAGAAGTGCAGCGTCAACTTGAATCGACTTTGTCCCAGACGACGAGTAAGCCGAGTTTGCCTCCTGCAGCCCCGCTGGCTGCGGCAAGTGCGAATGAAGGCGAGGCGCAGGCTACGACGGACTCAATTGAGTCACAGCCCCCTCGTGGGTCTCCAAGTGCGGACTCTATGGCTCTTAGCGGTGATGCGGCTACCCCAAGTATGGGCCTCACTGTCGAGTTGTTCTCGAGCATGGCCCTCGAGTCTGTTGAGGAAGAAGCGATGAGCCGCGAGAAGCTCCAACAGATCGTGTTCGCTATGAAGAAAACGATTGCAGAGCTGCAGGCGAAGCTGGCTGCCAAAGACAGAGCCCATCAAGAGGAGCTGAAGACACTTGCTGCAGGCCACCAAGCAGCACTAGCGGCCAAGGAGGAAACTGTTGCAGCTCTTCGGTCTGACCTGGAGTGCATGGAAGCTGCGCATCGAAGTTTTCAGGCGACTGCTGACGCAGCGGATCGGGAGATGAAGAGGAACCGGGTAGCAGCCGAAAAACGCCGCAGGAAGATGCACAATTTGATCATGGTACGTGTATTTGCTACATGCATTTGCGAATCTGATGGGAATGAGCTGCTGCTTACCCCGATGCTGTGCTTTAGGAGCTGCGTGGCAACATCCAGGTTTTCGCCAGGATTCGCCCGCTTCTTGGTGACGATGTGTGCTGCGTTGGCAAAGCGAGTCCGTCAGTGGTGTGCATCGACGACCAGACCCTGAGAGTTCAGAGCTCTGCCTGCGGTTGTAACGCCGAGTTGGAGGAGTTCTAACTCCACCTTCAGCAGTTCAAACATCGGAGTGTTCGTTCAAGCAAGTCATGGGATCCATCTGTGACACTCGGACCTCATCTATCGCTCGTTCCTTGTCGGCAGCAGCTCAAGTGCTCGCTCAGCTTGCACTCGATCGCTTCAGTCGCCTGTATCGGAAATGGCTACTTGAACTCCCTGCTGGTTGAAGTGTCGACACTAAAGCGAAATCGATAATTCACGTCAACGAAAGTATTGAGTCACTCTACCGAGTCTCATAGTCGCTGAGAACAAACCGCCCGCATGACGATGCTCGCCGACCTGCCGGGCGACCTGCTGGCGCTCGCGCTGCGCTTCGCCGACCACCGCGAGCTGCTGCAGCTGGAGCAGGTGAACGCGCGCGTCAAGGCGGTCGTAACGCAGTTCCGTGCGTCTCCAAACTCGCTCTGGGTGCCGAGATAGTCGCCTCTAACGCCTTCCAACTTGCCAATTGATGATGATCCAGGGCTGTGGCAGGCGCTCGCGAGCTCGCTGCTGCTCGTGGACGCCGAGCGACAGGCGCAGAGAAGCGAGCGCGACTGGAAGCGGCTCGTGCAACTGTCGGTGACGCCGCCAGTTGATGGAGAGCGCTCGCAGCTCGTCCAAGTCCGCGGTGAGCTGCTCGATGTGTCAACGAGTTGAGTGGGATGGAATGCGAGCTTACGTGTGACGCAGACTGCTCGTCGGTAGACCACGAGAACGAGTCGGCAGAGAATACGCTTCGGCGCTCGCAGTGTGGAGTGGAGATCGGTTTCTTGAGCGACACGCTGAGCGGTGGCCACCCCCTCGCGTTCTTGCAGCTCGCGGCTCGCATCCAAGTAGCCTGCGGCTGTGCACGTGGCCGCCCCTGCTACTGGAGCACGTGCGTGATTACAGCTCTTCGTATTGATTGGTTTTGTTCCTCCTAACAACTTGGATTGATCGATTAAGGGCTTCGACTTGGTCCCACAAGACAGTCGACTTCATCGAGTACAATGTGCGCAGCGACTGCCTGCTTGACAGCGTGCAAGTGGTGCCCTATCGTGTATTCTGGTATCCGGGGAGTCCGACGTACTCGCCCAAGCAGGTATCTTTTGCACTCTATGAGACCAATCAAGACGGGTCTCGATGCGAGAGACCTCTTTACGAGTCTGAGGAGTTGCCAGTCGTGCGGGATATGAAGGTGCGATCATATCTGCAACGCGCTGCTGCATGGAACACTCACATTGGTGTGGTCTGCAGTCACAAAAATTCCAGCTCCCCAAACGAGTCTTCCTCTCTCGAGGGGTGCTGCGGGTCAATTTGATCGGAAGACAAGAAGATGTTGGCGCGGACGTGCTGCAGTGGATGGAGGAGAACGACCTCCCTCCGTACTACATTTGTCTGAGTTACGTTGGTGCATCTGGGCAACCTGAGTTGGTGGATGCCTGAGGGGCAGTCGATGTTGTGTGAGTGGTTCCATAAAATGAAAATGGCTTGTGTTTTCTTTCTCTTTCTCTTGAAATAGCGCTTCCTCAACAGTTTCCAGACAAAGTGCAGTTTGGGACCAAGTCGCAGCACAAGACATCCCCATGAACGATTCTCGCCGAGGGAATAACCCAACAATGCCAGCCCTTGAACTGGAGCACACGATTGGGTTCTCAGCGATTCCAAACGCGTTGCATTACCACCCGTCGGGGCAAGAGTTTGTCTACCCGTCAGGTGGCTCAATACTTCTCACGTCGTTTCAAGATGCGCACAGCCAACTTTTCCTTCGCGGTCACGAAGGCTACGTGAGTTGCGTTGCGATGTCGCGTTTAGGTCGATGGCTTGCTTCTGGAGAGCGCAGTCGTCGGGCTGACGTACTTGTGTGGGACTACGCTACCAAGCGGCTTGCGTTTCGATTTTCTGAGCACGATGCGGGGATTGCAGCTCTCGCATTTTCAGATGATGAACGACTGTTGTGCACGATTGGTGTGGCCGAGGACGGCCCGCGATTATACGTCTGGGACCTCCGGACGGGCAATATCTGTGCTACTCACCAGAAGCTTGCAGCTATTGTGAATGCAGTTTCATTCGGCGGTATGGCTCGTGACATTAAACGTCGAGACACATGCTCATACCAGTTTGCGACAGTCGGTGGCAGCCGCATGTTGACACTCTGGGCACTCAACCCGATGAGTGGTGAGCTAATCCACAACAAAATCGATCAAACGACGCTGGTACGGGATTTCACATGCGTTCAATTCTCACCTGACCGCGAGACTCTCATTGCTGGCACCTCGAGCGGCGACTTCGCCGTTGTCAACATCAAAACCAAACGACTCGTACGGACGGTTCCTGCGTGCTCGTGCGGGATATTAAGCCTGGTCTACTTTGATGCTGGAGTGCTCGTGGGCGGCGGCGACGGCGGCATTTTATTATTTGACAATGAGTTTGTTGACTCATCTCGTGTAGTGCTAGATGGAGCTGTAGTTGGCTTGGCCATGGACACTGCAGGCTCGCAAAGCGAAATCATAGCAGGCACTTCAGCAGGTACTGTGTATTCGATTCGGCTGATGCACGGTCAATCCAACCAGGCTCAACGCCCCCTTCAGCTCTCGCAGCCTAGACTACTTTCAGAGAATCACTCAAATGCCGTCGTTCAAGTAGCATACGCTCCAGGAGTGTCCGACCAATTCGCTACAATCTCGCGAGACTGCACCATTCGCATTTGGGATGCTTCTGACTATTCGGTCAAGACGAAATCAGTTGTGAGCGACGCTGGAGTTCCAACTTGTCTTCAATTTTCACTCGACGTGTTGCTTTCTGGCTGGACAGATGGTGGAATTCGTAGCCATAGTGCAGACACTGGAGCTCCAGCATGGTGCATCGACAACGCTCACACCGGCGGAGTGACGGCGATGGTACTCAGCCACAACCAGCGCTTCATTGTCTCTGCGGGCGTGGGTGGCGAAATTCGCGTGTGGGATATCCGCAAGCGTGATATGGTGTCCCATTTGAAGGAGCATTCGATGAACGTCACCCAGCTCGCCATTTATCGCGACGACATGCACATTGTGTCTTGCAGCCGAGATCGCAGCATTTTGTGTTGGGACTTGCGAACGGAGAGACGAATCTCCAGTCACATCCAACGCATGGGAGGGATCAACACGGTCGCGTTGTCTGCCGATGAAAAGCTCGTGCTGAGTGCTGGCCAAGAAAAACGGATCTCATTCTGGGACCTGCGAATCGAGACCCCAGTGCACGTGATTCAGAAGGCGCACGAAGAAGAGGCTACATGCATCGCCGTTGCGCACGCACTCGATGTGTTTGCCACAGCAGGAGGCGATTGCCTTGTCAAGCTTTGGGATTACAGCTCGGGGCAACTCATCATGGACGGCGTCGGCCACTCTGGCAGCGTTCGGTCGCTTGCATTTAGCCCTGATGATCGCCAACTTGTGTCTGTCGGCGATGATGGGAGTATCTTCGTTTGGAACGTGTACACAGGATGAGGCTTTGGACACGGTAATTTGAACATTGATTCGCATAGCAGCCACGTGTATTGGCAACTCCTATCAACAGCCAGATGTAATTGGCATTACTTACGCCTGCTCGTGCTCTTTGAGGTAAGTGTAGAGCAGCTGAACGCCAAAGCCGGTGGCACCCTGGGGGAAGTACGACTTCGCGCTGGTGTAGTTCGACGGGCCTACGCGCAAGAGCCATCAGTTGACCAAACAAGACAAAATGGGAGTAGCTTGCTACGCACCAGCAATGTCAAGGTGAGCCCACTCAACATCCTTGTCGATGAACTGCTTGAGAAAGGCAGCAGCCGTACAGGCACCACCATACCGGCCCTTGCTCGTGCTGCGTGAATCTGACTGCGACCCCTTGAGTGCTTCTGTGTGCTCGGGGAGAATCGGCATGTGCCAGCAACGCTCATGACACTCAGTACCCGCGTCCTGCATATTAAAGTAGTGAGCATCTGACAAATATTCACGGGTCTTGATTCCAGTATTTACCTGCAACTTCTTGGCCAAATCATCCGAATTGGTGAACAAACCCGCGCAGTGCTCTCCAAGCGCAACTGTACAGATCCATAACAGGCGAGTAGTCAGCAATGGATAAAGCATAGTGTCGTATCCCATCCTAGTTTACCAATGCATGCGCCAGTAAGAGTGGCCACATCGATCACTTTCTTCGGGCTGTACTCCTTCTGCACGTAGGACAGCGTATCTCCAAGAACCAGACGTCCTTCAGCATCGGTATTGTTGTTCTCAACCGTGATACCCTAGTCATCCATCCCAAAAGTTGATCAGCAATCGAAACAGCCAAAACCTCTGATACCAATCTGTCTACTCACCTTGTGCGACTTGACAATCGTGTGCGGCTTCACAGCCTTTGATCCAATCGCGTTCTCCGCGAGCGCCAGGGCAGTAACAATATTCACCTTGAGTCCGAGTCGTGAGGCAGCGCGCACCGCACCCAGTACCGCTGCCGAGCCGCACATGTCCGTGTGCATATCCTCAATGTAGCCCGTAGGCTTAAGGTTGAGACCGCCAGTGTCAAACGTGATGCCCTTACCCACGAGCGCCACCGTTTCCTTCGAGTCGGGATTACCGCGGTACTCGAGGATGACAAGGCGAGGAGGGCAAGTAGCTGCCTGTCCAACGCTGAGGAACATGTTCATGCCCTCCTTGGCGAGGTCCTCCTGCTGCAGCACGCGCACCGACATGTTGGGGAGATCCGCAGAGGCGAGCGCCACCTTCTCCATGAACGCAGGATTCACCACGTCGGATCGCTCGTTTCCTGTCCGATGGACACTGTCAGATTGCAAATTCCCGCAACGACTTGTAGGCAGTGGTACTAACCAAGGTTGCGCGCAAAGATGGTTTCTTCGGCGACCGTCACCTGCTCCGCCACTCGCTGCCATGGTAAAATGCATCGCGGGTCAGGACCAACCACCATACTAAAACAGCAATAGACAGAAAAAACACCTGCTCGTGGTCCGCCGAGGCATCAAGGAAGATATGCTCGAGTGGCAGCTTGAGCTGCTCCTCGCCGTCGTCATTCGTCTTGGGCGTGCGGTACTGGTCAAACTGGTAGTTGGACAGCATCGAGGCCTGCGAGAGCAGCTCGACGACGCGCCCGGGTGCGATCTTGGAGCCGGGGAGGCTGGGCACATGCAGCACGGCGCTCTTGGCGCGCTTGGCCCGCAGCGTCGAGAGCGCGCTGTGCGTGGCGTCGCGCAGCACGTTCTCCGTGATCTTGTCCTCGGCTCCGAGCCCCACAAGCAGCACGCGCTGGTCAGCCACATCGGCGCCATCCTCGCTCGGGTACAGGTACATTTTCTCCTGCGGCTTGGCGCGGAAGTCGGCCAGCGCCGCCCCCGACACGCGGAACGGCAGCGCCTGCTGCAGCTCGGCGTTCGCGGCGCCTTTGGGCACGAAGACCACGCGCGTCGACGGCGCGGCCTGCGCGCGAGCAGCCAGCGCCACCTGCGGCTGTACGCGCTGCTGCACGAGGCGGTGGGCGGCCAGCGAGCTCAGCGCGCGGCGGAACAGCATCTTCCTCCTGGCGATCTTGGCGCTTGATGGATGAAGCGCGAATGACCGGCTCGAGGCACTCCCAGCCGGACGAGGGTCAAATACCTTCTACAAAGCATATCTCGCAAATCGAACGGGTGCAACACAATGCATGCATTAATATAAAATCATACAAAAGAGAGACTGTGAAAACGATATCCCTGCAAAAAGCATGACTTGATGAGCGCACCTTAAATGGTGGAGATTCCTCAACATCATGGGAAATCCCAAACTACGAAAAGGAAACAAGTTGCCCCATGGAATGGCTCTTCTCGCTGCAGGTGTATGTGGACCGCCTGACGCTCCGGGAGGGGCGGCCGCGGCCCGACGCCGCGCTGCTCGTGGGCTTCCAGCTGCTGCAGCTCGAGATCGTGCTGCTGGACCGCAGTGCGCGCTCAGCGGCCGCCGAGATCGCGCTGGAGCGAGGCCAGTCGTGTCTTTTCCAGGTCGAGCCGAGCGCTCTGCTACGTCAATTGCGTGACGAGAGCGAGGCGCCGCTTGCGCTGCTGCTCATGGCGCAGGACGGAGATCGCGCACGGCTGCTGGCGTTCGCGAGCGTCCCACTGCTGCTGCACGTCGGACTGGAGGCGACCCGCGACCTCGAGCTGCGCGTGAGCGAGTGGGCAAGCCACTGCGGCCAGTGGGAGCTCGTGAGCCATGCAGGAGAGAGCGTTGGGGATGTCAGCGGGACAGTGACGCTGTCGTGCCTGGGAAGGACAATGGCGCCGCACCTGACTGCAGCGCTTGGCGTTCAAGTCGCGCCGATCGGTTCTCAAGCTGTCAACGACAGGGCCGAGGACTCGGATCACCGACAGGAAGCAGCTGACAAAGGCATCCAGGATAAGCTGGCCAAGCCTACCACCGTTGATGCAGAGGTGCAGTGCGAGGAGGAGCGAGGGTGCGAGGTAGCTTTAGAGCTGCCTCATAGCGGCAGACTTCAGCACCCACCAGCCGTCCTTGTCCAGGGGAGGCAGACGACAGTACCCAAGACCAACCATGCTCCTCATCTTCACAATGCAGTGGCATCAATGAAGCTAGATGTAGAGCTGACGCCCTTAGCGACGTCGAGCACCAGCACCGTGACAAGGCAGAAGCTCCCACCGCCATTGTATTTCAAAAAACCTGCTAGATGAATATCATATGTGCGCCACGCAGCACAATTAGCCGTTGACGAAGCTCCGAGCATCGTTTTCCCGAAGCGACGCAACAGCTTGAGGCTGTCCAAGCGCTGGGAGCCTTCTTAAAAAGCCCAAGGAGAAACGAGTGTGGGTTGAAGGGGCGCCTGTTGGCGACGATCTTTTGCGCGCGACTCGACGCTGCGGCTCACAACTTCGTCGGCCAAGGAAGAGAAGAGTGAGCCGAGTGAGCGTGGAGAGTCTTTGCTTTGCTCCCGTGAGGTCTTAAGACCGCTCCTTGGTGCCAACTGCGCCATGACGGCCGAAGGGAGGCGCGTCATCAAAGAGGGGTTCCTCAACAAGCAAAATCGGCACAATACTGGATACTTCACTGGCGGATTTGTGAATAGTTGGCGCCGAAGATACTTCAAGCTGTTTGAGGATGAGTTTGCATACTACAGTTCGAACCAGGACACCCGCCCGCGCCACAGTATTGAGCTCACAAAGAATGCAGTTGTGATGTCGACTAACGACCAAGGCTTCTCAGTCAAATGTTTTGTTGTCAACATTCCGCCGTATCCGGCCTTCTACCTCGAAGCCGATACTCTGGATGAGAAAAACGAGTGGGTGAGTGCTATCCAGACCGTGATCGCGAGGACTAACACACCAAAGGTGCTGGCTCCGCCGCCTCCACCCGAGGCTTCCGATCGCGTCGTTTTGGATCTGATGGTTGTCGAAGCCCGAAACCTAGTAAGCGCCGACTACAATGGTTTGAGCGATCCATACTGTGTTGTTTCAATGATTGGACGTAACGGTAAGGCGCTTCCGTGGGGTGAGATGAAGACCAACCACGTTCGCAACACGTGCAATCCGATGTGGAAAGAACATTTCGTTATTGGGCGTCAGTTCGACCTCCGCTTAGCGGAGGAGATTCAGCTCGATTTGATCGATCATGACCGCGTCGGAAAACACGAGTCGCTTGGCTCCGTACGCGTGTCATTGAACCGATTCCGCGTTTCGCCTAATTCCAAGGCAACATCTGAAGTGGTGGATCAATGGTTTCGCGTCCAAGCTCCGCCGACATCACCTGGACGAGTCAAACCGTCCGACTCGGACAAAAAGGATTACGGTGAATTGCACTTGGTCATGAGCTTATCTGGCCCCAACTTGGTCGAGTTTATCCATACCATGCGCGAGGCAGCATTGAGGCTGAGCCGCGTTGTTAGCGCCGGGAAAGAGCACTCTGATAACCGATTGGAAGTCACCATTCTGGAAATTGCTGACTTGACTGTCGCAAAAGATACTGATTTGTGCAACCCTTACTGCGAGTTAAGCCTTTTGGACGATCACGGGAGAGTACTCAAAGATGAAACTGTGGTTACTGAGCACAAGGAAGATACTCGCAACCCTAAATGGAAAGGAGAACACAAGGTATTTGGCCGAATTTGTCGAATTGATTTGGCTGCAAAGCTGCGTGTACGAGTACTTGACTTCTACCGCAAAGAGTGCATGGGTAGTACTACTATCGACCTGACGAAACTTGAGGCATATGACTACACTGAATGGTATCCCCTAGTAGCTGAAGCAGGCATGGGTGCTCGTAGTGCGCTAGGGAAAGTGCTACTGCGCACGGTGTGGGTTGGTGAAACATTTGCTGAGCGCCAACGTCGACAAATTATAGACAAGGAGCTCTCCATGAAAGTGATCAAAGTGTCCGATGAGCAAGAGGAGCTTGAAAACGCGCAGAATGATTTGCATGAAGCGGCCTGCAAACTGGACGGTGCAAGAATTGCGTGTGCTGCTAACGACTACCAGACTCAGCACCCGCAATTTTATGGAATTAACGGCTGCATCCAACAGCTGAACTCTCACATCACCCGCGCTCACCGCGAAAGAGATACTTCAGATGACGAGTTCCAGACACAAAAAGGACTCGATGGCTTGGCAAATCTGGAGGTTTCGGTCAAGGCAATCAATGATGAGTCGCTCAGGGCAACAAATTTGATGGCAAAAATCGAAGTCAACCCACCTTCTTGTATAGCCCCTGGGTCGTTTGTCAGTAAAACTCTCTCACCAATTAAGCGGAAGACAACGGAGACGTCGAACTCAGAGGCTAAAAGTGCGTTACTGGCCAAGCGTGTTCAAGCTGAGGTTTCCCCGCACCGTAAAAAGTTATCTCGGAATGAATTTCGATCAGAAAAGAAGCTGGCTGTTGGCACTGGCGCACCGTTGTTGAGAGTCGAAGTCCTGACTGGCCACGAGTTTATCGGCGTTGATCGAAGCGGATACAGCGATCCGTATTGTACGCTCACACTTACCGACCGTGTCTCCGGCAAACCGATTGAAAGCGAAAAGAAGCGCACGGAAGTGATTCCAACCACGTTGAATCCCAAGTGGACAAATGAAGTGTTCATATTTGGGGAGGTAGGATTATTTTCTTTTTTAATGGCGTATCTGGTATTGCTCTGACCTTTTTATTTCTTCATGATTCCAGAAATCTTCCCTCTCAGAGGCTGGTTCACTCCTCATCCATGTGAAGGACCAGAATCTGATGCAGAGCAAACCTTTGGGGCGGGTTGAGATTCCGCTTCTGGATATATACCGTGCATCGATCAATAGTGCTACCAATGAACTGTTGACTGTCGAGAAGAGGTACCCGCTGGTGGATGAGCCCAACATGACCAAGCCAGCGACAGGCGAGCTTTGTTTGAAGACAGAAATGCTGTGTGACGTAACAACCGTGATTGAGATGATAGAACAGCTAGCCAGAAGGTCTCCGCTCAAGTCTGGGTCCGTTCTTGGTTCATCTTTCTACAAAGACGGAGTGGAGAGTGCAACTTCCTTTGGCGTTGACGAATCGGAGCGGCAAGAAAGCTCAGTCAGGACAGAGATTACAAATCTATCCGATATTCGAACGTCAACTGTGACTGACAAGTCTGGGAAGTCGAAGTGGAGAGAAGATACGTTTTCACTTCCCCTGAAATATGAAAACATGTTTCAAGACGGTGGAAAAAATTCTGGCGCAGCGTCTAATCTCCACACACTTCACGTACGGGTACATGAAGCACGCAATCTGATGGGTCATTTGGTTGCTGCAGAATCCGCTGAAGCTGGCGAAACTAGCAGCAACGATTTCCACCTGCGCAGCTCTAATAACGCAAAACTCCACCACCCATCTGTGAACGCCTATTACTCTATAGTTCCAGTTCTGATCAAAGGTGGTCAAGCTAGCTCTGAAAAGCAGCAAAGTCTAACAGTTTATGGGACGCAAAACCCGTCGTGGCCTGAAGAGGACTTCATGTTTGGTAAAAACACCGGAATCGCGCCGTTCTCCCACCTTTCGCTTCATGTGTTCTCTAGAGACGAGATCGCAGAGGACAGAACTCGCTCTGTTGCAGAGCTTCTACAAAAGGAAGAGCGTGAGAGATTCGTGCGAGCAAAGCGATATCACATCCACAAAATGTCCAATACTGGTGAAATCGACGATGATGGACTAGAGATCTTGCAGTTTGACCAGCGAGTTCTCGCTTATCGCAAGTGCCAAGGCAGTGGGCGCTTTTACCCTGCTCGAGTTCGTCGCTACTTTCCTTTCCCGTTGGATGAGTACGAAGTTCAATTTGAAAGCGCGATTGAAACGATTAGCGACATTCGTGACCTTTTTTCGGTGGACGTGGAGGCAAAGGTCGAGTTTATACGGAAGGATGGCAAAGTGGACGTCACTTTACTTGATAGCAATGTGGAAAGAGACCAGCGTTACAAAAAATGGGTACCTGTACGGCAATTGATGCCAGTCAGCGCATTTTCAGAAGTAGTTCGATCTGTAATGGCTCGACCAATCGACTCAAAGAAAGCTGAATCAAAGTACTGGAAGAAGCTCAATCACAGGCTCTCCAGCTTGACGGTGGATATTTTATCAGCCTCTAATCTTCCAAGTGATGTGAAACGTCCAGGATGCATCGTGACGCTCGTTGCAAACCGCCAATACTCTTCATTTGGAGCGTCGAAGCTCTTTAGCTTCGACAAGAACGGTGAATTGACAGTTGAGAAGGCAAAGGTGTTCACAGGTATGGAGAAGGAAAACCGTCTGATGTTCGTTGTTCCACACGATGACACAAAGGAGTCAGAGAGCAACACCCATTGGTTCCAGCAGATGCCGATAGAACTCGGAGAGACAACGACTGATAGCGAATCGAAACGCGAGCGAGAGGAGCGCATGGCCGCTCTTTCACAGAGCGCAAGTGTGTTTATTCGCGTGGTAGACCAAGGGGATCATGCTGTGGGGTCAGTATCAGTGAATTCACTTCCTGTCATTGGCTTTGCTAAAATCGACATCTCCTCATTACAACACGACGAGCAAGATCTGTCTTTGCGGTTGATCCCTCGAGAGGATGTGCCACTATATTCCTCAGTCGGATCGTTGTTTATCCGGATCGTGACAAAGAGAAGCAAACAAGGTCAAGAAGACAAAGAACTTCAACTTGCACTCATATCGGCTGACTCGCGTGACTTCAAATTGAAGGAAGGTCCATCAAAGTCCGGAGTGTGTGGATTGTCAGAGTGGTATCAGCAACAACTTTCAACTGGAGTGCCATTGAAGAGTAGTCGTATTGTCCACCGTCAGATGCTTCGTTCTTCCTTGTCGCCAACTGAAAATGCACAGATCGATGCACTCCACAACGTGTTGACCGTGGTTTTGAAGCGAGTTTGGAGTGTCATGAAGGAAATCAAATTATTCGAGGACTACGAGAATCTCCCGACGGAAGAGATGGGCACATTCCGTCACATTCACACGGTGTACGTAGGGAAAAACAGCGAATACTGTGGACGCAGGATCAGTGAATTGTCACTTGAAATTCGAAAGAGCATTGTGGTACAACTTGAAAAAGAGCTGCTGGATATTGCTGCTGCTGAATACAAGTTTGAGGAGCCAGCGAAAGGCATCTCTCGGGAGGAATGGATAAAAGCTCGTACTGGGCGTCAGAAAGCAATTCAAGAGTATGGCGGGTTCATGATGCAGGACCGAACGACGTCACTAGTGTTGGGAATCCCAAACTGCTTTACAGGCCAAGGGATGGTCTCATGGATTTTGCGCCGTCCTCCCGTTCTTTGGGAAGACAAATGGATCGCCTACTGTGATGATCCCAAGACCATCACATCGTCACGTCTCTATTGGAGCAACCCGTCCCTCGCGTTTCACTCTGATGCGATACAAGCACCAGGATCTCGTGGATATGCTTTGCAGTGGATGAGCGCTCTCTGCGCAGCGGGATATGTCGATCATGTTTCGAGTGGATTTGACGGCAGTCGCGAGATGAGCAAAAAACTATCGCTTATGGAGGACAAGGCCGACCGCTTCTATAGGCTGCGTGAAGTTGATCTATGGTCGCGCGAGAACACTCGCGAGAGTAGTTTTTCCCCTCTTGATCTAGTTCAAGAGCTTGATTGTGCCCAGGATGCGACCAGGTCTGGCCAAAATCGTACTGATACTCAGGTAACCACCGCAGCTGTTTCGGACGCTGAGCGTACCCTTGCAGAGAAGGCCGACGAGATTATCCAGTTGGATAATACCTTCTCGAAAAAACTCACTGAGCACTGCGAAGGCATGCTAGGAACGCCGACTATGTTGTCAAACTTGTTCCTCACTAATGATTCTCGGCCACATGCCGTCTTATACCCAGTTGCAGAGAAAGCTCAAGAAGTAGTCAACGTGCCCATGCTCTGGGATTTGAAGTACTGCCTATTTCTGCCGTCCACCAAGTGCATGTATGTGTACGAAAATGAACTGTCCTCTGCTCCAGCATTAATTGTAGATATGTCAAGTCGAGTATGCCACGTTGCTTTCAACCTTCGCTTCGACAAGAGAGATGGGTGGTTTGATATCGTGAATCCGTACGTATATTCCCGGAATGCGCTGACTGATGTATACGAACCCGTTACCAAAGAGCTAAAGGACAAGGTCGTGAAGACACGTGAGAACGGCGATGTCGTGCTCGAGTTCAAGGCCAACGATCCGCAGCTGTGGATTCACTCCATGAGCAGAGCAGGCGTTTGTGTTGATATGTCTCCGGGCCAACTCGTCGTTATGAAGCAATTGAATGCAACAGTGTTACAGAACAAGTGCACTCAGTACGAAACTGAGTTTGAGCCAACAGATCTGGAGGCTAGTTTTCAACGCCTACTGAACGCCTTTTTCAAGAACGGTAGTACGGACCCACAGGGTACTGAGAGTAGTGCCCAGCAAAAGCATCGCACGAAGCTCCGCAACGAGCTAAAGAAGACGGGCAATCTACGTGATACGGTGATGGCTTATTTTGGTAAAGGAAAGCGCTTGTCTGCACAACCTGCAAACCCGGCCGACTTCACAGTTGGCGCATTGTTTTCTGGCCGCATTGTGCGGATTCGCACGCCTTACAGCGATCCAACTTATCGTTTCAAAAACCTGTACGACCGGAACAATTCAACGGAGACTCCAGTAGCAATGAAACAATTATTGGAGAAATACAAAGTTGCTGACCAGGCATCCTGGCTGCGCTTGCCGGACTCGCTTCGAGATCTTTTCCTGCTTTACGACGTCGAGTACGATCACAAACACGAAGCTATCATCGAAGAAGGGCTCATGCGCGATCAAATACGTACAGAAGAAGGTGACCTTGACCCAATCAAGGTGAAAGATCGGTGCACAGATCTCAACATAGTGTTCTCCTCTATCAAACTTGAAGAATGTATTGATCGCATGATGGTGCAGTACAATGAGCGCAAGCCTCTCGGGTGCGTCATGATTCCAATCAAAATGGTATCTCCCCATCGGGTATCGGATGTTTGGTACGATCTTTCACCGGTAAATGATATGGTGCGGAAAGAAGATCTTGGTCAGATACGCATTGAGATGCGAATCACCGAGAAGAGCACTATTCTGCGAAGTAGGAAATTCGCTTGTGAAGATGTGGTTCTGGAAAGTTTAGAAAAGTACGGACACTCTACGGCTGGGAGCTCTCTCAACGTCATGAAAAGCTTGAAAAATCTCATGGGGGCTAAACAGCCTGCCAAGAAAGCACTTGCAGAGGGGTCTGGGGCAATTCTGTGCAACGAGCCTTCGTTTGTTCGCGTCTATATAAAGGAGGCAAAAAACCTAAAGAAGGCAGACTTAATCTCACAATCAAGTGATCCGTATGTGGAGCTTGTTTTGGTCGAGAAGGAGTCAGACAAAGAGGTCAATACACTAATGAAAACAGACAAGAAGACCCGTACGTTGAATCCAAAGTGGGACAACCAAGAGTTTACCCTTGGTAGATCTGACATTACAGCCCTAAGCGACAAAAAATCTGTACTATTGCGGATCCGAGATCATGACTACGGGTCAAAAGATGAACCGCTTGGATGTGTTAAGCTGGACATTCAGCGTGATAGAGCTGGGTACATCTCCGAGCTGGTTCTCCACCACGCTAACCCCGACGGATCACCCACAACAAAGCAACTTCGCTTTGATTCGAACAGTCGCTTTGATCTAGACGTGATGCTGTTACCTGATGAGCGTGCGGGTCAGTCCAAGAAAGATGCTGCAAAATCAAATAAACCTGGTGAGGGTCGGCTTGGCACGTTTATGTTTGCAGTGGAAGTCATGAAGAATGATACTTACACTGATCCAAATGCAATATCCTCCATTGAGCTTGTGAGGGCATTAGAAACAAGGGTGTCAGCCGAAATCACATTTGAAAAAGTTGATATTGTGCACCGAGAAAAGGGAACAGACGGAATGAGCGCACCTTTGAGTTTGCTTGACTGGAGCCAATTTGTGGTTATCTTTCAGCCGTATAAAGACTCGGAACAGCGTGTTGCGTGTGACGTCAACGCTGAAGACTTGGCAGGTATGAACCCTCCAAAACTGAGCGATTTACTCCAGTTGCGTTCGTACACTGCTTTGGAGCACCACATCCGAGCCCCAGCCATTGCTGCGTCCACCTTGAAAATCCTAGGGAAAACATACGACCTCGCAGAAGTTTCTCATTTTAAGGTAGAACTTGTGTCAGAGTCACTGGGTAAATCTTTCTGTGGGACCTTTGACCACTCTAAGATATTGACAAACTCGGAGACCAACACGAATGTTCGTTTTGATCCGATTGAACTTCGCGACCCAAGAAGCCAAGTAGAGATTCGGCTTGCAGTCAACCTTCACCTCGTCGGTATTGATCGTGGTTCTCGGGTCAAACGAGTATTGAGCGACACGTTCCGCATCGTAGGTCTCAACTTCGACCCAAAGGCTGTAAACAAGATGGTTGCCGATGATGCAAGTGCTGACGTTCAGTCGTTCCTATGGACGGTATTGAAATGTGAAGTGCCACCTGGTGTCTCGTTGGCTGACATTCTACTGGCACAAATCCGAAAAATGAGCGCTGCTACACAGTTGCACTGGCGTTACACACCGCAGCTATTGTGGTATGTGTTTGATTATGTCTTCGGTCTGGGCGAGAAAGACCGGGTGTCATATTCAAATGCAGTAGCCCTCGATAATATCCTTCAACGTTGGAGTTTGATTTTAACTAGCATTGAGGATGCTAAAAATCAGCTGGTTGGGCACCTTCACGGCAAGTTAACCCCGGCATTGATCCAAAGACTTTTTACAGCTTGTGACTGGAGTGGTATAGAAGGACACCCTGGCGTGTATTCCTCCATTGTAGAGTCTACAAAGACTCCAGAAGGAACCCAAGGTTTAGAGACAACTACCTTACGATTGCACTCCAGGGTCGACATACGGTGTGCACCAATAAAGCACTGCGGCATGGCAGTCGATTACGAGTTTGCAAGTGACCAGTTTGTTGGCGCAACGATTATCAAGGAATATGCTGATGACCACTACAATATTGCGTTCTGCAGTGGCTCCAAGGTGAAGGATGAAGATGATGTATACTTCTCTGATGACGACGAGTTGCCACCTCTGAAAGAGAAAGATACTGTGTTTCTGTGCCCACTTGCAAACGAAGATGCTGCAGACGAGATTGATGACAAACGAGGACGTGTCGGAATGGTCGTACGAGTTAACCAGGCTGAGCACCCGGAAGCCCCTGTGCTCGTCAAGTACGAAGATGATGTGCAACCAGTCGAGGAGTGGAAGCACCGTAGATGCTTAGACTCTACGTTGATTAATGTAAGTGGCAGGCTATTGCATGCACAACTCAAGCCACAAGACATCGTCAGCGTTTCTTCACTGACATTGCTTGACAAGAAACGAGACGCCGAGATTACCAAAAACTATGGTAATGGAAAGTACGATGTTCGGTTTCTGGATGGTGAAATACCTTCAACTGAGACTCGAGTTGCTAGAGCCCGTTTGACGCTAAATAAAACTAGTGGTACCAATGTGGGTCAAGATAGCTCATCTCGGAGCGACTGGCAAGTATATAGCGGAGCAATCATAGGCATTGACCAGCCCTCCACGTCATCAAGCGCTACACCCACAACTCAGTATTCTGTGGCCCTAGACAATGGTGAATGTGTACGACATATTGACAGCAATCACATCAGACTTCATCAAGAACTGTTCCCATCAGATACGATCTTTCTTGGCGCAATATTCCTTCCAGCATTGACTATATTGGATAAAGTCTCAGCAAATCAAGGTTCCTCCAGTAAGAAGCAAAGCACATTTGACATGGCAGCAAAAATTGCCGAGCTTTGGGGTAGTGATCAAACTATCAAGGTGTATGGTATGCTGCCAAACAAGGTAGATCAGATCAGAATTCGAGATAATACCACAAACCAACTTCTCCAAGCGACATTGCATGAGCGAGACGAGTCGAAACCTCGGTTTGTTGGACAATGCCACGGCTTTACAAAGGGGAATTTGCTGAACCCTTTTGAGACTTCCAAACTCAAGGAGCTGTTCGAAGCGGGACTCGGCAAAGAACGAGACGGTGCTGTGGGTGGCAAAAGCAAATTCGACCCTGAAAAGTGTTTTAGTTTGTTACTTGCTCCAATACCTTATGTCAAGCTCTCGGGATGTCTTCGGCTCGGTCTGGCAAATGCTTCGATGGGGTTATTCAAGAACGTATTATCTGAAGCACTGAAGGACCCAGATTTACTGAAGGCGAAGGTCCAGCGGCTTCTGCGAGCCGAGTGCAGTATTGGCATACCGTTAAATCGGAAGCCGCGGGCTCTGTTCGTTTCGGACATTCAAGTATGCTTTTTCCGTACACCGGCACACAGTGTCGAGTTGAGCACCGTGACATCAACATGTAGTGGCGTCTTGCAGGGTGAACAGAAAGGACAGACCGGCACCTACATGTCCAGTGTCTCGCTTGCAAATGTTACCGTGAACGTCCAGTTTGAAATGATTCTGCCTCCAAATGACCGCGGGTGTATGGCAGAGGCTATTGCAGATGTCTACAGCAATGGATCTCGTGTTCTCAAGCGTTTCGTTGAGCTCAAAGTACTAACAATTAGATCGAAGAAAGATATTCCGAGTATCGATGAAGGGTTCTTTGAGACGACAAATCATGTTTCAAAAATGTCAACTGATAGTCATCAGTGGCTGGATATCGAGTTCACAAACAAGACTGGGGAGCGAGACACGGAACCACTCTTGGGCGTCGAGCTAAGGCCACTTGAAGACCTGCGCCTATGTATCCGCGACACGTCTGGCAAGACGCACGAGGTTAGTGTTCCAACTCGCCGGGTTCTCATTGAAGCTCGGCTTCGTCGGCATATGGTTCCATACACGAAGGCTATTGTTGCAACTGATGCCATCGAAATTCATGCGCGAGATTTGCTCAACGGGCAATCGAGGAGTGGAAATGACACGATTAGTAGCTTGCCATTTTTGACTGAACCAAGAAATCGTGTTGAAAGCACACAAGTATACGGTGTCAAGTTCGATGGAGCCAGCGATGCGATACGGCTTGCAGACAGTGATATCAGGGCCGACACTCTCATAGTTACTATTGAGAGCGTCAGTCAAATGGCACTAGCTAAGAAAACTGGCACTGGAAATATTATAGCAGAAGTTTTTTTACTCTCGAGTGACTTCGATCATCAAAAACAAGCCGAGCAAATGCAAAGGACTCCATTCGGGTTAACTCTTTCACCACAAGGCGAAATCCTCAAAGACTGCAATGGGAAGAAGTTTCCTGAAAGCTCCAGCCTCTTGCTCGTAAAGGCCCCAGGCGCAGTCACTTGGACGAAGGGAAACTCATCTTCTCAGGTTGTGGTGCAATATCCTTCGATTGACCTGAATCGGGTTTCGGCAGTTCGAATCGTACTAAAAGACCAGGTCAGCAATACCAAGATTGGATCTGCAGATATCCGAATGGACGCGATGCAACCTTGCGACTTAATGTCTAATCAATCACGAAGCCAAGATACGGTCTACGATCATGTTGTGGGTCTTGTGCGTAAGGATGGCAGCTCGAACTTGATGCGTGTAGTGGGAAAAATGCATGTTTGCCTGAAGCGAAATCTTTGCTTTGCGAAGGAAGACAAAGTTCACGCAAAAAAACTTGTGCGAGAAGAAGACTTTTGGCACATTGATCCCGATGAGCTTTTGGCTACAACTCTAAAGCTTCGGTCACACAAATTCCTTCGCAGTATTTTCAATTCTGCCCGATCAAGTCAACAAGTGAAAACTGGAGGCGGTACCCCAATCGGCGACCCCATTGAACGAGAGCTCGAGCTTCGAAGCCTGATTAATATAGCGCTGATATCTGATACTATGACTGCTTTGAATCACTCGGCTTCGCCTGCAGCAAGTTCTCCAAGTACAAACTTGCTGAGCACCAGTGATTCTAAGCGCAATGTTCGTGATGGGTCATTATCTCCGATGAAGGTGGCTGTCGACCAAGTTAAGCAAACATTGGCGTACACAAAGGAGGTCTTGCAGGATACCGCTTTTGAATTGGGCATCAAGTCAAGCAGCCGTTTACCTTGGTCTGCAGAAGACCAGACAGCTGTCGAGCAACGCAAGCTGAGTGGAGAAGTGGTTACTGTTAAGAGTGACCTCGCAACCTCGACAGTGCGCCTGAGGCGAATTATTCAAAAACTCCAAAACCTGTATCAGTTTCGCCTTGTGCCGACTATACAGCGGTTGCATGAGCTTGATGCCAAGCCAGGACCTATCAATGTCGTGGAAGGAGAACTACTGCTTCAGTTCTTTGCAGAAGAAGTTGAAGATTTAGAGGTAGAGGACAAACGAGTGCAAGACCGCGTATATCAAAGGTTGCACTTGAGGCAAATCAAAGAGCTACTGTCTGATGTCATGCACGCTTCGTTGAAGGTTCAAATCAGCAAGGTGTTTGGATCTACTGAATCGCTCGTCGGTGTTGCTCATGTACCCTTCGTTGATCTGCTAGACCAGCAGATACATGACAATGAGTACGAGTTGATCCGAGCTACCTCCGGTGCAGCGTCTCCAAGCAGAGGCTACGATGGTGGGAGTACAGTGGCTCCACTAAGCACCATGCATAAGTCATGCCATACTAGAGTACGCCTCCAGTTGAGGTTGGTGTACTCAGAGTGCTCACTACTAGAACAAGCGGCTCAAGTGTACAAAGTACTCAAGGCAGACTATATTGTTCGGCACAAAGAGGCCAATGACCGAATCAACAGTGCGGTTGTTGTTGCCCAGCGCAAACGATGGCTACAGTTGCAGAAGGATCTAGAAGATCTCGTGGCTCAGTCCACTGGCAAGTTGCATTGGATCGATACTCCAGTTCTCCTGAGTCGAGTTCGCGACGTTTTCTTGGCCAAGAAGCCGAACAGCGACAAGGCAGACGAAGATATCGCACAATATGGAGTCGATCTAGCTGAGCAAGTTGAGAAGTACCGTGATGCTGTGGTCAAGGTTAATATGCGGTGGGTGAATCTTCAGCCAAAGCTTGAGGAATTAGTAGCTATTCAATATGCTGAAGCGATTGATGCACACCGAACCCCTATTCTCCTCGCGGAAATCGATTCAAGCGTGGAAGGGTTTGATATTGTTCTGTCAACAGCCCTCAAGCAGGTCAAAGAAAAATGGGAGATCCTAAGACTGGCATTGGAAGATCTGGTAGCTATGAAAGAGCGAAATAAGGTTCACCTTGAGCGCGCCAAAACTCACCTCGAGACTGTTCGGATGAAGTGCATCAAAGGTTTAAACCCTCGTTATGCAGAGGCGGTAGAAGCGGTTCAGTTCCGCAGGACTGCTATTGTGTGCAAAGGAGGCCCGCTGAGCGAATTACACCTGGCTTTACATCATGGACTCGATTGGCGGCGCACACACGAAATTTTACTGCTGCTCGAAGAACAATGTGAAGGGTACTCTAAAAAAGATGAGGAAGCATTCGAAATTGTGAGCGCAAGATGGAGTGAGGTGGAGCAGTGGCTATCTGATATGGTTGAAATGCAGGTTGGCCACAAAGTTGACTGCCAGAAGATGCCTCGGTTCCTCCGGATGCTGAATCTCGTCGACTACAAATCAGAGAAACTGAAGCCAAACGCACCTCATTTCCTCAAGGACAACACAAGTACGGAAACCGGCTCGAGATACTCTGGTTCCCCACATAAGTTAAGTAAGAGCGGGTCGTCAAGTAATCGACTACCTACAAGCATATCCGAAAGATTGCTTTGTGAGTCTCAAAACTCACAGGCTGTCGAAAATGACCCTGCGCAAGTTGAAGGGTTGGTTGAGTGGTATGCTGCAGAAGAAGCACGGCTTGAGCTCCGACGAATCCCGCATTATCGCATTCAATCAGATGCAGAAAATGCAGATTGGCTTCGCTATTCAAAAGACGGGAAGGACACCCGCCTTCTCATTTCGGAGGAGTCGATGGTGTTTACACCGCTGAACGTGCGAATGGCACTGGAAGACCGTGGAGTTATCAGGAAAACCTCAGCATTTGCGACGAGATCGTCGGAGCTAACTAGTACATTTAGTCCCACTGGCAGCAAGGCAACCAGAAGTTCTGAGCGCAGCACTGCGGCACATTCAACCGTCATCCCAAAAGAGGTCTTGGAGGAAATTGACGAGCTCGAAAGGGCCCTTGATAGCCGTTTTGATGGAGCCACACCTGTTTCGTCGAAGCCTAACTGGATTCTCTCGAACCCAGAACGAGTTGCAGAGCTCTTTTTTGTTATCGAGGATCTTGGTAAAACGGAGCTCCTGTGGAAGGTGAAGCATGCTGTGAACTCCAACACAGAGCTCAAAGTGCCTTCGACGAGGTCAAAACTGGTTGATGCACTTGAGATTCGTGGTCTGGAAGGTCACAAGAGCGTTTCCAGCCTTTTGGACTCGTTGAAACTGATGATACAGAAAGAAGAGCTCGCAAAGGCTGGAGTAAAGGTACCGCCGACAGCTCCATCTGTTGCAGTGGTCTCCCTTATGAAAAAGCATGGCATTCCCGATGTGTGTTTGCCAGACGATATCGTTGAACTACAGACTGAACTTCAAAAGAAGGGATTAGACCGTGTGGGGGATCCGGTCTACCTCCGGGGAATGCGCATTGGCACACAGATTCGGGCTGAGACAAATACTGCCGCAACAATGATTAACACCGGTTTGGGGGTACTCGATACTCAGATTGAGCTTCTCCGCAAGTATCTTTTGATTGAGGCTCTTCGGAAACGAAACTCGTTGGGTCGAACGTTCCCCGTTCCCTCTCACGTCCTTGGAAGTGACGTCACGGATGATCATCCATCCTACGGGGACCTGACAGAAGTTGATAGCAGCGGTGACTACATGATGTTGGTGGAGCGCTTCCAGCAATTGCTAATTCATGAGGCATACACAAAGCGCCTGGCGAGCTATGCTTCGCTTGATCGCTGCATGCGTGCTCTTGTTCGCGCTCAACGAGATCAAGTAGTGACGAAGGAAACTATTGCCCTAGCGTTGAGCGATCTCAAAAATCCACAGTATCGACTTCCACCGGAAGCATTTACACGGGAGGAGCTACTGGAAGCAGCAGCAGCTGGTAAAATCCGAACTCCCTCTGAAGACATTTTATCTCGATGTCCTGAGGGAAAGAACGCCAAGGCAATGGCATATTACGCTGCCGTAAGCTACGCTGCGTCAGTTTACCAGGAATCTACTAGTTTCAATGAGCGCGTCAACACTGCTACCATGCGATGCTTTGATTCATACCCTTTTGAGCTCCTTGATTCTGACGTGGCGGAGAGCGCATCTACTGGACTGGTTGTCCCTCGAGGACGTGCCAATTCTACTTTGAAGCAAGCAATGAATTGGCTGCTCGGTTCCGACGAGGATGCTGTAGCCTATTCACAACGCCATCTAACCGAGGCCCAAAGTCAGCGGTTACTCTGGGCATCGGCCGCTTTGACGCTCAAAAATCGATGGTTTCAGCGCGGGTACGGCTGGTGTGACATTCCTACGGCTGGAGTAGGCGTCAAGGTACTTTTGGATCGACTGCTTCTCTTCGAGGCAGCGAACAAGATGCATATGGTAAAGACAGAGGCGTTGTTGCGAGAAGTTGCAGACAAATGCATTCATCTACGCCAAAAAGAAGAAGCTGCATACATCGAACTGAGACGCCGCTACGACGAAAACTTCAAAAGACTGGAGGATTTGGTGGTGCAAGCCGAAGGCTGCCTCGACAACCGTAAGCTGCATTCAGAGGAAACACCAGCTCTTCTTTATGCTATCGATCAATTGTGTGTTGTGCCGAACGGATTGAGTGCTCGTCACCAACAAGCCCACCATGTCGTCGCATCTCGCTGGGAGCCTCAACGAAAGAGGCTAGAAGAGCTCGTGAAGATGCACAAGGAGGGCACTTTCAGTGTGCACCGTACCCCCGAGCTGTTGACCGCTATGGAGTATCACACTGAGGGTTTGGCCGGGACAGCTGCAGTGAACGAAACCTATGGAGCAGTGCCTGTGGGTACCATGGAGAGTGACAACCAAGAGCACGACGAGATGCGAAAGCCCAAGTTGGATGAGATCCGACGCGGCCAACGCAAGGCGTCCACCCAAGATATGTCGGGCCAAACTGGAGAAGATGCAGGCGAAACAATTACTGATCTGCACTCGCTTATGCATTCTCCGTCACAGCGTTTGTTACCTCTTTCTCCACGTGAAAAGCAAATGAGCTGGAAAGTGGTGACAACTCCTGCCGCAGCCACAACTTCTTCTCCCGCAAAATCTCCCATCAAGCAAGGGGTTCAGATTGAGACAAAAGTCGCCCCGACGACTGGAAGCCCACGGCGGAAATCGTCGTTAGGTGACGAGTTGAAGGAGTTACTGTCGTCCCCAACCAAATGGCTGATTGGAACAGAAGAAGTGCCCGCGCGAATACGCCCGGAAGAATTCTTCCCAATTGGTCTTGGGCTCGAAGATACGGCGAAGACTATGTAGTTATCGTTCATGTTTTATTTTCTAAGCACAGGAAATGCATTGATTCAATGAATCTCAACAATGTTGCGGATACTAATTAGTGCTCCTCCAACTCTCGAGCTGTTGGTATCGCCTACGTAAATGACACCAAGTATTCCAATAACGGCCAGAGAAGTGATTGAATACCTTTAGTGGTTCTAGTGAATGACAAAAGGCTGCTCATGCCCGCTGCACACGCAGCTCGCGGTTGAGATAGTACCCAGACTTGTGCAAATATGTTGGTGGAAGTTCTACCATGCGGCTCTGCTCAGACACCTACAATACGGTTTCGCGAGTTTATCACGTCGGTTCAAACACAGGAAGCAACGGGAAATATGTTCACGTACCTTTGCAGAGTATGCCTCAAAGTCATCTTCAGTCATCGGACCATAAAGCAGGCTCCACTTGCCGTCTACGAGGATGAAATAATATCGCTCATTCTCTCCATGCTCATACCAACCCTCTTCGCCCTGTACGGTTCCTGGGCACGCATTTAGAATACCGCTCGAGTTCTTGGTGGATCTCTCAGTCTTCTTTCCGCCACCTAAGAAAGATCGCATTTTGTCGCCAATCTGTTTGCCGAATGTCGTCTTACCGCCTTTTTGAGCAGCAACAGATGACTCAGTGCGGCTTTCATCATCCTTACGAGCTGAGTCCTTGTTTTTGGATCGAGAGCTTGTGTCGTAATTTCCTCGTTCAGACGCATCTTTGTTACCTGAGTTGCCTGTGGCGGTCGTACCTCCTGCCGCTGTATTTGCACCATGGTTGGAGCTATTGTGTCCTTCATTGACATGATCAGATATCTCTTCAGACCGTTGTGATCCTTTGCCTGCAGAGCGGGACTTTCCTTGCACATCCAGTTGCGATATTGCTTTTTCAGCATCTTTGACTTGTGCATCCACAGCTTGCTTCTTGTCTGAAACGGACCCCACAGTTGAAAGCGTGGCATTTTCGGCAGCTTCCTTTTTATTTGATTTGCGAGCGGATTTTGCTCCATTGTCTTCGGGTTCAGAGTCGTCGCTACCACCACGATGACGATTTTTGCGGCTGCGTCGTGGTGACCGCCGCTTTTGATCGCTCTCTTCATCCTCGTCTTCACTGGAAACTCGTCGGTGGCGCCGGCGACGGCGTCGACGATGACTTGCGTCCGAATCCTCGGATGGGCTAGAGTACGAATCGCTATCGCTGCGTCGGTGTCGATGTCGACGAGACTTTTTACCCCGACGAGACCTGCTTCCACCTTCGTCGTCACTTTCACTCGATTCACTGCTGTATCTACCGCGACGCTTTTTTTCGCGTCTACGACTACTTCTTTTCGCTTTTTCCGCGTCATCCGGAACCTCTTTCTCTGCTCTTCGGCTAGTAGCTGGCGCTTCATCCTGTAAATCATCTTCGTCGTCGCGTCGATGCTTCCGATGCTTCTTTTTGCTCTTTCGAGGAGAGTCTCCTCCGACGCTCTCTTCTACTGCAGCTCTCGGTGTAACTTTGGCCAGGGATCGGGACGATGTGGTCGTGTCAGCCACTTCATCGGCGTCACTATTTTTTTCCTTGCCTCGCTTCTCTCTGTCACGCTCTTTCTCCTTCTTCTTTTTCTTCTTCTTCTTGTCAGACCGCGGGGTTTCTGTGTCATTTCCGCCATCACGTGCAGTAGCTCCCCCATCCCCAGTGCTTTCGTCGAGAAATTCGAGATACGAAGACGGGACATATCCTATTTGGTCTGCAAACTCACACTTGAGATATCCTGTGCGCTTAGAAGAGAGAACGCGCACAACATCTCCAGTTTTCAGCGACAATTCCTCTTCGCCCGAAACTTTTCGATCCCGCACAACTCTCGCAACGGTCCCAGAGCTATCTTCGCAATCGACTTTCTTCGTTGTCATGGTTCGTGCTGAGTTTTGGTGCGTTGAAGCACTCCTACTCGTCGCAGGAGGGGACGCCCGGGAGATACCCACGTCACCCTCGCTATTGTCATTGTAGAAATTCCCCCCTCCGTTGCCAGACCCTAGCGGTGTGTTGGCGTACGCGTCGATTGAGTCGTCAGTCAGTCCTTGTACTTGACGGACAGCCTGCTTGGGCCGCGTCGTGAGTGCTGGGAGCATGTAGTCTCTACCCCTCGCTCAGCTTGCTGGATGTCACCCCGCCAATGCCGGGTTGGCGGTGCGCCGACTGCGGTTTCCAAACGTGCTTGGGACGCGCGAGACAGCTAACGCAAGCGAAAATAGCACGAACGTTGAGGAAGGACTCTGACGCGAGACTCACACGGTTCGTGCCCGAATTGGATATGTGCTCGCCACGAATAGACAGACAAGAGCACCAAACACCGCCTGTCACTGACGAAACCAAGCATCTGGGGCTCCCTTCCCTCCCGACAAGATCGCCGATAGAGTGTCGCTGTAGTTGAGCGTCAGTCAACGCAAAATACGATCGCACTTGAAGCCCTGACGCTCGATCGGCGCGTTCGTCTCGTTCGGCCCGGCCGACAGCCAAACAGCCAACCGCGCTCAAGTTGAAGTGCTCACTCATGGCTACACTGCCAGTCCGCTCCCTCCGCCTCTTTCTGTAAATTCGTCGAACCTTCCTACGTCCCGTATCAAATAGTCCAATCTCCCCTCCATCCAATGTATTCCCCACCGTTTATATCGGACCGCGGCCGCACCTGCTCGTGGCCATTGCCGGCCGGTTGACCACCATGGCGAGGGCTGCTGGTCGCCGCCGCTTCCGCGCGCTCTGCACGCCGTCGGGCGCGTCGCTGGCGCTCGGAACGGAGTGCGACGCGGCGCTAAACTGCGCGGGCGTCGCGCTGGTGCGCGTTTTCCGCGGGCGCGCGAGCGTCTGGGGCTTCCAGCTGCGCCTCGGCGCGTACGTGGCGCTGCACTCGCCAAAGTGGAGCGACCTGCTGGTGCTGAGGGCCGAGGGCGACGGCGCGGGGGCGGACGACGCGTTCGCGAGGTTCAGCAGCTCCACGGCCGAGCTGCTGCGGCTCACGGAGCCCGAGATCGCGGCCACGCTGCTCGCGGACGAGCAGGCCGCGATGGACGAGGAGCACGCGGTCGACGACCTCGCGGCGGAGCTGGCGGCCGAGTTCCCCGTCGTGCTCATCTTCCGGGCGCTGCCGGTGACGTTCGGCAACGTGCTGAGCTTCTTTGAGCCAAGTGGGAAGGCGGAGAGCGCCGACGGACGGCCTGGAAGCGCGTCGAGACAAGTGCCGCTGGTACTGCCCGGGTTCAAGATGATCATCCCAAAGTACAACCAGCCCGAGTGGAGGGAGGCTGCCGAGGGCTGGGAGAAGGGCAACGTGCCGAACGCAGCGACTGCGCTCGTGAACCACGCGTGGAAGTCGCCGGAGCGCGTGTTCGCCGAGTTTGCCGTGCTCGACTCGCTGCGCGTGCTGCAGCTCACGGATGCGTGGCAGGCCACCGCAGACACCATTGAGAAGAGTGTCCTCCTACAGAAAGATGGAGCGGGAGAGTCTCAAAGGATTGTCGTTTGTGGTGCAAAGGGTGTGGGCAAGTCGACGTACTGCCGGTACCTCGTCAATCGACTACTCTCCCACTTCCCAGTTATCGCTTTCCTCGACACGGACCTCGGGCAGTCGGAGCTCACGCCACCAGGCATGGTGTCTTTGCATGCGATCGTGTCACCTCTGCTTGGACCTGGATTTACGCACATGCGTAAGCCACTTCGTTCCTTCTTTTGTGGTGCGACCAACCCTGGCAACGACCCGCTGTACTACATGCGAGCCGTCAAGAGTCTTCTTCGCTTGTACGAGTCTAAGGCGGAGTTGTCGTCCGTGCCGCTAGTCGTCAATACAGACGGCTGGATCAAGAGCATGGGCCATGATTTGCTCTGCCATGTCATCCAAGAATCCCGCCCCACGCACCTTGTGCAGCTGCTTGCCGTCACCAAGAACAAGCAGTTTGGGGTCCCTTCTGAAGATGGCAATGGGCATTCCTGGCAAGTGCATCAGGTTGCTCCTTGGGATCCAACCGGGACGGCACAGTCCGCGCGAAGCGCTAAGGAAGCTCGCCTATCTCGGTTGCACACGTACTTCCTGTCCCAAAGCGTGGCGGCTCGGTTCGGAGACGCGTCAGGATCTCCTCCCAGTGGCATACCCCGCTCTCGACTCCAAAATCTTCATGTTCTCTCAGAGAAGAACCGGCTTGACAAGGAGATTGCGCTCGCTTACGCTCAACTCACGCCGTTCGCAGTCTCGTTCGATGCAGTGGATATCTCCTTTTCAGGTTCATCTGTGCCTCCAAGTCAACTACTCTGGTCGCTCAATGCGTCGATTGTTGGACTCTGCGTGAATCCATCGCGGTCAGACCCAACACAAAACGACGAAGATGAAAAGCGTCCGCCTCGGATCGTGATTGGCCACGTGCACGCACCGTGCCTTGGTGTGGGTATCGTGCGAGCTGTCGATGCTGCTCGGCGGTTGCTTTTCGTCCTCACTCCGCTGCCGCTTGAGTCTGTCAAGCGTGTTAACCTTTTGGTTCGCAGCAGTCTCTCGATTGAATCGCTGTTGCTTGGTGGAGCTGATGCCAAACCCGACGCGAGTGCTGCAAACGTGGACGCACTTCCTGGCCAGACGCCTTATGTAGTTACCGACGTTGTGGATCCCAAGGGCACCGGATCAGCAGTCATGCAGAGTCGCAACAACATCAAGCGAAAGCGGGACAAGTAGATGGGATATTGTATGGTTATTAGTGGGGCAATAGACGACATCGATCTCTGCTAGAAATCGCTTCACGATCTCATCGACTGACGACGCAATACTCGCTCCGTCGCCTAGCGTCTTGCAGCACGGCATCACACTCATCCGCGTCTTCTTCGTCGAACCAAAGGCCAGTCGAAAACAGCCTGTGGTCGAAATCCTCTCCATAGTCGTTCTCACCACTTCCGGTCAATCCTCGTAATGGAGCAGCTCGATCGCCGCCATGCACGCTGAAGGGGCCAGCATGACGATGTGGTTTGACTTTCACTTGTAGCAGAGAGAAGCTTGACAGCCCAATCGCCTTCTCGCGCAGCGACAGTAGCGCTCCTGCGGCTCCCAGCGCACATGCCGCAACTTGGATGGCCCACACTTTCATCACTGGCTGGTATCTGTACGTGAGCTGGACACGGTCGATTGTGATATGCGCGACGCTTGAACGCCGAAAGATCGCGAAGGATCCACGTCACGAAGATCTGGTCTGTAGAAAATCAAAATGTCGTGCGTGGCAGATGGCCAAAACCAAAGGAGACTCAAAGCAAAACCAATCGACAGACTATCGATAACAACTCGAGCGCAGGCTTGAACGATCCATTACACTATGGCTGCGGGCCGATCGCCCGCTGTCATCTCTCTACCTATGCCCTGCCGCTGCGCTTCACTCGCGAAACGAAAAGTCCTTGTCGGCCGCCTCGGCATGGGGAGTTGCGATCGCACCCATGTGGTAGTCACCGCACGAGACCCTGCACAACATCAACACATCCAATGTACGTCAGAGCCTAAGCTGGCAAGAGAGACACAACTCTCGAACGCAAAACGTACGAGGTGACGTTGATGTGGGTAAACGCCTGGACTTGAAGCGGCTGAAGCTGGTTCTTGCGGTCTCCGTGTCCGAGGCAGTTGGAGCTGCCCTTGCCGAAAGTAAACACCTTGCCATCCTCTGACAGACCAACGGTGTACTGCCGGCCGCACGCGACCTGCACAATCCGCTCGTCGCTGAGCGCTGTCATCTCGTGCGGCTCGATCCAGATCTTGGAGCCCCACATGTACAGGCGGCCGTCCTCTGTCACCGCCGCGGCGTGGTCGTAACCTGCCGAGAGCTGCTTGACGCGAATACCGCTGAACGCCTCCACGAGAGTCGGGATTGCTTCCATGTTGTAGACATCCATGGCGAGACCTCCTCCAACACCAAGCTGGTTCTCTGTATCGTCAATCCATTGTGTACGTTAGTCATGAGGCCAGGTTGATTGAATGCGGCGTGATAAATTCGACGTACGGCTGTTGCCACCCCATCCGTAGACATCGCCCTCGCTGGTGATAGCGAAAGAGAAGTCCCGGCCAGCAGCGATGGAGACCACATCGTCCTCCGCAAAAAACTCGACCGGCTCGGGTACTTCGCACGTGTCCGTCTCACCGTTTCCAAGACGTCCGTACTCGCCGTTGCCCCACGCCCAGACCTCACCGTCGGTGGTGAGCGCAACCGTGTGGAACTCTCCGCACTCGACCGTGGCGATAGGCACGCCCTGGTCCACGAGCGTGGTGACGAGCCGCGGAGTGGGCTCGTCCTTGCCGCCAACGTGTCCAAGACCGCCGGCGCCCTTCATGGTGGAGCCACCCCATCCCCACGAGTAGATCTTGCCGTCGCTGTCGACCGCGGCCGTGTAGTAGTCGGCGCACGACACGTCGACGATGCGCACGCCCTTGAAGGCCTCCACGAGCCGCGGGAGCGGCTCCACATCCGCCGTGCCCGGGCCCAGCCCGAGCTTGTTGTACTCGTTCGAGCCCCACATGTACAGCCGTCCGTCCTCATCAACTGCTCCACCAGTAGTCGTTCGTCACACATTTTCCCGAAGCAAATCCAGCAAACTCCGCCATCGCCTCGGCCACGTACTAGCCGCGCTGTGTGTGGCGCCGAACTCCAGGTGCTTGATCGCCTTGCCCTCGAACGCCTCCAGCAGCCGCGGCGCCAGCTCCTCGTACGAGTTGCGCAGCCCCGACTTGACGAACGCGCCGTGGCCGAGCTGCCCCAGCGAGCCCGCGCCCCACGTGAAAACTGCGCGCCACACGGCCGTCAGCCGCCGCCCGCGACCACCGAAACGTCCACACCGCCGCCCGCACCGCTCGACTGCAGCGAGGAGAGAGCGCGCGCGCCCACCGGCCGCCGCAGAGCGCGCAGCGCGCGCACCAGCACCATGCTCGCCCTGGATCCGCCGCCGATATTATGGGTGGCGCCGCCTGTCGCCGCGTCACTGACGCGCGGGTCCCCCGCTTGAGTGACGTTTTCGGGAAAGGCAACCACCACCATGATGGAGACGACGAGCGGCAACGCGTTCGCGGCCGACGCGCGGACGCTGCTGAGCTCCGACGGCCAGCAGGTCATGATGCAGTGGGAGAGGAGGTACATGGAGCGCTGCGCGGACGCGCTGGGCGTGCGCGCGGGCGTCGACCGCGTGCTGGAGATTGGATTCGGGCTCGCGCTCTCGGCCGCGCGCATCCAGCGGCGGCGGCCGCGCTCGCACACGATCGTCGAGTGCGACGCCGCGGTGCTGGAGCGCGCAGAGGCTTTTGCGAGGCAGCACCGAGGCGTCGAGGTGGTCCGCGGGCTGTGGCAGCAGGCGCTCCCGGCGCTGGGCGAGTTCGACTGCGTCTTCTTCGACGACTTCCCGCTGCCGGAGGTCGAGGCACGGCTTGGTGACAAGGGCGCGGCGTCCACGGCTGGGAGGTCCAGGTGGCACGACTTTCTGGACGTCGCGCTGCTCCATGTGGCCCAAGGAGCGCGCATCACCGGGTATTTGGCCAGGGATGTGGACTTGAGGAGACCAGGGTGCTCGGTGGAAGTGACCAAGATGGAGGTGCAGCCGTCGGCAGACTGCAAGTACTTTCCCTACGACACGGCGCTCGTACCGGTCATCACGGTGTTGGATGTGGTCGCGGCGCGACAGCCAGTTGTGCTCCACCCACAGCAGCTCAAACCATTGTCGTTGGCACCTTCTCGACGCTCCAAGCGGTTCGTTGACGCCTTCATGAAGGCGCGCGAGGCGCGAGACGAGCTTGAGGGCGTTGACAGCTTGGTATTTGCCGACTACGACGAGTTGGGCGGCAAGGCAAGTACATCCAGTGGCAAGGAGAGCGGTGCCAACGAGTCGAGTCAAGACGACAAACCAGCTCGATACGCCGACGCCGACTCTCGCAAGTCTTTCCTACAGTCGTTACGAGATGCCAAAGCCCGCAAGCAGCAGTCTCCAGACACCTCCAGCCCGCAGCCCACGCCGAGTCTTTCATGACCAACCGCCACCTTCAACTCATCCCATCACCTCGGTCATGTGGCAGATTCACTCGGACACGCGCCTCCGCGGTGTTCGAGGTCGCGACGTGATCTCTCTCATCCTCAAAGTGTCCCACCGCGCGTACTTGAGAATCTTGGGGCATCATGGCGCCACCAGGCAGCCGTTCCCGCGACTTCTTCTCGCGCCAGCACTCGCGCTCCCGCTCCCGCTCGCCTCCACGCCCACTGGTGTTCGATGCACTACCGTCCGCGCGACTCCAGCGCTTCGAGTCGCCCCCGCGCTTCAGCCAGCCGCCACCAATGCGTTTCGGGTCTCGTCGGCGCTTCGAGCAGCCTCCGCGCTTCGAGTCGCCACCCGAGCGCTTCGAGTCTCCTCCGTTCGACCCGTCGCCGCGCTTTGAGCACGAGCGGCGCTTCTCGCAGCCGCGACCGGACGCGCTGCTGCTCCCGCGGACGTTTTCGCCGCCGCAAGCGCCGTGTGCTGTGCATTATCTCCCGCGGCAGCCAGCACCTCACTCGCGCTCTTCTCCAAGACGATTGTCCCCGCCGCGCTTTCGCTCTCCTCAACCGCATTCACCTCCCCGACGCGTGTCAGCACCGCGGTTTCAATCTCCACCCCGAAGTTTGTCACCGCCGCGATCTCACTCTCCTCCTCGGCGACATTCACCTCCAAGGTCGCGATCTCCTCCTCGACGTCTGTCTTCACCACGCGCTAGATCACCAGTTTCACGCTCTCGAGGGCCAAAAGTAAGCGCTAACCAAGCCAAGTACTTGGATGCCATGGATAAGGAGAAGAGTCACAAGAAGCCGTCGGACCTGCTGGCGCGCCGAGTGATGACACTCTCGACCTTTATCAATGAGCTGACGGATAAAGACGGCAAGCTGCTGCCGCCGAGTGAGCGCAAGAGCGGTCTCGACGCCCCCATTCCGGTTCCGCTTCGACACGGCGAAACACCCCGGGAGTACGAAGTCCAATTCGTCGAGTGGCTGAGCAGGAACAGAAACACGAATATCGAAGAGTTGCAGAAAATGCCGATGAAGGAACGTTTGGCTCGCTACTCGTTCGCGTTCTCAAGGTTACCTAAAGCAGCGTGGATTCGGCCAAGCAGTTCCAAAACAGCGAAAGTAGATCGACCGCGAATCGAAGGAACGATAAAAGATAGAGAGATGCCGCCGAGGCCCAAGCCGATTCCAAAAAGACCTCGATCGGCAGACTCCCACAAGCAGTCATCAGTAAGCGATACAACTCGGCATGAGGTCAAGCGAGCGCGCACAGAGTCGACAAACGATCCGAGGGCACAACCCAGCAACAAGTCTGCAACAAGATCAGCAACTACTATGGGTTGTAGACCAGACAAGACCCCTTCAGCCGATGCTGGGCAACACAATCAATCTGTTTCGCCATCACAACTGACCGAATCAACAACCAACTCACCTCTTGCGGACAGTGCTGATAAACAGTCCGAGTTTGGAGATATTACCCCAGACGACGCTCAACAGCCTCCATCACAAAAGGATATCAAAGAGCACCCAAACACCCCAAAATCCACGAACAACGAACAGTCCAATATGCAGAAAAATAACAAGCAGGACAGCATTCACGGCGAATCGCGTGCATCAGTGACCCCTCCGCCCTCCGCGCATAGAGACGAACCCATCCCATTATGGGCGATGAAACTCTTCCTTCGCGTGGAGGACCTTGAAAAAGAGGTTCAGCAGCTTCGACAGCAGCTTCAAACCTCGAGCAAACCTGTTGGCAACGACAGTTCAATTGGTAGTCCAAACAAGGACTCTGTCAACAGTTCGAAGATGTCAAGGTCGGAGTGTGAAGTCACAGGTGGCAAGGAATCAAAGTGCTTGCGCTTCGAAAAGGACTTCCTTGACATCAACGACGAAATCTTACTCAACACAAGAGCAGTGGATGAATCTGAGATGCTGGTCCACGACCTCATGGAAACGGAACCGCAGCAGGCTCAGGAACTGCAGAGCCAGATTGTGGAAATGCGAGAGGCCATCGAAGCTGAAAGTTCCAAGCGTGATGCAGCTCTTGCACGCCTGATTGTTGAGACTTGGGGTGGCAAAATGGAGGAGTTTCCAACGCGTAAGTCAGGTTCGGCAAAGCACGAGTCTTCGTCAAGCGAGAGCAAGAGGTCGACCTCAAGTCTCCAGCACGCAGCTCATGTGAGGTGCCAAGCGTTGTGGTCCAAGCTGAAGCTGCAAGATCGTGCTATCGCAACCTACGGGCGTGCACCAATTGGTGAGGACGACGAGCAGGAGAAGGAAAAGTTGTCACTGTACGCCGAGGCTCAAGCAGCTCGTGAACAAACGCGTCGAGAGCTGGAGGCTGAGTACTCGGAACTGTATTGCTCGAGCGAACGGGTCCGTGGCTTTGTGTCCGAGCTGCTCGAGCCCGCCACGTGATTGCGGCATAAGATCTAGACACTTTCACTGCGACCTGGACAGGATTCAACAGCCATGTAAATGACTCATTGCCAATGATTCATAGAGTGATCAACTGCCAGCATCAATGCGAGCTCTTCATAAGTGACACTTCTACCCGACTAAGCAAACTTCAACATCTATACTCTGTCTGTTTTTGAACGTGAAACTCACGTTATCTACCACTTCATGTCCGCTTGGAAGCGGCCCATCCGCGCCTTTTGCCACTTCCAGACGAGATTCGCAAGTAAATGGACCTTCGCCACCCATCAGTCTCTCCCCAGCGCTCTCCGCCGCGCCGAAGCTCACGAGCGCCTGTCTCACTGACCTTCCGCTGTGATCCGCGCCTGCTGGAGCGATCTGCAGCCTTCCAGCCGCGACCATCGCCTCCTTCGCACCTCCAGCCGAGTTTCCCGGCCAGCAGAGCGCAAAATCTCGTTGACAACAGGCCGGGGCTATTAGCGCGGCGCGTGCTGACGCTCGAAGCCTTCACAGCTGAGATTATGAATGCCAACGGAATGCAGAATAAGCATCACGGGAAGCCGATCCCGGTGCCGTTGCAGCCAGGCGAGAGCGTGGGAGATTACGAGCGGCGGTTTTTCGAGTGGCTCCATACCAAGAAAGCGCGCATTGACACCGCCAGCAAGGAGCGTATCCTCCGGTTCCAGTTTGCCTACTCAAGACTTCCGTACTCGGCAGGGAAGCAGATGCCGAAGACATCAGTGCATGTCGACTCGCCCGGCAAGTACGGTGGTACAGCCAACAAGTTCGGCGATGCGCACAGCAAGAACGTTGAAGCCCATTCCTACAGCAAGTATGGAATTGCTCACAGCAACTACGGCGAAGTGTCAACCGGATATGCCGAGACGCACATGAAGTATGATGAAGCATACAGCAATTGCAGCGATGTAAAGGTACCACTGAAGTTAGCTCGTGCGCTGTCGTTGAAGCGAAAGTTGGCGAATACGCAGGAGCTGCGCACAGAGGCTGTTGAAATGAAGCGGAAACGTCGTGTGCCTCGCGATCCGAGACTGCGATCAGAGGATCGAGTGCATGCGAGTGAGACCGCAATTAACGAAGAGGCACCAGCACGAAAAACGGCACACATACCGACAACAACCTCGAACTCTCCTAGAGAGGAGCCTTTGACATTTACTCGCGTCTCCCAAGTACCACCCATAATGCAAGCCGAAACTGCAGCACTTTGCGCAGGTGCAGAAGTGCTCCCCAATGCTGCTAGTCGAGGTCATTTGCAAGACGCCTCGAAGAAAATACCACCGACTCAAGACTCTTTGGCAGGAACAAGTGGCCAAGACGTGTCTAGGCTAGCTCGAGGGGAATTGACCGTGTCTTCGAAGCAGACTCTACTAACTCAAGAGGAAGACGACCCGAATGTACTACCAAACCGTGTAACGCTGCCAACAAAAGCACACCAGGTAGCGGCATCAACTTTTGCTACAGCCAGTCGAAACCCGGAGGTCGTTGCGCTGCGACAATCCTCAGCACATGAGCAAACACAAACAGGATCGCTGACGTTTTCTCCAAACTTCTCAACAGAACAGACGGACCTGATAGCCCAGCCAAGCGCGCAATCCCTAACGCCTAGTGAAAATATCGATACCACACAGCAAGAGAAGATCGAGTGTGTAAAGCAGCCACCACAGTCATGGACTCAAAACTTGGCAGGGTCAAAGTTACCACCGTTTCCAGCAGTGGCAACTGAAAAGCAATTGGATTCCCCTCTGACTAGTGGACTGCCACAGCAGGACAATATCGACTGTCCCAACAACGTCATAGCCGATACCCACACAGGCTATGACCAAGTCATTCCGTCATGGGCACAAGCTTTAGTGCAACGAGTCGAGAGTCTTGAGGAGGAGGTAAAGCAATTGCGCCAAGAGCTTGCTGCAAGCACGAAAGCAGGGGTTGCTTCCATTGGTATGTCGGAAAGTAATGGAGTTCAGCAGGAAATCACCACCGAAGGCGGCGAAGTTGAGCAGGATTGTGAGCGCAAACGGCTCGAAACAGACTTTCTCGACGCAAACGATGAAATCCTACTCAACGACCGAGCTGTCAACGAATCCGAGGTGCTCGTACTTGATCTCATGGGAACTCAACCGCAGCAAGCCCAAGAACTCCAGAGTCAAATTGAAGAGATGCGTGTCGCTATTGCAGCCGAAAGCGCGAAGCGTGACGCTGCGCTTGCGAATCTGATCGCTTATTCTTGGGGGGACAAGATGCAAGAGTTCCGAGAGCTAGCACATGTCAGCCAGCTGGAAAATGTGCCCGCTACCACTTTGTCGAGCCCTCCCACCCAGCAAGCAAGCCATATCAAATGTCAAGCATTGTGGTCGAAGCTCAAGCTGCAGAATCGTGCTGTAGCCACTCATTTTCGCGCAACCGCGAGTGAGGATGGAGAGCAGAAAAAACAGCGACTGTCCTTGCTGCTCGATGCAAAGGCAGTTCGCGAGCAAACGCGTCGAGAGCTGGAAGCTGAGTACGTGGCGCTTTTTCACTCGAGTGAACGAGTCCGCAACTTGGTGGCGCAGTTGAGAGCCCAACAGCCGTGAAAACAGTCGTCGTTAGTGAGAACGCGGACAGCAATTGATTGCGATGAGCTCATTGAATTTAAATATTGAAGCGCCGCGATCTGCCAAACTATGCCTGGCGATCGCTGGCTGCAGCTACCCGTGCCTAATAAATAATCGCCTTCAGTCGGCGCCTGCCATCACCTAGTTCCACCGCTGCTCCCACTGCCGCTGCCACTGCTGACACTACCTGAAATGAACCTGTCCTTGACGTATGGGTAGTAGACGAGCACGGCGACCATGAACAGCGCGACGCGCTCGAGCACGCCGGCAGCACGGCTCTTGTCAGAGAGAAAGAATGCTGTGGTGCTCACGTTGGCCAACTTCTTGACTGCAGATACCCACAGCCGAGCCCACTGGCCGATGCCAACAGCGAGTAGCAGCACGAGCACCTCGACGGCGTTGAAGACACTCGCACCCATGACGACGCGCGCAACACCTAAAGTGAGAGCTGCGCAGCACCAGGCGACGAAGGCTGCATCGAGGTCACGCGTCCCGTTGTCTGTCTTGGCTAGCAGAGGCCGGGTTCGGCCGCAGCGTGGGAGGCCGATCCAAGGCACGGCGTGGGCCAGCGCGTCGCCCATGTCGGTGGCCGTGAGCACGAGGATGAAGAGCGCGATCTGCTGTCGGTACTGGTCGGTGGCGGGCGATCGGTCGATAGCATCTGCGGCCGTGACGAGCGGCGCTGCGAGGCACAGCAGGCCGAGCACGTCGCCGAGCACGAGCAGCAGCGAGAGCATCACGCGGCGGCTCGTGATGACGCGGAAGACGATGACCGCGCATGCGCCGACGAGCGAGATGTATAGCGAGTCGACGAGCTGGTCGTCGGCGAGCAGCGTCACGCGGAAGCGCAGGTAGGCGTTCATGGCGGCGGCGAGCACCGTCCCCTGGTACACGACGAGCACGAATCCGTCGCCTGGCGTCGGCGCCAGCGCGCCGGTGGCTGCGCTCACGGCCGCGGCCTCGCACGTGGCGGCGACGACCATGATCCACGGCGAGTCGTCGGACGAGAAGGCCTCGCTCGCCAGCCAGTACGCCGCGGCGACGCCAATCCCGGCGGCCGCGACCATCCCGATGGCCGTCGGCACTGCCCAGCAGCCGCAGAAGCCTCTCCAGCGCGCGATCCTCTCGATGGCGAAGGTCGAGGGGCGCTGCGCCGCCGCGAGCCGCGCCGCGTACGGCAGCGTCTGCGCGCCTCCGACGCCTGGTGACGGCGCGAGCGGCGCCGCCATGTCGTCGACGTCGAGCCGAAGGTCCCGCGGGTTGCCCGCCGCGCGGATGCAGCGCGCGGGCGGCTCCGAGTCGTCGTCCAGCGCCAGCAGCAGCCGCTGGCGCACGCGGAACATGAGCCAGCTCCACTCGAGCGCGGCGAGCGCGAGCAGCAGCTGGCCGAGGAAGAGCAGCGCGTAGACGAGCGCCAGCTCCACGAGCAGCAGCGCGGCCAGCGGCAGCACCAGGAAGGACAGCGCGGGCCACAGCGTCGAGCTGAGACGGGCGGACAGCGCGCGGTGCAGCGGCGGCAGCGGCGGCAGCAGCGGCGGCGTCATGACCACCAGCGGCCCGGAGCGCTCCATGTCGGCGCGGAGACTGCGCTTTAGTATGGAGAAAGGGGGGGCGGGCGATGATTAACCGGCAGGCTGGGGGGGAGCATACTGGAGACAAGTCAACGGCGTTTCGGCGCGGGGGCGACCAGGCGGCCAGAGGGCAAGGGGAGATGACGGTTGGAAACGAGGTTTCCACCAATGGGAGAACGGGATGAGGAGAAGTTTCGACCAATCAAGGAGAGAGGCGGGACTGACTCCTTGGATTTAGAGAGTGGTTTTAGAGAGGGATAGGGAAGTGAGACATGAAAAACGGTAATCTGCGATGGATTGCGCTAATGTTGTCACCTAGCCCACGCGATTCAGTGCCGCGCATACTGTCACAACCGGAGTGCATTAACCTTCGACTCTTGCCAAAAAGAGACAACACAACTCAGTATTCCATGAAACCATATATACACCCGCTCTGTCAGCTTCCTCGTCCTACTGCACTGTCCACTTGTACCGTACACCGTACCGTAGATCCTCCCCGCCATCATTTTAATCTCCGCACCAACCTGCTGCTGCAGTCGCGATTAAAAAGGCAACGCCGCCCCAAAGCCCCGGGGCCGACGGCCCATGCATGGTTGCGCCTCGCCGGCCAGCGTCCACACGGCGGCCGCGGCTGCGGATGCGGATGCGGATGCGGCCACTGCGGCCGTCCACAGGTCCCGCGCGTCCGCGTCCGCGTCCACAGAGCGGCCGCGTCGTCCGTCCGCGGCCGACAGGTCCACCGTGTGGCCCGCGGCGTTGGACGCGTCCGCAGTGTGGACGCGCCGCCCGGCGTCCCCGGACTGCGTCCACGCTCTCCCGTCCCCGACCGGGCTGCGAGCCTCGTCGTCCACAGTGGGGACGATCGCGGCCGCGTTCCTGGCGCTCGCGGCCGCCGTTGGAGCCGTACAGGCCGGGAGACCCTACTTCCTGCTGCCAGTCGTCCAGGCCGCCGTCTCGCTCGGAGGGCTGCAGCTCGCGTGGCTCTGCTTCCGCATCCGCGCGCGGCTGGTGCTCGCGTTGGGCGAGCCCGCGATGTCAGCATTCACTCCTCCGTCCGCGGTCACAGCCTCAGCATCGTCCACAGCGTCCACAACGATCCGCATCCTCCAAGGCTACAGCCACTCGCTCCAAACGCGGATGCGACCACGGGGCTTCGCCATCCACAAGATCACTGACAAGCTCAAGCTCACAAGAGATCGAGAAGTCGTGGTCGCGACCCTGCTTGCTCTGCTGGCATCGACGGCGGCCGTAGCCCTCGTGATCGTCGTCACGCCGCTCGCCATCGACCTGTCCGACCAAGAGCTCACCTGGTGGCTGCTAGTCACCGTTATCGGTGTGGGCAGCGCCTGCTGCGTGTGGACGGCGTGCCTCGCTCCTTCTGGTGCCGACAGCATGCTGCTCATCGTGCTGCAGTTCGGTTTCACCTTTTCGCGCGTGAACATGGTGGTAGCGCACTACAAGTACGGCCACAGCGAGAATCCCGAAGTCGTGGACGACCTGTACCTGACGCTGGCCTGCAGCTGCATCATGATCGCCTGGCGCATCATTTCCAGCTCCGACGTCACGCACACGCTTTTTGCGGCTATGCTCGATACGCTCATCATCGTCTTCATGCTCACGACCATGATGGAGATCGCCGACTTTGTCGACCACCCGGTCGCTCGGGGATTCCCCTTCATCTTCTCCGCGTTCTTCATCGTCGTGACGGCTGGAGAGCTAGCTGCGTGGGCGTTTCGCACCGTGACTGCTGGAACCGGAACTTCGAGTTTAACCAGGGTTAACGTCGTTGGACAAGTCGCAGTTTCGGTGGTGGCCGCGGCAATCGCCATGGGCGTCGCCGTCGAGGTCGTGCCTCACAAAAACACGATCAACGCCGGCGTATTCATCATGTTTGTGGGTGCCGCTGCTGTCGCCCACGTGGGAAGAGCGGTACTTGTGCTTATCAAGGAAACGGCATTCGTGTCGTCTGGACTACGACTATCCGTGTGGAATAACGGCGTGCTCGACGTCTCCTCACCGTTCCTGTTCGCGTGGGTCATTGTCCACCCGTACTCGAAGCATCTTCTGGCATCCGCCATGAGCAAGTGAGCAAGGGATGCTATCATTAGTGTAGGATGGACACGAGGAGGAAAGTATTTAATTCGTCAATCAGCAACGCTCGGTATGTTGCTTTATGGCTTATGGCTCAATGTTCATTTCTGTCTGCTGCGGACCCGCTTATCTAGTACCAGAGCGCTTTGTTCCAGAACTTGCTGCGGTCGTTGGCGAGCTCGTCATCTCCGGTCGAAAAGGTCGTATTGAACACAAGCTGCACGCCATTGGGCGACTCGTTGTAGCGTGGCCAGTAGAGTTTGTCGTTGGCCCACTTGGTGTTCGGGTTTCCCGTGAGCACGAAAGACAGCAAGTACTTTTGCATCTTGATGGCGATCGCCGGGTCAGGCGTCACAATCGGGAGCGCCGACGTAATTGGGGGCAGGTCCGTAATGTTGTACGTGCGGTAGAAGTAGTAGTTCTGGTCGATGCCGTGCGAGGCCGAGTTGAGCGCCACCACAGCGTTCCACGTCTGGTTGTTGAACGCCTGCGTGATAGCGTAGTCCTTGGCCGTGTGCTCGAACGACTGCTCAATGTCGGCAAACCGCAGTCCCGCACTCGCATAGTTGGATGCAGGGTACAGCTGCAGCACCTCGTCGATCTTGGCGTCCGTGATGGCAGGCAGGAAGATGCGGAGATATTTTCGAATGTCATCCTCTGTGCTTACGCCTGCAACTGCCGCGGCGTTGATTTCATGCAGCTCATGCGTCACCACAATCGGCCCGTTGAAGTTGAAGCGACCCTGGTACAGCAGAGACTCGAACGTGTCCGTGACGAAGTAGCCGTCGACGCGAGGCTGCAACTTGTACGTGTAGTTGGTGATGGCCTGGCTTGTGGCAGTCGTGAGCGTCGTAAAGTTGACTTGACGCATGCAGCTCAGGTCTCCGCCAGTGCAGCCCACAGCCGAGGACACATTCTGCCAAAAAGCCTCACCGTGCTCGTGACCTGCACCAGGGATGTAAGCTGGCGACATGAAGTAGGCCTTCTGGAAAAGCTGCTCAGCATCGCCACCGAGACGAGTCAACTGGAAGAGGAGGTTGGAGCCTCCAGCCGAGAAACCGACAGCCGTGATGTCGTTCGGGTTGCCACCGAACTTGCTGATGTACTTCTTTGTCCACTTGAAGGCATGCTGCGCATCCCAAAGGGCGAGGTTGGACACGCCACCTTGGTGCTGGTACGTCGGGCCAGTGGCGAGGCCCGTGATGCCGAGGCGGTAGTTGTAAGCGACGTAGATAAAGTCCTTGCTGAGATCGAAGAGGCCCTCGGGGGTTGTGGCCTGTGTCTTGGAGCCGAGCACGAATCGACCACCGAACGTGAACACCATGACGGGTAGGTTGCGGCCAAGAGCATCCGCTGGAGCGTAGATGTCGAGAAATAGGCAGTCTTCGGTCGTGGCACACGCAACATTGGCAGCTGCGAGCGATCCGTTGTTGACTTGTGTCTCTTTCGTCGGCCATTGCGGAGCTGCGAAGCGGAGGTCTCCCGTTGGAGCCGAGGCGAAGCGGATGTTCTGAAACTTGTAGTAGCCGATCGAGGTGTTGCCAGCCGCCGCACGCACAGTCGAGTAGTCGAGCTGCACTTGCGGGAGCTTGGAGCCTGGCGCGAACGAGAAGGACGAGGCGTCGGCCGCCGAGAAAGCGGCCAAAGCGAGCAGCGATACCAGGAACCGCATGGCTTGACTTGTGCTCTTGGAGGAAGATTGGCGAGTGGTCTCAAGGCAAATGTGACCGGCATGGTGCAGTGAGTGGATCGGGGTAGAGGGTGCTCAGCATGTGAAACCGGTGCGGAATCAAAGAACGAGGACAGGCCATCGCAGCAAGCGTTCCATCGTGGAAATTCCCTCTTTGCGCTAGTAAATAGAGGGAGTAAGTCACAGTACACGCAACACCACTCACCAATCGCCATCGATGGGAAGCTCCCGCCACGCACACAGTTCAACAAGGACAGGTCGCGTCCCCCGTGGCATAGCTACATTTTTTTCCACTTGCACGGAGTATGGTGCAAGGTGTGCGGGAGCCAGTGGCTTCAGATCCTCAGGCACAAAGGTGGGATCGACTCGAAAGACGAGCACAATCTTTTGCAGCAACGGAGACGTTCACGGTGATTCACCTCGTCTCTTGGCAATCGCGGCGCGATTCATGCATGGGGTCGAGGCGGTGGTTGAAGAACATTAGCATAATCCAAAGCTCCTAGGCGTCAGCCGGCTCGACGACGGCGGTCCAACCGCCAGCTGATTCCTCTACTTTGTCGGTTGCTTCAGCGTCCGAAGCCGCATCTCCTTGGTCACTCTCGTCCTCCTGCTCGCGCTCTTCCCGTTCCTTTCGGCGCAGCTTCTCAGCGGCGTTAAACACACCTGCATTGACAAGGAACACGTCAGCAGAGCAACTCTTCGTTAGCTCTTGCAGTATCCCAGCCGCACCGTTCGTCTGTTTCCTGCAATTGAAGCACCGAGTCGACTTTTTGAAGTGCTTGAGCGCACACGCCTCGCAGAAGAAGTGTCCGCAGCTGAAAGTCAAACAATGAATATGTGAGAGCTTTTTCCCTTTCTTGATTCAACGGAAAGGTGGTCGCACATGGTCTCGACGGCATTGCGAAATGGCCCACGACAGATCGTGCATGCAAACTGCTCTTCGTCGTCGCTCTTGATGACATACTGGTCGTCGTCTTCATCCTCATCAACGTCTGGATCTGTATTCAGTCATTCAAAACACACGTTACAACGCTTTTTGGTGTGCTCAACAGCGTCCACGGACACTCGCACCTTTTCCTTCCAGCAGACGCTTCTGGCGCAGCTTCTCCTTCTCGGCGTACTCCTTCTCAATCTGCCAGCCGCTCTTGTAGTCGCCGCGGTCGTGCAGGAACTTGCAGCTGTCGCCGTAGCCGCAGAAGCCCGTCTCCTTGTAGTCCTTGCAGATATCTGGCTGGTAGTCGAAGCGGCAAATGGCGCGAGCCCATGTCTGCGCGCGGATCGGCCCTTGTGTGCTGAACTCACCACCACGCCATTAGATCACGACACAGTCACACGAGAGCGACATCAAAGAGCAGCACGCACCCAGTGTACTTGTTCATGCCAATCTGCGACTCCTTCTTGTCGACGTAGTTCCTGTAGCCGGCCTGACCGCGGTACACCTTGCCGCTCTCCATCTCGGCGCTGCCGTCCTGATTGGCCTTGATATTTCGCTCCAGCACCGCCCGCGCATCTCTTCGCACAATCCCGTCGTCAGCCTTGCACGAAAAAAAAAAAGCATCGCAACGCTCGCCACATCCACCCACCGGTCCTTCTCCGTGTCAATCTGCGACTCGTAGGTGGCGTCTCCCGCGTACTGCTGCGGCACAATCTCGCGCGCCGACTCGACCTGTCGGCTCTGCACCGCGTTCTTGGCGCGCTTGGCCCCTCCCGTCTGCCTCCACCGCCACCAGCGCCCAAAAGCTACAGTCAGCCAGCCGCGCATGATGAACGTAGCTCTTGCGTCCTTTCTCCCGCTGCGCACCGAAAAAGTGTTGAGCTTGCGCTTCTCCTGGCCCGCGAGCAGCGCCGCCACGTCCACATCGTCACCGCCCGCTGCGTCGCCGGCGCCAGCGCCTGCCGAGGCGGCCGGCTCGTCGTCCGCCGCCGCGCGCCGCCGCTTGCTCTTGCCGCTCTTGGCTCGCGTCGCGAACATGGCGAATGGACTGGTTCACTTGCGCTTTGTATGGCGAGAGTGGCATTCAAGTGGGAGGTTTGTAGTAGTGACCAGGAGGTCGTCCTTGGGGACTGACGTGGCCATGGAGATAGGATTTTGAGGCTGAGGATCCTGCTGCAATGAGCAGCTAATGAAGCTGCTTTCATTGATACAGAGCTGCGTAGAGGGACGATGAGCTAGAATGTGATGCTACGCAATGGAGTGGAGAGAGTTAAGAAGGATGCATCAATGACACTTTGAGGGATCCACAACTCACAAACGAGGAACAACCAAAGGGATTTGAATCAAGACTATAGATGGTATTGCAGTGGTTATCGCTTGCTGGAGGGGAGCACGTCGACACCTACAGCTTCGCGATTCAAACGGCGCCGGCGGCCTGGAGCAGGGGCACCAGCTCGCCGTTCTTGTGCAGCTTCTGCACGTCCGAGTTGCCGCCGACCGACTTGCCGTTGATGAACGTGTTGGGCACGGTGCTCTGGCCCGTGATGGCCTTGAGCGCGTCCTGCTGGTCCTCGCCGTCGGCGATCTCGTCCAGCTCGATCACATCGAACTTGACGTCCAGGTCCTTGAGCAGCTTCTTGGTCTTGGCGCAGTACGGGCAGTAGCTCTTGCTGTACACGACGACAGGCGACGACGACACCTTGGTCTCCACGGTCTCACGGGCACTGACCATTGTTTTCTGCTTGGGGAGGGAGGGGGCTGGAGCTGGAGCTGGAGCTGGAGCTGGGCAATTGAGGAATGAGCTGCTGGTCAATGCGGGCGGAATGGCATGGGGGGAGGCCTTGAGTTGGGTCGGCTCAGCGAGCAGCTCCGATCGATGATTGGCTGATTATTAAGGTTGATGGGCCAATGATAGAGCGTAAATTGGCATGTGTCACGGGTTTGACGCTTCTGATTGGAGGAAAAGAAGAGATGATGGGGATGACATGGTTCGCCAACCTGCGACACTTGATACGATGACGTCGACTAGCTGCACCGTGTGCTGTGATATTGATAGCCTCAGGCGATCACGCAGCACTCGCTGAGGCCGTTTGACTGGAATTCAGTATACGGGGGCGAAGGTGCCTTCGAGAACAGCAGCGCCGCATGTCTCGTGATGTATTCACGACGTGGGGATGACGCCGCAAGCGAAACGGCTTACGAGGGCGATCGATTATGGCAGTGCATCACGTCCGTCCTCCAACGGCACTGATTATCGCAACACTAAAAATGGGCACTAGTGTCGCTGATCACCTACACTACTTTCGTACCCATAAGTAAATTACATGGGCTAGAAAAGGGGAAATGTATAGCAAAGCATAGCATTGTATAGTGGATGTGTACTATTGAAGCCAGTTTCAGCAAACAGTTCGTGAGCATGGTGTCCGGTCAGGCTATTCACCAGTGTTCCACTCTTAAGGCGAGGGTTCGAGTCCCGCCTCCGCCAACATTTTGGACGAGGGCGAGCGCGAGTCTCACTATTGGCATACACGGATACCAACGCCCGCCGATTAGGCGGGGTCGCACGCGGCGAGCGAGCGCTGCAACGCGTTATTTTTTTTTTTCTAGACACCGTGCGGGCGGAGCGGGGGACTTGGAGGTCAAGGGTGGGGCAGGCCGCGCAGCGGCGCCCCCCGAGCGGAGCGCAGCGGAGCGAAGAGAGGGGCGGGCCCCTTGACCGAAAAGTCCGCACGCGGCAGCCAACGCACGAGTGTCCGCCTTGTCTCGACTATCCAGGCGCAATGTATACTACACAGTATAGTATGATGAAAAATACACGTAAATTACATCAGCACGGTACTTCTCGACAGTTTAGTGTAGACCATCGACGACACTAAAGCTTAGTGTAGTCGATCGGCGACACTCTAGTGTTGCGATAACAAGTGCCACCTCCAACCGGTATTGATTTCGAATCAATACCGGTATGTGTGCGAAGCGACGCGAGCAGCTACGTATCAACTTCAACGTGCGCGCAATGCGCGACTCGCCAGCACCACCATGAGTGGACTGCCGCTACGGCACCGTGGGGCGCATGTGTCAGACCTGCTGCGCCAACTGGAGGCCGTTGGGGGCGGCGTTCGTGCAGACACATTTCGTCAGAGCCTCGTGGCGCGCCACCATGCCCAGCAAACGGATGAAGGTGATCATGGGTTCGCAGCCGTGTTCGCGAACCTGGCCGTCTGGATAGACGCAACCATCAAGAGCAGCGAATTCCACAGTGGGACGACTAAAGCTCAGCTTTATGTGGGCTTTCTGCGCGTGCTGGTCGACGAGCTTCTACCTGATGAACGGCTGCGCGGTTGCGTCCAAAGCATCGACGAGTATGTCGCGTACCTCCTCAACACTGGCAACTTGAGTGAAGATGAGGCAAAAGACAAAGCACGATTACCATTATGCTCGCCCGTACTGCGCTCTCCGGTGTCTGTGAAGCGTAGCCGAAATGCCAAGGTGACTGTTTCCTATCTCCCGGTTAAGATTGTGTCAGCGCCACGACATCAGCCCATGGCCGCCCAGCTTTCCCCTAGGATTCTACAGCAGCTTCGTCGCGAAGAACCCATATCGAAGGTCAACTCCAACGCTGATAGTAGCGGTAGGCTGAATGCGTTGAGCCCAACTCACCCTCAATGGATGTCGTCAAGGACCAATGCGGCTCCAATTACGCCCAAAGCAAAAACTCTTATCGAATTGAGCGCTCACGAAGAGGCAATTCTCGAGCTAGCACTCTACTTCGGCGAAAGCGTTGAGCAACTGATTGCGGATCAGCGACAGAAGCAGTATCAAAATCTTGATCGATCCCGAAAAGTACCCGCACCTTCACGGTCATCGAATGAAAACGACCGACTTTCAATGCAATGGTCCCACCTCGATGGAGATCAAAGAAAAGCTGCCCTCACCCGTGTGAAGCGAAAGCTGTCGAAACAGCAATTCTTTTCTACAACCGATTCTGGCGAGACTCATGCACATGTATACGGTTCCAGTGCAGCAACTCGAACAGTAGTTGGGATGCATCAAATTCAAACAGCAGGTGAAGATTCAAGTCGAATAACTGCTCGAAGACTCTACTCTTTAGAGAAGATTGAATCAACCCAATACTTGTCATTAATAATTCTCTGCCTCAACGAGACCGTGAGGCAGACCAATGTGTTTACACAAGAGCTGGCGCAATTTGCATGGCTCCAGCTGTGTGAAATTCCGATTGAAGAGTTCGATCACACGCTTACTGAAGTCGAGAAGCAGCGTAGGTCAGCACAAGTTGAGCTTCTTAGGTTACGCGATGCTAAGCTCGAGATTCAAACGACGATTCGTGATTGTGAAACACGAATCGAACAATTACAGACTCGCAACATGTCTTCAGTTAGATTATGGGAGCTGGAGCAACAGGAAGCTGATCACATTGCTCAGGAAGAACGATGGCACGGTCATTGCAAGGCGCTGATGCTTCGAAGTCTTTCGCGGTTGGCTGAGAGCTCCAACGTCTCGGCCTGGTGTGAGATGAAAAATGAATCTACCACCACGTCTCACGATGAACCCGAAAAGATTGCGACAGGGGTAAACGAAATGTCAACATATAGAGACGATGGTAGTTCATCATTAGCTCAACGATACGAGCTCCTGGCACCGGGAGCAGCCCTACTTGATGGTAGTCTACGCCATCACTTGGTCTATTTGTCTCATCTGTTAGTACTTTGCCGAAGTTATCTTCACCTTGACGAGCACCGAGAGGCTCGCGATGTTCTAGAGTCAACAACAATAAATCTAGCCATGGAAAGGTCCAATAACGAAGGTGGTAGCTCCACCGCAAAAAGTGCTTCTCCCTCAATAACAGGTGTAGAGCAACATTCACCACTGCAGTCACCGGCCTCGGCGAGTCATTTGATCGCTCAAATCTCACAACATGAGCTCGAGACGCTCCGAGAATTAAGTGAAGCCTTACGCGCAATAGAGGTTGTGTACGCAGAGACAACTGGCGAAAGACCTCTAGGAAAGCGAGGAATTGTGACAACAATTGCAAAGCAAGCTAGCCCATATCGAAGACGAGACGCATATACGCAATTTCCTGAATCACTTGCTCATGATGGACTTACAAACGCGCGCACTTTCCTGAGATCATTAGCATATTGCACGATAGCAGCAACTTCGTTCGCAGGTTCTCAGAGCTTTGTATCTTCCTCGTTTGCTGTTCACGCAGATCATCATGAGATTACTTCCTATCCTGATTCCTCTTCTGCAGGTGTCACGATTGGGAGTGGGCGTAGGAGAGGAAGCGCTATGTTCAAAGCTCAGCGACCAGCTTTGGATACGAACGGTGAGCATCAACCACAATCTCAAATGGTGATGATTCGATTGGATCGTGCTGTGCACAAGCTCCCGAAACACTTCAAACTCCTCCTCCTCCAATATCCTCCAGTCTCACAACGTCCTCGACAACCCAGTACCCCGAGTCTCAGCACAGTGGTGGCATTATCTCAAGACGAATTAGTAGTTCGAATTCAAATCATTTATGAACGTCTCGCACAGTATATAGGTGAGACGTCAAGCGTATCGACATCGGCGTCATGGTCTTTAGCGCAATCATCACAGCATCATGTACCTCAACTAGGAGTATCGCTTGCAAGTGTACTCCCGGGCTCAGACTCAATTTCAGCTGCAACTATACATCAAGCTGAGCCAGAATGTTGTGATTCGATGCGTTCACCTGAGTCAATTGTGCGGGCAATATATGCACTAACCCTAGATGCAACAGATGGGGATGTTGGTGTTGCGGAATGCGAGTTTGTTCGCCTATTCTCCAGTATCCAGGTGGTATTGTCCAAGACATCCGCATCAGTACCTACGCTGGTCGCCGGAGCGAGTCTTGGGCAGCACGTACTTGCAGCAGCCGCGTGTCACGAAGTCATTTATTTCTTTGCTATACTGACAAAGCTTTACTATCTTCCTAGACCCACACACCAGGCGATGAGTATTCCTCGAAGGCTGTTTGCAGTCGTCTCTCACTGTCAACGATTGCTAGCACAAGTCGCCATTGAGAAGAAGAAACTGCATATTGCGGGAGGAGGAGGAAGCTCCTTTGATATCTGGGTAGCAGCATCTCAGGCAGCCTCACCAACTTCGTCAAATGGATTTGGTGCGTCTAATACCGTATTGTTCAATGCTCCGTCGTCCACTGATAATCATTCTTCATCGATTCCGCCCACTCCAACGTCACCACGAGCCAACAAAGCACCCACAACTTTTTCGATATACCCGTCACAGCCTTTTGTTTTGCTAGAGTCAGCCAAACTGTTGCTAGTATACGTAGCAGGGTTGGCAACCCACCAACCTTCAGCACCAGCTATATCCCTTGATGACAGTGCTAAATTGCTTGATCAGCATGCTATCCCCGCAACTGTCTCACTTCTTCAGGCAACAACTCCCGGGCCGTATAACATCTTATCTGCTGGAAATAATCCAAGCCATCAACAGCCAAATGGGGTACTCACCGACTCTATGATTGTTCCGCTGCAAGTAGCAGTTGCTGTTATTGCTCGTGCTTGGCTTGAGCGAGTTGGGGAGTTAGAGCAGCCACTGAATGTTGCCTTTCGTTCAGCGCTTTCTGATATCCACCCTAGCTCCACTTTTGAAGACGGTGCTAGGCTCTCGTTTCGTGAATTTGTCCATGTAATGACAAATGGTCAGCCCCAGGCACTGCCACTTCGAACACCAGCCGCCTCATCAGCTTCGTGGGAGTATGGGATGAGAACAGTCATTGGAACTCTCACCTATACCCAACTTGCAGAGTTGTATGCGTCCGCAGCCAAGCTTGATAAAGTCCAGCATATTCAACACTGCAATTTGCATGGCACAAGCAATAGCAAGCATTTGCTTTTGATCGGCGTCAAATCTACGACCCTAATTTCAGTGGTGGCAGACAAGCTTGATTTAACGGAGACTCTTGATCGGCTTGTTCACGCAGATATGAAAAGCATAGAGCACGCTGTTCTTGGTCTTGCAGCTAGAACGTCAAGCAATCGAGTAGTAGCAGCGAGTCTTCAAGATATGTCAGCTTTGGTGCTATCAATGCGCCATCCAATACTGCTCAACTGGCTCATACGTCCACCTTATACCCCAACTGGACCTTCCGGCGAAGTCGGTGGTGTTTCAACTGCTGGCACTGTTTTGGCACTTCAGAAATCGTGGACTGCTCATCACGGTGGTATGGAAGAACGACTATGTACAGCTGCCCAGGCTGATGGAAGTGCAATCGAAGGAGTTCTCATATGGTTGATTGGACGCAGGCGATACCGCCAAGCCGAGCACTTGCTGTATCCCCAATCGCGCTCGGTGAATCATTTGCGAATCTCCGAAAGTAGAAGAGCGACAGAAGTGTCAACTGAACGAAGCGAAGCATCATCAACACTGGCTGGGTTGCAGACCATTGAAACCGAAAAATCAAGTTCTGTAATCAGCCAAAAAGACTCCCACTCGTTTGAATCTCATGAAGAGATTAATCACGAACAACTCGGCGTCATGTGGGCATCGTACTACTACCTACAACTTGAGCTTTCACGCGCTGGTCATTTGTTTGACGCTGTTCCTCGTCCAAATAATAAAGGGAACCATTTGCCAGCACGTACTCAGAAGACAAGTGCTAAAGATGCTTCTCATGAACATGGAATTTATTCAACTACAGCGGCAGTTGCTCCGTCCGGCACCAAATGTTCTAACTAGATAATTAGCGTTGCTGGTAATTTTTATTATATGTGCGACCGCACTACTCCAACAAGTAGAGTTGATAGTATTGTTGCTATAAAAATTGTACTACCATACATCTGTTGGCAACCAAGCCAATACTTGGTTTTCTGATACGGCATACGTCTCTGGCTGCTTGAGATCACTATCTACTCGCTAGCAAGCAACAATAGCGTCAAGAAGTCTGCCAATTTGCCAAAAACCAACCGTTAGGTCGCTCTTGCCATCAGTGCTAGTGGGCGAACAAACCTTCACATGACGGTTTGCAAAGATTGGAGTCCGATGACCCGCTCAAGATGATCAATATTCTCTCACGCAATCTCCAGTCATGATCACCAACAAACGCTTTTGTGGCTCAGCATTTCCTACTCGACCTCACACCACCATCATTTCTGTTTCCACAAGTCGCTAAGCACACACTGATGATACTCTAAACAGCAACGAGGTCAGACACGTGCGGAGGTCTGGAGGTCTCATGGGAGACTCGTGAAAAGACATGGTTCCTGCATTTGGAAGCGTCAAAATCACTCGAGCTGCACGTTCACTTGCTCACTCACTCACACATCGACTTGTCAACAGCGTTTACCCACTTTCTATTCAGCAGCGCTGTTTCGCTTTGCCTCCAATGCAGTCTACGTGAATCTCAAGTGCAAGTGGAAAATACAAATGCAAATGACGGACTGGCTGGACACGCCACCAAGGAATACCTGCGGGGCTTAGTACCACAGCGCCTTGTTCCAGAACTTGGTCTGGTCGTTCGCCAGTGTGTCCTCGCCCGTCGTGAACGTGTCGTTGAAGATGATCTGCACGCCGTCCGTAGACTCGTTGTACATGGGCCAGTAGAGCTTGTCGTCGGCCCACTTGGTGTTCGGGTTTCCCGTGAGCACGAAGGAGAGCAGGTACTTCTGCATCATGATGGCGATGGTCGAGTTGACACTCTCCGTAGCCATTCCTGTCATGGCAGCGTACTCAGCCGAGACGCTTCCAGCCTCCGCATCCGCCGAGCTACCCGCAGCCGTCGTCGAAGACGAAGACGACGTCGACGACGAGAGCGAGTAGGTGCTGTACCAGTAGTAGCTCTGGTCCGTGCCGTGCGTGGCCGACCCGAGTGCGACCTCGGCCTCCCACGTCTCGTTGTTAAGCGCGCGGATGAGCGCGTAGTCCTTGGCCGTGAGGTCGAACGACTGCTTCATGTCGGCGAAGCGTAGACCGGCACTCTCGTAGTCCTCCTCCGGGTACAGCTCTAGCAGCTCCTCGATGACGTCGTCCGTGATGGAGGGGAAGAAGATACGTAGGTAGGTGGAGACATCGTCCTGCGTGTCGACACCGCTGTAAGCCTGGCTGTTGGCCTCGTGCACCTCGTGGGAGATAACGACCGGGCCGCTGAAGTTGAAGTGGCCCGCGTACAGCAGCGCCTCGTACGTGTCCGGGACGATGTATCCGTCCACGCGCGGCTGGAGCTGGTACGTGTACTCGTCGACGACGTTGGTCGTGGCTGTGGAGAGCGTGGAGAAGTCGACGTCGCGCATGCAGGTCAAGTCTCCACCGTCACAGCCGACGGCCGAGGACACATTCTGCCAGAACATCTCGCCGTGGTGGTGGCCGGCACCAGGCACGAAACCCGGCGACATGATGTAGGCCTTATGGAAGAGCTGTTCGGCGTTGCCGCCAAAGCGCGTCATCTGGAAGAGCACTTGGGATCCGCCGGCCGAGAAACCAACAGCCGTGATGTCATCCGGGTTGCCGCCGAACTTGCTGATGTACTTCTTGGTCCACTGGAAGGCTTGCTGCGCGTCCCAGACACACAGGTTGGAGGCACCTCCCTGGTGCTGGTACGTCGGTCCAGTAGCGAGACCCGTGAGGCCGAGGCGGTAGTTATAGGCAACGTAGATGAAGTCCTTGCTGAGGTCGAAGAGGCCCTCTGGCGTGGTCGTGACCTTGGATCCGGCCGTGAAGCCACCGCCGTAGGACCAGACCATAACGGGTAGGTTGCGGCCCTCAGCGTCGGCGGGAGCCCACACATCGAGGTACAGGCAGTCTTCGGTAGATGCGCAGTCGACATCCTCGTCGGCGAGGGTTCCGTCGTTGACCTCGGTTTCTTGCGAGGGCCACTCAGGGGCGGCGAAGCGCAAGTCTCCCGTCGGCACGGCGGCGAAGCGGATGTTCTGGTACTTGTAGTATCCAATGGTGTCGTTACCAGCAGCAGCGCGGACAGTGGTGTAGTCAAGCTCGACCTCCGGCATAGAGGAACTACCACTGGTCGTGGTGCTCGTGGACGCAGTGTCATAGTCGGAAGCCACGCTTGAAGTACTGGTCTCCTCGTCGTCGTCGTCGGTAGACGAGACGCTTGGGGCACTGGTGGTGCTGACAGGGGCAGACGTGGAGGTCGTCGGCGTTGAGCTGCTAGCCGATGGCGTTGCGGTCGTCGTGGTGGGAGTTGAGGTGGAGCTTGACGCCGTCCAAGTCGACTTGCTGTTCTTTTGGGTCGACGAGGAACTGCTGTGGGTGCTCGGGCTGTTGTTGTTGTTGTTGTTGTTGTTGTTGTTGTTGTTGTTGTTGTTGTATGAAGTGCTCTGCTGTCCGCTAATTGACACGGAAGTGTGCGCGCTGAAGTCGAGTGCAAGCACTGGAGCCAGCGCAGCGGAGGCGGCGAGGAGTAAAGCGTACACGCGCATGGGACGTAGTAGCAGTGAGGGTAGTCGAGTGGTGGGAAGCTAGTAGGTTCCACTTCCTGGGGAAATGAAGAATGACAGCTTCTGCGGACGAGAGAAAGCTTTGCGCACGCGAAAACGTGGGCGTCCATCAGGAGATACGAAAGGGCCGATTGATCGCATCAATGTGGATGTGGTTGCAGTGGATAGACCACAAGGCAGTATCAAAGGATTGCACTGGCATTCTGTCTCTCGTCCTGCCCATCCATCGCGAAAGCATACCGTCACTGTGACGGTATCGCGAGCGCGTGCATTGGCCATAGGCTACGGTACTGTGCAGGCCGTGATCGTGTCCACGTGCAGGCGTACGAGGGCTCTGCGGAGCTCAGAGTGCAGGCGCACAAAAACAGTTGGTCGTGCGGCTTCGCAGAGTTCGTCGGCACAACGAAACGATGCTCGAAGTGAGTACGGTTGGTTCACACGTATTCCTGCTTTGCCACATGCTGAGTGCAGCACCAATCGAGGGGAGAGGATTTGTTCCTCTGCGCAGCAAGTAACTTGCCGAGGCCCGACTATCCAATTGCTCGTTGGATTCATCTTGAGAGCCACTGTAGCCCTAGCCGTCTGGTGCGCATAACGTGGACTTGAGTAGGTCCTGAGCATGTCAGAATGACGGTGTATCGGTAGTGTCCTCACAATCTCTAGGGCAGAGATTGCTCGTATCTCTCGTTCGTCGCATCGAAACCGATCGATTGTCGTTGAAGGGCTCACAATCATGATCACCAATTGATGACTCTCTCTCTCTCTCTCTCTCTCTCTCTCTCTCTCTCTCTCTCTCTCTCTCTCTCTCTCTCTCTCTCGGTGCGGCGCCATTGTGCGGATTTGAGATAGGGAATGCTGCACCCCGCGGCACAGCAGCTATCGAGAGCCACGCAAATGGAGCCACCTGTATCATAATTGTTTATCAAGCAAAAATCCAGTGTTGTGTACACGGGATCAACCAGCACGTTGAATGTGCCGAGCCATGCAATATCCACGAACATCCCGCGTGAGACCGGCGTGAACTCTGCGACGCCGCACGACCAACTGTTTTTGTGCGCCTGCACTCTGAGCTCTGCAGAGCCCTCGTACGCCTGCACGTGGACACGATCATGGCCTGCACAGTACCGTAGCCTATGGCCAATGCACGCGCTCGCGATACCGTCACAGTGACGGTATGCTTTCGCGATGGATGGGCAGGACGAGAGACAGAATGCCAGTGCAAACCTTTGATACTGCCTTGTGGTCTATCCACTGCAACCACATCCACATTGATGCGATCAATCGGCCCTTTCGTATCTCCTGATGGACGCCCACGTTTTCGCGTGCGCAAAGCTTTCTCTCGTCCGCAGAAGCTGTCATTCTTCATTTCCCCAGGAAGTGGAACCTACTAGCTTCCCACCACTCGACTACCCTCACTGCTACTACGTCCCATGCGCGTGTACGCTTTACTCCTCGCCGCCTCCGCTGCGCTGGCTCCAGTGCTTGCACTCGACTTCAGCGCGCACACTTCCGTGTCAATTAGCGGACAGCAGAGCACTTCATACAACAACAACAACAACAACAACAACAACAACAACAACAACAACAACAACAACAACAACAACCCGAGCACCCACAGCAGTTCCTCGTCGACCCAAAAGAACAGCAAGTCGACTTGGACGGCGTCAAGCTCCACCTCAACTCCCACCACGACGACCGCAACGCCATCGGCTAGCAGCTCAACGCCGACGACCTCCACGTCTGCCCCTGTCAGCACCACCAGTGCCCCAAGCGTCTCGTCTACCGACGACGACGACGAGGAGACCAGTACTTCAAGCGTGGCTTCCGACTATGACACTGCGTCCACGAGCACCACGACCAGTGGTAGTTCCTCTATGCCGGAGGTCGAGCTTGACTACACCACTGTCCGCGCTGCTGCTGGTAACGACACCATTGGATACTACAAGTACCAGAACATCCGCTTCGCCGCCGTGCCGACGGGAGACTTGCGCTTCGCCGCCCCTGAGTGGCCCTCGCAAGAAACCGAGGTCAACGACGGAACCCTCGCCGACGAGGATGTCGACTGCGCATCTACCGAAGACTGCCTGTACCTCGATGTGTGGGCTCCCGCCGACGCTGAGGGCCGCAACCTACCCGTTATGGTCTGGTCCTACGGCGGTGGCTTCACGGCCGGATCCAAGGTCACGACCACGCCAGAGGGCCTCTTCGACCTCAGCAAGGACTTCATCTACGTTGCCTATAACTACCGCCTCGGCCTCACGGGTCTCGCTACTGGACCGACGTACCAGCACCAGGGAGGTGCCTCCAACCTGTGTGTCTGGGACGCGCAGCAAGCCTTCCAGTGGACCAAGAAGTACATCAGCAAGTTCGGCGGCAACCCGGATGACATCACGGCTGTTGGTTTCTCGGCCGGCGGATCCCAAGTGCTCTTCCAGATGACGCGCTTTGGCGGCAACGCCGAACAGCTCTTCCATAAGGCCTACATCATGTCGCCGGGTTTCGTGCCTGGTGCCGGCCACCACCACGGCGAGATGTTCTGGCAGAATGTGTCCTCGGCCGTCGGCTGTGACGGTGGAGACTTGACCTGCATGCGCGACGTCGACTTCTCCACGCTCTCCACAGCCACGACCAACGTCGTCGACGAGTACACGTACCAGCTCCAGCCGCGCGTGGACGGATACATCGTCCCGGACACGTACGAGGCGCTGCTGTACGCGGGCCACTTCAACTTCAGCGGCCCGGTCGTTATCTCCCACGAGGTGCACGAGGCCAACAGCCAGGCTTACAGCGGTGTCGACACGCAGGACGATGTCTCCACCTACCTACGTATCTTCTTCCCCTCCATCACGGACGACGTCATCGAGGAGCTGCTAGAGCTGTACCCGGAGGAGGACTACGAGAGTGCCGGTCTACGCTTCGCCGACATGAAGCAGTCGTTCGACCTCACGGCCAAGGACTACGCGCTCATCCGCGCGCTTAACAACGAGACGTGGGAGGCCGAGGTCGCACTCGGGTCGGCCACGCACGGCACGGACCAGAGCTACTACTGGTACAGCACCTACTCGCTCTCGTCGTCGACGTCGTCTTCGTCTTCGACGACGGCTGCGGGTAGCTCGGCGGATGCGGAGGCTGGAAGCGTCTCGGCTGAGTACGCTGCCATGACAGGAATGGCTACGGAGAGTGTCAACTCGACCATCGCCATCATGATGCAGAAGTACCTGCTCTCCTTCGTGCTCACGGGAAACCCGAACACCAAGTGGGCCGACGACAAGCTCTACTGGCCCATGTACAACGAGTCTACGGACGGCGTGCAGATCATCTTCAACGACACGTTCACGACGGGCGAGGACACACTGGCGAACGACCAGACCAAGTTCTGGAACAAGGCGCTGTGGTACTAAGCCCCGCAGGTATTCCTTGGTGGCGTGTCCAGCCAGTCCGTCATTTGCATTTGTATTTTCCACTTGCACTTGAGATTCACGTAGACTGCATTGGAGGCAAAGCGAAACAGCGCTGCTGAATAGAAAGTGGGTAAACGCTGTTGACAAGTCGATGTGTGAGTGAGTGAGCAAGTGAACGTGCAGCTCGAGTGATTTTGACGCTTCCAAATGCAGGAACCATGTCTTTTCACGAGTCTCCCATGAGACCTCCAGACCTCCGCACGTGTCTGACCTCGTTGCTGTTTAGAGTATCATCAGTGTGTGCTTAGCGACTTGTGGAAACAGAAATGATGGTGGTGTGAGGTCGAGTAGGAAATGCTGAGCCACAAAAGCGTTTGTTGGTGATCATGACTGGAGATTGCGTGAGAGAATATTGATCATCTTGAGCGGGTCATCGGACTCCAATCTTTGCAAACCGTCATGTGAAGGTTTGTTCGCCCACTAGCACTGATGGCAAGAGCGACCTAACGGTTGGTTTTTGGCAAATTGGCAGACTTCTTGACGCTATTGTTGCTTGCTAGCGAGTAGATAGTGATCTCAAGCAGCCAGAGACGTATGCCGTACCAGAAGTCAAAGCACAGGTTTCGTCTACCAACTGACCCTGAACATGACTGGATAGCAGAAGAAGAGTCACAGTGAAGAAAATTGACTTGGTAATGAGGGCGGCAGCAGCCCTCAGCTCCCGTGATTGGCGCCGACTACTGCTCCTGTGCCGGCGGGTGGTGCAGGTTGTAGTTGGCCGTGGACGGTGCCATGCCAAAGTCTGGCGGGAGCTCGACCTCTGGGAAGTGGTGTCGCAGCAGCACCTTGGACAGCGCGTTGTGGTGGATGCAGTGGTGCACCGCGAAGGCCAGCTCGCGGCTGAGCGTCGACTCGAACGCGAACTGCTCGCCGCTCGCGGCCAGCATGAACGCCGCGCGCACGGGCCTCGCGACACTCGCGGCGTCTGCACATCCACTCCATCAGCCTCCTCTGCCTTCCCCTCCGCCCTCAACGCAACCCATCCGCACCGATCTTCCGCGCGTCCTCGAGCAGCGCGTCAATCTGCGCCAGCGCGGCGCCGCGGTCCGTCTCGACGGCCGTGCGGCGCTGGCGCAGGTCGTACTGGATGAGCGGGTCGTCCGCGTCGTCCGCAGCGCCCAGGGCCGCGCGCGCGGGCCGCAGCAGCTCCAGCGGCTTGCGCAGGTGGTCGAGCGCGTGGCGCGTGTGCTGCCCCACGCTCGCCTGCAGCAGCGGGCTCTGGAACGCGTAGCAGCCGTCGGGCAGCGCCTGCAGCAGCGCGCGGTGCTGCAGCAGGATGGCCACGAGGCTCGCGCGCACGCCCGAGGGCCCGGGCAGCGGCGCCGCCGCGCTGAGCGCGCGCACGAGCAGGCGGGGGGTCATCCTCATGACGTGCATGGCGACCCAAGTACAGTAAATGAGGTTATCTATGTAACTTAGCTGTTGAAGGAAGGTGATGATCGGTTTGAACGGGGAAGGGGGGGGGGGGGGGCGCAGAGACACGGTGAAGGGATGGTACTGTTTCGAGAGTGTGACGCTGTTCCATGCAGTTCGCGCGTGTTCGTTACGCCGAAAAGATGTTTCGTGGAAAAAAGCGACCGACGACTGTATAATAATAATATAAGCGCGGAGGTGTTAAAAGTGTTGGGGGGGAACCGTGGAGGCACAAACAAAAGAATGCCGAGCTTCATGACGAGGGGGCGGGGGGGGTCTGCGCGGGCGCGGGCGCGTTCAATAAATTCCTATCGCCAGCTTTTCCTTTCTCTGCGCGAGTGCTGACAGCGGGGGAGTTTCCATTTCCCGCGCGCCAAATTGTACGAAATAAATTATTCGCAGGCGTTGGAAACGCCAGTCATTTCGTGTTGTACGGTATCTGTGTGAGGATTTGTATGCCGCCAAGATTAGCCACTCCGCAGGATCTACCGTACGATGGGGTGGGGGGAGCCCTCCTCCACCGCATCCCCCGTCCATCCACATCACCCCACCTCTCGACTACCCCATATAAAAAACCCTCTTACATAACATACCCCTCTCAAACCAATCCACCTACCGCCGTTCCTCACCAGCCCCCAGCTCTTACTCATCCGCGGAGAGACAGGGGGCCGTTCAGCTCTCCCCCCCCTTTTCCAATACAATCCCCAAGTGAATTTTCCCCTTCCGCCAAGTGCCGACTCGACGCCTTCGCCAGTCCCCAAGAACCCGAGAAACCCCCATGAGTCTGCGCCGTGGGCCGCCCGCCATGGAGAAGAACTCGCTGCACCGCTGCGCCATCGCGCTGTGCTCCAACCAGGCGGTGGCCGAGGGCGTCTGCTCCATGCACCTGTCGCGCTCGGGCCCCTCAGGTGGCGTCGGAGGCGGCGGCGACGCCTCTGCCATGCCGCGCTACGGGCTCAGCCCCGGCATGCACGACGACGGCGGCGACCGGTACTACCGGTCGTCGTCCCACGCGGCGGTGCAGCCGCGGCTTGGGCCCGTGCCGAAGAAGCAGAAGCAGTCGCCTGGAGGAGACAGCGAGTACGGACAGCTCACGAGCGAGAACCTCGGACACATGAAGTACGCGCGCGGCCCCGCGTCCGCGTACGACAGCGACCCGTACGTGGCCGCGCACGCCGGCAGCAGCAACACGGGCTCGAACCGCAGCGAGTCGGACGACGGGTCCATGGACGCAGACAAGGAGACCAACCTGCGCCGCGAGCGGAACCGCATCGCCGCGAGAAAGTCCAGGCAGCGCAAGCTCGACCGCATCTCGAGCCTCGAGGACGAGAAGATGCGGCTCGAGCAGCACCGAGACATGCTCGTGCAGGAGATCCGCTCGCTAGAGCGCAAGGACTCGGGCGCCGCCGCCAACGCCGTCATGACCATCACGGACAGGGAGTACCAGCAGCTACAGAACAAGCGCATGCAGATCATCAAGCACGTCGAGGACGCCTACAACACGGGCGACATCCTCACGACCGTCAAGTACTTCCGCGACGACTCGATCGTCAGCGGACCGCAGAACTCGAGCGTGCACCTGCGCGGCAAGGACGCCATCGTGCTCGACTACATCTGCACCACCTACCTCTTCGGCGACATCCACCTGCACCACACCAAGATCGACTGCGGCGGCCCGCGCAGCCAGCATTTTCGCGTCCACTGGGTGCTCTCGGGCAAGGTCAAGAGCGCCGGTGTGAGCATGAACAAAGAGTTCCTCGAGCTCATCGAGAGCGTCAAGGGCAAGCGCGTCACCATCGAGGGCGTCAGCAACTTTTCTTTCAGCGGCGACAAGATCGTCTACGTGCACCGGACGGCCGACCAGGCCAAGTTCCTCTCGGCGCTCGTCAACCTCAACAAGCATTAGCCGGATGCGCCTCGGCGGGAGGATGTTCATCGGGGGCACGTCGCTCCGTCCCTCCCCGCCACCATTTGCTCTCCTTCTCTAATCCCATGGAATATATTTGTACGCCTACGCCACCTCCACGTCACCTCCATGTCATCCGCGTGCCTCTACGCGTCCACGCGTCCTGTGTTGAGGCCGGCGAGGCGAACCCAGAGGGCCGGAGGATCTGCTGAGCGCAACAGAACGAGACAACGATCGACCGCTTGTCTCCACATGAGAAAAAAGTCGACAAGCAGCGAGAAAAAACTTTTTTGCGGCAAGGAGAACGAATATCATGGGCTCGTCACTGGCGTTCCTCATGACTTGTGACGGATGTCCTCAAACATGGAGCTTGATATCGTTGCGAGAGCATGGCGAACGGGATGCATGGATACGAGGAAGGTGGACCACACCATTTCATCCTCATGACTCGCAGGATCACCAGTGGTGATTTCACCACTGCAAGCCAAGAAGCTCAGCCAGCCACCCAGAGCCATCATTGCGCAAGCACATCCGATACTTACATAGTGTTGGCTGAACACTTTCACGGTCGTTTGCTGACGCGCAGTTGCAATCGCATGTGTAGCTGATGCTGCCGTAGCCCACCACTCACAAATATTACTGCCAACATCAGATTTGAGCCTGCCGGGGAGAACGCATCGCACCTCAGCTACTGTTGGAAGGGAAGGCGAGACGAAGAAATAGAGACATGGCATCGAACGCATCGAAAAACGAGATGAAATGATTCCGAGGCGGGGCGAGTTCGCCGCACCCACTCGGTGTTGGTATTCGCACTCGTTCTTGGGCTTCCTGCCTTCGGTAGACGGAAGCAGACAAGGACTTTAAATGTGCTGCTCATGCAGGCGAAAACTTGTGCCTTGTCGGTTTTGGTTCGCTGACGTGTAAAATGGCCAGCAGTGCCGGGTCTTGATACTCCGAGTACAGTATTAGCCACCTTCACCGCGGCGGGAGAAAAAACTTTGGCGCTGGCAGCTGTGAGTCCGTAGCAGATTATGCACGTCCTAAATGAAACGCAGAGCGTGTCAACGATAACAGCTGGTTGTTCGCTGTGGTGATTCACCACTGGTGAAGCAGGGTCACAACGCAAACCTAGAAGACACGTGAAATGCTATCTCAAATGCGCAAGCGCTGGCCCACGCACAGCATCCCGCTACAACTGCATTTGCGTGCAAAACAAGCGAGCCTGAAAAGAGAACATGGAGCCAAAGGACCACTTCCACTCGTACGATCTTGCGTCGACGATGGATTGATTGACGCTTCAACTTCGTGTAGTATACATTCACGTTCTTCACTTATTAATTTCATTATAGCGCAATTTCTATACGTCCACCAATCCGGATACTACTATACAAACCATGACGTATACACTACACCTTCCAAGTTCAAAAAAAAAAAAAAAGGGGCGCGGAGAATGCGAAGATCTGTGGCCAACTACGCTCGACGCAGCTCCACGACACATGCAGCAGCTGCTACGACACCTGCGGACTCGACTACTAGCGCTGATACTGGTGCTGATGGTGGTACTAACGCTTTGGATGTGGTGTGTGTGGTGTGCTGTGAACAGGCGCAGCGGCAGTAGCGAGGTGGGGCGAGGCATGCGGCGTTGCTGGAGGCTCGCGTGGACTGAGGCCCTCATGCGGTCCTTGTGCTGTATAAGTGGCCTCATGCGGTCTGCTCTGAGTCTCGGCGTTGCCGTGGCCGACACTGTGGCCGTTTTGAGGGCGTTGCGGTCCTCTCGACTGGCCCGGTGGCGGCTAGCTAAGCAAAGCCGAGTGAAGCCAAGCGAAGCGGAGCGAGGGCGAGCCCGCGAGCGCAGTCAAGCCAAGTGGCGTCGGGTCAAGCCTAGCGATGCAGTTGAGCCTTGATGTTGTTGTTGTTGTTGTTGTTGGTGGTGGTGGTGGTGTTGGTGTCGATGCAGGCGCTTATGGTGGTTCTGATGGTGGTACTAACGCTTTGGATGTGGCGTGTGGGGGTGACGAACTCAGGAACGAGTTGTGTTGTGGTTTTTGTCATGCCCGCGTTCCATAGTTTTAGTCAGGATTGCTTTGGGGGCGGAGAGTAAGAGTTAGGTTCCTTGTGAAGACTTGAGAAGTGTTAGGTGCTCATTTCTATCTGGATGCAGCTGACGGTACAGGCAAAATCGCCATTCCGAGTTCACAGTATGCCAGCAACCAAACAAAGCCACTGACCTCGAAATACTGTGTGCTAACAGGAAACTGCTTGGGTTCGTTCACCGTATCGAAGAACAGCATATCGATTCACTTTCTAGCCTTCGTTCGCCTTTGGTGACTCATTCAAAGTGGGTGGGCAATCTCAAAGAGAAGACTTAGCATTCCGGCTCCAAGCAAACCTCTTGAAATGATTTTTATCGCAGAAAGATATCGAGTTCAAGTCCTGTGATGAGTGTAGTCGCGGTGATTTTGGGTCTGTTCATCACAGAAAGTGGTTCAACAAAACCGTTATCATCGAGAGCGCTTCTCACGGCTGGGGCCAACAAGGATATGCATGAATTCTTCAAGAGGTCGACACTTGATTCAAACTCAATCACATCCACATCTTCAAGATGCACGGCGCAAGCCACAACGGTCAGCTGTTCTTCATGCGAATGGTGGCTGGTATCTCCGTGGTAGCAAAAGACACGTACAGCATGAAGTATGGTACTGTCGCTTGAAATCAACGCTTAACTTGCGGTATCTCATGACATAGTTATCTTACACGCTGACATAAGAGCAGACACTGTATTGGTGGGAAGTGATGGCGTCACGAAGGTGGTCGATTTCAATTCAAGATAGTCGAAATAACAGTGCCTGCTCGTGGTGCGTACTGTTGGAAGGTACCTGAGTGTTTGATGCGGAAAGGAGAAACTGCAACTGGTGCGTCGGATGTGCGTTCTTTTGGTGTGCTGATGATCGTTGCTGCGAGTGGAGTTATTTCGTGGGATGAGATTTGTTGCAGCCAGCAGTGGTTTAGTGAAGCAAGGAAACCTTCCACCGGAACCGGTCCGAAATTGCCGATTCTGAATGGCACTTGAGCGAACGGATATACTGCTTGAATCCAAGTGAACGGGTAGCATTCATCTCGTACTTGATGTCAATGCTGGAGCGGATCAAGGTGAATTGCTTGTGGAGGAATTGCAAGGTGGTTTCCAACCTGCAATTGGAGGCTTGTAAGGGAACCAATGCTCAGGTGATGGCAAGATCTAGCAGGACGGCAAACGAGATGCGGAAGGAGATGACTACAGGCATATTGGTGAAGCTAGTGCGTTGATATTGCATCATACAGAGCAATCAGGTCGCTGGGAATGTAACGGGCCTAGAGCCTGCTACGATACTTGCACGTTACTCAAAGAAAGCAAATTCAACTCTGTTTCATTATCGGCGGGAGGTGAAGGACTAAACCCCTAAATTGGCTGAATATTGGCTGAATATTGGCTGCGTCCCAAAAATCAGCCAATCCGAGCGAGGTACGTCGACATGTGTCTACTGTATGCGGTGACACGCGTCACATATCCTACCTACATATGCAATATAGACCTACACTAATGGATAGATATGTAATATGCATGTGGATGGAAGGACAGAGATTGTGTCGTAAAAGGGAGGGACATCGAGCCTAGTCCAAGAGGGAAACGCCGAGCGGAAGGATGTAGATGCACCGATGAATCTTGCGGTGATCGCTCGAAGTAGAAGGCGATCCTATCGTGCGGTGGTTACTGACGCGCGCTTTCGGTTGCGCTTTAGTCGAATGTCGTTTTCTAGATCCATGGCGCCAGCCAAGAGTTGCAGTTCGAGATTCATATCACGGCTCGTGGGGGGCGTATCTTCTCGTCATCATTATGCACAGTTGATTGGAATCATTTGACATCCTGCCATCGCCTCGTTTGCCATGAGCGACGCGCGTGGGCTGATGAGATGCACAAATGCTTCAACGTGAGATTTGCCATGTGGGGCTGCACCAGAACGAGAAACCCGTGTGGACCGCTCCACACGCTCGTGTGGGGCGTCATGTAGGCTTATCCACCCCCTTTTCATCCAATCAACGATGCGCTACAAGCGATAACGCATCTTTGTCCACAATGTAGTTTACCATCCAAAAACCCTCCACTTTTAATCGCTTCCATCAACTCTCGCAGGTAGCGCATTCAAAATGAGACAGGAAAAAAGATGCGACGGCCAGGCAATTGCGCGAACGCTCTCGCCTGGCTGCCCGGCCGATCCTTCCGGCGCTTTGGCACGCGAAGTTTACCGACCAGCGAGCCTCTCTCTCAGTAGGCTGCGTGTGACGTGTAATTTACTGCCACGCGCCCGCGATTTCGAATGCTCACCGAGACATGACGCCGACGTCGCGCGCTCCCGCGATTGGCGAGCTTTGCTGGGTGGGGATCTACGGTACGCACCGCTATCTCAAGGCTGGCTCGTTTCGTTACGTATACATATATATTTATTGCACATACCTAGGCGACAGCGTGCTTGCAGTTCGGTTGTTGTCCTCGTTGAACCTGCAGACATCAGTGCGAACTTGAACCTGCGTGCGCGCCGAATCTGCCCACGTGTGTGTATCCATTTCTCTGGCGTCGCACTTAGCCGGAGGTACCGTAGTTTTCGCTAGGGATGCGGTCCCATCGCGGCGCGTCGACAGTGCGGCTAGGGGTGCAGTTGGCGTGGCCCAATCCGCTTCGCGCACGGGGCTTACCGCGAGGTCGTGGGCCGGTAGTTTACGGTCCGCGTCCGGAAAACTACCGCTGGCCCGCGTCCGCGCGGCCGCCGGCCAGCAGTCCCCAGTCCGTCGCGCGGTCCACACGCTCCGGTTGGTTGCCGCGCCGCGCTGCAACTTGCGAGCCATCCGGCGCGTCCACGCGAGCGCCCGCCGCCAGCGAGAGGCGCCCGTTGCCCCGTCCGCCCCCCTCTCGTCCGCGGCCCGTCCCCCACCCGGCCGTCCTCGCGTTCGCCATGCCAGAACGCAACGCGCCGGCGCCCTCGACGTCGCTCCCGCGCAGCCACAGCGGCGTGCTCCACGCGGCGCCGCTCTCGAGCTCCTTCGAGCGCTACCTGTCGCTGCGCACCGGCCGGCCCCCGCCCGTGTCCGCCGCGCCGCCCGCAGCCTCCGGCCCGCCGCCCAAAGCGCCGTCCACTCCGGCGGCGCCTGCGTCCGCGCTCGGCCGCAAGAACAGCGCCGACGACCTCGCGGCCGACGCGCTCGGCAAGTCCCCGCCCGTCAGCTCCGTCTCCGGCGCGCGCCTGCTCTACCGCCAGTGGCGCACGGGATCACACGTCGGCGCAGACTTTTCCCGCGTGGACGAGAACGCCGACCCGGTGCGTTGCGGCCGCCGCGCGCGGCCCCGTCCCCACTGTGGCTAACAGTGGACGCTTGTCAAATGTCCGCAGGCCGCGCGTCCCCCCATCCGGCCGCCCATGAGCAGCGTGTACGTCCGCACCGTCCGTACCGTCCGTCCTGTAAACTACCGGACGCCGCTAACCTCGCCGTCCTCACCTGCGTCCACAGCCAGCCGCCGCCAGAGAGCGTGCTCAGCCGCTCGCCCTTCGGGTCGACGGCGCCCGACCAGCTCCCGCGCATCAGCGAGAAGGTCGAGCCCTCCATGGACGCCGACACGCGCGCGCGCTTGCTGTCGGAGAAGCTGCAGCAGCAGGCCGTGGCCGTCGGCGCGCGCGTGGGCTCCTTCGAGCGCCGCGCGCCGCCAGACCCCGCGCACATGAAGAAGTCGCAGAGCTACCAGGCGCTGGCCGACCTTGAGAAGAAGGGATACTTCCCCGCCGCCCCGACGGTGCGCGCGCTCTCTTGTAGACTGCTGCGTGTGGACGTGTAGACGACTGACGGTGTGGATGTATGTGGACGCTGCGGACGGAACGCAGGCCTCAGCGCTCGGCGTGCAGCGAGGACTCAAGGACTCGGTCGTCAACGACATGTGCCGCGCCGTTGTCAAGCACATGGTCGGCGACCTGTACGTGGCGGCCGCGGACGGCTCCGGCGGCGCCAAGAAGGTGCTCAACCACCTCTACGAGCCCGTCTTCCAGTCGGTGCAGGTGCGGACCACTGCCGTCCTCAGCATGTGTGGCACGCGTCCACACTCATCTAACGGCCGACACGAATGCTGCAGGCACACTTCCGCAGGCTGCCTGCGCGCTACGCGCTGTCGGTGAACCCCGACGACGTGCCCATGCACATGCGGCTGCTGGCCAAGAACCAGCGCAACCCGAACGAGATCGCGGTCAACGCGCAGCTCAAGAAGGACGACGACGGAGAGTGCGTGGGCCGTTTTTCACAGTGTGGATGTATGTGGACGATGTGGACGCTGACGGCATTGTCTCAGTGTCATGAACAACGTGTGCGAGGTCGTGGTGGTCTCCATCGACCGTGACAACTTGCTGGACGCCATCACGCGCGGCCTCACGTCCATGAAGGGCAGCATCATGGACGCCGACGTCATGACCACCCACGACGGCATCACGCTCGACCGGTTCGTTGTCAAGGGCCAATTCCTGTCGGAAGAGCGCCAGCAGGAGCTCAAATCGCAGATCGAGCAGAACCTCACGCGCCTCAGCCTGGGCGAGGAGGACTACGGAAGTGCCAAGTCGGTGCAGTCGGACGAGACCACGAGCCTGGCCGAGAAGCTCGGCGTGCTCAAGATGGTCGACAAGAACGAGATCAAGGCCGAGTGGAAGCTCGAGATTGCCGAGATCAAGCTCGACAAGCCTATCGGCAGCGGCCGCTCGGGACACACGTACAGCGCTTGGTGGCGCGGCACGCACGTGGCCGCCAAGATCGTCGACTCGTCGGCCAACAGCGGCAGCCTGGGGGAGGACTTGCTCAACGAGTTCCACCGTGAGGTCGCAGTGGTTAGCAAGCTGCGCCACCCGAACATTGTGCTGTTCCTCGGTGCAGCCATCAGTCCGCCGCGCTACTGCCTCGTGTTCGAGTTCATGGAGAACGGCACACTCACGGACATCATCCGGTCCACGAAGGGTCCGATCGACTTTTTCCGGCACGCGACCGACATGGCCATGGGCATGAACTACCTACACCTGTGCTCAATCATGCACCGTGACCTCAAGTCGGGCAACGTGCTCATCGACTCTCACGGCACGGCCAAGATCTCTGACTTTGGGCTCAGCTGCGTGCTTGATATGGGCTCCTCTCGCGACCTGACGGCCGAGACGGGCACATACCGGTGGATGGCTCCCGAGGTGATTCGCCACGAGCCATACTCGAACAAGGCAGACGTCTACAGCTTTGGTGTCGTGCTGTGGGAGCTGCTCGCGCGTGACCAGCCATTCCGAGGCCTCACGCCGATCCAGGGTGCGTTTTTCCACTTGTTTTGTTCCTTTCGCGCCCGATATGACTCGCCACTAACGCTTTCTGTCTACTCTAGCTGCCTTTGCCGTCGCACGACAGATGATGCGCCCAGCGCTTCCCCGGCAGACGCCGCAGAAGATCGGCGAACTGATCGAGCACTGCTGGCATCACGACCCGGCGCGCCGCCCCGAGTTTTCGGCGATTCTAGAGGCGCTGCCACTTGTCAAGCTGTCGCTCAAGAAGCGCGACTTCAAGAACATGAGCATCCTGTACTACGCCTAGAAGCAATCCGGATGTGTTGAGTAGGTAGGTGTATGAATCTCGACGTTGGGTCGCGGGCAGCCACCGCCGCGACAAGAAGGGCGTCAGCTAGAGAACGCGCGGGTTGTACCAGTAGTTCATTTGATTGCCACACAACGAGACAAATAAAAGTGGCGGTTCGAGCTCAGCCGAAACGGACGCCTTTGGTGATTGTGTTCATTTGCCTTCACTTTGTTAGCTTCCGCCTTGAACTGCCATGGAGCCCGAGATGACTTCCCTCGGGCCGCTAGTAGATACTCTCGATCCGACGGATCGCCGAGTCGCGACACCAAAGCCCACGGAGGCCTGGCAAGACTCCAAAGGCGAGATCTCCCATGCCGACAACAGTGCTGACAATCCTACTTCCTCCTCCAAGCGCCAGTTGAAGCCGTCTGGCCGGCGACAGCGATCGAGACGCACAGCCGTTGCGATTGTTGTCATCCAGGCACTGTGGGCTATCGCCATACCGCTCAAGAACATCGGCGTGACTCTCAATCCACCCACGCAGCCGGACGAGACAACACTCTCCACATTAACCTATGGGCTTTCGAGCTCCGATGTCACTGAGTTCCAGGGAAAGGACGTCATCAAGCTGCTCCGAAAGGTGACGAAGGCTACGTTAGGACGCGAGTCCGCTCGTCGGGAGCTCGAACGAGGCGGGTCATTTGACATTGATCGTGTCTACTCGTTGCTCCCATTAGAGGATTTTGCAGCCGCGGCGCAATTTTACGCACTTGAAATGCAGAGCGCTGTCTTCCCCGGTGGCGTTTTCACCCCAAGACCTATTCCGTCGTCTTCGTCTAGCAACAAAGTCTCTTCCTCTCTTATAACTCTTCTATTACGAGACGCTTCATTGTCGAGTGATTTCGAGATGCAACTTGCGTGCTCAGCTGATAGAGCCTTCCTACCAGCCGTTCGATGTGGGCAGATCGCGAATGGAGATCCATGCCCGGAGGGCACAGCTGTAACTATTGATGACGACGGCCGACAAACTATCGACTCGCTACTTTACGAGATCACAGACGTGGATTTGCGAGCTTTGAAGGGCGAGAGCGCATCTGGGTTGCAGAACAATGTAGGATTATTGTACGTTGTCGACTTTTTCTCCCAGGCAATGAACGCCGTACTGGCTTCGAGAGACTGGAAAAGTGCACTCGAGGATCTGGCATTTACCCAGGACGTGAGTGAAGCACTTCCTGCGGGTACTGCAAGCTCCTTTGGAGTCTCTTCGACAAATGCAAGTGTACCCGTGCTAATGGCAAGCGACGCTTATATTGTCGCCGTGCGTGCAGCTATTATGGAGAGTACTATGCTTGATTCTTGTATCGCCAGTGAGCTCACAGCCGCACTATTCTATACTCGCGCGCTTGTTTTGCATGAGATCCAGCAAGTTTTGACTGACTTAGATCTCTACAACATTGCCGATGGACCGCTTGTGGAGCTTCCGAGTGATGTGGATGATGTGCTTGCTCCAATGTGGGAATTCAACATCTCTGTCACGTCTGGTGCACGCACGGGGCGTCTCCACAACGTGATCACGCGATTTTTTGGGTCGCTATTACCTGTGGCCTCAAGAAAGTTTGTTGAAGCGAGCTTCAAGCTTGACCGCAGTAGTGTTTCAAACACTCAAATCACTGGGTCATCCTTACGAATGATCCAATATCTTAGTTACTTCCCTGGATTTGTTAGTGTTTTCACATTCGAAAAGCGAGCGCAAGATGGAGTCGAGTACGATTTTCAGTCATTCGCGCTTCTTGGAGCAGCTGGAGCTGGCATCAACACATTCCAAGAAGACGACGCTGGTGCTGGGAGTGCAATGGTTTTTCCACTTGCCGAACTGTCGAGCTCCAGCTCCGTGGACTCGTATTGGATTCAAGAAGCACGCTACGCCGCATGGTTCCAAGCCCTTGAGGCAGATAATACCACGGCGCCTTTCAGCGCCTTCAGCTCGTATCTAACGATCGAGTCGGTATCCACTGACATCGTCACTGATGACAATCCAGAAACTCGTTGTCATCGCGGGTTGTTCAAAGTGCTCTCAAAAATTGCTTACCTGGCTCTCGTGGCAGCCAGTAAGCCCGCCTCATACCTCATGTTTATGGGGGATGTGGATGAAGGACACCGCACGTGGTTGCTACGAAATATCGACACCGAGGAATTGTTTGGTGATTCACTGTTTGGTGCCGGTGACCGCATCGGAATCCCATTTCGCAATGGCAAGTTCAATCGCAAAGACGATGGCAGTGCGTGGGTAATGATACCGCTATTGCTTGCCATGAAGGAAGCGTTCGGGGCGGATGATACGCTCAGGTTTCTCAATCGCGAGCTCGATGATTCGTTCAAAGCCTTTGCTACTGGTAGCAGCAATGGTGTGCTGCATTTTCCTGATGCTCGCCATTGTCGCGTCAGCGGCATTGGCAACAATCCTGCCAACACGCTATCCTACGTCGTAAACTCAAGTGACTCACTTGATGAAATCTATGCCAAGATTTCTACAGGTCTTGTCTCAAGTCTAAGCGATCTGCTCGATCAAATTCCAACACTGGCAAGCAAAATGTACACCAGCACCTCCACAGTAGAGTCTTCGCCTCTTATTGCACGAAGCCAAATCGTTGGGAGCTCCGTTGTGACTGTTGATACCGAGCTACGGGGACCTCCGACTTTGAATTGGAAATTCACGGCTATTACAGCTGGTCTCCGTAAGCTCTGGCCGCCACGTACTCCGCTCAACTCGACAGTATCCCAGTTTCGGGCCTCAACTCGCTGCTACTCGATGGTCGACTTGCGAGCTCTCACCACTACCACTCGTTGTATGTTGGAGCCGAAGAGCACACGAGTGCGATTCCAGTCGCTGTCATCCGAGTCGATGCGTTCATTCTTCCTTGGCAATTGGTCCATGTGCGTGCTGCTGAACACGCTCGCATTGGTTGTAATCGCCAAGTATCATCGCAAGCTTAGCCGTGCGTATGACGCAACTAAAGAGTTTGCGAGACTAGAGCCACAGGTGGCAAGGCAGCTTGGCCTCCAAGCCACTGGAGTGCTGAAGATCTCACAATCACTGCTGCTTCTAGCGGCAAGTGTGCCACTCGTACTTGCGTTTCACGTACCGGATGACGACATCTTCCTGCCGGACTTTGCCTCGTTCAAGCCAAGCAAGGCAGTAATTGACGTTCTGGTGACGCTAAGCATGAGCTGGGTCTGGAAGGTCGGCTTCGAGGTGACCAATGACTGGCTACAGCCTTGGAATTGGTCTGCCAGGTTTCTGTCCTCACGAACTGGGGGCTCTCAAGCTGACAAGACTGGTACTTGGCTCGTTGGGGCCATGTACTGGCAGCACGATGCCATCGCGCGGCTCAAGTGGGGTGCACTGGCAGTCGTGCTCATCAGCCGGCTAGCGACTCGGGACGGCGGCAGCGACAGCGAGTACCGCGCGAGGAGGCTCGCGGCCACGACTTGCTCTTCCCTCGCGTTCGGGGCGATCAGTAGCGCTGTAGTGGCCTTCTGGCGGCCATTGCCTATTCGGTTCTTGTGCTTTGGCGGCAAAAGCGGAGCCAGCCGCAAGGTGACGGCGGACGATCAGAACGCCGAGCGAGACGAGCAGGACGCTGTTATCGCTGCGCTCGTGCAGCAGAAGCTACCACTGCACCGGTACGGCGTGCTTGGTCGAACGGCTCGCGGCGGGTGGTCCAAGGCCGCTCTCATCGTCGAGGGATGGCGACTGGCCAAGCGCACAAGCGACGGCCGCGAGGTCCTGCGCAAAGGTGGCGGCGAGATCCTGCTGCCGAGCGAGCCGCTCCTGGGCCGCGGTCAAGATGGGGACGACAGCGACAGCGACAGCGACGGCACCGAGTGCGAGGTCTTCCGCCGCTCGGAGGTGGTGCCTGCCGACGTTACAGAGCTCGAGACGCGTGCAGCCACCTCGCCGCCGTCCCGTTAGATCGGAATTGGATGTCTGTGCCGCGTCGAAGGCTGCGTCTGCTTCGAACGCCAACTCCGTCAGCCCATGCGTGCGGCCAAAAATGATGTGGCGTCAGGCCAGCCATACCTTGCGTCTGGATGATCCGCCAACTGGCGTGGCGCAGAACGGTGGGACCGTGCACCCATGAGTCACGAGCAGCGGACCAATGCTGCAAGACTGAAGGCGCAGGAATCACTTGTTCCCGCAGTGGCACCGCCGCAAGGTGATCGTCGCACACTTCGACGTATGTCACGCCATTGCCACGTCACGACCGTATCGGACTTGTGCACCACGGTCTCACTTGACGACGAGCATCACCACGCGGTCGCTGCGAAAGCGCCAAAAAGCAGTGTCGCCAAGATGTGGGGCAGTGTCGCCAAGGAGCGGAGCAGTGTCACAGTGCGGACATCCTCCACGTTGGCTTCGCTTCTCGTCGGCAAACGGTGCTTGGTCCAGTCGATCGGTTCAAGTCTCACGCAACTGGACCCGACGATGGATACAGTCGTGCATCGCGTTTTCGACACTGTTGCACACATCGTTTCTTTCAGGTAAATAAAAATTGCAGAGGTTGCAAAACAAACTAAAGTATTGATATTATGAGAGGATCAAGCCTAGATCCATCTTGTTGATCAGCCCAGTGTGTGACCAGCAATTTCGAATCGTTTTGGATGACACCTGTTGCCACCCCTCAGCACAATACTTCATAGCAGAGTAGATGTTCACGGGGGAGTACTCCTCGCCGTTGAAGAACGCTTCAAGCTCGGCATTGCTCTTGGTGTCGTGGTAGTGATCCTTCACGGCTTTGATGATGCCTTGGTCGCATGGCTGGAGCACCGCAGTTGTGTTTGGGGGTAGCTTTTCCAGTCGAACGTGCGACAGCATGAGGTTGTCGTTGTTGTGTGTTGAGACGTTATCAACCAGCAGGAGGATGCGACGCTGCTGGCTTTTCATCTCGTCGTTCAGCGCAAGCAACCAGTCCTGGAAGATCTCAGTGTTCATCCATGCTTTTCCGCTGCTGGTGTACTCGACACCAAGCTCCTCAAAAACGTCATGACCGCGCAGGGGAACAGGCACTTTGGCCTTTCCAATGAACAGGAGAGGCAGCCGATCGCTGCCATCAGCATTTGCAGCCACAGCCATGGTGATCCGCTTCTTGCTCGTCTTCTTGCCTTTGATATTCTTGTCTGTCGTCAATGTGCCGCGCGGCTCCATCTCGTAGAAGAAGGACGTCTCGTCCATGTTATATATGTTGCACGCCTCATACTCGGCTATGATTGCTCGAAGATGTGACCGTCCAGCCTCAACCTCCTCCATGTCGACCGACGCGGCCTCACCATGGCGCTCGGCGAACCACATGCCAGTGCGTTGCTGGAACCGGTACAACCAGCCGCGTGTCCACGAACAATTTCCACCATCACACCGCTGTGCCATCTTCAGTGCTGTCTTCCCGGAGATCGTGGCGTCCTTGTGCCACCTCTTGTACCTCTCCATGAGGTCCAAGAGGCGAGCATCAAAGTGCCGCGTCCTCGCCTTGCACAGCCGCTTGCGGGTACCGAGGGGCCCCGTGTGGCTCTCGTACTCGTGTGCCTTCTTGAGAATGCCGATGACGGTGGTCCGTGGGACCGCATGAGGCTTTTTGAACTCTCGGCCCGCCCAGCGACCAAGCTCTGCTGGCTTGAGTGATGGCTCGGTGGCCGCCTTCTCGCACAGCTTGAGCTTCTCGTCAATACTCAGAGTGATGTAGTTCTTCTTCATGCGCTTGCTGTGGTTCGGAGGTGTCATCTTGACAAATGATGCTGGATCTCAATGCTGTTGAAGTCGATTTGATGGATGCACAACTCGGGCTGGGTGGACGTGTCATTCCTCCTCGGTGTTCTGCAATTTACTGTATACTACCGTAGAGGTCCAGTCACAATTTTCACTATATCAATAGGTTTGAAAAAACCTCAGGATGATGGAATAATCAGCGTAGAGAGGTCATGGCGGATGAGTGGTGTCGAAAACGCGGTGCACGACTGTACACGAGTCCCACTCTGCACCAAATAATCCTTGAGGCGGTCTGATCACCACCAAACACTCGCGCTCAGTATGGCTCCTAAGACCTCTTTCTGAAAATAGTCTACACATTCAATACCATTATAGTAATAATTTTCCACAATTCTGTCACATAACGACCATAAAAGTAATAAAAACTAAAATCAAGACTAAACACGTAATCAATTGTGTCCGAACTCATACATTTGATTCGGGCTGTAGACAGAAACCGGACACCTCGGAGCTGCTCGCGCCCTACAGTACACGCCAATGCGCACTTCTCCTCCTCCCCACCGCGCTCATCCTCTGCCAACGCCAACCGCAGGCTCAGTCTTCACGTCCCACTCACTCGCCGATCGACGCTCGAGCTCACCAGCTCAGCCTTCCCGCGTCGCGTCGTCGCAGCCACCGGCCGCTTCTTCTCCCCACCGCAATTCACTTCTCGTCGTCCCCGCGCCTCGCTCGCAGCAGAGTCCCCAGCGACTAAAAGCCTCGGCGCATGAACTCGCTGCGCTTCCCGCTCGAGGAGTTCCTCTTCCCGCCGCTCACGCTCTCGGAGCTCGAGAGCGCCGAGTATGAGCGCACGGCCCACATTTTGCTCACCAAGGCGCTGGACGAGTACGACCGATACAACTACGATGACCAGCGACGCGTCAACCGCACCATGTGGACGCCCGTCAAGAAGCGAGAGCGACTCACGGTCTTCAAGGCCACGGGGCAGGTCTCCTCCTCCAGCATCGTTGCCGATGACGCGCCGCCGATCCGGCGTGGACGCGCAGCTACGGCCACAGGCGCTGCACCACCGGCCCCACCTCGCGGGCTGCTAGACTCGCCACCGGAGGACTGGTCCATCCCCACGCTGCTGCAGGTCGGCTCTATACCGGGCACGCTCGATGATGTCATGTACGGCATGGCCACGTTCGACGCGACCGACATGCTGCTGGAGGCATCCTACACACCCGACGAGGCGCTTGACGCCGAGATGCTCTACGAAATCCAGGGACCTACGCCCAGCGACCCGTTCCGCTTCCTCGGCATCAAGTGGCTCGTGCTTGGCAACCCGCCGGGCATCAGCATCGTAGTTCGACCGCGCGACATGGTCTTCCTGGAGGCCACGGGCATTGTCAACCGACCGGTCGACGGCGATGAGACCCGCTTCGAGCGCATTGGATACCTCGTCATGCACTCGGTCCATCTGCCGGGCCACGGACCGCTTCTCGACAAGAAGATCGTGCGGGCACGCACTTCGTCGTGCTTCCTCTTCAAGCAGCTGCCGTTCGACGACGCCGTCGACGTCTTCATGACAAGTAACTTCGACCCGAGCGGATCGGTCGTTGACGCAGTCGCGATCCAGTCGGCCGCCCACACACTCACTTACTGTGGACAAGTGACCGACTGCGCATTCGGCAAGAAGCTGGCGTGGCTGCTGCGCCAGCGCCGAAAGACCAACGCAGCTCGAGCAACGCGTCGAGCGAGCAACGCTGGCAGTGGGAACAGCACGAGCGAGAACGAGAGCGAAGACCTCGCGTTTGTGTCCGGCATGACCTTGGCCTCCGGGTCATCCGCTGGCGGGCCTAACCGCACTTGTGCCGTGTGCAGTAAGGAATTCGGTTCGCTGTTTTCCAAGCGTGCATCTCGCTGCTCGCTGTGCCAGACCACGCTGTGCGGGAGCTGCCACGTCAAGAAAAAGGTGAGCTTTCCCGGGCCAATCCGGAAGGAGATCGACGTCAAGACACTCGCGTTCTGCTCGGCGTGTCTGTCGCGCGCCTCTCAGCTCGACACGTTTGAGATTGCACGGCAAGAAGTTGCAGCTCGTCTGCGTCAGGACGGGACCCTGGCGTCGCTTGCTTCGCCGTTGGCTTCCGTGTCCATGTCGGGATCGCTGTCTCTTATGGGAGCTTCACGCCGCGGCACTGAAGTTGACCTCGCTACAAAGCGTCGGTACACCAAACATGCGCTCGACCAGATCCAGCTCGGCGCCGACAGCATCAGCGACTTGGACCACGACATTGAGTTGGAGATCGCTGACCGCATGCGCCAGCGTGCATCGAGCGGAGCTACAAGCGGGAGTAGCAGCAACGGGAACGGACCGGGGGTCACCAACACTACTCGACGAGCGTCTATGGGTCACAAGGTGACCTTGGTCGATGCTGACAACCTCCCACGCCTCAGCTCGGTTCCTTTGAGCGAGGACATATTTGACGACATCCCAACAATAACTCCAATGCCATCTCGAGCTCGGGCGGCTACCGCAGCACCAGCCATGACTTCAGAAGAGGCGATGCTAGCTCAGATCGCGTCGCTCCGAAGCACTGCTGAGACCGTCTACCAGTACGCCAAACTCAACACGGAGGCTCACTTGAGCCAGTCGGCTGCAGCGATGACCCAGCTTCAGGCTTTGACACTCGAAGACGAGGACGAGATGGACCGGCAGTTCCTGAGCGCGCGTTCTCTTCCGCCAGTTGCTCCATAGACTACTCCATAGACCCTTGAGGCGTCAGTGGAATGGAACGTCTGCAACGTGTACTGCCACGTGCGACTCGCGAGTCAGACAACTTCAACTCGCGCCGATTGAACGCGGCTCGCAGCAGAGACCGAAAGGTCCTTTTCTTCGACTTCAGTCGCCGAGCGAGCGTTCGTGTGGGGTCGGACCACACGCAATGGAAGAAGCGAAAGGCTACTTTGTAGATAGGCAAGAGCTCTCGACTGGATCAGCTACTGGTGCTGGGTTGCCTGAGTTCGTATCATCTTTAATTTATCAAATGCATTGTGCCGGACCATTTTTCGCCTGTCTTCATTCTCGTAATCTAGACAGCATGATTGTTGTTGATTTTTTTTTCTTCTGGTGCCATGAGCTCCGTCTACGATCGTCTCTATTGCCGTCCGGAGCGCTGGATCATTTACTCCGGACAGCCAGCGTGCTCACGACCGTAGGTTTTGACGCCGGCCCAGAGTTGGATGCAGCATCTCCGCCTGTCCTTCGTTGGGCTCGAAAATGGCGCTGGAGGCATATTCTATCGATCGACAGGCGACTGCGAATCGCGAGAAACGACGCCCAATCAGGACAACACAGACCGCTACCAGCTCTTCCTTCGTGGGCGTGACGACTGAGTTGAAGCAATCAGGAAAGAAGGAATCTTCGAGCTTTCCCAGTTGAAGCCCACGAACTTACGGTATCAACTTGACCATATGCCCGATACCATGTCACCACACGACTGCAACAGAAGACTCGCAGCTTTCTTCCATCTGTCGACCAAGACCCGTGGATGGCATCGGCGACAGTTGAAGCAAAGCTGCGTTCGAGACCGTTGCCATTTTCCATTCTTCCTTTTCTGCAGGGCGTTTCGGGCACTTCTACTCCTGCCATCGACTCCTCAAAACGGCCGACGCCCCGTCACTGCCTGCGAGAAGCTCGCTCGCATCAATCTCAACTCTTCTTCACACACGCAGATACTGGAAGCGATCATGAGCTGGTTGCAGTCGTATGACCTCGAGATCCCTCACTATGACCTCCGCGATGGCAAATTCGTCTTTGCACTCGCGCTTAAGCAGCGCCAGCTTCCGCGGTACAGCCAAGGCCAGACAGCAGCTTATGTGACCTCATTGCGCTCCTACTCGGAGTTTCGCAAGCTGTGGAAGGACTTGGAGCGTGCCACAAGGACGCCAAACGCACTCGCAGCCGCTACCGCAGCTCTATCGAATGATAACAACAAGACATCACGGCGACACCGGAGGTCACGCTCTTCTATATCCTCGAATTCTTCAAGCTCGTCCACCTCATCTCTCCGCTCGTCATCATCATTTCGAGCTTCCCTCCGCTTTAGCAGCACTTCGACAGCCTCAACCGCTTCGTTAACACCTAACAGCACAACAGCCGAAGAGAACTCCATGACACGGACGAATCTCAGCGCAGCTTCCGGATGCCTGTGCAGTAACTTCTGCTGCCCCTTTGAGCGCCTCCACAGCTTTCTCAAGACTTACAACTTTCCGTCCAAGTTCATCATCAAGAAGAGTACACAGGCACTTTTGGATACGCGACGGAGTTCTCTGGAGCTCTTTCTTGTACGACTTCGTGCTCAGTTTGACCAGTTTCCACTATCACTCTTGGATAGGGTAGAAGCTGCTGAGCGTTGCGTCGTGCTCGATCTGTTGACGAGATTTGTTGGACCCGAGGCGTACATTCGAGCAAGTAACGCTGCGAATCAGCGATTGCTAGCTTCTGCGGAGCATTTCCGACCAGTTGCCGTACCGCTCAATCTGCCAAGCAAGACTGCTACCTCCGATGCCGAGTCTTCCTACTCCAATAACATTGATGACGAGATTGAGACAGCAGATCTGCCGATTGATGCATCAGACGCGAGCACAGTGCCATGCAGCCCAACAACCAACTCAGAAACATCAAATTCTTTCATCTTCGTGCCGCAATTGCCCACTTGGCCAGAGGAGACCATCAATGAAGATGGAGAGTATGAAGATGAGTCCCTTGGTGAGACCATGCCGATTGAATTAGACGAAGAGGAAATTGAGAAGGAGGAGGAGCAGAGAGCCCCCGAACTGGCGATGCCATTTGCGCCAGTCATCTCAACGCTTTACCGCAAGAGAAGCACCTCCACAACCACTGAAAGCTCCAGCTCGCCTCGCCATTTCACTCAGCCCATGCTTCCAAAACAAAAGACACAACAGAACCTTCCAAAACTACAGGTCAAGTCTACCAGTATAAGCTCTGTGAGATCCTTCTTTGAGGATTTTCACTTTGTCTTCGGCCGCAGTCGTACTGAAAATGACCGGGAAGCAAGTATTCCTAGCACACGTCGTCGTACTTCAAGTTGGAGTCGTCGGCGCCGCTCGAGCAGTGATGCAAGGATGCAGCGTCCTTGGGAATACGCCCTGTACATGGCATCCCAGACTGGTCATGTGAATGCTGTAGCCACAATCCTGCGGCGTGGAATCAACCCAAATGTGGCAAACGAAGAGGATGGTGTCTCTTGTCTCCACACTGCATGTCGAGGAGGACACCATCGAGTCGTTGCGCTCCTTATCGCAGCAGGAGCTGATGTCAACCAGAGTGATCTGCGTGGAATGACACCACTGCTATCTGCCATCCATGGAGGAGATCTTGGTCTCGTGCAGCAACTTATTGTCGCCGGCGCTGATGTCAACAAGAGCACGGCCAGAAGTGTCTCCGCCGTCCATGTTGCTGTAGCTTGCCAGGATCTTCCGATTTTGGCCCTGCTTCTCGAACGCGGAGCACGGGTTAATACTTCCAACACGTTCAACGGCAAGACTCCACTCCATATTGCAGCCGAGTTGGGGAACTACGACATGTGCGACCTACTAATGCGCTACGATGCTGATACATTCGCTCGAACCAACCGTGGTGATGAAGCCTCAGCATTAGCAGCCAAGACTGGTCACTACGCTGTTGCTGAGCTGTGCCGACAATACCAACATGCCGCGATGCAGTGCGCGCTTGCAGGTGACGACTGCGTCGCTGCACTTCGTCGAACAGTTCCGTGCTGTCCAGTGTACACCTCAACTGGAGATGTGGAGCTGGACAACCATGGTGACCATTTGGTAGATCCCACCGGCTGCGGGATGGTAGTCCCGACGGTCACCTTCATCCACGAGGGCGGTCACAAATACGCTGTGCTGTAAGTAAGCAGAAGCGCGTGAATAGCCATAAATATCTATATGAGCAATAGACGTCAAGTGGGCCATCGGAAGCCTGCTCGACCCATAGTTCCTCCTCATAAAACATTCATGGTCTTTTCTCAAGTACAGCAAAACGCCCCGACAGGAATAATCTCCGGATCCTACTGTTATCTGCTGAAACTAATCGTTTAAAGCCAATACTGCGCCGATGACGACGCCAGGCCAGGCAGCGACGACGTTGGGAGGGTCAATCGCCAGTAAAGAGTACTGGGACTCTGTGTCATACCTCGAGAGCGCGTTCCACCATGGGTTTATGAAGCTACGTCTCAAGAACTCCGAGTTCGTTTATCACGAAAACAGCCGATTGGTGCAGGAACTGGACGAGTTCTGCGACGTCGACACGATGCACACGGTCAAAGGTCCGATCATCTTGCTAGGAGACAGTGGTGTGGGAAAATCTGCTTTCCTTGCCAATTGGCTTGCTCGTCGAAAGAAGATGGTGCAAAACTGGCAGTCGTCCTATCCAGAGTTCATCTTCACACACGTAGTTGGGTGCTCAAGACAATCATGCTCTGTCTCCAACTTGCTTGAGCGTGTGCTGCGCGAGATAAAGGACTACTTTGAGCTCAACAAAGAGGTACCTGAGGTTGAGGAGCGCCTGAGCTGGCAGTTTCCTAAATTCCTCGAGGCTGCGTCGAAGAAAGGCCGAGTCATCCTTGTTGTCGATGGACTACAACGACTTCGAACCAATGGAGGGGAGAGTATTCTTAAGTGGGTGCCGCTAGCGTTTCCACCAAATGTGCGCATCATTTTCACTGGTACGGTCAACTACCCATCATCCAAGTTTGCCAAAGCAGAGGAAAGCCCCATCGGTGATCACTATGAGAAGACAAGCATGTCAGCCCAGATGATAGAGAGAATCAAGGTGAGACTTTTTTTTTTATTTTCTCCTAATTGTTAGTTTCTAAGTGGCGTTTACTCATAGCTTGAGGCCAGTCGACGCAACTGGAAGCTCGTTAACGTCACACCGCTGACTGAGGATGATCGAAGACGAATAATCAAGAAGTTTGTGTATAAGAACCGCTCTGCTACTGGCTCCAAGAAGAATGACGACAAGCGTGATGGATCTGCCAGTCGGCCCGGATTACAGCTATTCGAAATCCAGCAAAAGGCTATTGTGAGTGTTCCTATGAGTGCGAATGCCCATTTCCTCAAGGTATTCTTGATGAGCATGTTGTGGGCGGTCCGTGAAGGATTCAATATCCACAGCATCTTCGAGAGTTGGCTGAATTCGGACAGCGTTGGGCAGCTCCTCGAAGCTATCCTGCGTAGCATGGAGATAGGATACACACCAACGGAGGAAGCTACAGCGGACGCAAAACAATTTCTAGCCGAAACGATGAAATCTGCCACCCCTTCAATCGGTGTCTTGAAACGTGCGAGCTCTCCTGTGGTCCCTCGACTACACCGTGAAGGGCCTGGATCGCCTACCAAAGATAAATCACCATTGTCGTCTCCCACGGCCTCAATGATGCGACGCTCGTCACTCGACAGAGGTGGATCACCGCCAAGCGGCCGAAGAAGCGCTAGAATCGGAATGGCCACCAATGAAACGATTATTGATTTCAAGGCCAACAACGACTATCGCCCTAGCAGTGCAATGACCAGAGCTAAGAGTATTCATGAAACACAAGAGGTATTTGTCGAGACGGAGAGAAAGTTGCGCTCATTCCGTGGTCGCATGAAAGGATCTGGTAGCTCGACAGACTTTTTGTTTGAAGGAGATTCTCGTGCATTTTTCGAGAGTAATCGAAGCATGCTCACATCGGATACTGGAAGTGTTTCGAGTATCATCTCATCGTTACCCACATCTAGGATCCCAACACCAGGGTCTACTCTTGGGAGTGCTGCCTCATCGCCAAAACTTTCAATGAATGGAGAGCCTACACCTGGAACAGATAGCATCGAATCGCCGAATAACATATTGCCTGCATACATGACAGGTGGCAAACATGTCCCGCCACTTGGACCGCTGCTTGGAAAGGCGCTGAGTATCCTCTATGTCTCTCGCCATGGGATGCTGGTCAATGAGCTTCGATTTATCCTCAGTGCAATGATGACAGAGGCTAGAGAGCAGAGGCACAAGCAGCACAGACCCTGCGAGGGCTACGATAGCGTCATGGAGCGTAGCAGCAGTGGGGCGGGATTGGCATTTTCCGATACAGAGTGGAAGGCATTGCTACGCGCGATCAAACCCATGGGAGTGCTGTTTGTCCAAGATGCGATAGTGCTCCCGATGTGCAAAGATATTCTCCGAGACGTTATATGGTGGCGCTACATTGGCAGCGAGCAAATGGAGCAAACGTACCATCAGTGGCTCATAAGATTCTTTCGAATACATCCGACAACCTTCCGTCGCGTTGAAGAGCTTCCGTGGCACCTACAACGCTGCTACGAGTGGGACGCGCTCCGAAGTGTTCTCGTCAACCTCCCCATGTTTCAACTACTATACACCGCCAACTACAAACGCGAGCTATATAGTTACTGGAAGAAGCTATCGCAAGGGCCATTACTGAACTATGCCGCCGGAGTTGACGCTCCACTCGACCCACCAGTCTACATTGCCCCCTACGACGTCGTTAAAGAGTATGGTAAGAGTTTAGAAGACTGGTACAAAAGTTCTCGTCCCCCAACCAAGACATTTCTTCCGATGGTACAGCTCGCTACCAAGTTCATGTACGACTTTTGCGTTTATTTGCAAGGTTTCTTGCCCGTGTTTCAGCACGCGCCATTTGACCTGAAGCGGTTGTATCAAGACGGGTTTACCTTTGCAGAGGACTTGCCTCATGTATATGTTCTCAGCGGCCCAAATGCTCTTGCAGTTGCAGCAGCAGCATCAGCTTCATCTCCGGCTCACAGCAATTCAGCTACTGTCTCACCTGGATCTTTGGGAGTAGGTAGTATGACTCCGTCGATGTCAGCAGCAACAGCATTAGCACTTGCACTAGAAGCATTTACGACGCTTGGTCGCAGTCCTGCGGGTTCTTCTCTGTCCCCGAATGCTTCGTCTACTGCTCTTACGGTTACCAAGCAGAAGCCAGTCATGCCAAACCACTTCTTCTACTATCAGCGTTGGATTTGGATACAATTTCCCTGGTTAGCGTTGACAAAGGAAATTCTGATACGTGACCCTGTAGTTTCCAATCCCAAATCGAACGTATCGATTGGCAGTGCGGGCTCAGAACTTAGTGGACTAGATCTGTGGGGAAGCTCTACTAATCTTACTTCAAATAACCAGCAAATGGTAGACAGCATGGTTGGTACCTCTCGCGACTCCATCGATGGTGGAACTAGCAATAACAATCCAAGTGATGAGCGAAATCCAACAGATGGGTCTACCTCTGTTGCTCCATTCAGTGGCGCTGGTGGCACCACCCAAGCGCGCTCGGGGTTGTTTGATGCACGGTTTTGGGACGTGAAGAAGAGTATGTTCGACGTGGGAACCCAAAAACTTAAAGGGAGCATGAGTGCTGCTCAACTTGCTGCGGTTCAAAGAGCAAGCGTAAAAATATCGCAAGCTCCCATCCCTACGCCTGTGACACAGACACTAGACATTATCTCCCATGAAAATGTATTTCACAAGAAGTCTACATTCGCTGCTGTGCAAAATGTACTCGGATCCTCTGTTCGCGCTCTTCCTACAGCAATATTGAATATTTCTGCCTCTACACCAGCATTGACGTCGCTGTCAACTACATCAAACTCCTCTGCATCTCCTGTTGAAAAATCTAACCCGGTAGCTGTAAGAACATTCCTGACAGAATCTTCGGGATCACTTGCTGGCTCCACTTCTCCAACACAACCAAGGGCTTGCTCACCATCTCGAGGCGAGATTGCTTCCATAACAACACTTTCCAGTCCCGTAAATGATAATAACAACGCCAAAGCAGGATTTCAGCTCGGAACGAATGACAGCGAGTACGGCATGTTTGTGCCAGAGGTAAGCGGCAATAACGGACCAAATTCATCTGCAGCGTTTGGGCTGCCTGCTCACGTCCAGGACTACCCACAGTCCGAATGGGACCTCAAGAAGTCGTACAACCACCGAGTTGTGCTGAAGTTGCAGACACTGCATGATAGTTTGCGAGCAGAATCACAACGCAAAAAAGCCCATCTCGAGAGCGTGAAAGCAAAAATCAAAGAGACAGCTCGGCGTTACGACTCAGCTATGCGTGACTGCGAAATGGCCAAGCAAGCTGTCGAGGAAATGATCTCACGAGCGCAGAAAATTGACCAAATGATGAAGAACATTGATCATCAAGAGAAGACGCGACGCAAACTCATGCGAGGTTGTGAGCTCTTTCCTGCATATGATCCGGAGCATTACGAGGACTGCAAAAAGGAGCTGAAGCTACTGCAGCTTACGTTAAGAGATCTGGAGGAAGAGAAGCGCGTGCTGCTAGCAAAGAAAATGCATCTCCAGAATAACGAGCTACCTGCTCTTCGCACAGCAATGGAAAGAAACAAGCAGCTGCTTCAAGCTGTCGTCGACAAACTCGAGCGCGCACGAGATAAAATAGCTCACGAACAGGCAACAACGGACACTTTGTTTCAGCGGCGAGCTGAAATGATTGACAATGTGCAGACTGGTGGGAAGCTTGGAGAAGCTCAAGACGTTGCTGATGAAAAGCCGGACAGCGCAGCACAAAACGAGTCATCTAGACGAACGGGATTCGCACTCAAAACGGGTCGAAGCTCCTCAAGTAGTGCAGGAGGTAGTGCCAATGGCAGTGGTGGCAGTACGCGATCCCTCGCCGTGAAAATCGCACTGCAGCGATGCGAGTCCATGTGCGACAAAGTCCAGAAGGCGACCGGGTTTTCGCGCATGGAGGCCGTATACCAAAAGTTCTCGCGCCGCGAGGAGCTGAATGCGAGCTTTGACGAGCAGGCCAAGATCAATGAGGCGCGTCTAAAGCAGATGAAGTTGACACAGTCGGAGCTCGAGCATCAGCTGCACTCGCTCGAAGTGTCGAACGCCGTCGCGTCGATGGAGGACCCGCGGTCGCTGGAGCAGAAGCTACGCGACGCCGAGGTGGAGCTCGCGCGCACCGAGTATACTCAGACAAGTCTGTTGACGACATCGAAAGAGGTGATCGCTGGCGCGGCGCGGATCGTCAAGCTTATGGGTCTCACGTCCTGCGCTTCGCCGCTCAAGAACGCCATCCCGGCTGCCAAACTGTGGCCACCGCCTGCCGGCTACGAAGGCGAGAGCCGTTTGGCCTCCGAATTTGAGGCACTTGGAGCCGACGCCATCACCAACTTGCTCCAGATCTGCCTTGACCGCGCCGCGCTCATGGTCGACACGGTACGAACCCTCACCGCTGCTTGCTTTGCGGGGTTTTCTGACGCTATTGATACAGATCGAAGGTGGACGCGGAGACCCCGACGCGAGCTTCATGGTGCGTCCTTGGATGTCTTTCTCTCACGCTCTCCTCGATCTCTTCATGCCTGACGCTCGACTTGCAGTTCCCAGACTCGCGCAATCGCCGGCGCTCCATCAAGGTCGAGGAGCGGATGCAGCTCCTCGGCCGTGCTGCTCGCTCCGGCCGGCGTAGCACCAACGTGGCCACCGTGGCTCTGGCTGCCACCTCTCCTGACCGCAAGGACCGTTTCGACCGCGGGACTACGCCGCTGGCCACCGCAGCACCAGCCGGAGCCGCAACAATTGCGGTGGATGGCGCCGCCTCGCGGCCGCTAGAGCTTGCGGCGCCCGAGGAGCCCGAGGACGCAGACGAGGCGGCCGCACCGCTGTCCCGTGAGAGCATCAAGGCCTCCAGCCGTGCGCGTCTGGCCCCACGAGCGCGTCGAGACCGCAGCGAACGGCTCCTGCCGGCTCCATCGCATCTGCACCTTGATGTTGAAGACGGCAATTCGTAGGTCATAATGCTTCCTGTTTATTGTAGTAACTTGCAATAATGCATATTGTCTCTCTGAGTTTTCGGCACAAAAATAGATCTGTAACTAGATTACCTTGGATTACGCATAGGGCTGAACTAGTGCTAAACTGAGGGTGGCCCCTTTTTATTTCGGCTTCTTTCACCTCCGAGGAACGAGCAACTCGATAGTGGCAGCATGAACCTGATGGAGGTGGTGAGATTCGCTTGGGGCAGAGTGGTGAGTGCCTGGACAGCAGCGCAAGTGGAGCTGCACGGCAAGTACTCGATAGAGAGAACCCACGCGTTTTTTCAGTACTCGGCTCATGTGCAGTGGCAGCGGATACTCTTGTGGAGTATTATCACACCGTTGCCATGCTTGTTCGTCAACACAGTCATGGACTTTGCACCGCTGGCAAAACCAAGCGAAGGACGTGATGCCAATTACGTCTTCTGGATCCGAGACTACTTCATGTCATTCATCATCACCTACGGTATTCATCAACACTTCAGCCATTTAGCGCCATCTCTGGGCTATTCGCATCGGCAAGTCGTGGTTGGATCGTTTCTAGTGAATAATCTGTGCGTTGCGTTCGAGTACGCTCTCGCAGGAGTCATAGCCTTCCCGGTTCCGTTCATGTACCTGGCGGTGACTCCCGTGTTTGTAGCTTCGACTTGGGGTGTTCTGCTGGGTTTGTTTTGGCGAAAATTGCGGGACGATCGAGCTGTGCGCACTGCACTCTTCAGAGCTGTTGCAGTTGTACACGTTCTGGTTGGACTAACAGTGGAATATCCAGTGTTCATCCATGGATTCCAATCGCTTCCTCCGAGGTACCAGAATCCGTACATGATTCTTCTTCCACTCATCAAGCTCGTGGCACGAAACACAGTAAGCAAGGTTCTCGGCAATAATGACGATGTGAAGCCCGAAGTAGTTATCTTCTCCATTGAGGTCTTCAACGCTCTGTACGTATCACTTGCAATGGGAAGTGCTACTAGCTGGTCGACATCGCTTTTATTGATCGCAATGGATGTTATTCACGCGTGGATTTCCGTTCACGATGTACACGAACAAGTTCAGCGCCTGAACGAGCTGTTGCCAAAGGTATCACGCCACGTCCAATCAAAAGGGAACTGCCAATTGAAAGACGTTGCGATAGCTTTATTGAGTGGCGATACCACTTGCAATCGGGAGGAGTCGGGTTGTCGAGACAACAATATCGTCAAGAATGTAACTCATAAATACCGAGTGCGAAATCCCAGATTTAGTCTACTCATGGGAAAGCGTTATCGCAACAAAGTCTCCTCAATCCCTTCGCTATCAAGAGAATCGTCTCGTATCTTCGTGAAATCAACACAACAGCTTGGTTCTGCAGCTGTAAGTCCGTCGAAGCCCCCTTTGTCAAGTACCGTTGACTACCCATGCTCACAGACTAACTCATTGCACGAACACGATCGCGCGGAGTTTATCCACTTGTTTAGCAAAATGCTTTTTGCTGTGGAGTTTATCATTCTCATCGAGTATACGGAGATAATCATCCCAGCCTTCTATAGTACGTATCCAGCTAGCGACTGCCAAATGAAATTCTCGCTAACCTCCTCGATTACAATGCAGGCATCTACATGACGGCCATGTTTTACCTGCCAAACCGCGAGTTTTACCCTACACTCGCGGACATAGATGAGAATCGACTCCAGCGCATGGTCGCCAATGTGCTGCTATATGCGTTCCTTGAGCTGGTGTCGTTCGTGGGCATTGTGATTGTCCTTCGACGAATGACAGGCGTCTCCCCCTTGCACCAGCTCGCATTTGTACTAGAGAAGCAGTGGGGGATGGTTCAGTATAAACTGCTCGCGTGGGTCTTTTACGCCGTTCAGAACTCTCTCGAACATATCGGTAGGTAGTCCTCTTATTGTTGCGCGTTGGCAAGCAAGCCACTGACCGCTCATGAATGGAACAAAGGGGCCGACTTCAGCTTCCAGTTCAAATGGCTGCACTCTGGAAAGTAACAACAACAACAACAACAACAACAACTCGTCTTGCCGTGTTGGCCAGAAGTGAAGCAAACACCGTAACGTGCATAGCTCCATCGCAGCGGATGATCGTTGCCACACCCCTCATGGTGCCAAAACTCTATCACAAACCTTTTTCATGCGCATCACACCACATGCCCACTCTTCCGTTGACACGCACATGTGGCCGGCCCTTGGCGCAACCTTCTCGCCACCTTTGTCTCCCCTGGGCACCTCCCCCCATTCTCCAAAAAGATTCCGATCCACCGAGGGGCCAAAATGGCGACGGGGACGCTGGCGCTGCCGGAGGAGGTGGTGACGCACCCGCTGGTGCTGCTGAGCATCGTGGACCACTACAACCGCGTGGCGCGCGACACGAGCAAGCGCGTGGTGGGCGTGCTGCTCGGCTCGACGTTCCACGGCAAGTGCGACGTGACCAACTCGTTCGCCGTGCCGTTCGACGAGGACCTGCGCAACCCGGGCATCTGGTACCTCGACCACGACTTCCTCGAGAGCATGTACGCCATGTTCAAGAAGATCAACGCCAAGGAGCGCATCGTGGGCTTCTACTCGACGGGCCCAAAGATCCGCAAGGCCGACCTCGACATCGACGCGCTCTTCCGCCGCTACTGCGCCAACCCCGTGCTCGTCATTTGCGACGTGCGCCCGAACGTCGAGGGGCTCCCCACCACGGCCTACGGCTCCATTGAGGAGGTCGAGGAGGACGGGAAGGCCATCAAGCGCACCTTTAAGCACATCAAGTCGACCGTCGGCGCCTACGAGGCGGAGGAGGTCGGCGTCGAGCACCTGCTGCGCGACATCAACGACCCATCGGTCAGCTCGCTCGCAGGACAGGTCAAGCACAAGATGACGGCCCTCAACGGCCTCAAGGAGCGCCTGGAAGAGATGAAGACGTACCTCGAGAACGTCGTCGAGGGACGCCTGCCGCCCAACCACCAGATCATCTACAACATGCAGACCATCTTCAACCTGCTGCCCAACCTCAACGTCGACGCGCTCGTGCGCTCCATGTTCGTGAAGACGAATGACATGCACTTTGTCATCTATTTATCTTCGCTCATCCGGTGCACGATCGCGCTGCACAACCTCGTCAACAACAAGATCAAGTACCGCGAGCTCGAGGACCAGGGATTTGCCGACAAGAAGGACGACAAGAAGGATGCAACTGCAGACAAGGCCAAGGACGACAAGAAGGACGCCGCGGCAGGCGATAAGAAGAAGCCGTGAGAGAAACCACCGCACACACCGAGTGACTGACGAACGCAGCCCACTGCAGTAGAAGAGACTAACGCTGCGTAATCGAAGGAGCTGTCGAGAGTTGGCCGTGATGAAGGGAATGATTTTTGTTTTGCTTTGATCGACTCCTGTCTAACCTGCCAACGCGTTTCCTAGCTTACACATCCGACTTGCGGATGCGAAGTGGGTGAGCCTCGGTGTTGAACACGAACTCGTCCAGTGGCAGCAGGTCGGTTGGTGCTTGGAGTAGGTAGTGATACTTGAGCGTCTCTGCCAGGAAGAAGCTCTCCATTTTGTTCTCCGTTGTCGGTACAATACGTGTCACATCAAGCACGGCGCCATATCCGTGCTCCGTCTTGGCGTGCTTCTCGAGCGCCTGGAAGATCTCCCAGCCGTACTCGCGGTACTTATGCTCGCCTGTCACGCGGTACAGGTAGAACAGACTCTCGATCGTCTCGGGTCGGAGGCGGTACTTGGCGTCGTAAACCTTCATGTTGGGGAAGCTCACAATGTCGGGCGACAGTCCCGTCGGCTGGCGATGGTACATCTGGTAACACGTCTCCATAAGTTGCTTGGCGATCCGCAGGTGGCGTGCGTTTTTGCTCGTGTCGTGCTTCTCCCCGAGCGTTCCGAGAGCGAGCAGACCTGGGACAAAGCACAGCAGGTGGTCCATGCGCTTGACGGCCGAGAACGACGGGACCTTGAGCTCCTGGAGGAAGTACAGGTCGTCTTGCTCCGAGTACACAAGCAGGTGCTCTTCAATGCCACGCACAGCGTCGTCGTACATCTCTCGCAGGAAAGCGTCCTGCTTGCGCTCACCGCTGTAAATGTACACTTTCAATAAATACTCGTAGAAGGAGTCGCCGAGCGCGCCGAGCGTGATGGTGCTCGACCGCGTGTTGAATTTGCCGCGCGTCGAGTCAAAGTGCACGGGGAACAGACCCGTGTTCTTGAACGAGCCCTCGCGTTTAAGGATTTTGTAGAACGCGTCGCCCTACGATGCAAAACGTTAGCTTGTCGGTTGGCCAAGTGTCCGTGCAGGTTTCGCGCACCATCTCGGCGTACTTGGAGTCCCCTGTGATATCCGACAGGTACCGCATCTCAAGCTGGAGCGTGCCGACATCAGCAATATGCGCTCTGATGCACAGCAATCGTCAGAACATTATTTTTCCAAAACCAGCATCAGTGCGATGGAAGGGCGACGTACTGGAACTGGGACCACGAGGCGAAATGCTTGAGCTTCGTGTACGGGTTGAAGAGCGTGTAGAAGACGCCCTCGTCGGGCTCGAAGGCGGGCGTGAGCAGGTCGACTAGCTCCTTGGCCTTGTCCTTGAACACGTCGTCCTTGGAGAGCTCGTAGGCCGAGAGCAGCCCTCCAACCTCTCGGATGATGGTCTCAAACACGGACAGCGAGGACCCGTCGACGCCAAGGTGGTCGAAGCTGAGCTTGTCCGCCACGTAGTCCCTGGCTCGCTGGAACTCGTCCCGCAGGCCCATGACCCACAGCGTGTCCATGCCGTCCACGAGCGAGCAGGCGATGTCTCCCCACACATTGGCGCGCTTGACGCCGTTCTTCGGGTCCACCTCGTCTCCCCCGAACGCGTGCTCCTCGTAGTTCTCCCACGCGAACTGCATGGCCTTGCGCACGGCCGTCCTCCTGGCGTCCTGCTCAGCAAACGACAGCTCGCCTCCTCCCTCCCACGCGGCCGCCGCGTCCAGCTCGGCCGGGAGCTGCATCACGTGCGCGGCCGCCTCCTCGTCCCTGGCGTCCGCCAGCGGCTCCCTCGCGCGCGCGTCGCCCCGCAAGTGCACGGGGCCCGGCTCAGCGCCGCCCTTGGCCACCGGGTCGGCCCTCGCGCGCTCCTTGGCGTCCATTTCCACGTCCAGCAGCGCCGCCGGCGGCTCGTCGGACGCCGAGACACCGCCGAAATGCCGCGCCACCAGCGCGTACTGTAGGTACAGGAAGCCGCCGAGCAGCAGCGCGCAGCCGCCAAGCGCCAGGCGCCGCCGAGTGCGCAGCTGCTGCTGCTGCTGCGCGTGCCGCAGGCCGCGCATGGGCCGCCTCGAGGTCGGCAGCATGAGCGCTCTGGCCACGTAGGAAGGAGCGAAGCAGGAAATGGGTCGGATGCGGATGCACGCGCGGACCGGATTGATCCGACGGAAGTGAGAAATGGGGTGGTTTGCATTACACTTGAATTCAGTAGGGGGTTATTTTGGCACTTGAGATCTGGTACGGATTGGCGGGGACTTGACTTGGTTGAAGTGCGCGCGCGCAACGCCGCAATGAGGCTGCTTCGGCAGCGAAGAGAGAGAGAGACGCATGGAGCCACGCCTCTTTGCTTCCTCGCTCTTTCTCTTTCTGTGTGAATGTGAATGTGCTAGAGCCCGTGGCGCTTGAGGAAGCTCTTGCGCCACTGCCCCGAGGCGGTGAAGACCCCGTCCTGGAGACCGATCTCGCGCGCGACCTGCAGAGCGTGCGCAGACAGCATGGCCGCGGTCACGGGCACTTTGAGCGTCTGCATGGACCGCAGCCAGACCACGATGCACTTCTCGGCCTCCTCGCTGAGCACGGTGCCCACCCCGGCGCGCCGGAGGCGGTGCGACTTGGCCGTGGCCACCGAGTCGCACGCCTGCTCGATCTTCTCGCGGTCCTTCACCCAGCCGTAGATGACTCGCTTCTTGCTGCGCTTGCCCTCCTCGGACAGTCCTGGGAAAAACCGCTCGACCGTCGCCGGCATGTTACCAGTCGCCTGAAAGTGCTGGATCACTGCCAGTCGCGTCTGGTACGTAGACGACGTACGGACATTCTTCCGCTGCTTTCGACCGCCACCCTGCTTAACCGGCTTGCGACCCATTGCGACTGCAATGCGCTCAGCTGCCTGTCACCAACGCCAGCAATGGGGAAAATGGAGAAATGAAGAAAAGCAGTGAACACGATCAGGTAGAGCGCGAGAATGTGGCACAAGGGCCGGTCGGTGGTCAGAGAACCACCCTCCCCATGTGGCTGGCATCGATTCCCATGCACGCAATGGCAAGGCCGTGCTACTGCATCAAACTTTTTTTTCTTCTGCATGTCAAGCAGTTCGGTTCGGTGCGGTTCGGCACGGTACAGACTCGGGCTCTTGGGTGTTGTATAGGGAGGAAAAGTACAGAGGCCAACCGTACTGACTGCAACCAGGTTCATGACTCAATGTGTCTGCAATCAGAGCAGCACATCTTGCGTCAGCTACAACAATTCGGCCTCGTGAGGTGATCGACGATACCAGTAGTTCAGCAGCCATCGTAGACATGGTAGAGACGTACTACAGCATTTACACAGAGCTACGGCACGATGGCAATCGATCGATGGTTTCCAACGAAGAAAAGGCCCTTTGCTTCAGCTGGACTCAATTTCTCCGGCAGCACCTCTGCCGTGGCATTCTTCTCGAGTGTCTAGACAACTTTCTTCTAATCGTAGAAGGTGAGTGATCGCCAGATCGCGTGCAGTGGCACTCGACTTGTGAAATGGGGGTCTAGTGTGGAATGGAGCGGAGGAGATCCTAAAGGAACCAGGATCTTTTGCAGGAGATGCATGCGACGCGACTACCTGAATCGCTAAGAGGCGTGTTGTCGCGAATCAGCATACTCGCTCGTTGCTGTCGACGGCATGAGCGAAAGCTCGAGCGATCTCACGAACAATACGACCACAATGATGCAATTGATGGCGACGTCCACGCAACACAAAATGGCGAGCGTTCAACACGAGCAAGGAAAGTTGAAAATAAATAGATTGAGATCGCCACCTTTATCCGGTGGTGTCATAGATAATAGTGAATGGATGGTTGGATGGCCGAGCCGCGAGGTCCTTCTCTTCGGACGCATGCGGTACTCGGAAAAGCAACTCAAAGAGCTGCTGTTGTATCTGCTGAAGAGAAGGCAGCGGATCAGTGATCCTGGTGATTTCGGCTGGCAGGGTTGCAGCTGTTACTCTTCGACCGAGTAACGCCAAGCCAATCACTTCAACTTCAACATACGCTGAGCGCTGACGGGCGCGACGTGAGGCGGAGCGAGCACAGGCGTGCAAGCTCGGGCGACTTGGAGGCCGGGCTGTTCGCCGACTTGAGCAGGAAGCTTGATGAGATCTCCTGGCTGCGGCCCTCGTCCGCGTGTACGCCCGAGAAGCGCTGGAAGAGCTCGCACACGAGGGCGTGTCCGTTGGCTTCAGCAATCATGCGCGCGTCGCTGTCGTTCTTGGTGCGCTTCTCAGGGTCAGCGTTGTGACGCAGCAGGAACTCGGAAATGGCGACCGAGCCAAGTTTGGCAGCAAAGTGCAGCGGCGTAATGCCACTCGCAGTCATGACGTTCACGTCGGCGCCACGAGAGACCAGCAGCTCGACGATCTTGAGGTTCTGCGACACGATCGCAGCATGAAGCGGGTATGTTCCGCGCGAGCTGCAAGCCGACAAGTCGGCCCCAGCGTCAAGCAGCGCCTCGACAATCGGCACTGATCCGTTGCGGCAGGCAGCAATGAGCGGCGTGACGCCAGCGTCGTTGGCACGGTTCACATCTGCTCCCTCCTCGAGCAGAAGCGAGACAACCTCCTCACGGCCCATCCGTGCAGCAATGTGCAGGCACGAGGATCCGTCCGCCATGACGGTGTTGGCGTCCGCGTAGTTGAACAGGATGAGCTGCACAGCGTACGTGTGTCCAATCCGGCAGGCGACGTAGAGACAGATCTCCCACTTGCGGGAAGCCGATAGGTCGCTTGACTGCATCTCCTCAATGTCGGTCGCGTACTGATTAAGCACGCCGTCGCGGAACTCCTCCATGAACGAGTGCATGGTCTGCACCTTGAGTGGTCTCACTTGCAGCACGGGCAGCGTGTTGCTACCGTTGGTCTCCTCAGTCTCACTTGGCTTGGCCGGCAGACTGGTCCTCGTGACGGACGGTCGGGACGTGGTCCCAAGGCTCGGCGGAGCCAGCCGCACGATGCTCGTGCCGTCCTCGTCCTCCTCGACGAGGGCGTCCTCGCCCTGCCGCATCATCTGGTTGGCACACAGCTGTCTCCAGCCATGCAGTTGAAGTGGCTGGTGCAGCAGGGTCGTGTTTTGGCTCGGGAAGTGCTCGTCGGCCCCCAGGAACGACGCGTAGGCCTCTAGAACTCGGCAGTGGCCGCTTGCAAGCCGATCGCGGAGCAGGGACGGCGGGAAGCCCCGCAGGAAGCTGTGGACGGCCGAGAGGAAGCGCTGGAGCGTCTCGCGGCGGCGGTTGAGCTTGGCGTGGCGCTCGCGGCCGATCCGCAGCGACCGGGACGGGAACGCGGCGGCGTCCACGACCGCGCGGACGCCGCCGAACGTGCACGCGGACGTTGTGGACGTGGCCACGGCCCAGTCACTGTGGCCCTCGCGGCCGCATCCGCATCCGCTGTGGCTGCGGACGCGCGGACGGATCCGCATCCGCGCGGACGCGGACGCGGACGACGCGCTCTTGGACAGTGTGGACCGCAGCGATCGGAACTGCGCGAGCGAGCGGCGCGCCACGAAGCGCGAGCCGCTGGCATTGGTGAGCTGCACGGCGAAGAGCGCGCCGCCGGCCGCCAGCTCCACGGACGGCACGGCCAGCGTGCACTCGCGGATCCAGCTCATGGCGGTTGAGGACGCGACTGTGGACGGGCGTAACGCGTCCGCGGCGAAATCGGGAGTGGGAGGCAGCGGGCAGCGGCCGCGTCCGCAGTGAGCGTCCGCAGTTCGTACTGTAGATTCTGTAGCCGGCACACTGGAGGGTTACACACGCGGGGGGCATCGTCTTGGTCCGCCTCGGCCTGCAACCTACGGTATAAACAGTGTCATACTGGCAGATGGCCAAAAAAAGGTCGTGGTCCGGCTAGCGGGCTTGACCGCATAGTGAAACCAAGAGAAACGATCCGCAAACAGACGAAGCGCGCTGACTAGCGGACACGCGAGTCTGTGTGGCCAAAATCTTTACGGTACGTACGACGTCGGCCATTTCGGCGCACTCGTGGCCGCGCCGATCCTTCCCGCTGCCACGCTTGACACGCATAGAGCGGAATGATGAGACCGATCCGGAATCTCACTGGCCAAATGCTATCTCTGGCAGCCTCCCGCGGGGAGGTAACGGCTCACGGATCTCATGGGAAGTGGCGAGGAGCTTCACGGCCCCAGGTCGAGAGGGAAGAATGCAGTGAGTAACTCCCAGCGATTTGAACGACCCAGGATAGCCGCGTGGGCAAATGAGCAGATCGGTGAAGTGACACACTGTTACGGGCAGCGAGGCTCGTCCTGAACCATGCAGAGACCTTGAGGTGGCAAGTGTTACAGATGGTAGCTTACCATACCACTACAGTCGCAGCTGGAGCGGCTCGGCGATCAGATCTGTGCGCTCCACCGTGGTGAGATCACTCAGGTTGCCCAGATGCTCGAGCAGGTCCAGCGGGTGCTGAATCTGCTTTGTGACCACCTCCTGCGCGTGCTCGGACCACGGATGGTTGCAATTGCAGATCCATGGGCTGGACTCGTAGAGGACAAACAACAATGTGAGCATTGCTCGGCATACATACGGGTGAAAATCCACCGACAAGTGACCATCCGATGCCACGACGGTGAACATTTGCGAGAGCGTGATCATGGCAATCGGTTTGCCAACAGTGGATTTTTCTCCACTGAACGACCGTCATGCCCGTTGTGTCCACCGACGTAGCGTCAGGGTCGTGTCGAGCGGAGAGGAGCAACAACACGCACCTGTCGAAATCGGTGCAGCTGCATTTTGGCTTTTTGCACGCGAACGGCGCGCCGCGGCTGGCATCGTGGTCAATGTGCTTGTGCTTGCAGCGACAGCGAAGCACCCACGCGCCTTCAGCCACGATGTAAAAGAAGCTTGGGCACGAGCATTTGGCAGACGTGCAAGCGAACGCGCGGAATCCTTTGGGGTTCTTCACGCGCGGGTCAGACGCCGACGACGGGTGCTCCTTGTATCTGTGCCCGCTGCGCACATGGAAAACGGCTGCGGTGAGAGTCCGACATGAGCAACTGCAGTGTAGAGGCAGCACCACTCAACCTACCACAGGCAGCGACTCTCCTCTCGAATCGGGATGCACTCTCGCCGACACGTTCGGCACGACCACTTAATGAACGTCTTGGTGAGCATCCTCGGTTCTCGTTGACTCGCGTTTGGCTCTTCGCAGCGGTCGTGTGACGTGCCAGGTGGCGTAGGCAGTCGTTTGCCACGCTTTTCCACAACCACCAGTGCCTGCTGCCGTCTGAGAGCGGCGATAGGGATGTCGTCCGGTCCGTGGTCCACCGAAACATGCGTCTCCTTTGCGGAACCCGGCAATGTCGAAGATCCGGGGTCAGAATCCACTTCGACATGCACACCTGCTTCTACCTCGTTTTGCTGCATATCCGGGTGCGGAGATGACTGCGAGGGCGGAGGAGGGAGCGGCTGCCCTCTGCTCTTTCTCATCGCTGAGCTGCCAAGCTTCTTCTTGAGGAGATAGAGAGATTTCGCTCGAGCTGAGGTTTCTGCAGCCGAGTGCGCGTCACCCTGATTGCTGCCAAAGCTTTGAATTTCATCCCCGACGCCTCCTCCATCCATCCTGCTTCTTCGAATGGGGCCGATCGATGTTTTTTTTAAGGGCCTCGCGACTTTTTAGCTGATCTATTCAACTCCCTCCCATCAAAAGTTCGTTTCGCATCGATCAATGGGCGAGTCTTGTGTGGTCGTCGCTCTTGCTCTTGTTGCTCTCAGCGTGGTGTGCGCTGCTGGAGTCGATGAGCTCGTATGCAACGCAGGCTCTTACAGTAGCAACGGGCGGTGTGTGTTGTGTCCAGGGGGAACTTTCGGTGCACGGCCGGGTCTCACGACACCCCAGTGCTCCGGAAAATGCAGCGGTGGCTTCTTCTGCCCGCCTGGATCAACATCGGCAACGCAGAAGCCGTGTGGGGCAAAAGCTGTATCAACTTACTACTGTCCGCCTGGAAGTGCCGAGCGCCAGCGTGTCACTGAGGGATTCTACACTGCAATCTGGTCTGCTAACGGCTCGGAAGGGCTGACAATCTATCGTCTAGATCAGCAAACGCGCTGTGAGGCGGGATACTACTGTACGTTTGGCATTCGCCGACCATGTCCTGCTGGAACCTACGGCTGGTGGCCCGAACTCACGACAGCAGCGTGCTATGGACCATGCCCAAAAGGATCTTACTGCCCTGAAGGTACCGCCAATCCGATTCCGTGTCCCGCAGGCACTTTTGGCAACGATCTGGGTCTCACTACACCATCTTGCAGCGGAACTTGCCCGCTTGGGCGTTATTGGTATGAGAATTTCATTTTGGCGATAGTTTGACAGTCTGGAATTCTCATGTAGGGTTTCCAACAGTGAGGCAGGAACGGTGACACCTCAGCTTTGCCCTCCTGGATATATCGGGAATTCTACAGGACTCACAACGCAAGAGTGCTCACGAAAGTGCACGAAGATATCCACCAGTGATCCCCTTGTGTGTAAACCCTCGCTATGTCCTGCTGGTTACTACTGCCCGATCGGAGCTACGGCTTCGATCCCGTGTGGTAACGTTGGGGTTTATTGCCCGGAAGGCTCCAGTGCACCGATTGCAGCCTCTGTTGGATATTACACGATCTGGGCAACGGTGGAAGGTGAAGCTCTACAGGTTCAGGCAGCTCTTCCACCAGACTCTGGGGTGACTTTGCTGGAATCACTGGCCGATCAATACTTTGACGGTGAAGTTCTTGCCATACAAAGGGTTACTACTCGCTCAAGTCAACGTCCCTGCGAGCCAGGCTCGTATTGCGTCGGAGGGGTAAAGAAACAATGCCCTTCCGGCGTCTACGGTGCCACACAATCCCTCTCGACAGCGGCATGTACAGCCCCATGCCCTGCTGGCTACTACTGGTAGGTACTCTCGTGCGTGAGATGACACCGTTGAGTGCTGACCGCGATTTTCTTTCGATGCATCAGTCCTACAGGCACCATTGATTACATGCTTTATCCTTGCACCGCCAGAGACAGCTACTGTCGCATTGGATCTTCGCTGCCGTCACCTGTGAATCCTGGGTTCTACACCGTCACCGTGAGCAGCAGCAGCCTCAGTGATGCGCTCTCTTTACTCCGAGTGGATGAAACGATTTGCCCGTTAGGAAGCTTTTGCGTCAACGGAGTTTCACACCTTTGCCCTCCAGGGACATTCGGCGCGACGACTGGATTACAGACGCGAGCGTGCTCTGGTCGCTGCCAACCTGGATACACTTGTCCGCTTGGGTCCGTGTCTGCCACGCAATCTCCGTGTCCACCAGGCACGTACTCGCTTCCCTCTGGCGTTTCCTGCGCTCCATGCGCTCCAGGATTTTGGTGCGGACAGGCTTCACCGACAAGGGAACAGAACGCATGCGGCTCAGATGCGTCTTTTTGCCCATTAGGGTCGGTGCAAGCTTCACCAGTTTCCGATGGCTTCTTTGCAACTGGACAACTGTTTACGACCCACACATCACAGCAACGATGCATCCCAAGAAATGCCGTCCATATCCCGCAGTGCCCGACTCGAACTGTAGGAAGCAACTCTGGTCTATGAGCCTAAATCGCAATCACATAACATTACGCTTGACTTTGACGGTATCAGCTAGCCCCTGCTTAATCCTGACAGCTCACTAGAAGCTCTTATACGTGTGGATTTCCGGCTTGATGCGCCATGTCGTATACTGCGCTCGACAAGGATTCCATTAGTCTGATAGCAACCATTCAACATTTCCAAACTGAGCGTACCTGCTGGAGCTCCTCCACAAACGCAGGCGATGGCTTCTCAGCTGAATCAGGAACGGCGGCACGATCGTGCTCCGCAAGTTCGCCAATGTAGAATTGCTTCAGATAGCGGAACGACTGGCGGCTTGAGTGGTAGATCTCAAACATGACAGTGCAGTCCACGTTGAGCGCCTCTTGAACGATGAGTACCGATCCTCCCGGATGCTCGGGCACCCATCTAGTGACATCCAGCACCATGCCTTGCATCACGAGCCACACGTCGCCAGCCTCGTTTCGACGCACGACTTCTTCCCAACGAATAGGCTCTTTTCTTACGCGAGACTCAAACTCGCCAAGACGCTGCTTGCAAACATCTTGCAATCCAATGCAGCCGACAGTATTGGCAGCTGTGAGCAGCTCCTCAGCAACGGAGGGATCAAACTGGAAGGGAGTCTCATCGTTGCGCAATTCGTGCTCGAGATACAGCAGTACGCGATCAAATGTACAGCAATCGACGTCCACGTTGATGGTCGTCGATGCATCCTTGTGCACTCCTTTCCCCGAGAGAACGGCCGACGATAGTTTGATGCACGGGAACAGCAGCTTTTTCTTGACCGGGAACTCTTCTTCGTCGCTTGTCACCACCGTCACGATGTCAGAGCGCATTGCAGCCAAACTCGACGCGGTACGTTCCTGCGCATTCAGTAGTCGAAAGCGTAGGCCAGACGCTCCTTGCAACACAAACGTGCCTGAATCCTCATCTAGCACTCCGTCCACCGACACGAACACCTGCGTCTCCTCGTCGACCACGCCGCGGAACGAGTCTGGCATGGTGAACTCGGTCTCGCTCTCGTCCTCAGCATCAATCTCAAGCACACGCACGAAGAAGTTGCGCTCGACTCCGTCCTCCCCCACAAACGGCATGACAATGCGCTCGTTCTCAGTCAGCACGCGCTGCCAGGTGAACTTGGCGAACGCGGCCGCAAATTTCTTGGCGTCCGTCTCCACCACCTCCACAGCCTTCTCCGCCTCTTCTTCCTCCTCATCTTCCTCATCTTCTTCCCCTGCTTTGAATGGCAGCGGACGGATCTCGATGGCCACCGCGCCGACGGCCGGCACGCGTTCCGAGAACCGCGACCAGGTCTCCTCCTGGCCCACGCAGAGCTCCAAATTGATGGTCTGCGGCTGCGAGAGCGCGATGCAGCCTCGCTCCACTCCTTCAAAGCCCCGAACGGCCACCACGAACTGCGCGTGGGCCCTCGGGAACGCCAGCAGCTCGCCGGACTCGGGCAGCTCCGCCGGATGCACCAGCGCGCAGTAGCGAGCGTCGCGCGGGGCCTGCAGCTGCTCCAGAGCGACCACGCGCAGCGCCTTGGACCACGACAGAGCGCCCGGCTCAGCCTGCTGCTGCTGCTGCTTCTGACGCTGCGCCGCCGCCATGGCCGGCGCGCGGATCGCCCCCGCCGGGTTGTTGTTGGCGTTCCACGGCATGAGGTGCACTTGTTGGGATTTGCGGTGCGAGCGGAAAAAACTCAATATCCCAACATCGGAGACAGCTGAAATCCTACAGTGGGATTTCGCCGAAATCGCAGATCCGTTCGAACCCCAGCCAGGACTGCCGCCTTCGAGGGTCCATTTGAAAAAGCAAAGTCGGAGTCAACGAATGTGATCGCCATGGCGAGCAACGCAACCGGAAGCAGTGCTAGTAATGCCAGTGGTGGCCATGCTGGCCAATTATCTCCTTGCAAGTGTCCAAGGCGCTGATCGTTCTGCCTTCATGATGCTGTGGAATTCCCGCTGCGAGACGTTTCTAATCACAATAACAGGCTTCGACTGCCGCTCCATCGAGTATCTCCTCGGTGTTCCGACTGCGGATATCACGGATGTGGAAGCATTTCAACAGAACAAATTCGAGCGGCTGTTCAACCGATATGCACTCAAGCCGCAGGACGGGAAGTACCGCTTGCTTGTTCGCCCTGCTCCACGGTAGATGACTGCGCTCCAGTGTCTCGCAATGGTCTTAGCGTGGACGCGAACACAAGGGTCGACTTCCATGCTGGCGATTACCTTCGGTGTGTCGTCGCAAGTTTGTTACAGCTACCTCCGCTTCGGTCGCGCTTTGCTCACTCGAGTGCTTGTTTACGACGAGAGGGCAGCAGAGATCCGGCTGCCGACCCCAGAGGAAGCAGTTCAGTTCAAGGCAGCCGTCCGGTTGAAGTACCCCGCCCTCGAGGACGTCTGCTTGGTAGCCGACGGATTGAAGATCCTGGTCGACCGTCCAGGTGACTCCAATACACGAAGCCGGTTTTACAATGGCTGGACAAACGCCTACTATACCAGCGACGTGCTGGTTTTCGCGCCGAACGGGAAGATCGTGGCGTGCGCTGTCAACTTTCCTGGAGCAGCACACGATCCCTTGTTGCTGACTGGGGAGGTATCTACGACAAACTGGCGTTTCTTCACGAGCGTGATGGTGCACGATGCGCGGTGGACTCTGCGTTTTGTCAGCATCGATTCCCAGCGTTCCTGGTGAAGTCGGCACAGGAATACCTGGCGACGACAGAGGCCGAAGTCGACGTGGCTATCCAAGCCACCAAGCTTCGACAGGCAGCCGAGTGGGGAATGGGCAGTCTGAAGAGTTCGTTTCCTCGGCTAAAAGATGACCTTCACCACGATACGTTCCGCGAGCGCAAGCTGCAGATGTACCTGTTCATACATCTCTTCAATCTCCGCGCGGATCTACAACTCCACACTAATCAGATACGGACCGTGTTCATGCCCTCCGAGGGCCACGGACTCGATACGTAACGCGTGCCAATCCGCCCCTTCCCTAGGAGCCTGCTCGTCGCCGCCTCGCCTCCGTCAAGTCGGCGCGTACAAGCTTGCTGTGATTACACTCATCCTGTGGTGATGTGTTGGCGATGCAATCCCAGCAGCAGAGCGCCAAGAACGAGGTGTGGCCCGTGGTTATTGGGGAGTCAGATTGAAGCCACGATTCGCATGGCGTATGGATGATGCATGTTGGCCACGTTAAAGCAAAAGAACAATTTTGTGATGAACCGCACAACCAGCGGAAGCAGTTTGGCCTTGACGGTGTCGAATCCAATGTGATTTTGATCAGCAGTGATGAGGAGGACCAGGACGGGTCGCTGGAGCCAAAGCGAGCCCGAGCAGCTGCTCCAGACGAGACGCGCTGTCGACGGAGTGGAAGTCTTGCGTGTCAGGACCAGGACGAGGGAGGATGTGAGGATCCGCGACGCCGTGCCATGCCGAGGGCACTGGCGGCGCGTGGCTTGTAGCGCGCACTGAGAGTTTTGCGAGCTAGCGAGCGCATCGAGTTCTGCCGGCCGACGAGGACTACGAGAGCACGCAGTGAAAGGTTGCTGAGTAGGAGGGCGAGGTAGCAGCAGCAGATAGTGAGATTGAGAGAGAGAGAGAGAGCAATACAAATAGGCGTCAGCCGGCGGTTGTGCATGAGCACCCGAACCGCCAGCACCGTGTCTAGAGTCGCGCAGTTAGCAGCCGACAGCAGCGGCCAGCAGCATGACACAGCCGCCAGCAGCAGCCGCGACAGCTGGCTGAGCTAGACGACTCGGGACAAGCGACCCTCGACTCGTCCACACCCACGACCAACAAGATTCGCCACAAATTGATCTTTTTTGCCTGATGACACTAGTCTTCTTTGACTCTTCAGGAGTGCATCTCATCGGTCGATGACGACTTCGTTGAGTCAACTAATCCTTAATGCAGTCTTCGTGGCTACGAGCCGAGCCTCGAGTCGGCGCGCGCCTCGCACAGAGGCTCCATCTAGAAATCGCATTCCTTTTGTTGTTGTCTGCGGGAATGCCTCCTTGCCGACGGACATCATTATCCTCGACAAATTCTTCGTCTCTTTCTATAAGAGTATGGTAAAACGAGTAGGCCTCTATTGAGTCTTCTGGCGTGCATCGTCGGCCAGGACACGGCTGGATGCGAGCTCTAGCAGCAGCGAGGACGCGACTTGCAGCACCTCGAAGCTTTGCAGTGCTTGCCGTCGACCGCGCGGGGGCACACCGTGAGCGCTCCCCAACAGCCCGTCGAGTCCGCTGCCGCAGCGCCTGCGCGCGTTCGTCGTGGACCGCGAGGTGGACAAGCTGAACGACTCGATCAAGAAGCACCCGGGCGACACGCTGGCCGTGCTGTTCGCGTCCGACATTGGCAGCATCGGCGCCCATGTACGGCCTGCTCTCGCTGTCAGGTGCGCTCGCGACTGCTACATGGCTCGGGACCTGCGCGCCGCCGCGCTCATGAGGTTGGCGGCTGCAGGCATCGAGTTCTCGCCTGAGTTCGCGCTCGCGTTCGCGGCCAGTCGGCCGTTCCGGCACTTCCGGCTGCCGCTGGACCTGGTGGTGGCCGCCGCCGTGTCCAAGGCCGTGCCCACCTTCTCCAGGGTGCGGCTCTCGGACCTCACGGGCGTCATCCTCAGGTACGCCGTCATGAGCCCAGGCTGCAGTTGCTAGTCGCTGTCTTTCCCACCACCCCGAAATCTGACGAGTCAAGCTGCGCTGTCAGCCGCCAGGGCAGCAGCGGCCAGGGAGCCGAGCCGCCCGCCACCCTGGTCTCCATCATGACCAAGGCCAAGAGCATCGTGGACTCGTACGGCGCCGCGTACATGATGGGCTCGCAACACGCAACTTCAACGTGATGGGCATTGATGGTTGGGGTGGATCTACTTTGATTTAAGCTGCGTGGTGACTACAGGATGCGGTTGCCAAGAGCGGACGAGATGAGCAGCAGCGCCATGTCGACTGTGTTCTGCGCGCCGGCGCCAGGAGACAGCGTCGGGTTCACCTCGACCATGTCGAGACCCACGAGCAGGTTGCTCTCGGCCACGGCCTCAGCTACGTAGTGCGCCTCGCGCCACGTGAGCCCGCCACGCACCTTGGTGCCCGTGGACGGAGCCACAATGGGGTCGACGGCGTCGATGTCGTAGCTCATGTGGAGAGGACGCTGCTTGGTGCCACACAGATGGTCGAGCGCCATCTCCATCGTCTTGCCGATGCCGTAGCGGTCCACGTCCTGCATCGTGAACGCCTTGATGCCGAGCTCGCGAATGATGCGGCGCTCGGGCGCGTCCACGTCGCGGAGGCCGACGTACACGAGCTGCTCGGGGCTCATGCGCGGGCCGTTGGCGAGCCACTCAAAGCCAGGCACCTTGCTGCTGTCGATCAGGTTCTGCATGAGGAATGCGATGGGCATGCCGTGCATGTTGCCCGAGCCGGAGCACTCGGGCGTGTTAATGTCGGCGTGCGCGTCCACCCAGATGACGCCAGCGTCCGGGTGCACCGAGATCAAGCCCGCGAGCGAGCCCGCGCCGATGGTGTGATCGCCGCCGAGCACCAGGCAGAACTTGCCCTCACTCGCCTTTTGCTCGTACCGCTCCTTGAGCTGCTTGGTGCCGTTGCCAACTAGAGTTCGGCACAAGAGTAGGTGTTAGCGATGCTGTCCTCCCTCCAAACCAGAGCGCAAGCGCGTCCGCACCTGAGAAGCTCTGCTTGGCCTTGCCCAGGCGTGGGTCGAGCACTGGGTCGCTGAACGACGGCGCCACGAAGCTCAGGTTGCCCGTCTCCTCGACGGACCACCCCAGGTCCACAATCACCTTGTGCAGTCCTGCGTCCCGTCCATCTCGTCAGCCACCCCAGCCTTTTGCAGCATTCATCCAGCAAGCTGCACCGCACCAGCGTCGCGCAGCATCTCCGGCCCTGAGTCCGTTCCAAGCAGCGGCTGTCCATCTAGAGTACAAAACCCACCACGTCAGCTTCTTCCCTCCTCCTCCTCCTCGAAGCAAAACCACCAGACAGCCACGCACACGTCATGGGCGCGCCGATGACCGCCACCGTCTTTGGCAGCTGCAGCATTGGGTTGTGCTGGTCGCCTGGATGCCGCTGTTGGCGCACCTCATCCCACTGAGCGCTGCGGGACGAGCCAATGGCGCGCACGAGGCGCTGAGGCTGGCGAGCGACGCGTAGGCGACGCACAAACATGGCGAGCGGAGCGTCGAGTGCTGCGGGCGGCGCGGGGACTTGTGGAATGAGGCGTCCACGTACGTCGACGAGATCAGAGCGCGAAGAGCTACGGTGGATGAGGCGAGCATACTGAATACAAGATAAACATAGGTACCGAACATGATGAGATGCCACTTGTACCGGGAATTTGGTACGATTGGTGGCATCTCATCATGGGGCTGTGCATCGAGTCTCGGCATGGCACTTCAAGTCGACTTGGACGCCCACGTTTGATGGTCGAGAGGAGCTGTTGGGAGGCCTGTCACAGCTTGATGCAATGCTGATGATCAACGCAAGGACTCCTGGGTGGTCAACGCAGTACGCTATTGGATTCATAGTTAGGGTCTCGCCGCAGTCTTTGCGTGCTGCGCAGTGGAGTGAGTGGTTCTGCTGCGGAGCTGATGCTGCAGCCGACAGCAGCGACTTAGAGCTGCGGCACGGCGTCCTTGTCGAAGAACGGGATCTCGCCGTGGGGCGTCACGCGCACGGCCTGGCGGTTGCCCGGCAGGAAGTCGAACGTGGCGTAGTGGAACGTGATGCGGTTGTCCCAAATGGCCACAGCGTTCTTGGTCCAGCGGAAGCGCACCTGGAACTCGTGGCCCTGCGAGACGTGGTTGTACAGCAGGCGCAGCACAGCGTCTGTAAATTGGCATCACAGCAAGATCCGTGTTAGTGCAGGCATCTCCATGACAATCAACCGAACTCGAGTCAACGCACCGGACTCGGCCTTGGACAGCTGCGGGATGCGGCGCGTGAACGCCGAGTTGACGAACAGACCCTTGCGCTTGGTCACCGGGTGCGTGCGGATCACCGGGTGCTCAAACTCGACCGGCTCGCGACGGATCGTGAAGCCCTTCGCGGCGGCGCCGGCGGCCTGGTCCTTGCTCGTGTGAATGGCCGTCAGACCCTCGAGGAACTGTCGGAACGGCGGCGTCAGGCGCTCGTACGCCTCGTAGGCGGACGCCCAGAGCGTGTCACCGCCCACCGGCGGCTTGGTCAGCAGCTTGAAGATCGTGTACGACGGGGGCTGCAAGTAAAACAAGTGTTAGCTCTCGTTTCCAATCGCATTCAGGATGAAGACAAGACCCACCTGGCGCTCGCACGAGACGTCGCTGTGCCAGTCGTTGGTCGGGTCGTACATCTGCTTCTGGAGCAGCGGGCCACTCGACTTGAGCGACTCCTCGACGACCACGACCTCGGGGTAGCCCTCGGGGTGGCCCAGGTTCTGGTGGATGTGCAGCGGGCCGTAGTAGCGGCCGAGGTCGAGCTGCTGGTCCAGCGTGATCTCCTGGTCGCGGAAGAACACGACACCGCGCTGAGCAACGAGAAGCGCGAGCTCGTCCTTCTGCGCGTCCGTGAGTTCATGGAGCTGAATGCCCGAGATCTCGGTGCCGATCTTGGGGGCGAGGTGCTCGACTGTGGCGTTCGCCAGCAGATTCTTGAACGTCGGGTCGGCGTACGCCGCGCGGTCGTCGAACTCGAGCACGGGGATGGTCGGGTACTTGGTGGGCGGGAACACGGCGTGCAGCTCCGGGTGATCAAACTCGGAGTGCTTGATCTCCTGGTTCAGCGCGTTCTTGATGGGCACAACCGTGGCGGCGGCGTCCGGCGCGGTGGTCTCGGTCTTGACGTCCTGGTGCTGCGGGGCCATTGCGCAGGGGGTGGGCTTGGGGGAGTTGGCTCGGATGATACGCAGGAGGCGGATTCAAGAATGGCGTCTCAGACAAAGATGGAGCTGAGCTCACTCAAATCGGCCGATAGCGATTTCGACGTGATGTGCGAGCCGACCGCTCCACCGAGTGACTCGCGACCACCAGTGGGAGATTCGATTCGTGCCGTCTCCCTGCGTGTTTTTTCCGCCGTCACAGCGCATTGCTCGCTCTGCGTCGCACCATGGGGGCCGACAGTCTCCCCCACCGAGCCAACTTGATGCCAGCGGCCAATCACCTCGCCTCGATCCGCAAGCTCATCGCGTTCGCCGCCACGGGAAGGGAACGCCGCCCATCCACTGGCTCATCCAGCAGGCAGCTGGGCCGATGGAGGTCGAAGGCTGCACAAGAGACGAAGCCATTGACACTGCGAGGTGATGCGGAGCTCGCCATCATCGGTGTCGTGGTCTCCGGTCATGGTTGACAAGGCAACGCCCCAAACACTGCAGTACCATGACGGGCAACTTGAAGCGGTGCCATTGGCTACGTTCCGGTGGTTCATCCGACCAATCAGCGCAAAGATACGAACTGGATCCGACCAATCAGCGAACGATTTTCCTCAAGATCATCTGACGCGAGGAAAATGTCGAAATTCGTTTTGAAAAAAAAAAAGGCAAAAATATTCAAAAACACGCTCATAGCTACTCCTCGTCCTGCTTGCTGTCCGCGGGCTGCTTCTCACGCACAGACTCCATGCCGAGTTGCATCTGCTTCATGACGATCACGTAGAGCGCCATGCTGACGATCATGACCGAGCCCACCGTGTAATACAGGTACTCAAAGTGGCCGTCGTTCAGGTTCGACGGAATGTACTTCTTGAACAGCAGCACGAAGATGGACATGAGCGTGGAGCCCATCGAGTTGACGAAAAAGCCCAGCGCAATCGACGTGCCGCGCATGCTCTCGGGCACCTCCGAGTAGTTAATGCTGTACGCCGTGATGGCCGTGAACACCTCGGCCGAGCCGATCAGCACGTACTGCGGGATGGCGTTGTACCACTTGATGTCGTTCATGGGCTGGCCGCCGTCGTTGTTCAGGATGTACTCAATCTCGCCATTAGCACCGACGTACGTGAGCGGCGAGTGGTGGCGACGAATGACCTCGAACGTTCCAGTCCAGAATACGGCGATGAGAGCGATCGTGTAGCCCACAAAGACCTTACCGAAGGCACTCGGCGGCTTGCCAGCGTACTTCTCGTAGAGTGGGTAGAAGAACTTCTGGTTAAGCGGCACGAGCACCAGGATAATCGCAGGATTGAACATCTGGATCGTTGGCGCGGCGATCTGGTACGAATCGACCTCGTTACCGACGCGGACGTCGGTCTGCTGCATGATGGACTGGTTGTTACTTCCCTGGCTCTGGCAAAGCCAGAAAATCACGTTGAACGCGTTGAACGGGAGGATACGGATCACCTTCTTGACGCCCTCGACGAGCTCAGGGTCGAAGGCACCACCCTCGGTGGTCTTGGCGCTGTCCAAGAATGACGAGTCGCGACCAAAGTAGATCCACAGGAAAGTGGCGATCACAATGAGGACACCGCAGCAGTAGGAGATGTTGTGGCCGACTTCGCCATGGCCCGACAAGAAAGACGCGGGGATGTTGAGCAAGAATGCAGCGGTATACAAAACCGTGCCCAGCACAATCATGCGCGCGCGGAAGTTGGTCTTGGCGTGGGTGATCATGATGGAAAGCACGACGGTGATCGAACTCCTGCGCGGGGGGACATTCACGTAGCGCTTGCGAGTAGCAAACAGCAGGATCGCGAACAGAACTACAACTGCAAGACCGATCGCATACACGAAGAAGTAGCCATACTCAGCGGGGATAGCACCAACGCCTTTGCTCGAGACACTCGGGAATACTCCGTATCCAATCAGCGCAGCAATGTTGGCCGACCAGTACTGGTAGCCGAAAAACTTGTTCTTTTGGTCGGGCGGCTCAAGGGGGGAATATTGATCACCGCCGTACGACACGACCAGAGCGCGAAGGCAAACCTGGCAGAGGGCGACGCCGCAGAACAGACCAACACAGAAGATGATCCGACTCACGTCCTGATTGGCGACCACCGACGGTAGCGACGCGATCACGAGAAGCAGCAAACCGATCGAGTCGAGCGAAGCAGCACCGAGCAGAGTCTTGAATTTGCCTAGGTGCTCATCCGCAATGTAGCCGGCAATGATGCAGGAGAACTGCGTGATCGAGTTGTACGTGAGACGCATCGAGTTGGAGCCGCTGTTGGACCAACCAAGCTTCTGAAAGAAGTTCTTAAGAGACTGCGCGAGCGCGAAGGTCGCGATCTGGTTGCATGTCGTCAGCAACAGCAAGAAGGCGCACACATGCTTGAAGACGTCTTTGGCGTAGCGAGCGGGTCTCTCTTCCCACAGCTTCGGGTTATAGGCTGTGTAGACAGTCGAGGGCGTGGTGCCCCCAAGCGGCGTGACCAGCGGTGACGGAGCGGCTTCCTTCACCATGTCGGCTGGTGGAGCTTGTCGAGGACTCGGCGAGTTGGGAAGTGAGCTCTCGAATGATCGTTGACAGTCTCCGGACGCGCGCTGGCGTACTGTCAATAAAGCTTGTGAGCATCTAATCCCTCGCCCTGCTTAGAGTACGGTACATACAGCCCGTCAATCATGGCGACTAAAAAGCGGTGTTGCTCCGGTTGAGTGTGAGGACGCTGGAGATGCTCGCCATGTTAGTTAATTCACTGGTGCGGGCTGCAGAGAGCATCGACCGCCAAGACAACGACGGTGCGAGTGCCCCCATGCAGTCGCAGCAATCCACAACAACCCCCCAACACCAGCTCCCTCGGCTCTGTATCTCTGCTTCGCTCGTCTGCGCCTCCCAACTCTCGCAGTCCACTGGGCAGCACATCGGAGACCTTGGGCCAATGGCGACTCGGCCAACGGCGACCGTCATGCGGTGCGACCTGGTTTTTCGCTAGTCAACCCGATTACGAACGTTTGACATGTTCAAAATGAAATATAATAGAAAGATTTGATTGGATGCTCAATGACAGACTTCTAACCAATGAAAAACGTTTATTTTCACTTGACAAATACATAGGATGCGACTTGATTGGGCGAGGGGATATTTTAGTCTGGCCAATGAGAGGGCGTTATTTGTCAGCTTCAACACGTTGAAGCGGAGATGAGCACCTGTCAACGAAGCCGAGTGGAAGCATCACTTGCACAAGCACCAAATGCACGGGTCAGTGACTGATGGCGTGAGGCTCATCACTACGGAGGGCTTCATTGCCAAGGACGCTGCGCGCCAACCACCATGGCTCCCACGTGAACCCCTGGAGTCTCCATCATGGACTCCCATTGCCCCACGACGCTCGAACGGAGATACTGTAGCGAGTCCAATGCAACCCTCATGGAATTCAATTATGGTCGCGGTATCATGGGATTGTATTGACGCGAAGACTGGTCGACTAGATCAATGAGGACAATGTAACGCCAACATGAAACCGAACGGATGGAACAATTGATTTTTTCCAGTCACGGTTACTAGCTAGACTGCACTTGACTAGCTCATAAAATCAAATACCAACGCTGGAGGTACCAATGGCCGAGCGCAACGAAGAAAGGATCTACTCTGCCCGCTGCACGCTCTTGCTGCCGAGTCGCGGGATCATTCCGAGCTGCAGCTTGTTCATCACGATCGTGTACAGACCGATGTTGACGATCATGATGGAGCCGATCGTGAAGTACAGGTACTCGAGATGGCCGTTGTTCAGGTCAGCAGGGATGTACTTGCCGAACAGAAGCACGAAGACCGACAGTAGCGTCGAACCCATCGAGTTGACAAAGAAACCGAGGGCGATCGACGTGCCACGCATAGCAGCCGGAACCTCCGAGTAGTTGATGTCGTACGACGGGATCACAATGAACACACCGGCAAGAGCGACGAGGAAGTACTGCGGCAGCGCCGTGTACCACTTGATGTCGTTCATCGGCTGACCGCCATCGTCGTTCAGGATGTACTCGATCTCGCCGTTGGCGCCAACGTACGTCATCGGGTCCTGGTTGCGGCGGATGATCTCGTAGATGCCCGTCCAGAACATGGCAATCACAGCAATGATGTAGCCCGTGTAGACCTTGCCGTAGCGACTGGCCGGCTTGCCCGCGAACTTCTCGTAGAGTGGGTAGATGACCTTCTCGGTCAGCGGCACGAAGATAAGCACACCGATCGGGTTGAACATCTGCACGGTCGGGCCGGGGATCTGGTACGACGTGAGGCTGTCGCTCCATCGCACGTCCGTCTGCTGGATAATGGACTGGTTGTTGCCACGCTGGTTCTGGCACACCCACCAGAACACGTTGAAGGCGTTGAACGGAAGAATGCGGATCACCTGCTTGACGCCATCCACGAGCTCGTTGTCCCACTTGCCGCCCTGCGACTCGCGCGCACTCTCGAGGAACTCCGAGTCACGGCCGAATGTGAGCCACAGGATCGTGGCGATCAGGATGAGCACACCGCAGCAGTATGAGATGTTGTGACCGGTCTCGCCGTGGTCTGACAGGAACGACGCAAGGATGTTGAGCAGGAACGCGCTAATATACAGCACCGTGCCGAGCACGATCATTTGCGCGCGGAAGTTGGACTTGGCGTGCGAGACCATGAGGCGGATGACCAGACTGATGGAGCGAACCGCAGGCGGCACGTTCACGTAGCGCTCACGCGTCCAGTAGAGCACAACGCCGAAGATCACGATGAGCGCGAGACCGATGGCGTACACGAGGAAGTAGCCCCACTCGGCTGGGACCGAGCCGACACCGTGCGTCGTCCACGTCGGGAAGATGGCGTAGCCGACGGTAGCACCAATGTTGGCGAACCAGTACTGCGAGCCGAAGAAGAGGTTCTTCTGCTCAGGCGGGTCAAGCGGCGAGAACTGGTCGCCACCGTACGAGATGACGAGCGAGCGCAGGCAGATCTGCGAGAACGCGACCCCAAGGAAGAGACCGATGTTGAACAGGATCTTGCTGATGACCTTGTGGTTCGTCAGCATCGTCGGGATGGCGGCGATGACGACGAGCGTGAGACCGACCGAGTCGAGCGCCGAGGCCGACAGCAGCGTGTTGAACTTGCCGAGACGCTCATCCGACAGGTAGCCGGCGACGATGCACATGAACTGTCCGAGCGAGTCGTACGTGAGCTTCATGGAGGTGGAGCCCTTGTTGGACCACCCGAGCTTCTGGAACATGTTCTTGGTGGCCTGGCCGATGGCGAACGAGGTGATCTCCTCGCAGGCCGTCAGCACCATGAGGAAGAGGCACACATTCTTGAAGACGTTCTTGCCCGAGTACTTGCTCGGTCGGTCGTCCCAGAGCTTGGTGTTGTACTCGACATTGAGCTCGGGCGTGAAGTTCGCCTTGGGCGTGATGACGGGAGACTGCTCGGCTATCTTGTTGTAGCTCGGCATCTTGCTTCGTCGAGGCAAAAGCGGGAGTGAGCTCTTGGGAGTCGAGCGAGCTGGGCTGGTCTGCCGGCCTTCCGCCGCTGCTCTCCAGTCAGATGATGGAGCTCCGTGTGTTGTCCGGTCGACTCGCCATCACCATCCTGCCCAGTCCAAGGGCCTGTGGCTTCGGTGCGCACATCTAACAGCAGGCTCTTTCCGCTCACGAGAGCAAAGTTGACCGCCCTGGCTACAGCACCGACTCGAGGTCATCTCGGGGGCAGAGCGGGCGACCGCAGTGAGTCGCGGCGAGCCGAGCATCCCGCCACCGGCACCCGAGTTCAAGTCGACCACTATGAACAATTTGATTGGTTGGTCTCATGATCGGCGGCGCGCCAATCACAGCGCGCATCTCGATGTACGCGGTCTCATGGTCTTCAGCGCCGACCAGAGATCACGAACGGGTGAGGCGGGCCTGACGACCGCCGTAGTGCGTTGGACCTGCTGGCTGAGGCCATTGGCTGTCGATGCGAGTGACTTGGCAGCTCGAAAGCCTCTCCGAGATTCGCTGATCGTGGAACGTGGTGGTGGCTGTCGTGAAACTCACTGGAGAGAGGACACATTGCGCAGCTCTCGATCTGTCTTCGTAAACGACTTTGGCAGTGATCGCAAGTTACATCGCGTAGCTGCGCGTGATGCCAACCGCGTTAGGCAGAGTAGGCTTCAGCATGAAGAGTAAGGTACACTGGTTGGCGCGAACTGATGTGGCGCGTGCACCTGCATCTCGGCGGATTTTCGATTCTTCCTCTCCGAAACGATCGAGTGAACGCGCAAACTCTGACAGCGATGCGCCGACGTCAAGGAGTCGACGTGGTAGCACTGGCGTCAAGTAGTCAACAAGGACGACTCGCTGGTGATCATACAAAGTGCTCGTTTTTGATGCATAGAGAACCCAGTGGCGCCCAATTCAAGGAAGGTTGGCAATGAAGCCTCTGCACCGGGCACTCATCAACCGATGCAGCCATGCATATGGCGCTGCGACTGCTCGAGCTCTTTGAGATAATTTACTGCTCGTCTCCATACCCTCGCTCCAGCACCTCGCTCATTGCCAAAATTCAAGAAAGTTGAGCATTGAAGCCGCTGGCACCACACGGATAGACGGATGGATAGGCTCCATGCCCATCCATGCGGTACCGCAAATGCATGACTCGTATTGTTTGCCCACAGCTCCATCTTTCATTCAGCTCATCATGAGTCAATGGCCTCGGTTGCAGTGCATTCAAAGAGCACTGGAGCGCTCCAACTGATGCACCAGATATAGAGCGCCCCAGTTGGTGACCCACAGCGCTCCATATATGGAGCGCTCCAGTTAATAGCCCACATCTGGAACGCTCCAGAACAATTGGCGCAATTGACCACCTTGGCCGCCATGGAGCTCAACGCGGAGCTGCAGGTGCGCGCCTGGCCGCTCCTGGCGCGCTGCTGGGCTGAAATACTAACGTCCTGGTGCAGCTGGAGGAGCTCGAGGTGCTGCAGAGCATCTACGAGGACGCGGTGCAGCTGCGCGCGGACCTGGCGGGCGCCACTCGCTCGCTGTCGGTGGCTGTGGGCGGTCAGCACGCCATCCGGCTGCTCGTGCACCTGCCGCTGGGCTATCCGTCGCTCGACGCGCCTGTCGCCGAGGTTTACGAGTCGTTCGGGCTCTCGAACGCGCAGAGGGACGAGATCATCGACGACCTGGTGCGAGTGGCGGATTTCGCGCTTGTTGATAGGTACTCTGGGGGCTGATGGACGCGATGCAGGACGCGATCTTCAAGCGCTCGAGCGGACAGGTGTGCCTCTACGAGTGGATCGAGGGCGTGAGGGAGCGGTATGCGAGCGAGGACTACCAAGTTGCAGAGGAAGAGCAGGCGCAGGAGAGGCAGGACGAAGTCGACGCGCTCGCGCAAGTCGTTGACGCCGTCTCGTTCCAGTCGGATCCCCAGACGCTGAGGCCGCGCGTGCGGACTGCGCAGGCAGTTCGAGACCCGGAGCGGGAGAAAAGGCTCCTCCCGCTCATTTTCCACGGAGAACCACTGACCGATCGAAAGAGCACGTTCCAGGCGCACGCGTGCCCCGTGTCGAGCGTCGAGGACGTGCGCTCCTTCCTCGCCATCCTGCTGGACGACCGCAAGATCGAGCGCGCGATCCACAACATGCTCGCGTACCGCATTGTTGGGGACTTTATCGTCAAGGACAACGACGAAGACGGCGAGGACGGCGCCGGCAGCAAGATGTCGCAGCTGATGGAGATGACCCACGCGGAAAACGTTGCAGTGGTTGTTACGCGATGGTTTGGAGGCATCCTGCTCGGACCTGATCGATTCAAGCACATCAACACCGTTGCGCGTGATGCGTTGGAGCAGGGCGGCTTCATTCCCAGCAGCACCTCCACGCATCACGGGCGGAAAAAAGGCAAGAAGTGACCTCCATTGGACTCTGCACAGCCCTTGTAGAACGCGGCTTTCAACAACTGTAGAATCAGCCTCATTTTCTTGTCTAATGATTGAAGCACAGAACACGCTCAGCTCTTTTCTCGCCACGCGAGCAGCAGGCAGTTTTCAAGGCTGTCCTCTTGCTCGCAGTAGTGCACAAGTCGAGTTTTCAGTTGATGCTGAGCCAGAAAGGCTGCGCGTCCAGCGTCCAAAATACGCTTGCACTTTCGGCCCAACACCGCGCGGTCCGATTTGCTGTCAGGCGCAACACATAGCGTTGTATGTGAGCTGCAATATCCCGATGTGTCAGGTAAAACAAGCAAACAACATACCTGATGCCGAGCGTAAACTCTACTGCATCGCCCTCGAGCCCTATCCCACAAGTCGTCCACGAAGTCATGCCCGTAAGCAACTCAAACTCGTCAGCCGAAAACCCTTGCGAGAGAAAGAAGGACGGATTTATGTAGTCCTCCCAAGCGCAAACATGATGGCAGCAGAGCGCGATTGCGAGTCCCGAAAACTGCGAGCTGAACGATGGGGATGATGGTGACTCTGTCGATGCACCTCTTGGCAACGTCTGAGCAAGTGCACGCAGCGAAAGATCGGTTGCAACGCCACACAGATGCTTGGACATGCCCACGACAGGCTTGTCCCGAATCTCCACCATCCCAGCAAAGTTGAGGTGGCGAATGTCGATCTTTGCACGCATGACATTGCGCTTGTCATCTGCCTCTCCACCAATAAAGTGGTCTGCCTTGCCTCGCGAGTGTGCGCGGTCGATCAGCACAAACAGGCTGGAAGGTAGCAGCTGTGCAAGTGCAAGGGACAACATACCGCGACCAGCCCCAAGCTCGATGAAAGCTGCGTTCGCGTCGTCAAGCAGCTTAGACCGTGCCATGTGCTCAAGAATTGACGCTTGCTGCTCGATGTGGCGCAGCACGCTCTTGGACGCGCCAGTCTGCTTCTTCTCCTCCAGCAACGCGTCGCAGCAGGAGTGGTGCAGCTTCTCCAGCGGGATCTCGCCCACACACGTCTCAAACGCGCTTTCAATGCGCTTGCGCAGATCGGCAAAGTCAATCGCGAGCTGTTGTGGTTGTCCCATCATGTTAGTATTCATACAAGCGCATTGCATCCCAATTTTCTTTTTCCACGCACCAGCCTGTCGACGAGTCCTTGCTGCTGCTGCGCGGTCGGCTCACTATGGGAAGCGTTCTCAGCTTCATTGCTCTGCTTGGCGTCTTCAACTTGCACCGCCTTGACCTCACCAGCAGCAGCAGCAGCAGCATGCGTGCCAGAATTGACATTCTCCAAGTAAAACGGCAGGCACTTCATGGCCTCGGCGTCCTTGACGCGGTTGCACACGAGCACATGCTTTTCAAGGTCGAACTCATAAACCGAGTGCGCCTTGTCGATGGGGCAAGGCACACGCCGCCGCGCCGCCGCCTTGAACTTCTGCGAGCGCTTGCTGGCGCCCGCGTCACCCTCCGGCAGGTGGTTCCCGCAGAACTGCGAGCCCGCCACACTACGTCGCCCACCTCCGTCAGATCCCTTCCCCATTTATTTTTTCTCCTTCCGCCTCGCAAAAAACGCACCGCTGGATGTTGCAGAAGCGGTTTTTCCGCTCGATTCGGAACATACAGCGCTCCCAGGCGCCCGCGTCGGCCGCCGCCGCCTTCTGCTGCTTGCGTCGCTTCCTGCCGCCGCCGCTGGCGCCGTCATCGCCCCCCGCGCGCTTGGCCGCCGTCACCTCCATTGCTTTCCCTTTGGCGTTGCCTTTCTACGTCGTGTGGGGCGCTCCAGACGACAGTCTACATACGCATGTGGGTCCATATTGTACGTGTGGAGCGCCCTATATCCTTCCCCACATGTGGATGTGGGACGCTTGAAGCGGCACCAAGCAGATCTCAGGCGGCTAGAAACGGGGTGTTGAAGCGAGCAAGCAAAGGTGGCGGCGTCCCTGCAGCCGCCGACGGGCCGAGGCGCTCGCTCACTTGCGAATCTGCGGCGGGCGAAGCACAAGCCAAGCGCGAGAGCCAGCGGCGACTGAGGAAGAAGAAGAAGCGGCGACAGAAGAAGCGGCGGCGAGACAAGAATGGCGACAGGCGGCAAGTTCCGGCAGGAGCACGACACGATGGGCGTGGTGAACGTGCCCGTGGACGCGCTGTACACGGCGCAGACGCAGCGCGCGGTGGAGAACTTCCCCTACGGCCACCCGTTCACGGAGCCGCTGGTGGCGGCCATGGCGCAGCTCAAGAAGGCCTGCGCGTCCGCGAATAACCAGCTCGGGCTCATGGACGACGACATGATGAGGGCCATCCACGCCGCCGTCGACGCCATCGTGGGCGACTTTGAGCACTACAAGGCGCAGTTCCCCATCTCCATCTTCCAGACCGGCAGCGGCACCAGCACCAACATGAACATGAACGAGGTCGTGGCCACCATCGCCAGCAAGTGAGTCACGGAATGCTGTTGGCAGCATCACGATCGAAACTCACAATCCTCCATGATGACAGGACGCTTGGCAAGAAGGTGCACCCGAACGACCATGTCAACATGTCCCAATCCTCGAACGACACGATGCCCGCGGCCATCGGCATCGCCACGTACCTCGAGGCCAGCGAGAAGCTGCTGCCGGCCATGGAGCACCTCATCAAGACTCTGCACGACAAGGCCGCGAGCCTCGACACGGTCGTGACCACAGGCCGCACGCACCTTATGGACGCTATGCCCATCACGCTCGGCCAGGAGATCGGCGGCTGGGAGTCGCAGATCCGCAAGAACGTCGCACGCGTCAAGTCCGCGCTCGAGCGTGTTCGTCTGCTCGCGATTGGCGGCACTGCCGTCGGTACGGGCATCAACGCGCACCCACAGTTTGGTGGAAAGGTGTGCGAGATCCTCACAAACAACCTGAGCGCGCCGTTTGCGCAAAACGACAACTTGTTTGAGGCGCTCAGTGCTCCCGACGCGATCGTTGAGCTCAGCGGTCAGCTCAAGGTGCTTGCTGTGAGCCTCATGAAGATCTCGAACGACCTGCGCTGGATGAACTCGGGTCCGATTGCGGGACTGGGAGAGATTGTGCTGCCTGCGCTTCAGCCAGGATCGAGCATCATGCCGGGTAAGATCAACCCAGTCATCCCTGAGTCGGTCACCATGGTATGCGCACAGGTCATGGGCAATGACGTGACAGCCACGATTGCAGGCCAGTCGGGTTCGTTCCAACTCAACGTCATGCTCCCAGTGCTTGCCAATAGCGTGCTGCAGTCACTGCAGCTTCTGTCGGTCGCTTGTCGTCTACTTGCTGATGAGGCCATCAAGGGCTTCACTGTCAACGAGGACCGGATCTCTCAGCTGGTGGGAAAGAACCCAATTCTCGTCACGGCGCTGAACCCCATTGTGGGCTATGAGATGGGGGCCAAGATCGCCAAGACCGCGTACAAGGAAGGTATGAGCGTCAAGGACGTCGCCATGGAGTACACCAAACTCTCAGCGGACGAACTCGACAAGCATCTCGACCCTCTGAAGCTCACCAAGGGTGGCATCGCCGACTAATCGTGAGTATGACGAGTCTGCTCGATGTTCATGTTCAAATGCTTGGTGCTGTATCAGTCCCAAGCAAGACTGCCCATTGTTCATTGACACCATCAAAGTAAATTCCTTCGATCACAAACATTTTATGTTGTCGTTGTCCATTCCAAGATTGCGTTGCAGTTGGATGGAGAAAAGAGACGCGCCACGTTGAAGTGAGAGCTCATGTTGAAGTGATGTCGATGCGCCAACGTCACCATCCACGCAATCAACTGGCCGCTCCTTAGCTGGTGCAGCAACCTCAGAACGGTAGTTTTGGCCTAGATACCAAGCTCTAAAGTTAGGAGTTCATTTCCTCGTGGATTGCTATAAACAGCGGGGCGGTGGTTTCTTGTGGTTTCTCCTGTTTGCATATCAATGTGCTTCTCTGCGTGGATTTATGGCAGCACCTGTTCAAACATTGCAACTTTTGCACTCGAACAAGCAGCTCAAGCCCCACAAGTTCGCCCTCACTACCATTACCATGGGCCGCAAGAACAGCAACAAGAATGCCACGCCAGCCGCCCAGGAGCAGCAGCAGAAGTCCGTGCCGGAGAAGAAGGCTGCTGTACAACAGGCTTCAAAGCCGCAGAAGCAACAGAAGGGCCAGAAGCAGCAGCCCGCAGTCAAGAACGGTGCGCATGCGCGATATATGCAAGTTGTTGGGTGCCTTAACTTACGAATTGTCGCTTGATAATAATGGAACAGAGCCCAAGCCGAAGGGAAAGACTGGCCTGCGCGAGGTCAAGTAGATCTAAACAGCTAGAGGATTCGGTGACCCTCTTCCAAAGCAACGCAATATCAATCTAACCCCCAACCTGCAACTACTTTTCAGATCTCAGTTTATCTTCTCATCAACACGCTACTTACGAGCACTAGGGTACTTTCAGATCCGCTCTCGTCAACCTGTGAAAGCACTTTGACGTCTTTGGCAACAAGACATTTACAAACCTCATCGTCGGTGTCCTCCTCTCCACAATCACCGATGTTGCACATGGTTTAATGCGCATTGTCTCCCTATACCTTTGTGCTTTCGTTATTGTTGAGTCCTGAATGCACTACTCGGAGTATAATATTACTTGATTTCCTCCGTGTTTTCCTTCTGGGTGTCGTCACCGACCCGCATTAGTAAATCGCAACCATCACACGACAAGATACTGATCTTTTTGCAGCAGACACGGCAAGACTCATTAGTGCACTGCAGCATTCTCCTTCTGCCAATGATTGACAGCCCAGACCAATGGCATCAATAGATAAGTACCGCAACATGACATGATCTGTGATTTGGTTATTTGCTGCAAATTTCCGTGAAGCAATAGCTGCTCTCTCCTTCTGTATTGCATTTCCGTCTTGCCGAGAGTAACTTGAAGCTCTTGCAAAAGCTTCCCAAGCCACCGGAAGGTGGTCAAACTGATGCTGTCAGCAAGTTTTTGTACTTTACACTAGACAGTCTACAAAATGAACGCACTGATCATCATAATCGGGGCTCATTTTGATTCGAACTCGAGGATAGTAGCTGCGTCATGAGCTCAAACGCACTGTTGCAGCTCACGATATGAGTCACTGTTGGAGACTCGGACTGACCCAATCTGTTTATTAAGGAAATGAAATGACGCAAGAGTTGGAACTTTTAATCTTTCATAGTGCTCACAACTGCGAGCTGGTCTGACTACTGGGAGCTCATGGCGCATGCAATCGAGAGCATACAAAATTAACTATCACCGGCGAATCTTATTGACATCGACCCTCGTGCTTGATTGGGTTGAGCGCAAGATTGCATCGAGTAAGTCATGATGCATTTTACGCGGTGCCATAAACGCCAACTGCATACACCAACCAGCAAAGGAGAGATTATCTCTTCAGTGATGCACAGACAGATAGATGAGGATACAGTTGAGTTTAGAAGTTGCGGGAGTGTTTTTTTTCGTTCCAACAAGACAATCGAAATATTAAAGCCAAAGCGGACCAAGACTATAGCCCATACCAGTCGTTACTGAAAACACAAGAACCAGATCCCTACTCCTTCAATGTTGACAGTATCGAGCTAGCAAGCTGCTGGATGCGCTCGGAGCCGTTCTCCACCAGTTGCGAAAGGATATCGGCACCACCTCCAGCAACAAAACTTTCGTAGACCGCAGCAGCAACATCCTTGTCACCACTGTCACCACTGTCACCGATGTTGCATAGATTTTGAAGCGCAACGAGTCCCTCTTCTATGTCGTTGTTGTCGTTGTCCGAGTCGTCAATATACGTCAGTAGAGATTGAATTCCTTCATGCTGTGCGATCATCTTCTTGATGGCTGCATCTGGGTTCAAGAAGCCTAGCACACCAGCAGCACTAAGTTTCTGTGACTCACTTCCGTTTTCTAGTAGACTCAATAGAGGTTGGATGGCTCCACATTCTCGAATAGCAGTAGCTCTACTTGAGTTATCATAGGCAAGATTCCATAATGCACCAGATGCAATCTCCTTCTGGTCGTCGTTACCATCCTTCACCAATGTCACCAACGGAGCGATGCCTCCACATGACGAAATTTCTACAGCAATGTCATCGTTGGTTGAAAGATTCAAGAGAGCACCAGATGCATATTTTTTCTGTTCGTCATTGCCGTCTCTCACCAATGCCACCAATGGACCAATACCTCCACACTTCGCAATTTCCAGCGTATTGGCATCATTTATTGCGAGGTTCGATAGAGAGCCAGCAGCATTCTCCTTCTGCTGTTCGTTGTTACCATACTTCACCAATGTCACCAACGGAGCGATGCCTCCACATGACGAAATTTCTACAGCAATGTCATCGTTGGTTGAAAGATTCAAGAGAGCACCAGATGCATTCTCCTTCTGCTCGTCATTGCCGTCTCTCACCAATTCCACCAACGGAGCAATGCCCCCACACTTGACAATTTCGACCGCAATGTCATCGTTGGTTGCAAGATTCGATAGAGCACCAGCAGCGTTCTCCTTCTGCTGGTTGTTACCATCCTTCACCAATGCCACCAACGGACCAATACCTCCACATGACCCAATTTTGGCCGCGGTGACATCGTTGGGTGAAAGATTTCGTAGTGCACGAGAAGCATTTTCCCTCTGCTCGTCATTGCCATCTACTAACAATTTGACCAAAAGATTGATACCACCGATAAGCGCAATCAGTGCACCATTCGCTTCACTTTGAAAAGCCATATCACTTAACGCAAGAGCTGCCCACTTTTTCTCTTCATTGCTTCCTCGTGACAAAACATTAACAACAGCTTCAATCTCTCTTCTCTCAGATCGCGAAGGTCGCTTCATTTGCACAGAAATGAAATGACTTCGCGCAAGCCACGCTAAATGTCGGTTAGATCCATTCATGAACTTCAAAAGACCCAGCAATGTCCCTCCACGCGATACCACACGGTTGACGTATTGGTCATGAAGAACTTCGCTATCAACGAGCGACCACAATCTCCCCATATCGATCCGCTCAAGCAAAGATGTCAAGTGCACAACAACAGCATCGATCGTCACACGTTCACTCGGATTCAAGCAACACATTCGCTCTATCAAGTGCCATTCCGAATCACCAATCTCCTTCGGCTTCGGTGGAAGATGGCCTCGCTTCACTTCATAAACCACTGCCATGTCATCCATTCCACCCCAAGGAACAACTCCAGTCACCACCTCGATCATCAACATGCCAAAAGAATACACATCCGATGCAAAAGTCGCCGATTCACCAGATTCTCCCTTCCACGGCAAACACTCAGGTGCCTTCCAACGATACGCGCCTCGAGCTCCACCGTCATTCACACTCGACACATTGCTTCGATTCGACTTGCTCAATCCAAAATCAGCAAGCTTCGCGATACCATCACTACCCACCAACACATTGTTCGCCTTCAAGTCAGCGTGTACGATACCCTTGTCGTGGAGATACTGCAACCCGAGTGCCGCATTCAAAAGACAGTACCACACCTCATACATGTCACCTTTCCTTTTGGTACCACCACCAAGATACGAGCTCAGATCGCCACCACTTGCATTCTCACACACGAAGAACGGCTGAGCAATGTGGCACGCGCCGTACATCTTGATGACATTGATATGATTGAGCTCGAACCATGTGTCTGCTTCTTGAAGGAACTGTGCATACATCTCGTCTCGGTTGCCAGCGTCGAAAAACACGCTTTTGACGACAACAGGTGTATTGAACCACTTTCCGTGGTGAACAGACCCGAAAGCACCTCGACTGAACTCATCGAAGGACTTGAACTCGATTTCTATCGGCGATATAAACCATTTGGAGAGGATGGGTTGCTGCTCAAATTCATTCGCAGCATTGACAAAGTCGGAAACAGACTCCAGCATCAATGATGCTGTAGAATTCGCATCGTCGACACTATTGGTGTCGGCAATTGATGTTCTCCCATTGTGAAGCTGCGACATCAGTACACTTCGACTGTTCAAATTTGAAAATGACGTCATTGGAAAAGCTGATTCCCACGTGTGCACTTTGTTTGAGCTTGAAAGATTGTAACTTGACATCAGTTGATCGATACTCACATGAAGCGAGAGCACAGTAGTTTGGTCTCGATTTTGCTGCTGAACCGAAGCCATACTCCATTGCACCGATGCATAGCTGGACGTGGACTGGTCCAAATGGCTCAAATAACGGTGGAATCGAACCAACAAACTCACAAAACTCTCTATAAGCTCCTTCGATTGAGTTGCTTCAATAGCAGAGTCGACATCCATCCTCTTGATCTGCTCGTAAACATCCTCTAATCGAGAATACGCAGCTTTCGTAGTAGTGTCGTTGGTTACCATAGTCAAGCAATTCGCCAGCGCTGTCGTCACTGAACATTCTCCGAGCACACAAATCGTCACCGAGTCGATCCATGAACCCACACCTTCATCGTCAAAGCGACACTCAGCAGAATTATCGACAACATCTCGCTCGCCATCAATACCAGCAACCTCTCGAAGCCGCTCGATCGCATGAAGCATCAACACAGTCGAGTTTGAGTTCGTATTCACGACCTGCAAACTCGTCAACACTTGCCATTCGTCCTCGTGAATGAAGTCTGGCATATCGGGAGGCATCGAACTGTATCTCATCGACCCTTCTTTTGATTCACCTCGCTTTGAACGAAAGTGAGTCGGCGTGCTGGTTTTCGACATGGTGAATGCGCGCAAACAGTTCACGATCAGCACGCAGAGTCTTCCAAGGTCAGTGACTTGATTAAAATTCTGCTGCTGTCTCATTGTGGACGCATAATCAGAGGTGTTATCGTTACTGCAGTTGTCTTCGTCTACCTGTGTGAGATCAGCTCCAAACATCAACGCTTTCCCTTCCAACTCCGAACAAAACACACTCTCCACAGACAACCGATCGCCGCACACCAGACCGCGCTCGTGCAAATACTGCAACGCCAACGCGATCTCGTACACGCGTCGCCATACTTCCTCTCGTGACGTCATCTCACTAATGCACTCCCCCAACGAACGTGTTCGCTCGTGCACGATAAACGGTCGACTCCCAACATGACACGCACCGAGAAACTTGGCCACATGCGGATGATTCAACCTTGACCAGACGTTGGCGTCGTGAATGAAGCGATCCACATCCGAGTGATCCGGGTAATACACATCGTTTCCCCATCTTGATAACCCGAACTCACTCATGAACTCGAACGGCATCACGAGCCACGATGGAGTCGAAATCATTATCGTATTAACGTGTTCAGCAATGGCTTCGAAGATTCGGCTGATGACATCAGCTTCCTCTGGTATCAACATATCATCACTGCTGTCGAGAGCTGTCTTCAGTAGCACCAACACTTCTTCTTGTCTCTCTTCGCACTCGAGATCACAAAAGAAAGGGTGAACATCCTTTGAATCACTGCCACTTTCGACACCTCGTGATTTGAACCGTGCCAGCAACTCGTCATATCGATCGACGCACTGGCGACGCTCAAGCACCAGTGCAGATCTCCAATCGCTCAGTCCCTCGATACCACTGATTTCGTACTGCTCACAAATCGCGTCCAGTACGACTTGCAGGCGCTCGATCTGACGAACGTAAAACCCCGTGTACGCCAGCCGCAACAGCTGCGAAGAACACTCCTCAAACACGCGCATCTCGTCTCGTACACTCTCGGCGCTCAGCAGTAGTCCAAACAACGCGTGGTCAATTTCCTCTTCGGACATCGCCTCCACGGCTCGGCGGATGTGCTTGTAGCGCTCGACCGCATGCCGCCCGATGTCTGGTGGCGCGTATCCTTCCCCTCCCTTCTCTTGCAAGATCGCGTCTCCCCCGTCGTTAAATGTCACCGAAGTGTCTTCGTCTTTACTGTTGGTTGTGTGTAGTTCGCTCTCGATCTCGTCCATCGTCGTCCTCCTCCCGATATGAAATCGACAACTAGCAGCCCCTTCCGCTTCTCACCCCAACGCCTCACTCCTCCGTCGCTCACTAATGCTCAAGTGATAGCCCTTCTCAGCCAGGAAACTCTCTCTCTCTCCCTACCTCTCTCTTGATTGCCCCCGAGGGAAAAGAAAGTGAAATGCTTCATTGACCGTTTGCTTGCCATTCCTCACACGTCACACATACGTCCCACCCTCCGTCCCACACGCCCCATGTAGCGCGCTCCACCCCGTGTTTCCCTTCCAGGCGGCCGCCTGTCTCGCCACTTCCCCCCCCCCCCCCATCCCAATACAAACGCGCAGTGTTTCGGGTCGACGCCATGGCGGAGGCGTCGGCGTCGCTCAAGGAGCGCAACCTCAAGCACATCCACGAGGACGACGGCGCCGAGGGCGAGACGGAGCGCGAGCGCGCGCAGCCGCTGGACGCGCTGGCCGTGCGCCGCGTGCTCGCGTCCATGGGCGCCGAGCGCTTCGAGCCGCGCGTCGTGGCGCAGCTGCAGGAGTTTGTGCACCGTGCGTGGCGCTGTGGGCGGCGGTGGAGCGTGTGGAGGAGCTCACGGGGACGTGGAGGGAGGCAGGATACGTCACGGACGTGCTCATCGACGCGCAGGAGTACGCCATGTACGCGGACAAGCAGGTGCGGAGGACGAGTGGTTTCGGTGGGGGAGGCGGAGGTGGCGGAAGAGGCTGATGAATGGGGCCAGACGATTGACCAGGACGACGTGCGGCTCGCCATCGCGTCGCGGCTGAACCACCAGTATGTGCACCCGCCTAGTCGAGAGGTGACGAACTTTTGGTAGAGATGGAGACGAAAACAAAAGGCGCTCGACTGACGAGGGTTTGTTGCAGGTCATGATGGAGCTGGCCGAGAAGCGGAATAGCATCCCACTGCCGCCCATCTCGAACGAGTACGGCGTGCGTCTGCCGCCGGCGCAGTACCAGCTCGTGACGCATGAGAGCGAGCGGCAAGACTTGGTACGTCGCACGATTCCAGGCGAGAGATTGCTCGCGGAAGCGATCTTACTGATGCATTCGTTTCGGGGGTATTAGCGGACACCCAACACGCCGCGCGACGCTGGCGCGAGCCCTGGGCGATTGTCAGGTGCGTTTGGGGATCGCCCTCCGCTCCATCCGCAAGCTCAAGGAACTCGCAACAAGCGCGTGGCGCGAACGCCGATTCCCATCAACATCCACTCCTCTTGAGCAGAGCCTCCCACTGCAAGGGATAATATATTGATCGATGCTTGAGATCCGTGCGCGGGTGTTGCGGTTGCGTCTGGGAAGCTCGTTTCATGGCAGTGTGCAAGATCCGAAATTGTGTGACTGGTCGCGTTGGAGCAACAGCGATGGCTCGGTTCGCGTTCATGGCGGCAGCGGCGGCCTTTGAGCCGACTGACGCCTTTGTGTATGCGGCCTCGCTAAACCAGGTCGCGGTTGTGCGCAAATGGTGCGACGAGATGAGGCTTCAGGATGCTGTAACTTGTTTGGAAAGCTGAAGCCGAGCCTTCGTAGGATTGCGAAGCAGCTCGATATCAACCAGCTCGACAGCGAGGGGAACTCTGCGTTGTGCGCCGCAGCTCAAAACCAGTGTTTGGATGTGCTTGACGCCCTACTTGAGAGCGGAGCAAACGTTAACTACCCGCAACGAGACGTGAGCGAGAGCTTGAGCATAGCAAATGCATGGACTCTTTGCTCAAAGACTCCTTTCACAATGCTCTTGCAGGGAACAACCCCTCTGCACGTAGCATGTAAGTGGGGGAGGCTTGAGGCTGCCGAGCGACTTCTTGCTTCATCGGCAGAAGTGGATGCTCGCGATATGGACGTGGGTTGGTTGCATTGCAGTGAGCGCAAGCTCCTTTTCATGCTAACGATATCCTTTCTTTGCAGGGCACCACACCGTTGCACTACGCTAGCAGGAATGGCCATGAGCAGCTCGTCGAAGTGCTTCTTGTTGCTGGTGCAGATTTATTTCTTGCTGATCAGTTTGGCGCGACAGCGACTGACGTCGCGAGCGATTGGCAACGTATAGATATCGTGCAAATGCTCGATGGTGTGATCCTCAACCTCGTTTTTTTTTTTTTTTTTTGCGTCATTACCGTCTTCACTCACCTCTACTTCACAGAATATCACCGCAGTGCGTTCCGCGTTGCCACTGAGCAGCGAGTTCAGTGCGTAATGGAGACTGTTGGGCTCGGTCCAGGCATTCCGTGGGAGAACATTGGCGAATACTTGTGCTAGCAACAGCATGCATGCAAGAAGGAGCAGTGAGGGCACATATGTGATAAGAATAGACATTTGTTGCGAGATCGTGTTCTGGCACCAGAAGTATTGCAATGGCGCCGACTTTGAGCGCCATGCTGCAGGTGGACTTGTCGTCCCTCAACGCGGATGTCGTGCTGGTAAAACCTCTTGCAATTTGCAGTATCACGAAGGGCTATTGATGAGATTGCTACTGTTCCATTTCGCAGCAATACGCGGCGAAAGTTGCCGAGCTCCAACCGCAGCGCCACATCATTGCATCGGTAGAATGTGCCGTCATTTTTCTCTCTATTCTATGATTTCTGAGGTTCACTCTTCTACCAGGAAAAACTGCACATGCTCTTCGTATTATCGCAAAAGCTGATTAGGTTTGAGCTCGCTGCATCTTTAGTGATACCTATAGCAAGCACCTCTCAAAGCAATAGTGGCAAATGGACATGGCTAGGTGGCTAGTGGACGATCGAAACGAGCTCCAGCAAAGTCATGAGCGTAGGTTTCCCGAACACAGCAAGAGATGAGCATCACAGCATGGATAAACACATTTGTGGTGTACAGGTCTCCAGAAGCAGCTTTTAACAGTAATTCAATCGGCAAGTCAAGAACCAAAGTTGACAAAGACTGAAACAATTCTTTCGGCAGACTCCGCAACTAAAATGCAGCAAGTTGCTGTGCGATCAGCAGTTTCAATTGGAGTTGACACAACAGATCTCGAGGACCAACGCAAACCAGAACTATATCGGCAAGATGTTGATCCCAAGGACACTGCCGAGGAGGAGGCAGAAAAACATTCTGCACCGGCATCGCCGGTGAGTTGTGATTCAACAAAAGGGTCCGATGGACCAGTAGAAGGCTGGCGTGTGTTTTCAGACGACCCGAGCGAACTATATATCCCCGAGACGGACGCTTGCCCGCCCGAGGAGCATATTGCCAACAGCGACACTGGTGGCGATGAAAGTATTTTTCTTGAAGGTGGTGATAAGCCTAGCGAGGCTGCTAAGGTTGCTGAACATGAGTCGCATTCGCCAGTCATGATTGCCGAGCCGAGCCCGCCGATTGACCCTATCGAGAACTATTTGAAAGTGCACAAATCCATCACACGTATCCAGAAAGTTGCACGTGGGCTGATGGTGCGTGCGATCCATAACTGCAGGTATTGCTCCCCTTTTTCACTCGAATGTCTTCGTATCTCCTACAGGCGCGTCGGAGATTCTGGCAGCTCCTAGAAGAACTGATGCAGTTAGACGAAGATACTCAAGATGCCAATTAAGTGTTGCTTTGCTGGTAATATCGTCTGGTACTCGCACGCAACTAGATTGATACGCGTTCACGATGGAATCGTGTTTAGTTTTTCAAAATGATCAGAAATAAGCACTATATGCCATACCGCTACAAGTCCCAACCAATCGAAGTCTCGGGGTAATACAAGGACATGATCGTGCTAAATGAGCAAACGCTACTCTCGCTTGTCGAGTCGCACCTCGATGAATCGCCCTTCGATCTCGACTCCATTCAAGCGCTCTGCCGAAGCCGAATATGGTAAGAGGTATTGAAGGGTATAGTGAATCGAATCATCATGGATGAACCTACCGATTGCTTGCAGTGCATGTGCAGGGTTAGCGTAACGAATGATCCCAAAACCTCGAGATCGGCCATCGGGCAGCTCTGCGATATCCGCGCGCTCCACATCACCAACTGTCCGGAATAGATCTTTTAGCTGCTGCCAGTTGGTATTCCACGGCAACTGCAAACATATTGGGCTTATTAGCACTGCAAATAATGAAATGCAATTCAGTAACAGGAGATCAAACGCACATTTCCCACGTAGAGCTGGCGTCCGTCGCCCCCAACGCCACGGGGAATGGGTGGCTGACGCTTGGCGATCTTGGAAATACTGCCTCCATCAGGCTCACGGTCTTCTCGAACAAAAATTAGTCGACCCTCAAGCTCGGTATTGTTAAGCTGTGCGATTGCCGTCGCAGCCTCTTCCTGAGTCGCGTACTCGACGAGTCCGCAGCCTTTTGAGCGGCCACTAGGCTCTTCCAGCACTGCGCAATCGTTAGAGCCGAATCAATGAGGCACCATCTGCAGCAATAACGCACCGTCGGCATGGATGACGTTACCGGCCTGCTTCATGTGGTCCTTGAGCTCTTGCCACTTGACGTTCCACGAGAGGTTGCCAACATAGACTCTAAATCCTCGCTTGGGTCGCATCGGCGCCATGGGCTGCGCCTCTCGGTCTTCACGCACAAAGATCTTGCGTCCGCCCAGCTCCGTGTCGTTGAGCGTAGTAATGGCCTGCTTGGCGCCTTCCTCCATCACAAACGCCACAATGCCGCAGCCCTGGAAAAAAAAAAAAAAAAAAAAAAAAAAACCATCGTGAGCACATCACACTCTTCTTCTTCTCTCTCTCATCTCATCCACCCCCTCCAACCTTGGAGCGGCCGCCCCACTCGAGCACGGTCGCGTACTCCACTGGCCCCGCAGCTTGCATGTGGTCCTTGAGGTCCTGCCACTTGACGCTCCACGAGAGGTTGCCGACGTACACGCGCCGGCCCACGTCCGCGTGCGCCTCCATGTCCACGTCCTCGCCCGCCGCTGTCCACCGCACCAGCCGCCATGAGTCCTCCAGCGTCTCCCCCAAAAAAAATCCCTCCAGCCTCTCTCATTTCCCCACCGGGACGCGCGTGCCGCGGTTGGTAGGGCCCGCTGTGTGCGATCCGCTCGGCGCGCTTGCTGCACGACCTCCCCGTCAGCCTCCCGGCCTGTCCCTGCCCCCGCAAGCCACGCACGAGCTCTTGAGCTTGCCCGCCGCCTCCTGCTGCTTGCGCTCGGCCGCAATGTCGTCCAGCGCCATGTCCAGCTGCTTCTCCGTCTCGTCCAGCCCCATGGCTCGCCTCGCTTCCGCTTCCGCCACTTGCCGCCTTTCTCGCCGGATTGGATACTGAGTTCAAGTGCAAGCCCGACCACCTCGATGGGTGATATCCGGGCCGGGTGGGTTTTTTTGCCTCTTGTCCGACGGCGAGGTATACTGGAGACGAGTGAAAATGGGGGCAAGCGGGTTTTTAAATGGTGACCCGTTTTTTTTTTTCAACGAGCTGCTGAGGATGGACGCCGAGGCGAAGCATACAAATTGCAAGTTGTGACGCTTCTAATTGGGTTGTTTTTGTGGACCACATGATGCAACTTCAACTTGGCGGACTGTCGAGGCGGCGGATGGCGGCGCGGAGCTGTCCCACGAGCTCCTGGATGCGCTCTAGCTCGGGCCCTGGTGGTTACAGAGCCGAAAGATCAGTGGATACAAGTAGCTGGTCAAGTTGGACTGTACTAGCCCACCTTTCGCGGGTGAATCGGTGGCTGACGGGATATCTTGGAGCACCCGAGAGGCAGCTCGCAGGTGTTCATCCAGAGCACTGTGAGGAGGTTCATCAGCTCAAGTCGGAGACTTCACCATACACATATATTGGTAAACAGCAGCGTACCTGATCGTGCTGTTGACTGTAGGAGCTGGCGCGTTTCCCACTGACCATTTGTATAGCACGAGTCAGATTCATCAATTCAACTCAACTTTCAAACTCAGACAACCCACTGGATCCTTCTTCGTCACTTGACGGCTCAGATTGCGATAATGGAAGCGAAACAAACTCGTATCCCGACGTGAAGCTGCTCAGCGATTGCATGACTTGCTGATGCCGAGCTGAGGTCTTTGTTTCGGGAATCTCTGGATCGAGCGGAGTTCCGTCTTCCAGCTCACTATCCATTTCTGAGCCACGCAACTCAGCGCTTTTGGTTGTTTCTAATTCATTGTTGCCGTCTGGCAGTGGAGTCACTGCATTACTATCGGTCGAGGCATGGTGAACATCCTCGCTGACTTCGTATCCGCTCGTAAAAGTGCTGAGAGACGCTGCCACAGATGGAACCACTGCGCTTTCACAAGCTCTTTCGGCGTTCGAATTAGCGGAATATCCACTCGTAAATGCGCTGATAGACTGCATTGTCTCCAGATGCGATGATTGCTGAGTCGACAGTGCATGAGGTGTGACTGCGTTATATCCTGTAGTAAAAGAACTAATCGAACAGTCGACTGCAATCAATGCATTGTCAGGCTGGTGAACTTGAATTTCAATATCGCTCGTACTCGTGTCTTCGCTGACCTCACTTGGTGCCGGTTGATAACCAGTTGTAAACATACTCAATGAGGCGGCAACAGTGGGTTTCTGTTCGGAAATTTGCTCTCTCAAGTCGCGGGCATAGCCTTCGCTGAAGGCGCTAAGCGAGCAATCGACTGGAAGAGATGACTTTTTCTGGCTAAGAGCTTGAATTTCTGAAGTATCCGATTGAACGGTAAAGCCTTGTGTGAATGTGCTTAAAGAATTATTCACCGTATCGTAGTTAGGACAGGTATCGATGCCATCTTTCTCAGCGACAGGCGAAACGAGCTGCATACCTCGTGTTGAGAGAGGAATATCAATCGACTCGAGCATTTCGAGAGGAATATCAGGACGAAGAATACCAGTATCGCTGCTTTCATTTGTAGCAGATTGTTTTGCTTCGATTTTAGTCTCCTCTTGTTCAGAAACTTCTTCAGTGTCCTCGGAGCGACTACTGCTTGAGCTGCTGCTGTTGTATCCAACTGACTCGCTATCGTCATCACTTTGGGTACCAGTAATTTTGGCAGTGTCATATCGCGGCTCGATTGAATTCAGATTACCCTGTACACGCTCTGCTCCTGGCTCGCTTTTCGATGGTGATGGGGCATCCGGAAAAATAGGGGGAGGGCAGCCAGAAGCACGTCGCTCTCGCTCATCTTTCGGCTTAAGTAGTCCCAGCTGGCTCAATTTTAGATTCATAGCCGCGACAGCGTTGGCGGTGTCAATTTGCTTTTGCCTCTTCTCTAGTTGCTCGCGCTCCAGCGCTAGAGATGTTGACTCTCGGAGCGAAGACTTGGAAGAAATGTCCAGGTCATCAACTGAAAGTCCCATAAGTTTGCTCTTTTCCAGGCTTCGTATACCAGGTGACTCACCCTCAGCCTCATCTTCAGACTTGCTGATATGGAGGCGGCTACTTGATTGTACACGAGGAGAGTCACTCGGCATAGTACTAGCCACTCCAAAGACTTTCGACGGGGATTGGAGCTCTTTCTTCGGGCTGGCTTTCCGTTCGCCGACTCGCTCACCCCATTTACCTCTTGGAAGTTGAGGAGCAGGTATTTTCGAGCAATGCACAGGAGATCCTTCAGAGCTCTTATTTCCGCCTTGGTGATGTGCAGGTGCTGCTGTTCGTGCCCAATCCGGAGTCTGTGATCGGTCAATCGAGATATATGCACTTTTATCAGGTGAAGAGAGGTCGATCCCACCTTTTGTAGGTCGAGGTGGAGTGGGAGGCTTACTAGTAGTAGAGCCTGCCACCGGAATGGTTTTCTTGGCACTTTCTCGCGTTCTCATCCACTCTTCCATTGGTACTCCAGACATCGGACCAGGAGCAGCAGATGCCTTTCCTTTCCATCCCATTTTTGGCTGGCTGATAGCCGATGTGTCAGTACTCGGCATCATAGTTGATTTTTCTAAAGCTACTGTCTTCTTCTTCGCACTTCTCTGTAGCTGAGGTTTTGGCGGAGTTTTAGCTTCTGCTACAATTCTAGGTGTGGGTTGCTTTGGCACTGGAAGAGGTGGAGGCGGTGGCATGAGCACAGCTGGTGGTGTTGGAACGGCAACTACTGCCTTCTTAGGTGGAGATGGCAAATGCACTGGCAGGTCGACAACCCGAGGGAGACTAGCTTTTATAGTTGCCTGGATATCATCGGATAGTCTCCACACGAAAATGCATCCATCATTGCTGGTTGATAGCAGGCGGCGGCAGTCAGGGGTGAAGCGGACACTTGTGATGGCTTCGCCATGACCTGTAGCATTAGCTAATGTCTCGCCAGTCTCAAGGTCAATCACATGAATAGTTTTGTCAGAGATTGACCCGCTGACGGCGACACAAACATTTCCAGGGCTAACGTCCATATGGTGCTGCTCGCCGACATGGTGTGACTTGATATGTTTCCCAGTACTCAATGCAAACATGTCAAGGCGATTGTTACTGGCTGCTACAACCATTTTACTGTCCGATGTGAGCGCAAAATCAAAGATCTTACCACCATTGAATGGCACAGAGTTATAACGCGAAACAGCACCCATCGCATTCACATTGGAAAATACCATCATCTTGTCCGCTCCGGACGAGAGGAGCTTGGATCCGTCATTGGCAAACGCAACCTTTGTCACCGCTCCAGAATGGTTTTCCAGAGTGGAAATTGCTGAATAATTCTTGTTACAGTCGTATACTTGCACCAGGCGATCGCGACTGCCTGACGCCATTATATACTTCATAGAGCCGGAGCTCGTCGTATTCCCATTGCTGTCTGCCGAGGAAATCCCAGCAAATGCAATACTTTGTACCTCAGCACTGTGTGAGCTCAAGTTTAGTGTGGGAGTGCCTATCGGAAGAGGGACTACGCGAACGTTGCCATCGTTGTCTCCTACAGCAAGGTGGTGATGATCAGGTCGGATGGCCAGCGTTCGCAAGCCGGTCGCTTGACCTCGATCTTTTGCAGGTTCATGAATATCAGGGGCGGCTATATACGAGCAGCATCCACCGAGAACAATAGAACCGTCATCCTCAAAGTCTTGGTCACTATCGTGATAAACCACTGCAAGCATCTCCTGGCTGAAAGGATTGCTCCACGCTTCGCTGGCTGCGCTCTTACTGTTAGCGTTGTGGTCAAAGCGGCTCACTGGTGCAGCTGGTTTCTTGTGAAGATCCAAGTGCCAAATTCGAGCGGTATTGTCGTCTGAACAAGTTACAAACGCACCGATTGGCAGTATTTCCCCAGCTGAGCTCGGATCAAGTTTATTAGAGCTTTGATCAGATTCGTAGACAAGCTTTCCTCGCCCGTTCACTCCTCGGACACGCCCGACAACTTGCATCTCGCGAATACCACCACAGTGAAATAGGAATGAGCGCTCAATCTGGACTGAGTCAATGTTTGATACATCGTAGATGAACAGACTTCGATCACTGTACAGCGCAGCAACGTGCGATCCCGTGACACGCACTGCAATAGCTGCTGGGTATCTATGGGGGTGATCTGGGCATAAAGTCGCCCCGCCATTGTCATCGGCTTCACGTACATGGTTAGCACTTCCAAAAGCTGGAGTAAAAGGAAGAGTTGCTCGATATTCAAGAGTCTCTGGATCAAACAACCGAACCACCGAGCTTGCGCCGCCGACAGCGATGTATGCTCCAGTAACGGAAAGAGCGTATCCAGCAGGTGTTTCAAGCGATACCAGCCTCTCCATCGTACCATTCTCTCCAAAGCAGCACAAGGTTCCGTCCGAGGCAACAGCAAATGTCTTGAGGCTACACGTCCCATAACCGCAGCCTACGCTTGTAAAAGTGGCTTCGTCTTTCGTAGGAAGGATTGCGTCTTTATGGTGCAGCTCGGGTATATCATTAACCTGGAAACCAGTGATCTCAAAGCCTTCGTCGGATTTCAATGACCAAAACTGTTGCATTCATGACGATTTTATTAGAGGCGTGGCTCTTTGGGCGATTTACAAGGACAAAGCTGCTCACCTTGAAGTGTCGTTCTCCCACTGTGACGAAAAAGTTGCCTTCCTGACAAAAATCGGCGCTTAGGATCTTCTCCTGGATCTGCGCGACTCCTATTGCCCTTGACGTCATACTCCCAGTATTGTCATCTCGCTCTAGTCTCCATGCGTATACATGCTGGTCATGCACAAGCCCTGCCGAAAGCAGCACCGACCCATCTCGGTTGAACGCCATGCAGGCCACACCGAACTTGTGCAGCTGAAGTTCCGCGCAGAGTGCGCCGTTGCTGCCATCCCAAATGGTGATAGCGGGCATGTACCCCTTCTCTCCAATCGCGAGAAACTGGCCGTTGGGCGAGAAGCACAGACACGAGACGCACTTGTCGACGCGGTAGTAGCGCACCTGCTTGTTCCTCCGCAGGTTGTAGATGACCACGATGCAGCCAGCAGCGTACGCGATCTCGCCCGACACCGGGTTCACAGCCATCATAGCATTGCTAAGCGCGGTCACGCCCAGCACTCGCTCCAGAGTCAGTCGAGACTTCCCAGGCCTGTGCACTGGAGCTGCTTGCGGCGTTGTCACGGTCTCATCAGCTGTTGACGGCGCATTTGGCCTCGTAGAAGGCGCTGAAGAAGGCACTGAGGCTGCAGCTGGCACTGTAGGCGATGGGTACGCCCCTCGCTTCATATCGGAGCTGCCGAGGGCCGTAGCAGCGCTGTCGTCGCGTGGAAGGGGGCGAGCGGAGCTCCTGGGGAGGTGATGGATCGCATGTGCACGAGCAGCTACGCGTCGTTTCGAGCTTGGATCGGTTTTCCTCCAATCAAACGTTTGTATTTCCATTTTCGTCCAATCAAAGCGCGTAAACTCCGTCCACTTCAACGTTGCCGTTCGAGTCAGAGCGACAGGCGCGTCACTCTACCAAACACATGATTTAGGCTCGGTTTATCTATGCGTCACACAATAGGGGGAGTGTCGTCGCACCTGTGATTTCCTCGCATTGAGAAAGTGACGCGGCAGCGCCGCCTGTCGCCATGCTGCCGCTCTACCGGCGCTCGCTGCGCTCCGTCGCGCTGCCGCTGGCGCGAATCAAGAAGCGCGCGCTGCTGCTATCGCTGCTGGGGCTCGCGCTGCTCTTCCTGCTGCTTTCGCGGCTCTCGGGCGGTCCCTACGAGCCACAAACGGCCCCGCGCTTCGATCCGAGCGTCGAGGCCGCCGCGGACGCTCAGGCTCCAGCCGTGACGCCCGCGCAGCTCATCCCGGCGCAGCACGCGGCTAGAGGCGACGTGGACGATGACGTGCCGACCGTGGCGCACGGAGAGGACGAGGAGGCGACGCCGAACGCGCCGCTGGTCGTGCGGCTGCTGCTACCGCTGGTCGCGGGCTTCTGCTTCGGCTTCCTGGGCTCCGTGCCCGTGGCGGGACCCACGTCCGCCATGGTGCTCAAGCTTGGTATTCAGGGAAAGTACCGCGCGGGGCTCACCATCGCGTTTGGAGGCGCAATCTCCGAGGCGGTGCGTCGGTTGCGCCGTTGTGACGGCCATGCGATGGACGCTAACGTGGACTGCAGACGTACGCAGGGATCGCGTTCTGGGGATTTGGCAGCTTCCTCGCCGGCGCCAAGTTCCTGCTGCCGGTTTCCAAGTGCGTCGTCTTTAGACCGTTGAGCTACCAAATCGTTGTGGACTGACAGGATTGCGCGTAATGCTTGACAGAGTGCTCGGAGCCATTATGTTCACCCTCATCGGGCTCGTCTTCCTGCGTGTGGATATGAAGCCGTCTCTGGACTCGGACATGGAGACGGCACAGCGCAAGGGCGTCGGACGCGCACAAAGTGAGATCCTCAAGAATGTGCTTATGGGTCTGACAATGTCGGGCTTCAACCCAGCCCTGCTTGCATCCTACACTGGCGCCATCGCTTCGGGTGAGATGCAATTCATAAAGTCTCCAACTTGTTGTGTTTTCTAACTCTCGATTGTTCCTCAAGTCTATGGTACGGGGATGCTTGAGTTCACACTTTTCCTTGCTTTCGTGTTTGGCCTCGGAGTCTGCTGTGGTGTGTCAACATGGTTCTACCTGCTGCTTTCGTTGCTCAAAAAGTACAAAAAGGTGAGCAATGCCCCCTTTTGATGTCCCATTTACTGCTGAGCTAACTCTCATCGGCTTTGAATAGCGCCTCAAGAACAAGACCATCGATCTCATCATGCGCGGCCTCGGTTGCTTTCTACTCACGCTTGGTCTGTTGTGTGCCAAGTCGTCGATCGAATACTTTGTCTGTGGTGTGCCGGAGACGTCCAGCTAAGGACACTGGTAGGTTGTCAATAGCACTATGCTGTGTCATGGGGTGTCCAAGGTGGGAGCCTAGTCCTCGGTGGCGAGCATGTCATTTTGTAGTGCGTTTCAAGGTAGATTACGATAATTTAGGCGGTGCGACCGAAGCACAGGGCCACTAAGACAAGCAAAGGAAGCGAAAACGTTTATTCGTTGCATTGAGGTCGTCTACAGGACCCATCACTTCGACAGCCGGAACTTTGTGCGGATCGCGTCAACGAGATGGAGCTCGTCTGCATCGAGCATTGAAGCATTGTGCTCGATCAGCGCGAGCAACTCCTGCACCTTGTCAAGCTGGTTGTTGTCCAGAAAATCTCGCAATAGCGAAAATCTTGACGTACTTGCCAACGCATTAAGAGTTTTGAGATTAAATCGCACCTTTGCTTGATCTGAAGGGGTACTAGCGTCCCAAGTTGCAACAAGCACGTGGACGATTTCCGCCATCAAGTCCGCGTCCAAGTCAGCTCGAAAGATCGTTTTAAGCTGCTCTGGACCGGTCAGCTTCAAGTACCTACAGCACAAAGCTTGTTCACCATCCGGTTTAGTGTGACATACTGTGGTGCGCTGCTCACCTTTCTTTGGCTTCGACAGACTTCAACGATCGCTTCCAGCATCGACAAAACTCAACTGCAGTAGCTGGGGGCGTGTCAGTTGGCTCCTGCGATAGCGTGTTGATCCTATCACCGACTCCCAAGCTCTTGCCACGTCTAGAAGCACGAGCTCCAGAGCCGTAAAAGAGGTTTTGTGGGCGAGTTGTCTTGGTGAGACTTTGTAACTCTCGTTGAGTTACAGGTTTGAGGTCCGCACACGCCACCATATTCTACAGGACGCGTATAAATCTATCATCTCAGCTGCTTGCAGACACTAACCTTACTGGAGTCCTGAAAGTGCGGCTTACCTTAAACTCATCGTAATTGGCAGCAGCGTGAATCGCCCGCTTCTTCATGCTGTCAGTGAGCTTGTACAGCCGATCCTCCTCCAGAGCCGCCGCGAGCTCTTGTTGCAATGCCGCCGTGTCGAATTCTCCATGCTCGATCGATGTGAGCTCCTTGCTGTCCGTCTTTCGTGGCATCCCGACAAGAAATCGATCGAATGAGCTCCTTCACGAACACGGTGCGTTGTGGTTTGGAAAGATATGCAAGCAGTTGAATGCCCCAAAGGGACGCGTCGGCTCGAGGAACCGGAAGGCGTTCATGAACCGGTTCGATGCGGTAAAGCTACCACAATCCTCGAGTCTTATGATCCGCGGCTACATATAGTGATGCTTTGATTTTCTTGAGCTATCTATATCGTCATGATGCCAGCAATCAGAGCCAAGTCATTTCCAATCTGATCAGCGGACTTGCAAACGCTTGCGTCGAGCTCATTCCGAAACAAGGTCGCTAAACAAGGGAACTGAAGCTCCAGTGTCACGCCATGGATCGCGGGCGCAAGGCAATTCCGACGCTCAACAAACACACGGATGCAAAGTACTATCAACGATGCCAGGAGATTCACCGCAGCAAGCTCAATACTATCAAGAGCGCAATCGACACCAGCGAGCCTCATCGACCCACCCACCTTCGCAAGAACCTGAAAAGGGAGCAGATGAAAGAGGAGCGGTACGCCGAGATTGAACGAGAGAACCGCATCTTGCTCGAGAAGATGTCGTTCATTATGCAGAACGAATCGCTCGACAACAAAAACCAATCGATTGGTTATTCCCACAGTCTTAATAAGGAGGCTCGCAAGCGCGAGCTACAAAAGATCACAAGCGAAAATCAAGCCATTCTGCGTCGCATTCAGATGAGAGAGCCGACTTACGACCGCCTTCAGTGGGAGGAAGAGGCTCGTCGAAACCAGCAGTACGCTGCTAACATCCGCGAATACCCAAATGACCAGAACCAGGGGTCCATGACGGAGCTACGCGCCATGTCTGCGTACTCAGATGGAATGGGAGGAGCAGACGACGGGTACTAGCAAATTAGGATTGACGAAGACAGACAACGACGATTATTCCATCAATGTAATTTTAATTCTATGAGAGGGTGATTAAAGGAAACTCAAGATGAACTCGATGATATCTGCGAGCCGACAAGAGGCCTTGCTCTCGCCGAAAACGTCGAGTAGCTTGTCTACCCACTGCTCCATACCTTCAAACTCTCTCTCAACATCGGTCATCGGCTTTCGCGTGTCCATCAAGAATCGCTCAAGCGTCTCGCGTGCGCTTTCTGATGGGTCTTTCGTACTGATATCGGCTTCAGAGACCGATACCTTTTGCTTCTGATTGACAAACACCTCTATAGATCGCCTTCCAGCAAGTAATCTGTTCAGCTGAAGCTGCATATCGGTGAGGTCGATGGCTGCAGCTTTCTCCAAATCTTTACGGAAAGATAGGAACTTTTCATCAGCTTCATTGAGGAAGTTGCGTTTGAACATGTCTCGGTTCTGCTCAAGAATAGCAAGCGATCGGCTTGCTTGCTTGTTATAGAACAATTCGACGGCACGAACGAATGAGTAGTTCTCGGCAACATCGCGGCACGCACGTTTAACAACTAGCACTCGTCCATGCAGGGTCTGCTTCATGCGACCAAACTCGAGCTTGTACAAAAACATCTCGATGCGAGTCTGAACAGCTGGGACTTGAAAAAGCAGGTAGAAAAATCTCTCGGGCTTACCGAGTGTGCTAACATCACCATGGAATCGCTGCAAGGCCTCACGCTCCTGCTCTGTTGGAAAGAACCGCTGCATACACGCCAAAAGAGGTGCTGACACCATTTCTTCGTCCATCGTGAGGATGCCGTCAATAATCTGCTCGTATCGGTCATGAATTTTGAAACTCGCCAGTGCAATTGCCAAATTATTAGCGCGCTTGATGTCGATGAGGCTCACGTTCTTGGATCGACCTCGTGGAGACGACGGGCGAGACTGTGATGTACAATCATATTGGTGAGCCTCATCCTCACAAAGATGTTGCCAATTGAGCATTACCTTCTGGAAGCTCACTTCTGTTGGTCTCTCTCCTTCGCTTGTACCGTCAGCTGTCGTCTGCTCGGATAGCCGTGGTGACGCATTACTCTTCGCTCGAGGAGATGGCACAAACTCAGGCCTTGCATCTGCGAATTAGAGCACATTGCTGTGAGCCCGGTAATTAGCAACATTGCTAGCAATCGCGACTTACGCTCTTTTGACGGTGGAGAAGAAATGTCGATTGATAGTCGCAACCCTGTCCGTGCCTCGTATGTCGACGAAGAAGCAACCAATACCGATGGATTTTCCATCGGTGCAACCGGCGCATTCTCGTTTAAAGTATTGCCTTGAGTGATAACAGAGGTATCAGCAACAGTAGTTGGTTCTGGACTTTGCGCCTCTGCTGTCGCTAGATGCAGAGCTGGATCAGTTTCAATACTTGGAGCAAACTGGATGGGGCCGTACAAAGATTTGCTTCCGCTGTCTGATGAATGTTCGTTCCTACCATTTCCAACCTCAACCATAGATTGATGCCTTCGAAATGGCGATGGGACGGATTGTTGCCTACGAGCCTGAGCCAGTCGCATTCGGATTATTTCGTCTGGACTACGAGATATTGTTACTGATTGGATAGGGTTATGTGGTGGAAGTGGAGGAACAGGGCTCTCAAAGTCCAGCGGCTTTTCCCACTGAGAGATTCCTGTTTGACGATTCACATAATACGGATATCCATCTTGAGTGTAAACAAGATCCCATTTTGCTGCCATTGCTGGTGGATCTGCTGTAGCGGGGCGCCGAGCCCATAACTCTTGTCGGGTGGGCATAAGCGCTGTGTTGGTATAAGTGGAAATGTTGACCACCGGGTATGCACTTCTGAAATGGAAGTCAGGATTCATCCCTTGAGTGTTCTCCTTCATCCAGGCGTGGTTCACATCTCCATAGTCCCACTTCGATCGATATCCACTTTCACTTTGACTTCTCAATCGACTATACCTAGCATCCGACTGCTCTAGAGGAATCGCGGATTCATTCCCGTTTTGATAAGGATCGTGATACATGTGACTTCGATTTGCTCGCATCGGCAGCACTTGGTGACCGTTCATCCAATACAGCGGCCGCTGCTCCGTAGATGAAGTTGTCCAGTCTCTAGCAGTTACTGGGTAATGGCCAGGCGATTGTATCAAATTGCGATGAGAAGCATTCTCAAATGTGCTGCGTGCGCTCATAGGCAGCCTACTGGTGGTACTTACCGAAAATGACCGTTGCTGATGACTTAATGCAGCTCGCACCTGCTCACTTGGCGACAGGGTTGGCATTGGAGGTTGAGAAGAGGCTAGCCTTGCCGTTTGGGATCGGAATTGTGTACCATTGTGCCCCATATCACGAACATCCCATTGGTGCTCTCGAAATTCTACCACTGATGATCGGGGTGGCGATTCTAGCTGCGAAGAAGAATAGCCGCTGCTATCGTACATTGACTCGTGGTCGTCTGAGCATTCGACATCACTGTCGTCTTCGTTATCTACTGCTTCTCGCACATATTCGTGTTTGTGATGGTCGTGCCGACGGTCCCTTCGTACGCGGAGTCGATGGTGAGCTTGAGTTTCCTCTTCATTGCCGATCTCGTCAAGAATTCTCTGATCTATGCGCTGTTCGGTTGATTCATCGTCTGGATTAGGGGCTACACAATATGGAGCAATGAGATCAATACAACATTTGTGCTGCTCTCGCCTCGCAATATCCAAGGGCGTTTCTCCATTAGAGTTTAGCGCTAGAGCGTCTGCTGCACTTTCCAGCAGCACCTTCACAGCGTGCTCGTTCCCTGCAAGTGCTGCGTAGTGAAGCGGAGTGTCACCTTCTGCATCTCCCAAATTCAACACAGAATCACCACCGACATCAAGCAAATATGCAACACAGTCGGTGCCTCCTTGGTGTGCCACAGACACAGCGCAATGGAGAGGAGTTCGGCCAATCTCATCAACAACACAAATGTCTGCACCATGGAGTAAAAGAAGTTCCAGACACGCAAAGTCGCCATTGCGAGCAGCCACATGCAGCGGTGCGTCGCTGCATGAGTCGATGTGGTTGACAATTTCAGAATCCATTTCACTCTTTGCAGCGGTGAGAAGCAGGAGTTTGAGGCACTCTGCGCGCTGATGCGCAACGGCTACTTGGAGTGCTGTGTCTCCAAATTCTGGGTGAGGATCGTTCTTGGCCCGCCAGGATAGACAGAGCTCTACGAGAGGTGCATTGCCCTGACGGCATGCAGCGATCAATAACGTGTCCCCTGTTCCTGCCTCAAGTAAATCAACTGGGCAGCCATCTTGGAGACACGTAGCTATAGCATCGAGTTGATTCTGACGTGCAAGTTCAAAGAGTTTGGTTTTCCAAATTGCAAGCTGCTGTTTCTTTTTTGTGGGGTTCTCTTTCGAACTCTGTTGTCTTGAAGAAAGTGCAGCCTGTCGATAATCCTCGATCGTGCGAGCAGACTCGAACGATGCTGTTTCAGTTGAGCGATTTGTTGAAGGATACACGATTTCACGGAGACTAGACACCCACATCGTTGCCTCTTCCTTGCTTGCAGCAACAAGATCCAGCGTCCGTTGCTTTGCTATCAGGGAGAAACACTTGCTCACTTCTTTCACAACATTATTTGCTTTGTGGAATTCAAAAGCCTTGGTAGAGTGCCCTTCTCGTATGTCGACAATCATCGACAAAGGCAATCTCCGCTCAGCACTGCTCTTCTTTCCTGCAGACACACTCGGTGTAGTTGGATCGCACCATGTAATCGCTAGTTCGTGATTGTCTTCTGCAACTGTAACCCATTGGCGCCGAGGAATTGCTGAGTACCCCACCATACTGTTGTTGTGAAATGGCACCTTAAAGAATAATCCTCCGTTTGCCAGTTGTGGGGGTATTCTTTGAGTATTGGGCAAAGAATTAGGCATAAGTGCTGCTGGAGGTGCTGGGTCAGATGCTGTTGGAAATGGCAAATGGAGCGGTGGGACTGCTTGAATAGAAGTTGCATCCACAATCTTGAGCTGAAGGTGCACCATTCCTGCTGGTTCGTGAATCCCAGATGTGTACACTTCTTCTCTTGACGCGTCTTCACTCCGAAATAGTGGATAGTGCTGATCGTAGAATAAGTCACCAACTTTGTCAAGCGACACAAGAGCCTGGCCAACAATCATCCGATTGTTTGTTTTGACTGTAACTTGTAGGTACTGGCCTTGCTTCGATTCGAGTCCGACAGAAAATTGCTGATTCCATTGTGCTTCACTTCCTCCTTTTTTATGAAGCCCAGACCTCATAATCTGTTGTTGTTTATTGCCGTCCGAGCCTTCTTTTGAAGTTAGTTTCATCTCTATCAGTGTAGATTGTGTACCAAACTTTTCGACTTTTGGCAGCCCAGACGCACCGAGAGCGTTGATAATCAACAAGAACCGAGCAGACGAACTCTCAGCAAGTTCTCCTAGGTTCTTTTCTCGTATTGGAATCTCGTTCAAGAATGGCGATGCATCTGTGCTTGCAATGGTTGCAAGTCGCGAGCTCGTGGTTGAAGGGTTTAGTTTCCGCTTGGCTGCAATAATCGGATTCAGTGTCGCAAACCCTGTCTCCGAATCGCTCTCGCCAGAATGAATGATCACTTGTGGTGCCTCGTGCTCCTCCTTTCTTATATTTTTCTCTCGAGATGCATCACGGTAAGCTCGCCGATCCTCACCATTAGATGAAAGTGTCTGAATGAGAGGCGGATCAGTCGGCTCTTGTTCGTCAGGCTGAGTGATAGATACGTCAATGGCATCCTCTTCATCAAAGTCGATTTCCGTATCTCCAATACCCTCTACTTCATTTAGATTGATCTCATCCAACTGATGTTGTTCAGTGAACCTCTTGTTAGGACTCGTTGATCCATTTTTTGGTAGATCGTCAGAGTCTGTCGTGAGAGTCGACAGCGCGTACTTTGCCTTTGAGCTAGTCGTTGCCATCCCTGTTAGGCGGTTCAGAATCGAGCCTTTCTTGGGAGATTTGTAGATGGACTTCTTTACAAGTTGGAACTGCCCACCGTTGTCGTCTTCTTCTTCGTCGTTGTCGAGTACAGCTTGAGCACCAGCATCTGGTGATAGCTCGCCTACACCCTGAAACTTGATGGCGCTATCGTTGGTGACAGCCTTCTTTCTCTCTTTTAGATCAGCTACTGAAGATTCAACAGGGTCACGCTTTGAAGTCACACTTTCTGAGACGCAGTACTTTCGAGAACTCGGATCTTGCTGCTCGGATGATGCTGCAGACTGGATCATGTCAACACTGTGCGCGGCCTCTACGTTGCTTTTCACAGCAATTGCATCAACATCTTCAAACTCGCGCTCTGCCATCTCTCATCGATGGGCTTGCAAGGATTATACCAACCGCGAGACAACGAGATTGTCGGTTGCGTGCAGCTCTCAATATCAAAGATAAATTTAGTGCTTTGCTGTCAGACAACTCAACTGCCGATTCTTGCAGGGCTCAACTGCTGATAATGAGTCCATTGGTTGGTTGCTCCCACTCTCGAACTGCTTGGTGTCGTGAGGGCTCAAGAAGGCTGTCTTTTTGAAGACATCGATGTCTCAACTCAACCAAGCTCTCAATATATATGATTGGTTAGTCCGAGAATTACATTGGCGAGGCCATCAATCGCGGTATCACGGACGGAATCCGGATCCGCGACCACCATGTCGTCCTAACCAAGGACTTTTGGTGGATTGACGGCACCAGCAGGGTATGAGCTGCTAGCACCTCGTGGAAGGCACGAAGCCCTCGGAAGCTGCTAGACTGTATCCCCACCATCGACTGCCACAGTTTCCAGTTTCGAGCCATTCACGGGGTCCAAGCTGGAGTTTTGAGTCGGCCGACCTTCTCTTCACGTACAAGCTCGGCCTCCTGACGTTGCAGCCGGGCCGCTGTCTGATAAGTACACTATGCCGATCAGCCGATTGGGGGACAGCTATAATAAAGGTGGGGAACTGCGCAAATCTGCCGCTCCATGATTCGAGGAGCAAGTATGCAAGGTCGAGAAGCTCAAGGGTAAGAGCCTACGCTGCTTGCTCGAGCAGTCTTCGATTGCCTGGCCACCGAGAACCTGAATACCATACAACTAGGAGCAGCCAGCTCCTCGCTAACGTGGCACTGATCGATTTCGACGTGCTCACGCCCAACGCCAAGATCGACGCCTTTGTGCAAAAGTCCAACCACTCGCTCTTCAACTCGCTGCACGCGTGCCATCTGTGAGCGGAGGACACCGGGAGACGAGCTTCCTGTCGTTCTCGTACGTCACAACTTCAACGTCAGGTCGCCGTGTTTGCCTATCTCGTGTGCACACCACCTGTTCCGCGCATTCAGACACGTCATGTGTGACAGGGAAGTCACGATCTAGAAGGCGTAGCCTCGCCTCAACAAAACGAACGACGTGGGAACCAACGAGAGCATATCGATACCAAGCGTGGCGACGGTGCTTGTTGTGTTATCCATTACAAGGACAGCGCGCTTCGCGCCGCGCCCGCCCCTTCCCTTCTCTAAAATGGACAAAGTGCTGCTTTTTTCTGATGCTTTTTCTTGCTTGGAAGAACCGGGCGCTCGTCCTCCCCCGTCCACCATCCTTCTGGAGAACGGGCTAAGCGAGGACCCGAGCGGAGAAAAGAGAAACAGACACTAGAGCCCGCTTACTGGATGAGCTTCTTGAACTCGTCGTAGAGCACCAGCACGATGGCACCACCCGTACCACGGATGATGTTCGAGCCGGCACCCTTGAAGAAGGCGCCGCCGCCCTCCTTCTGGAGGATCTTCTTGGCGCAGTCAAGCGTCGACGTGTACAGGATGTCGGCACGGCCGGCCTGCATCATCATGCGACGACGGACCGTGTCGAACGGGTACGACACAATACCAGCGATCGTGGTGACCGTCTGGGCGACGAGCCACTTCTGCCAGACCGGGGCGTTCTTGGGGTCCTTGAGGGCAACGTCACGGAGCGTGTCGTAGCCACCGAAGAAGGCGGCACGGTACACGATGATACCGCCGACCGAGACACCGAAGCCCTGGTACAGGCCGCTGAGGCCATCGGCCTTGTAGATGGTCGACACACAGTTGACCAGGCCCGTGTACATGCGGGACTTGCCCTTGCCGACATCGGCGGCGAGGCGCGTACGGGCAAAGTCAAGCGGGTACACAAAGAGGAGCGAGGTGGCGCCAGCGGCACCGCCCGAGGCAAGGTTGCCGATGAAGAAGCGCCAGAACTGGTCCTTCTTGACGCCGTCAAGGAAGAGCTTCTTGTACTTGTCCTTGAAGGCGAAGTTGAGCGCCTGCGTGGGGAAGTAGCGGATGACGTTGGCCAGGTTGCCGCGCCAGAACGAGCCGATGCCCTGCTCCTTGGTCACGCGCACGAAGCAGTCCACGATGCCCTTGTACTGGTCCTCGGGCTTGATCTGCGTCGAGGCGGCCTGCACCTGCAGGAGCAGCTTGACGCGCTCGATGGGGGCCACGACCGTCTTGGAGATACCACCCGAGACACCGCCGGCCGCCAGGTCGAGCAGGAACGACACGGCGCCGCCGTTCTTGTCGGACGTCGCCAGCGGCTGGTACGCAGAGATGGCGCTCATCTTGGAGGGGGAAGGGGGGCTTCGGACGTCTGGCGCTTGAGCGGAACGGAGGAAAATCCCGAGTGAGGGCTTCCCTCCATGGTCGATCGAGAGGCTGGGGGGCCTTCTCTTCTCCGCCACACACTCGCCGTTTGACGATTTTAAGAAGGTTTTTGACCAATCAGAGGGAGTTGGGGTAGGATTCCAGAGAGATCATTGGACGAAATGACTAGATCCGTTTTACGAGAGGGTACGTGGCCAACTCGGCGGGGTAGCGATCGGTTTAGACGGGATTAACTCTTGGAGGGACGTGCCCCTTCCCAGATGGCTCGCTTGATTGATGCGGTGTCATCGAGACTGCGCGAGGCTGCAATGCGCGGCGGTTTCGACGCGCTCTACGCTCAGAACGTAAATATAGGAGGGCGCGAGCGTGCGTGTGGGCGTGGGGCGAGTGAAAGACCCCCCATGGGAGCTGCGCTTGCGAGCACCACCGTCGAGGTTCCGCCAAGGACCTGGCTGGCATACTGAAACCAAGTCATTCGCGCTTTTGTCGGGTGAGACCATGTTCTGATTTTACATGCGGACCACCGCGGCCGACGCGACGACCGGCACTCTCGGCGCAGAAACCGGCCATTTCGCATACAAAACGCTCCTCATCATATAGTACAGGTAGTTTCGGATACAATTGATGTTTAAAGCCGTATGTAAACCCACAGTTTATCGACTTCCGCGTTTCTGCCGGGAAGTGCCGAGGGATGCGTGAACGCAGCGGGTCACGCTTGCGCTTCACGCCATGATTGGCCGGCGGCGCGCGGCCAGAGAGCTCAATGCGGGGGGTACGTGGCAGTTTACGCCCGTGATGGATACACTTTGCAGGTCCATTGGCTGGCGGGCGGCACTTCTCCAAGACGCGGCTGGCGGGCACTGCGTTGCGTTGCGGTGGTGCAGCTGTGCCATCCATGGGACCTGGGCGTGCGGTCGGCTCTGAGCGAATGAGGTGGAGGAGGAGCGAGCCGTTGCGAGCAACGCATGGGATCGAGCGGATTTGTTGGCGGTTTTTGACTTTCAGGTGAGCGGTTGCGACGGATTGGGTGGTGGGTGGCTGTGAAGCGCGAGTGGGCAACCAGGTCGACTGCATGCTGCTCGGTGGGCGTGCGAGGGAGGAAGAGGCCGTGGAGATGGCTGAGGTGGACGCGAAGACGCGTATCAGAACTGCGGGGGTGGCGGTCAATCGGACCGACGGTTCTACTGGTGGTGTGTGGGGTCTTTGCAGCAGGCTCGCTCGCGTCCTGATCCTGTCTCGCTGGCGCTTTATACTCGCGACGAGAATGCAGCAATGTGACTCGGTGCTGCATGCATGGCCGAAAACGCTGGGTGAGTGGAGCTGGTGGGCTTGATAGCTGTGCTACCTCCTGCGATCCAATGAGTGTTAAACGGCTGGGAGTGGAGCCATGACCGAAGCGGTTGGTGGTGCGCCGCGCAGTATTCCGTAGACACGCAACCACTGCATTTCTTGCGCTTGCATTTCGGTGCGGAGCGTCTCCTCTGCTTGGTGCTCTCACCTATCGCCTCCTCTGCAAACTGTGAGTCAGCACGCTAGTCATCGGCGATTAAAACGGTGCGGAGCTTGCCATGAAGGCCGCCACGAACACACCGAATGTTGAAGTGGATGGCACGGTGAAAAAAACAATGTGTACTGTACACAAATTGAAAATGTAGCCATACTGAGGAATGTAGCCATCTTGCCAGCCGGCCAGCCAATCTAGCAGCCGCGACCACCTGCAATGCGGAGACACGCCGTGGAGCTGTTGATAGCGAGCATGTTGACCGCCGTGGCCCACGTGAGTGCACCCAAAAGTACCACGAGCGCGATGACGCCAGCGAGCGTGCTGGATGTGCCGTGAAACTTGAGTGCCTGCGCCTCGAGCTTTTGGTTCGGCAGCAACACGAGTGTGAGCAGACCAGCAGCCTGCATGCCGAACGAAAGCAGCAGGCAGTAGGCAACCTGCCAGCGCACGTGCATCGTATCCGATGCAATATCAGCGTCAGAGACGTCAAAAGAGGCGTCGACGAGGTTGGTCATACTCGTTGAGAACGGGTACGCGAGGTTGTGCACGGTCGTGAGCAAGCTGTACGTCGCCCCTTCAAAGCCATGCTCGGCGATCTCAACAGTGACAAACCCGCTAATCACATGCCGCATACCGTCAGGAATGACAGCGAGCTGCGGACCTCCAAGGTAGAACCACTGGTCGCGCACAATGTCGAACGTCACGATGAGGTTCACGGCCAGGTTGACGACCATAGTGAAGACCGAGCACACAAGCATGAGCAACCTCCAGCTTGTGTTGAGGAAGAACAACTTCATGAGAACGGTCGCGGCCACGAACAGCAGCGTCGAGAGACAGCCGGCAATGCTGTTGTTGAGAGGCTCCACGCCAGCCCAGTACTCCTGCATGGCAGTGACCCCCGAGAACCCGAAGGAGTTCAAGAACGAGTTGAGAAAGTGGAACGCCATGAGCTGCCACATCGCGCGCTGCTTGAAGATGCGCCACATCTCGCGCACTGGATGGGGGCTCAAATCTCTCGAGCACCGCTCTTCTTCCAGGAAGAACACGGTCGAGATGCTGCCGAGAATTGTGATGATCCCGCAGCAGAAAAAGATGGTCGTGTACGGCACGCTCCACGAAAAACTACCGCCGTACTCCTCGCCATTGAAGCATACCGCTGCGGTCGCGCCGCCCACGAGGTTCGCAAAGTACCGAACAATGTAGATGGTTGACTGCGCGCTGCCTCGGACCTCGATATGCTCGTGTTGCGCGAGCTCGACCATGATTCCGTCGCACGCGACGTCCGCGATGACAGCCCCCAACACGACGACCATGATCTGCACGAGGTACCTAGCACCAGCGTGCGGGGCCTCTGGGTTTTCAACAACTCGTAGCGCGACGGCGTGTGTGCGCTGTATCTCTCCAGCTTTAAAGTAGGGCGCCTCGTACGGGCTGTACGTGAGCACGAGCAGCGCGACGGAGCTGACGAGCCACCCGATGAGTATGTAGGACTTGCGGCGGTAGCCAAGGATCGGCGCGTGGTCCGAGAGGTAACCGAAAAAGGTCTTGTAGGACCACGGCAGCATCATGATCATGCCCGCCGCGGATGCCTGGTAGGCCTGCATGTTGAGGTAGAGCTTGAAGAAAGGGTAGACGAGCGACGGGAAGAGCCCGTTGAGGAAGCCGATGCACGCGTAGTTGACCAGCAGCCCAAAGTGCGCGCGCTCCAGCAGCCGCACGTCGCCCTTGCGCGCCGGCAGCAGGTCCAGCGCCTCCCTGTCCATCTTCTGCTTCCTCTTGGCGCTCGAGGGCCCCTCGCCGGCCTCCACGTCGGCCTCCACGCCTGGCGACGGCTGCGGCTGCTGCTCCTCGCTCTCCGCCTCGGTCGGCGCCTCCGTCGCGCGCATGGCGGGGGACGAACCGTCAGCGCCGGAACTCGCGGCCGCCGGCGCGTCGCTCGCCTCGGTCGCGTACGAGCTGCGCCGCGCGTCCCGCAGCAGCGCCCTCGACGCCAGCGACATGCACCTCCGCCCGCGGATCCGCGCCCATTCGCCGACTGATCTTTTTGGCGCACCCATTCCCGCCTGCGTTCTTCTGATACAGTCGCATTAGATTGGATATTCAGTAGATTATATTCAACTTAGTGACTGTTTGAATGGGACACTTTTGCCTACTACCGTCCGGAGCATTCGTAGACAACTTGGTTTTTGTAAGGACGTCAACTAATGCGTCTTTTGAGGTAGAGCCACCTACGACCCCCGTCATGACCGCCGATCGAATCGACCGCCTGTCGCCATGCTCTTCTCGCTGTATGTGATCAACAAGGCCGGCGGGCTCATCTACCAGCAGGACCTGAGCCCCGCAGCGCCCCGCCTGAGCTCCAACGACCACCTGCGCCTCGGCTCGACCTTCCACTCCATGCACGCGATCGCCGCGCTGGTGCGTTTGCTGCGGCGCTTTTTCTCCTTTGTTGTTGTCTTTTTGTTGCTGACGTCGAGCGCTAGGCCTCGCCCGTGGGCGGGGGCGGCATTGAGAGCCTCGACACTGGCGCCTTCCGCCTGCAGTGCTTCCAGACGCTCACGGGGCTCAAGTTCTTCATCACGGCGGCGCCAGGCACGCCGGACCTCGAGGCCGTGCTGCGCGCCATCTACGACCTCTACGTGGACTTTGTGCTCAAGGTGGAGCGCCTGCGCCGCTCGACTGCCAGCACAGGTCGGCTAATGGGTTGTGTCGTGCCAATTTCGCAACGCAGAACCCGTTCTACGAGCTCGAGATGCCCATCCGCTGCAGCCTGTTCAACGCGGGACTCAAGACCTACGTGGACAAGTTCAACGCCGACGCGGGGCGGCGCCGCCCGCAGGGCTCCGAGCTCTACTAGTCAAGTATCAAGTCGTGACGAGCTGACATGTGAATGCAGTTCAATTTCAAGAACCCCTTCTACGCGTCCGAGCCGCTCGAGCGCAACGACGCTGTCGACTGAGAGTGGATGTCGTCCATGCACAGCACGAAAGATCCGTCCCCGTGGAAGCGGTTTTCGCGCCACTCACCTTCGTAGAACGATCGGTCCGCGAACGTGTATCGTCCTGTGCCGTGGCATTGATCATTCTTCCACTCGCCGTCGTATCGGCAACCGTTGGCGAATACGCAGACTCCGCGGCCACAGCGGACGTCACCGACCCACTTGCCGTCATACCGGTCGCGAGTCCTCGCGTACGAGCACGTGCCAAATCCATTACGCTTGCCATTGCGCCACTCGCCGTCGTATGTCGTGCCGTCCATGAGCGTTGCACGCCCCCAGCCACTGCGTTTCCCATTCTCCCAGCCCCCGACGTAAACCTCTCGCGACTTGTGATGCTGGCTCTCGCCGTGGCCATGCGGAACTCCATCTCGCACCTGGCCGACGTAGGTGCAAACGCCATGAAGCCCGTCGTCAAAGCCCTCGATTTTGCTCGACACATTTTCTGGTAAAACGCCGCCAACCCACTCGGCGGCGACTATCGATCCGTCCGAGTATCGCATTATGCCAGGTCCGTGTTGCTTGTCGTTCGCCCACTCGCCTTCGTACCTCACAACAAACCGAGACCGATTTTCTGTCTGCTTTGCAAAATCCAATACGCCGTATCCCTCTCGCTGGTCATTTTGCCATTCTCCAGAGTACACATCGCCACTGCCGTATTGCAGAGTGCCATGGCCACACCGATGATCTTCGCGCCATTCACCTTCGTAAATGTCGCCGCTGCTATGGTAGGTGCACTTGCCTTTTCCATGCCGCAAAAGTTGTGCATCGTCCATTTCTCCTACATAGACATCCCCGTTGCTCAGTGTACGCGTCTTGATGGGATTTGCGTCTGCTCGGCGCTTGGCTGCGGCCTCCTCTTCCTCCGGCAGGATCGGTGTTTCTCTCCAAAAGTGGAATGCAAACGTCAAATCGAGCAGCTTTTGATGTCTAGTCTGAGATGGAGCTACTGTTCCTTGGTCGACATTTTCTGGCTGAGCTATTCCGCCAAACACATACAACGATTTGAAATCGTCAGTGGTAACTGTAGCGTGGCTGAACGAACTCTTAATTCCAGCGTTTGGAACAGACACCGTCTCAATTGCACCAGAGGTTGGGTCCACGAGTAGCCATGATGTCGGATCCATAGTAAATGGTGTTGTGGAGTATCCTCCAAAAATCAAAATACGATCTCGCGACTCGCACTGGTCTCGCTTCGACTCATCCGTAATCCGTGAGATTGGCTGGGAAGATGCGTTGGCGACCGGAAGGATCAGTCGAACTGCAGTTGCGCAGCACCGGCCCAAAGCGCAGGTTTCAGGAACGTCAGACGCCCGAACCAGCGTGGACCAAGCATTAGTTGTCACGTCAAGAACGTAGAGGCTATTGTTAATGATTTGTCCCTCAGAAGATTGTTGAACTCCGCCGGTTAAAGCAACGCAGGTACCGTCTCCAACAGGAATTGCTTGATGAAACGCTAGTGGCAGTGGACTCGCTCCTGTTGTCTGCAAGCATCGGAAACATGAGGAAGACGGCTTCGAAGGAATCATATTCTGGTATCCTTACCGATAACGAAACCCACTTATGCCCTGTTGGCTCCATTGTCAGTCGCCAGATATCCGAGAGCAGATCCCCTGCAGCATCTTTTCCTCCGATGACGAGCATACCATAACTTGGAGTGTAGATTTCACCATCAGGGATATCAATCGCTGAGTTGAGTTTCACTGCTGCACTGGCATGCCACGCTCGGGGTGGTGGTGCGATTTGCTCTGGGCTTGAATCTGCGTCGTTTTCCTCGTTTTCTGTCTTCTCATGAACACCGAGCCTCTGACATCGGAGAACATGCTTATTATATGACAGTTCGTAGAAGTCGCCATACAATTGTGGTCGTGGATGCTCGACACCACAGTTATCGATGGTAACACCAGGATCTAGAGGTTCATCAAGGCTCTCACCACCAAACACAAACGCGTTCTGCCCAATAGAAATAACTGTATGCCCAATGCGCCGTGGTAGCGAGCCATCGATGTCGAAATTTACCAACCAGTGATTCGATTGTGTATCAAACAGCGCGAGTGTTGCAGACGTTGAAAATGTATCCGCCGATAACCCTTCACGCCCACCGACTACTACAATGCTGGAATCAACACGGAGTAAGTGCGAAAAATCCTCCTCCACCAATACCCATCGTCCGGACTCACGTGTTGTTATTCAACAGTGCGGATGTAGCACCAAAGAGAAAGCTGTAGGATTCGTTCATTGACTCAAGTGGCGGTGGCGGCGTTCCCGACTTATCGCCTGGATATGCAGCATACTCAAATGCCTGGGGGATGCGGTTAGTACTTCCCTGAGAGTTAAGGTAGCATCACACGCACCCTGAGCCACGGTAGAATGCCTGGTGGATCTTCATCGATCATGGTAAATTGCTTTTGTTTTGATCAGACTGCGATACCGCATTTGCTTCGTGAGCTCCCCGACGGGTGAGATTCTCGGCGCCAGCCAAACGTCACAAGCGCAACCGACCACGTCCAGTCAGTCGGAACTTGAAAGCTTCGCGTTGCGACTTTTCATCCTTCATCTTGAAGCTCTTTCTCCTTCCAACTACTCGTCAATGGAGATCCCAATTCCTCGTGGTAGTCTTGGTGCTCTTGAAGCTACCATCAGCAGGTCGTCATCACCTTTCAGTGCATATGACGAGCACTTAATCGACCTCGACGAACTTGAGCGAAGGCTCTCGACCAGTCGAACGAATGGCTTGTCAGCTGCGACGGCACTGGCCCTCCAGGAAGGACAAAAGGGACTTAATCTCCTGCCAACAGACACGGAAGCAGGCCATGGTGCCATTCATGAGCTTGTTGCTGTGCTACGAGATGGCACCTGGTTGCATACGCGCGCAGAGAATCTCCTGCCTGGCGATGTAATCTCGCTACAACCGTTCCAGTGTGTGCCCGCGGACGTACGCATCATTGAAAGTGACGGCATGTGGGTTTCCTTCCACGCTATCGACGGTAAGATAGTGAGTGTGAGAAAGGACCCCACCCGAATGCTAATGTGGCCTTTTCCTGTGTTGATCCTTGGTCAGGAACAACAACCGAACTTCCGCGAACTGCAACTCCAGCTGATAGCTCCATGTTCAGCGATGGTGGTGAGCGTATTGCATACATGGACGCCCAAAACATTGCGCTCTATGGCTCAAATATCACTCGAGGAAGCGGCAAAGCCATCGTTCTTCGTATTGGTGTGGCTTTGAATTTGTTGCACCATGCTCTAGAGTCGATCTAACGTTTGCCCGTGGCTTACGACAGGAGCTAGCACCGTGCTGGGTAGTGTGTCTTCTGCTGTTGAGCAACGCAAGGGTGAGAGTGGTAAACATTATGACGTCCCGCTCCCCGAGTCTATCAAGCAGCTTGGAGTGAGCGCACACGCTGATTTGCTACCCTCAGCTATTAGCCGAGTGTCGGCTCTTGTGGTCGAACACCCTGAAGCTATTCTCTCTCGAGCTGTGGTTGCCTGCTCCTTGGATGTTAGCCCGCCAATGATTGTCGAGGTCGACGACGCAGTTCTCGCAAACGAAACACCTCGTGACGATCTTGAGCGGGATTTGGTCGCGCAGGTACTCGCACATGCTGAAGACGGAAGCCACCATGCACACAAGTTTATCAAGGCTCTTACCGCTATTCACTCGCGGATTGAAACAAGTGCAGAGCATGGAGAAACCCGTCAAGCCCGAGTGCCAACTCTCCCACCTTCATCTCCAATTGCTCCGCCTGTCGTTATTGACCCTGCACGAGACCAAAGTGCAGTTCGTCGATTTGGCTCACTGTTTTCGGAAGCTGCGGGCTCGCCTCGAGCGAAATCTAGGAGCAAGGCGACTCTACTACGAGGCCGCTTGAGCGAGTGTGAAGTACTCGTTCACTTCGATGAAGAGCAGCGAGCGCACGTTGTGTTACTTGTTGGCCCTACTCGGGAGATTCTGTCGCGCTGTGCGCTTGAGACCATGGAGCTCCATGCACTTCAAGATGCCGTGGCTGATCTTGAAGAACGTGGACAGACGGTAATAAGTCTCGCGGAGCTGTCATTGGACCCAGACGAATATCCTGTCGGTGTCAAATTCGACCTTACAAGCGCTAACTTTCCAACCTCTGGACTTAGCTACCTCGGATCTCTGGCCCTAGCTGAAAAACTTCATCCTGAAGTGGTGCTTATGGGTGCCTTTGCTCAAGCTGCAGGTGTTCGATTGCTCGTTTGTGCAACTAATCGTGAGTTTTCTCATCTGGATGCCGAAAGCCAAGTGAGCACTCATGCCTCTGGGACTGCAGATGACACTGATGAGGAGGAGGAGGACGATAATGTAGATGATCCCGTGGTGAATGGGCGTAAACGCGTCCACACCATCTGTGATATCCCCATCGAGCTCCGAGAGGCTGCAACTGGACGTCTCGAGACAGTTAACGCAAGCGTGTTTCCCGGTTCTGCATTATCAGTCTCGAACACCCTGCGTCAGTGGCGTCGAGTCGCACTAGACCAGGCAATCACGGTGTTTGATGGGAGTACTCCGACGCAAATTGAGCTGCTCGTTGAAACATTGCAAGAGCTTGGCGAATGTGTTGCGCTTGCTGCCTCTGGAAGCGCACACGCGCTTGCTGTATGTAGCGCCGACGTTGGATTTGCTGTCCCAGCGACAGATGTTGTTGATCTTTGCGAGACTGCCGCAGATGTGGTTCTACGAAGTACCACTTGTCCACGCAGCGACGCGATTCGGCTTATCGAAGCTGTCAAGAAGTTCCCAAGGACTGGAGTCGACGCATCTGCCTCTACGAGCAAAGGATCCAGCGAAAACGAGTCTCGTGCAAAGGCTACGATGGTTAATCTTCTCCGAGAGACCCTGAACGTGGGCCGGATGCTTGGAATCGAAGACCGCGAGCTTCGTCAGTGCTTTGAGCATGCATTCCATGGTAAGTTTGCATCTATCATGGTGAGGAGAAGGTGACTGACTAATTGTTGACTATGAATCAAGATGTATCTCAGCAAACCATGACTCCCCGCACATTTGCTGCTGTTTCGCCCCTTCGACCTCCAAGCCCGATTCGAGGGTTCTCTCCTGCAGGGAAGCGCCCCAAGCCCACCATGGACGCTGAGGAATCGGTGATTTAAGTTTGACACCTCTTATTTCGAGGAACGCAACTTGAAGAGCTGCCTCGTAATCTCTAGATAAAGGAATCGAGCCTTCAAATCATCGCACTACTTCTTTATCATGGGTTCCACATTTGCATCTGCAGCCACTGAGTTCACATCTACCTACGTTCAACTATCTTTAGGCAGCTAAGACAGAACACTGCGAGTCCTTTTGATCAAGGTAGCCATTTCGTGGAATGATTTCCAAGTCCAGCATGACCCTCCAGCCTGATGTCTTGTCTTTGCTGGGAGGTGGTCTGTCGAGACCTTCAACACCTCAACTAAATCCTCTCCAAGTCTCAACATATAGACCGCCGTCGGCGCTATCAACAACAAGAAGCAAGCGCTCTATAAGCGGCCAGAGCACTGCGAGATCGAGGCCTCCATCAGCAGCGATCACCTCAAGCGAAGAGCCTACACCCACACGTGCTCTCCCAAATGACGCAATCTTCAACACCCAATTTACTTCTGCTGGTCGAAGGTTTTTGTCCAAAGTGAAGAAAAATCGTGCCATGCAAGTAGATAGACGGACCAAGGGATTTCACGCAGGACTTGAGGCGCGCACAGTCATCATTGATTCGATCTCGAAGCGTCATTACCGTGTGCTTATCCTTGACCCAGATCTACAGCGACGAGAAGACCTAGCTGACGACCTTGAGCGATACTTCGAGGTGTTAGTAGCACCGAGCAATGAGCGTGCATTCACTCTTCTTGGCATGTTTAAAGTTGACTTTATTCTCGTGTTTGTCGGTGCGGGCAACGATAAAACCATTACCTCGAGTCCTGCGTTGGCATTTTTGCGAGAAATGAAAAAGAAGTGTTTCAGCACGCCTGCAGCTGCATTGGTCACTCCTCTTAAGCCAAACGAGGATGAGCAAATCAAACTTCTCCAGCGCGCTCTGCATCAAGGTGGTCTCTGTGGTTTCTTCGAAGTGGATTTACCACGAGAAGTTCTCATTGAGCGACTTGCGAAGCTTTTGCACTCACTTGTCGTCGCTCAAGAAGAGCTCAGACACAGCTATAGCAAGTCAAAGGTGTTAGCAAATAGTGCCGACGAAGTTGTGCCCGCCCACGCAATGAAGAAACGGACGACCGCACTTAGTCTTCCTGGGGCTACTGGAGCAGTTCCAAACCGAAAGCCCGATTCAATTACTTATGATCGAGAGAATATGTTGTTAGAACTTGGTCTCACACAACGCAAGCGCTGTTCACAACAGCGACGCGCCGTGACGGAAGTAATGGAAAAAGGACCACATTCGGTGCTCGGTGTCGATCTTGACTTGAGCAAGCATGATGAAGGTCCACAGACTTGCTCCTCAGCACAAACTAGCAGCAACACTTTACCCCGAAGCCAAAGTATCGCACGAACCATTCCACCACTTCCGTCTCAACAAGAAGTAAGCAAGCTCATTTATGCGAAACCGCACGAGATTCAGGGTAAGATACACCGCCATCTATACGAGCGAATGCATCTGAATAGTACGGCGGAAGCAATTCCTCAGGATCCGCTTCTTCACCATTGTATTGCGATCGACCCACGCACAGTGAAGCAAGGGAATCGTGGAAGTTTGAGTCAAAAAGCAAATTCGGGCCTAGACTCCGTAACTAACGCTTATTTTCTGTTTCAAGAGCGGCGGTATGACGAGGCCATGGTGCAGTGTGACCGAACTGCAAGAACACAAAGCGGGAATTTGATTGTCATCAAACTAGCAATGCTGCTTCGAGGTGTTCTATTCGATACGCGTGGAGAATTCTCTAAAGCTGAGCGAGTTTTCGAAAAATGTCTTATTCTCGATCCTGACATGCACCAAGCAATGTTCAACTTGAGTGTTAGTCGCCTTAAGCTTGGCAAAGATAGCGAGGCACTCGAAGCTGTCACTTCAGCCTTGCGATATGACCCCGGAAATCCCCAGTATCTTCAAAATCGAGCACTCATACATCGTCGTTTCGGTAACTTCGCTCAAGCCCAAGTGGATTATGCAAAACTGCTAGGCGGAAACGCTAACAACAGTCATCATGGAGGCTTCGATCGATATGCAGAGATAATTAAAGGCCCTGAGTTCTCTCCTTTAAAGTCTCCGATTGGTAATGCTCACAATATAAGTAGTGGGCGAGGCAACGCCGCAGATGGAGTCTTCGATCGCCTGTTTGGCAAGCCACCTCCTGACAAGCTCGCGCTTGTGTGTGCACCAGAGGAGCGGTTAGAAGAAATGATCGGTAGTATCGTGTCACGATTACGGTCACTAATCTACTTCCAGCATTTTCCTTTAGAGTCTCTTACCGCAGTAGCACGAGTCATGGAATTTGATGTGGTTGCATGCGGAAAGGCGTTCACACTTGCAGAAACACATCCGTTGAACTTTTATGTCTTGCTAGGTGGGCGTCTGAGTGTTCGCCGGAAAATGGGAGACTTTGCACTTTCAACAGTGACGACGCATCACTTGGAAGCTGGTATGGTCTTTGGCTGCTCTGGGCACGCAATATCTGCCCACACTACTCTTATCGCCGATGAATGCGCAGAGATTGGAATAGTCTGGCCTAGTGATTACAACGACACCATTCACGCGGTATCGACGAGCAAAAATCAGGAAGTTTTCCTCTTTCTTCAAAACCAAGTCAAAGTGTTTCAAGCATTTTCAACAAGTGAGCTTGGCCACCTCGTCGGCATATCTGAGCGTCGTCGATTCCGAAAGGGCGAAGTACTGATGGCCCAAAATGAGACTCCCAAGCACCTGATTGTGTTGTGGAAGGGCTCTTGCGCAATGTACCAAGACTTTTCAAAGCCTCCACTCGCTCGAGCAGATGACAACTATTCATCTGACTCTGACGAAGCAGAAGAAGGACCGAGGGACTTAACTCGTTGCACAAGCCCATCAAATCGAGCTGGTGAAAATAGTCGTTATCACGAACAACCCGAGGATGACAAAGTTTTACCGTTTCATCGGCACTTGGCAAAGCCAAACTGGCCGCTCGGATTTCAAACACGAGTCAATTCTAACAAAAGTCGCAGATACTTGCGCGGTGGTCGGCGAAACGGTATGGCATTAGGTTTGCGAGCATCATCAGACTTGGCAGCAGATGCTGTGTATGCACAGAGTGCGATCCCAGCTCCGTTAGTGCTCTCAGAGTCCCGGTTGGCTGCCGCACAAAAGGAAAAGTATGCACATGTGCACACTTTCACAGCGCCAGCAATCTTTGGAGAGTCGGCATTTCTCGATCAGCAGCATGCTCCGTCAAAATGGTATGGTTTGGGTGGTTGCAGTTTGTTGCCGCGTATGTATGAGCTTATGGCCATTTCATTTCATAGCACGATAGTGGCCGAATCACTTGTGGAAGCTCTGCTATTCGAGCATTCGCGGCTGCAGGAGATGGAGCTCACGACAGAGGTAGTGCTCGATATTGTAGCGAGCGGGCCAAAATATGTTGACGAGGATGAGGTCGCCACAAACGCCGCCAAGCGAGTACGTTGACGCTTTTTCCATCATCTGTCAATGTTGTGTTGAGCCTTCTTTGATCCATTTCCAGGAAACCTGGAACGATTACAAGAGCAAACGCATGCTCGAGCTGTCCAAGCGACGATGGCCCGATGCCAAGGTGCGGTGCATAGAGCATATCGTTGCCGTTCGCATCAGCTTTTGCTCAACTGCGACTGCACCTGCATTGACAGAAACACCTGCGCATGCTTTCGAACGGCTGCAGCATAATCCTGTCGGCCGCCACGAGTGCGAGCGACGAGCAGCCGCGTCCAACCACTTCCGGAGCCCGCTCCAGCTGCTGCAAGTTGCAGTCCAATTGTGGATAGAGAGCGAATAGGATGAGAGTTTATCCTCATCCGTGAACAAAAGCTCGCGCCCTATCACAAGCAGCTCACACCAAATTGCTGCTCAATCGAAACACTGCAGAGTCGCGTCGCCACGTCGTTCCAATAGAAAATGCTCGCGAGAGTTGTCAATGAGCAGCTAGCTCGTTGTGCGCCGAATGAAGGCCAGGTTTTCCACAAAGCGTCGAGTCGGCATGTGTAATGCAAGCAAGCAGGAGCAGAGATCATGATGATCATGATCATGAGGCGAGGGGTCCATGCTGCCGCAAAGGAGACCGTGGTCGAGTGGTGATGGGCGCGCTGCCACATGACGCAGGTGTCGAGCTGACGCTGGTGTCATAATCACTTCAAATTCCATAACACGGTACACTCCACATACTGTTCCCAGTCAACTCCACCAAATCCCACCCACCTTGTTCCGCTCCCCCAGCCATGCGCTTGATTACGACAGTATCACAACCCGCCCATCTTATTCCATCGTCTCCCTTTCAAGTCCATACTTTCCCAATCTCATTGGCAACACCACCACCAACAACAACAAAAACCTCGCCACCACAACCTCTGCGGGCTCTCACGGTACTCCTTCCCTCCTTTGTTTTTTATTTTTTTTTCATCCAATCACCGCCATGCGTCCGCGCGCTGCGCCACCCCACACTTGACTTTTGTATGCGGCGGGAAACATGCAGAGTGGCACGGCGCCATGCGCCATAGCCGGGAGGCGGCGCCTGCGAGCGCGGCGGCCGACGCCCCCGCGCGCGCCACACGCGAACGGCGGCGCTCTGCTCCTCATGGCGGGCGAGGCGCGCGAGCTCGCGGCGGCGGAGGACGAGCCGGCGGTCTACCGCTTCGACATTTCGCGCTACAAGGACGGCCGCTACCGGCTCGTCTCGGCGAGCGCGCGCGAGCTCGTGCGGTTCCGCGGCCGCGTGCTGCACCACGGGCCGGCGCCGAGCCGAAAGACAAAGGTCAACACGGCGCAGTTCGACTGGCCCGCGGTGGCCGTCGCGCTGCGCGTGCGCAACGCGAGGGAGGTCGGCATGCGGCTCAAGGGCGACGGTGAGTGGAGTGGAGGGAGGGTCGACATGTGTGTGGGGGGAGCAAACGGAGGCGGCGAGTTGAAGGTGTCGAGGAGGGAGGCGGGATGCCACGCACTGGACTCATTCCGCCCCGCAAAGCTTGACAGGAGGACTAGAGACGCGACGCCGAGCATTGTCATTTTTTTGGCGGCTGACGCGAATGGGAATGGATGGACGCAGGCAACTACTTCAATGTGTTCGTGAACGGAGAGCTCCGGTGCATCGTGCGCGCGTCCGTCAAGGCCATGTGCTGCGAAGGTAGAGCTTGGAGAAAATTTTTGGGTATTTTGGAACCGAGCTAGTCGAGGGCTGAGTGTTCCCGCGGCAGTGGCGACGGACCTCGACCCCGAGCAGGAGTACGAGATCGAGGTCTCCAAGCGGACGGAGCCCCAGATGCGCGGCGCTCTCTCGACCTTCAAGGCGAGTCTTTAGATTTGCTAGTAGCACATGTTGGTACTACCCACGGGCTGACATGGGAACGCTAGGTGTGCACGTTCTACGGGTTTATTGTCGAGGCGACGGCCGAGGTGGTGCCGGTGGACAGTGAGCCGTCGCCGCGCAAAATTGAGTTCATTGGCGACTCGGACACGTGCGCTTTCGGTAACGAAGGCAAAGCAAGTAGCGCCAAGAATCTCTTTGGGCTCAAGGGCCGCATGGAGAACGTCTACAACGGCTACGCATGCATCGCCGCACGCATGCTAGGTGCCGAGGCCCATGTTCTCGCCTGGAGCGGGTACGTCTGGCTTCTGTTATTGACACGAAACATTGACTCATGACATGGATCGGGTGCACATGAGCAGGAAGGGCGTTCACAGCAACTCTGCCGACTGGGGGTCCCCCATGCCGGAGTTATGGACACGAACTCTCGCGTCTCGCCCAGGTGACTGGGATATGACGGCCTGGGTGCCGGATGTCGTGGTCATCAACCTCGGCCTCAACGACCTGTCTCCTCCCGCCTCTTCCGAGACGGATATTATCCAGGCATACGCCTCCCTGATCCTCCAAGTCCGAACCCGTACGCCTCGGACAGCCTGACTGGTGTGCAGGGATCGACACTTATCGCTCACATGCACACTCGCTCTTGTCCTGTAGACCGCCCGGACGCCCACATCTTCTGTGTCGTATGCGATGAAGGATGCGTCAGTGCCGAGGACTCGGAGACCAACCGGCAGATCATCTCGCAGCAGCTGCAAGAAATCGTTCGTCTCGCCATCGCTCGTGTGAGCCGCCACGACGAAAAGATTCACTTCACGCTCATCAGCGTACGCCCTCATCTGGTCGACTTGGAACCTCACTGTATCTGACGCCGCTGATGCCCATCAGGTTCCTGGCGGTCTACAGTCCGAAGACTTTGCAACGCTCATGCACTACGCCGTGAGCGGACACGTCAAGATCGCAAAAGTGCTGGCAGAAGATATTGCTCTCCGCACCGGCTGGTCCGTGGACAATCAGGCCAAGACCATGCCGTACCCTCAGGCCAAGGACCAGATCGTCGTGCCCAAGGACTACCCCGCGTCCGCATGTACGTTGTCGTGATGGATGGACTTGTCCAAGTCAAGTGCTGTAGCAGTTCAACGACACCCACGGTACCTCCTCGTACCGTCAAATACCGGTATTTAACCGTTTTTACCTCTTGCAAAGTGTATGGTCAAAATTAATGATGTGGCCCACACATTCTTGATCGCTCATCATCCACTTCGGTTCACTTTTTGAAAGATCGACCATGGTGATGGCGGCGGGCGAGAAGCTGGCGGCGCTGCGCGCGCTGCTCTCGCGCTCCAACGTGCGGCTGCTGGCGCTGCGCAACTCGCTGGAGAGCGAGGGCGGCTCGGCGGCCGCTGGGCCCGCGCTGCTCACTGGGAAATCGCTGCAGGCGTTCGTGGTAGACACGGCGGACGCGCACCAGAGCGAGTACGTGAGCGCCCCCAACATGCGGCGCGAGTTCCTCACGGGCTTCACGGGCTCCAATGGCACGGGTATGGATGGATTTTTGTGTGTGGATTTTTTTTTGTGTGGAGAGGAGGGCTGGGAGTTGACTGGTGAACGTGGGAAGCGCTCGTCACGCTGGACAAGGCGCTCATGTGGACGGACGGACGCTACTTCCTGCAAGCGGAGAAGGAGCTGAGCGCCGAGTGGACGCTCATGAAGGCTGAGGAACCAGGTGTCCCCACGCTTGAGGTGGGGGAAATGGTGCAACGGGAGATGGCTGAGTGGAGCTGGTGTTGAAAGTGGTGGTGGAATGTAGCAATGGGCGGCCAAGAACCTCAAGGGAGAAGGCTGCTTTGCCATTGACCCTTACCTCACCTCGGTTTTCGCTGCGAGGTTTGTTGCTGGCATTTGCTTTGCTACTACTGAGCTGCATTCTAACATGTTTGAGCTTGTGTAATCCAGAAATCTGGAGAAGGCGCTGCGCGACACGGAAGTGGAGCTGGTCGCGCTCCACGAGACGGAGAATCTCGTGGACCTCGTGTGGAAGGACCGCCCAGCGGTAGAGAAGTCCCAGGTGCGCTTCTTGTCGGACAAGTACACGGGGCGATCGGTGGCGGACAAGCTGGCGGATGTGCGCAAAGCCGTCAAGGAGAATGGCGCCGATGCAATCGTCTTGACAGCCTTGGACGACATCGCCTGGGTGTTTAACATCCGCGGAAATGACGTCGAGTTCAACCCAGTCGTGTGCGTTGTGCATTATGTTTATGGAAACTTGTCAGAGAGTACTAATGCCAACGTGACAGTGTTTCGTATGCGATCGTGACGACGGATCACGCTACGCTGTATCTGAACGCTGCCAACCACGAAGAAGTCAAGCAGCACTTGAACCCCAGCGGTGTTGAGTGCAAGCCCTACGCCGACGTGCTTGCCGATATTTCAGCGTACACTTCGACGAACTCGGACTCGAAGATTTTGATTGATCCACTGCAGTGTAACGTTGCCGTGTTCCTGGCGATCCCGGCCAAAAATCGCAAGGAAGCGACCTCCGTTGTGATGGCGCAAAAGGCGATCAAGAGTGCTGTGGAGATTGATGGTATGCGCCAAGCTCACATTCGAGATGGGGCGGCTCTTGTCAAGTTCTTCAGTTGGCTCGATAACGAGATGAAGAGCGGCCGCCAATGGGACGAAGTGCAAGTCGCTGACAAGCAAGAAGAGCTTCGTTCGAAAATGGCCGACTATGTGTCGTTGAGTTTTGACACGATTTCATCGATTGGTCCAAATGGAGCGATCATTCACTACAGCCCCAAGCGCGACAACTGCCCGAAGCTCTCGACGTCGGCTATGTACCTCAACGACTCAGGCGCCCAGTACCTTGACGGAACGACGGATGTCACTCGTACACTGCACTTTGGCGAGCCTACCGCGTACGAGAAGCAGTGCTTCACTAACGTCTTGAAAGCTCACATCGCGCTCGCTACAGTCATTTTCCCAAACAAGATCGAAGGTGTGAAGCTTGACGCTATCACCCGAGCCCCACTATGGCGGGCTGGCTTGGACTACCGTCATGGAACTGGTCACGGTGTTGGAGCGTTTTTGAATGTTCACGAGAAGGGGGTGGTACGTGTGACCAAAGTTTGTGCGATTGAAAGCCCATTCTCACTATACCCATGTTGTGGTTGTGCAGCTGATGTCCTTCCGTCTCAACCCGAATGGACTGCTGATCCAGGATGGCATGATTCTCAGCAACGAACCCGGTTACTACGAGGATGGTAACTTCGGCATTCGCATTGAGAGTCTTATGGTTGCAAAGAAGGTAAGCTTTGTCAAAGCGTTTAGTTGGATGTCCTAGCATTCACAAACGGCATCGATGTTACTAGGCTCCCCACATCAAGAGCCCGCTCAACCGCGATTTTTGCGAGTTTGAGACGATCACGATGGCACCTATCCAGAAGAAGCTCATTGACGTCTCGCTCTTGACGAGCGAGGAGATCAAGTGGCTCGATGCCTACCACCAGGAGGTCCACGACAAGCTCAAGCCTCTGTTGGAGGATGATGCTGAGACGTACGCGTACCTCGTTCGCGAGACGTCGCCTCTGCAGCAGTAGAAGACCAGTAATGGCCGGATACTGCTCAAACTCAGGTAATTCGCGTGTTGAAGACGTTAGTTCACTACCGAGATTGTCCTTGTGCAAGATATTGGTTGCAGGTGTGTAGCTTGTGTTCAGGTTACTGTAGATGTGATAACTACAGTAATAAAACTACCAGTAGCTGCACCAAGCGCAGCTGCCTTCATGCCGAGCACCCAAGCCATTGCTCAACTTTAGGGTTACACGGTAAACCTAAATTCCTCGCAATCTGTGCCCGACGGAGCGCAATATACCGAGGATTTACCACACACATGAGAATCTGCATCCTGTTGTTGAAGCAGATTCCTATCTGACCAGAACCAACCGGATACTCACATTGCTTGAAAAGAATGCCACCACAGACACCAACAATTTCGGGGTTAATCAAATCAGAGGCATTTTGCCGATCGAACTCGTTGTCTCGCACGCAATAGTTGCCAGGAAAGCGCGTAAGCACAGCTCTAGTTCCACCAGTAATTTTTAGACCATCATCTAGACAAGTGGCTTGAGAAATATTGATGACTGAGTTTGGCATACAAAAAGGGTCCGAAAGATTGCACGAGCTCAGAAAACCATCACAACAAAAGTGGGCTGCTCGGGCTGAGGCGAAATGCACCAGATTGGTGAGTGCTGTCATGTCGGGGAGAGTTTCGAGTGCTGGGAGGTAAGGAAGTTCAAGTCGCTGTAGCATGTGCAAGTTCGACAGTGACGGTATGCGCTTGATCGAAAACATATGTGCCAATACGAGGCTTCGGAGTTGAGGTACGCCGTCATAAGGTGGGAGCTCCAACAGCTCGTCGTTCACTCCAATATGTAGGAAGATGAGACTGGGCATGTTGCTGAACAAATTTGGATCCATGTATCGTAGGTTGTGAAACATCTCCTTGCCTTCCAGATGCCTAATTTCGTTAGAAGCAATCGTGAGATATTCATCAGCGCGCCCCATCACTATGGAATCAAACCGTACAGATATTGCAGCTGGTGGAAGTCCTTCGCCCAAATTGGGAGCTCTTCTAGTCCAGTGTACAAGAGAGACCTGGACAAAAGTCACAGCAATAAGTGTAAAGTGCGTGCAGGTAAACAGCTAAAGTAGAAAGTAAATCGTACACATAGCGTAGATTTTTACACCTGCGAAGCTCTTCAGGCCAAATAGGAAGATCAAAATTGATGAGCTGCAACACTTGTAGATCACCACTTGCTGACAATGCGCGTACAATCTCTGTGACATCAATGGGATGTAGCCACTCGTCCAGATTTAGCAGAATCTCATTCACATCGATCATTGTCAAGCACGGACATATTTCAGCTTTATGCCAACGGTGAGCATGTACGACACACTGAGGATACGCAGTGCATGCTCTGCTCGAGTACTCGAGTGCCTCTTCAGTCCACACAATTACGGCCATCGCGAAAAATAAAAAGAATATCGCGAAGACCTTTTGGACACGTCGTTGCTTTGAAATTACGAGGTGGCTTCTACTACTGCTTTGATGAAGTTTCGTAGGCGATTTCTGAAAGTTTTTGATTCTATACTCGCGAATTTGAGCCTTAATAACACTGTTGAAGCGATAGCAAAACGCAATATTCATGCCGATTCGTAAAAATAAGCTTCTAATCGACAGGATACGAAGCGAGTCGAATCCATTGAGGAATAAAACTATCTCAGACGGATCAGCGACCATGCGTGCTTTCCGTTCGAAGCACCCTGGTAACAGAATGTCGAGATTGAGTTGAAAAGCTTCACGGTCAAAGTCAAAGTTGTTGTAGGAGTAAACAAGAACGATAATCGGGTAGATGATGGCTGCGAACAGATCAAAACTGAGGGTGTCGAGAAGATTAGATTCTTGCGATTAAAGGATTGCGTGATAACCAAAACGTACATCGAGTCGAGATGGATTTCTGCCAAAGCAGAGTGATTGGTCGATAAAATTGTGAATACACAGGACAGTGAATTGCAACACAGGAACACTGAGTACACCCTGACGAGTGAAGCGGGAAAGCCACTTTCAAGGATCTGAGCTAGCTGCAGTGACTGAGTTGTGAGGTCCAATACTTTCCAAAGCAGATTCTACAGACACCGAGGCAACATTAGGCTACAGTGTAGTATGCGCACTCATACTCAAATCCTTCAACGCACCCAGAATTTGCGATATTTGCCGGTGATATTGGTGAGCTCGTTCCAGGAAATCGTTGCTCGATAGTAACCATTTTTCACTGATGACCAGCGATTATTATGGAGGACTTGGTTGTTATCAGTATTGTTCTTTGCTGCGACTTTTGCCCTCGTCAACATTCGACTGAATGGATTGACTGTTAGCATCTTTACCAATACCGCAAGATACCCGGCATCAACGATCACCATGGCGGCAACTCCAAGATACTTAATTTCTACTACAGGATCGACAATCAGCCAGAATTGACCATCATCAAAACTACCAGTGTTCATGATAACATTGGCCGTCTCGTTTGGCCAAATTGTGATGATTACGAGGAGAGTTGTCCAACCTATAGAAACGCAGGCAATCGCAGCCATCGGCAGTCCAAGCAACCCAAATATCCCATGGAAGTATGTGAGCTGTTTCTTGGCCCGGATGAACCCAAAGCTCCAGGGCCGCGGCATTTTTTGGGTAGGCACATTGGTATGGAAAATCGTCGGAGCTATTTGATTTGAAGATGGAGATGTTGTGGCTGAAGTACTTGGCCCATCAATGGAGCATACCGAGGCAGCCATTCTCGGTCGCCCAAGCTGCAAGATCTGCTGTTTCTCGAGTGATCCAAGTCCCATCTGCAAATAGCTGTTGAGATCGTATTGTAACGGACGAAATCGAGATTTGCCCCAAAAGATCAACGATCTTCGGAGCCAGAACGGGTCCGCACTGAGCTTGGTCGTAGATCAGGTGGCGGTAAACTGCTGTGCCGCCGTCTCAATTTCAACTCGCGTTCAGCTTGACGATGAAGACGGCGCTCAAGTAGGCACTGGTTAAGTTCCTCCCGTGTGTGCAGTCGTTCTTTTTCTCGCTCGGCGCGTTCTTCATCTCGCATCGCTCGCATCTCAATCTGATGGGGCGTCTGCCCAGCTAGCGCAAGTCCCACGTGGTCCAGCCTCGCCTGGTACTCACGCATCTCCTGTTCAATTGCTCTACGTTTCGCTTGCAGCTCGGCATCGGTCATACCAGGTATCACATGTCCTGGTGTTTTATTCCCGCCTTCTGCTTGCATCGTGAAAGCCAAGCTCGGCGCAACCTTTTCTCTAGGTGCCCTCTCCACACTCGGGAAAGTCGTGGTAGAAGCAGAACCGATGGTGGGCATTACAGCTTCCGTCTCAAACGACGGATACCCACGCCACACATTCTTCTCAATCTCCCCATGGAGTCTCAGCTCGGCTCCAGTTTCCTTCTCCTTCGCTTTCTCAATCTTCTCAAGACGTTGCCATTCGGCACTCAGTCCCTTCTCCAAGCGCGCACTTCCAGCACCTGCTCCGGCCCCGCTCGCCCTCATCTCGTCGCTCCTTCGCGCTCCAAACTCTCTCGCAAACGAAGGGTACAGCGACGCACACACCGCTCGCCTTGCTTCCTCCCCACTCATTCCCAACAGGCTCCGTCACCTCCAGCTCAGCTCCTCCAAGTTGACGCTTCTCGGCCGCATTGAAGGTGCGAGGCGTTCCTAACCGCAACCAATCCGTTACATATTCATTTTCAAACCATCACCATGGAGGTGCACGTGGTGCTGCCGGCGGAGGCGCTGGCGGCGTCTCCCTCGCTGCAGGACGGAGTCCCAGCGCATGACGAGCGCCTGCACCGGTTCTTCGGCTGCGCGCTCATCCAGGAGGCCGGCGCGCTGCTGCGCGTGCCGCAGGTGGTGGCGGCAACAGCGCAGACTTTGCTGCATCGCTTCTTCTACCGGCAGTCGCTGCGGGACTTCGACGCCTTCCGCGCGGCCGTGGGCTGCCTTTTCCTGGCCGCGAAGGTGGAGGAGCGTCCGAGGCGCATCAAGGACGTGCTCGCGGTCTTCTATGCGGTCTACCGGCGCCGCAAGTGGCGCAAGACGAGCGTTAGGGAGCAGCTGATGGACCTCGAGGGCGCCACCTTCTGCAAGTGGAGGGAGTGGCTCGTCATCGTCGAGCGGCAGATCCTCATCGACCTCGGGTTCAGCATCTACAGCGTCACAGAGCACCCGCACAAGTACGTGCTGTACTATGTCAAGGTGCTGGACGGCAGCAAGCAGCTCGCCCAGCGCGCGTGGGGGTACATTAACGACAGCCTCCGCATCGACCTGTGCGTGCGCTTCCGGGCGGAGGAGATTGCCTGCGCGGCCATCTTCCTTGCCAGTCGATTTCTTGGCGTGTCGTTGCCGGACGACCCTGCGTGGTACACGCTCTTTGACGTCGAGAAGAAGAAGCTCCTGGCTGTCAGCGTCGCCATCATGGAGCTGTACGAGATCGAGTGCCCCAACTGGGTCGACCCACTCACGGAAGTCAACCCGTTCGAGGTGGATGACCACGTGCTCGATGAGTACGACATTGAGATGGAAAGGGCTGAGGATCTTGCCAGATCTCAACAACAGCAGCAGGAGGCAGAGGCAACCATAGATGTAGAGCTGCAAGCACCGTCGACAATTCCAGAAGCGGCTGGCCACGAAGACTCGAGCGGCGGTGCTCCTGAGGATATGGAGCCTTCCTCCAAGATGGAGATTGAAGACCGCGCGGTAACCAAGGAGAAAATTATCTCCCACGAAGAACCGGAGCCTATATCCGAGGGTTCACGTCCTTCCGAGTCGTCGCGATCGCGTCGAGAGCGAAGCAGGAGCAGGAGTCGCGACAAGGAGCGCGGCAGACGCGAACGACGGAGAAGTCGAAGTCGTAGTCGACGCTCACGTAGCCGATCTAGGGAGCGGCGCCGCCATCGCGATGATCGACGCAGAGACCGAGATCGCAGTCGCAGTCGGAGCCGGAGCAACGATCGGCGTCGACGTCGCTAGAAATCCTAGTCAGAGCAGCATGTAGAACTCCATTCAGGTATATTCATCATTGTATGCGAGTAGAATGCATCATCCTGCCACATGAAAGCTTGCCACACATCCATGGGCCAAACTCGGCCGCTTACTTGCTGGCCTCATCAACCGAGAGCACAACGTACTGATCCTTGGTCGTGAAGCGCTTCAGTCCGGCGTCGAGAAGCCCTTCGATGCGTACCATGGACTCCTTGAGCTCGCGAACCTGCATCGAGAGCGCCACATTTTCCTCACGAACGGCGTTGTTGCTCTGGATTCCATACGGCGCCACGCCTCCGTCGCCCCCTAGGCCGAGCACGAGTTTGTCACGACGCTCCATGATGGCGTCGCGGACACTCGTAGCGTTGGCTGGAGCGAGCAAGAAGCCTTCTGCGCAGTGCGGGCGTCCAGACCCTGCCGTCTGAATCTCGATGGCCTTGATCTTGAACATGCGGTGCAGCCAGGTCTCGTGGATGTTGACATCCTGGATGCGGTCGAGCGGGATGAACTTGATCGAGCGGTTGAGCCATCCGCAGCGGATCACCACGCGGCGGTCCGTGACGGTGCACTTTTGCGCGTCGAACTCCTTGCGCTGCCAGCGGCGCACCACTCGCAGCACCCCGAACAGCAGGAAGACCACGAGCAGCACGGCGCTGTTGCTCAGGTGGCCGCGCAGCACTGCAGCGTACATGTGACCGACCACGATCGAGAAGAGCAGCGCCCACACGAGCGTCGCGAGCAGCTGGCGGTACTTGGTCCCGCGCCTGCGGTCGAACTCCACCTCGTGGTCTCCGCGCACCGTCGGCAGCAGTGGCGTCGAGTCGCTCATGCTGCTGCTGGTTCTGGTGGTTTGGATCCTGCTGTTAATGCTACTGCTAAAGCTTGGAAGCTGCTGCTGTAGCTCGAGCTTGGGGCTGCTGCTGGATCTTTGGCGAATGCCATCGGCAAATCGCAGCAGAGCGCCGCGCGTCTTCCTCGCTCGTGGGAATGCTGGTCGCACGCCACCGACGCATCATCTGCGCCATCGTTGATCCCCCAGCAATCATTCATCATTCATCATCCACTTCCAACAACTTCAACATGGCGTAACCGTAGCTCTTCGCGAAAACGTACCCTGGTTACTCACTGCTGGAGGATTGCCATTCGGCACAAAATGGAGTGGCGAGTGGAGGAGAAGGCGCCGCCGCGTGTCCTCGTGAGCGTCCAGGGGGCTGCTGATGACGTCTGGAGGCTCATGAAGGCGACGGACGTCGGGATGACGACCTGCTCGTCGAGTTTTGGCGCTGGAGATGGCGCAGGAGCCGCAGAGATAGAGAAAAAGGAGCGGAGGCTGACGCTGGCGGAGGCGTTTTACCTCCTGGCGGTGGATCGCAAGCTTCCGTTGGATTTGGGCGAGCGGGAGGGAGAGGAGGACTACTGGGAGTGGTTCTCGAGGTGTGTGGAGTGTATGGAGAGCGGGAAGTGGGTGAGTTTGCTGACGTTATATGTTTGTAGGCTGAGCAGCGACTTCCAGTGGCAGTTTGTCCTCTATCAGCATTTCCGGCGACTCGGTTGGCGGGTCAAGCCAGGGATAAACTACGGCGCGCTTTACGTGCTGTACCGCGGCTCACCGGTGCAATTCCACTCTGAGTACATTGTGTACTTGCAGACGGAGGCCTCAGCGCCGTCGTGGAATGTCATCCAGTCCTTGACACGCGTGGCGGCGGATGTCAAGAAGACGGTGCTACTTTGCCAAGTTTCGAGCTCATGTGAAGATGAAGACGCGACAGGGTCGGAATCTGAAAGTATCGAGAGAGGGAATTACACCTTTCATGGTGAGCGCTTTCGGGTCGACGCAGTCGCCATTAGGTTCTGGGATGCCGCTGATGCTGCTCTCCACACCCCAGAAGCCCCCGCCAGTACCTTTGCTTTTCAACCCCAACCGGTGATTTTGAAGGAAAGCAGCAATCGAGGCCGGCAACAAGTGTCTAATGCAATGACACGAAAGAAGACAAAGAAGACCGCGCCGCCGTTTTCGTAGTCAACTCTGCTCTAGTTCTCTACGAAGCAAAACTACAAAAAGTCTATCCGAGTACAACCTTCTCCAGCACGAGGCCGACAGTGGAGCCCAAAACAAGGCCAAAATTGAGGAAGAAACTGGTGAAGGGTCCCGCGAGTTGCTGCTCGTCGACCTCGACGCTCTCGTTGACGAAGATGATAGTCAGAGTGCCAAGGTATCCGTTGGTGTGACCCAGGATGGCAATGAACAGAATTGCCCAAGCATCGTTTGTGAGCCAGTATTCTTTCACAATGCCAATGATGATGGGAATGAGCGCGATGCGAGCAACCACGACCACCCAAATGTTGTGAGGCGTGAGCCCGAATCGATGGCGCACCATGAAGCGCCCCACGCAGTCACAAATTGAGAAAATTGTCAACAGAATGAGCGACCACCATCCGCTCTCCTGCAGACTCGGAAAGTTGTGCGTCTTGATCTCAGTCACAAGCGGTGGCCACAGCGACAGACTCGTCACGAACACCAGCGCAATGAGCAGCTGAAGGTGCAGGACCTTCCACAGCACCGTCCACTTGGTCGGCGAATCTTTCACGATCTCAACTTCACCAAGCTGCCGTCCAAGTAGTGGCGACTTTTCTGATAGCTCGACTTTGTTGTCGAGGTTGACGCACTCCTTGGTGAGCTGCAGCTTCATGACCTTGAAGTACGCGGCGATACAGAACGCGATCGTGAGCGCGCCGGTGTAGAAGTAGATGAGCGACGAGGCAAGCAACTCGTTGGCAGGGAATGCGAGCTTGGTGACATCACGGTAGAGACTGCCGATGAGCGTGCTGAGCCCGACACCGAGCTGGAAGCTCTCCTGCACGCGCAGCGGGAACTGCGAGACGAGCGCGATGGTGGAGCTGTCGATGAATGCCGTGGCGATGGATGCCGCAGCCGTTCCGCCGAGCACCGCGACTGCGTTGGCGCTCTCACTCGACAGGAAGAAGTAGGACGTCGGGATGAAAGCGAGCACCACGAGCTGGCCGACGAAGCCGCCGACGATGCGGCCAGTGTACCATGGCGAGCCGAAGAAGACGACGATGACGCCGAGGAAGGCCAGGTTGGAGTACATGAAGGTGGAGGTGATGGCGAACTCGATGTTGTAGTCCGGGAAGAGCATCTTCCAGTAGTCCACGGGCTGCGTCAGCGCCGAGAAGGGGAACAGGTAGCCGATGCCCACGAGCGCGAACAGCACGCAGGCCAGCTGCTCCTCCCTGGCGCGCTGCTCGCTCGTCAGCCCATTCGCCTCAGCGCGCGGCGCCTCGTACGACAGCCCGGCACGCCGCACGTTCGGCGTCTGCGGTAGCGGCGACAGCATCGCTCTGGAGCAGCAGGAAGAAGCGCGAGTGAGCGGGCAGCGGTGAGCAGCGGTGCTGGATGGGGAAGCTCGGCATGCAGCATGGCCAACTGTCGATTTCTCAAAACACGGTGCTCTCTGCTTCCTTAATTCGAGGCAGATTTTACTAAACAAGGTGGAGAGGCATGCATATTGATATGATATATGTAATGTTTCCAACGTGTTTTGGGAGAGGCAACCAAGCGGCGCCGACGTCAACCCGGGAATGCTTACGGCTGGAGATGGCGCTGAGGGAGCGCAACGTGCTGGTGGTGCGAGCGCAGGGCGCCGAGCGCGCGCATGCAGTGGCGCTGCACGTGCACGTGAGGCCGCAGGACCTGGAGAGCTTGAACAGTGGGGACGAGGAGCCGGCGGTGCAGGTGATTGCCGCTTTTCCCGCTCCGAATGGCGCAGTTCCGGTCGCTAACGAGGCTTTCTAGCACTTGCTGGCGCTGCTTGACGCGGACGCGGCCTTCCAGGCGCTTGTTGGGGAGCTGGACAGGCTGGGATCGAGCTACGAGCCGGACGTGAAGGGCAAGGCGGGGGCGGAGATCCACCAGCTCTCGTCGCACAGGATGAAGGCTCAGTGGCAACTCTCGGAGCGCACGGGGCTCAGCAATGTACTCGAGCGGGCTGAAAGGGAAGAAGGAGGCGTGCTGGGAGGCACCTACCGCCCACTACCAATGAGGAAGGCGGCTGTGACCGTGTGGATGTACCCGCCGACGGTTGTTATCCCGCCGACGGGCGAGCCGATCCCCAAGAACACCGAGAGCAAGCACGACTTCCTTCCCAGCGACTCGGACTGATGATGAAAGTGGGCAGATGAGAACGAAGAGCGGTAATACATCGTGTATTTATGCTGCCCTCGCTGTTCCAGTCTCATCAAGCGGACATCTCACTCAAACAGGAGTGGAAAGCATCCGTCTCACAGTGTGTCATGGAAGACGCACGACCGCGGTGAATGCTTTGCTCTTCAAGCTCACTACAGCTCACAACCGAGTAAAAGAGCTCGCTCTCTGCTACAGATGCCATGCCAATGCGGACTTCCCCAGGGTGCACATTGCCTGCGCTATGAGTTGCATTATCGGAGCTTGCGTTGTTCATATGACTACTCGTGTTAGTTTCCCGCTTCCGAGCACGAAGGTGTCCAATCGCTGACACCACCAACACCAACAACAGTACTCCAGCTGTGGATGCTCCGACAATGAACCCGATCCTAGATTGTACGCCTCGAGCGGGAGCTGGCGTTGGTTGGGCTTCTGTGAACGCGTACATTGTAGCGGATGGAGTTGGAGCTTCCGACGGCTCGCCAAAGGTGCTGTGACTCGTACTGCCGCTGCTGGTGCTGGTGCTGTCACTACCTGTGCTATAGGTGTCATTTGGAGCTCTGTCGGTCGCGGCTGGTGACGTCTTCGTGGTTTCCTGAGGAGCTGGGGATCTGTTCGGCTGAGTGTCGGGGGTAGAATCTGGTGGTGACGAAGTCCACGCACCGAGGCTGTCATAATAAGCATCAAGTGAGCTGAAGCTCCCAGTAGGGTACTCGTCGTCGATCTCGGTAGGGAAAAACAGTGGTGGTAATGTCGGTGTATCTGGTGGTGGCTCGCACGCACTACCTGATGCGAGTGAGATAAAAGCTGCCACTCCGATGATCGCTAGCAAGTCAGTGAGCCTCGACATCAAATGCAATTTGGACTTCGCTTTGTTGCACAGCAACGCTCTCGAGAGTCAACGCGAATGAAAAGCCCCAGGCAAGTGAATTCGTGACGATGGAGACATGTTCATCTGATAATTCTGCCGATGCCGTCTGTTTTGGATTCGCCATCTAATGATAGCTACAAACACAAACCTGTTTGCATGAATAGGCAATGCATTGCTGCACAAAACAAGCCCAATCATTGGAGAAGCGGCAGCAGTGGTTCTTCGCGGCACAGTTGAGCGAATGTCTTCTGCACCATGACAATCAAACTTGCCAATTGAAAACAAAACATACAACACCAGTAGGAACGGCTTGGCCAAACATCAAAGACACTCGCAACAAATCAACCAGTTCAATCCGATGAGGTGAACGAGTCGGTGCAGAGAGAAACGAAACAGATTAGGGAAACGTGTACGCTAGTTGCACTATCGGCTGTTCGCCTACTCGTCATGCATACAAGAAGCAACTGCAATTGGTTGAGCATCTCGATAGACAACGACTGGAGTGTGAACGCGTCCAGATGGAGAGAGAAGTCGCTCAGCTTCAGCTACGGTTCTACGTTGCTCCGCCTGACAAGGATCTCATGCTGGCTCTCGGGAACGCAGTTCGAGACTTGAAGAGGAAGGAGCAACTCGGCGAATCACTGGCATTTGCCGGACGGAGTATTCAAAACAGCAATATCACACCGAAAGCGGATATGACATCATCGGTTGATAGCGACAGATCACTCGACACAAAGTAGACTACAGGTTGAACAACGCCTTGGTCATCTATCGTGGAATAAACATTGTGATTGTTTGCATTCGATGGCTTTACTTAGTAAACTTGACCTGATAGTTGTTGCTGCTGCTTCTGCATGCTACCCAGGTATCCTAGTCGCTGAATGATGTTAAACTGATCAGGAATCTCCATGAGTGCAGAGGTAGCAAACTCCACATCCGAGTTGTCCGGGAACTCGTTCGCGATCCGACTAAAGTTCACAAACTGGAAGTTGTCAAAACGCCGTGCGGGGAGAGCGTCGTCGTAGTGTTCCATGAGATCCTGATCAGCAATCACGAAGTCAGCAACGTGTGATTTTTACATCATCCGGCTAGTTGCCAGCAGCAGCAATAAAACACTCACCCAGGGTCCGTCTCCAACACCAACCACGACAATAGCTGTGGGAAAGAAAACACACAGAGAGTGTGTGAGTTTTGGATTCTGGATTTGCATGCCGGCGCCAAGTGGAGAGCGTGCATACATACATAGTGCGTATTTCGAGGCTTCAACAATGGCTTGAGTGGTCTCCTTTTCACTCGTAACCTGACCGTCTACCATCAAGACCACATGGTTAGTGCACCATTTGGCCACAACTGTCTCATGCATTGATGCCTCACCTGCTATGATGACGAGGACATGGTAGTCGTTTGTAGCCTTGACACGTCGAATTGCTTCGTAGATAATCGGTGCAAAGTTCGTAGGACCTCCAAGCTCTAGACACGGTGTGAGTGTGTCGTAGCGCTCGAGTACTTCGTCCAAGCCGTGGCATGGACGTCCGTCGGGCTGAAACGAGAACACGGATTGGTCGCTGGTAGTGGCATCGCCAAAGCCGAACACTGGGATGCTGTGCTTTGTGCTGAACGGCTCGAGAGCACGCCCGATCGTTGTGATGACAGTCTGTGGGTGGGGTGATCGTGAGTCCCGATTCGAAAAGAGGTAAAGGAGGGGAGCGCGCTCACCTGGTACGGATTGAGAACTTTGCCAGCAGGGTCGATGGTGTGGAGGCATTTGTCATCAAAAGAGTGTCGGCCAGTCCACTGGAAGGCAAGAAACACAATGTGCCATCAGTTGCGTGTCATCTACCACCACACATGTGCATGAACAGATCCGTAGGTACCTTGTTGGATTTGGTGTAGTCAACCTGCTCTCGACAAGAAACACACGACAAGAAACACAAGTGAGCGAAACAACAATCGACACGGCAAAGTGTGAAGCAAAATCATACCCCGAGGATCAAGTGTGTGGATGCAAGTCCTTGATGTCTAGAGCACCGCCAGAAACCCATGTCACGTCACGTCATGTCACGTCACGGTCTTGAAGGCACTTTCGCCGACTGGGTGTTTGCGTTGTGTCACCTTAGAACGTCTTGCAGCTCCTCTGCGGTCGGACCATCCAAGTCGTCCGTCAGTGGGGTCTATACAATCCACGAGCTCTGTACAGACGTCTTCAACTGCGCACCGAGCGACTCGAAGCGGTCGGGAATGGGCTCGTTGGTGACCGAGAGGCGGAAGGCGTCGCCCGAGACCTCGGTGCTAGCTGCGCACCCCATGACGAGCGAGGCGTTGCGGTCGAGCGAAAGCAAACAAATCAAAAGGCGTCGGCCCCCGTCCAGTTGTTAAATGCTCGAGTCGCTTCGTATACATGCGAGGCAGTCGGCGGCGGCGGACGAGGGCGGGGCGGCAGAAGACGAGGCGAGGCGAGCATGGCACGCTTGGTAATGATGGGCATCTTTGTTCTCAGGTTCAGAAAGTCTCTCGTGACGCGCCACGATTTCAAATCAAGGTGCTGTGAGATGCAGGCAATCATGGCGAGGCGGAAAGTTAGTGCACCGTGCTTCGTGCAGTTCGCGACGGCAGAGCCTTGAAGTGGAACGGACGGGAAGCCGGATTCCGCATCAAACCGTCCCATCAACACTCGGCCATCCCACCTCCTCTCTTCTTCTTCGCGGCCACCTGCCCGCGAACGAACGCATGCGCCGCATCTAGAGCGATTGAAGTGGATGGATTGGATTGCACACCGGCGGAAATATTGATGCGTCCATGCCTGGAAAATTGCGGAGCCATGTTCTAGATTGCAGCTGCTTGATCGCTCGTGGCTGCTCGGGCTTCGCATGGGTTGGGTGGTGACCAATCCACCCGAGTCGGAATGACCGTAAAGAAAGTGTTTGACGGCTGGCGGGTGACGCCCGCGCGCAGTCCACGCAGTCCATGCACTCGATGATAAACACGCAGAGGAGAACGTTGCGAAGCGAGCGAGCCAGAACCTGCTTGTCCATGCAGCTTTTCATCTCTTCATCTGCTGAAATCCAAACAGGACCGACCGGCAGAAAACGATGTGAAGAAGCAGCGTCACCGCCGTGCTTTCCGACTCTCCCAGAACGAGGCAGCAGTCATCAAGTGCGTGTCTATGCGGAGCTGCCATTGCCACCGCAATGAGCCGTTCGTTTGACTGCTTGCGCAACCGACAAGTTCAGGTCGCTGGGCTGCTCCACGCCTGCAATGTCTGAGCTTTGGTGCAGCCCAGCAGCGCCTGGCCTGAGAGGTGAGTACTGTGGGAGAGAGAGAGAGTTCAAGCGGAGCCAACATGGCAAATCTTCAGGATCATGAGATCTGCATCACGGCATATACCAACTTGAAGAGCTCTAAGTTGAAGCCGCTGATCTCATGAGTCAGACAGTCTAAACGTGGATATCTTCAATCTGTCTTCGTCACAGCTCCACGTGTGACCTTTTTGTCATTGTTGACTCCCGATTGCTTTGCTACACTGACTTGCTAGCGATCATCGGAGTGGCAGCTTTTATCGCACTCGCATCAGGTAGTGCGTGCGAGCCACCACCAGATACACCGACATTACCACCACTGTTTTTCCCTACCGAGATCGACGACGAGTACCCTGCTGGGAGCTTCAGCTCACTTGATGCTTATTATGACAGCCTCGGTGCGTGGACTTCGTAACCACCAGATTCTACCCCCGACACTCAGCCGATCAGATCCTCAGCTCCTCAGGAAACCACGAAGACTTCACCAGCCGCGACCGACAGAGCTCCAAGTGACACCTATAGCACAGGTAGTGGCAGCTCCAGCACCAGCACCAGCACCAGCACCAGCACCAGCACCAGCACAAGCACCAGCACAAGCACCAGCACCAGCAGCGGCAACGGCAGTGGCAGCAGCGGCAGTACTAGTCACAGCACCTTTGGCGAGCCGTCGGAAGCTCCAACTCCATCCGCTACAATGTACGCGTTCACAGAAGCCCAACCAACGCCAGCTCCCGCTCGAGGCGTACAATCTAGGATCGGGTTCATTGTCGGAGCATCCACAGCTGGAGTACTATTGTTGGCGTTGGTGGTGTCAGCGATTGGACACCTCCGTAGTGAGCTTGAAGAGCAAAGCATTCACCGTGGTCGTGCGTCTTCCATGACACGATGCAAAAACTCATGTTTGACAGGAGTAACAAGATACTCGTCGCCGCCAGCTTCGTAAACCACAGGTGGAATTCTGCAAATACACCATCTGTCTGACTCATGTCATCAGCGGCTTCAACTTGGAGCTCTTCAAGTTGGTATACGTCGTGATGCAGATCTCATGATCCTGAAGATTTGCCATGTTGGCTCCGCTTGGACTCTCTCTCTCCCACAGTACTCACCTCTCAGGCCAGGCGCTGCTGGGCTGCACCAAAGTTCAGACATCGCAGGCGTGGAGCAGCCCAGCGACCTGAACTTGTCGATTGCGCAAGCAGTCAAACGAACGGCTCATTGCGGTGGCAATGGCAGCTCCGCATAGACACGCACTTGATGACTGCTGCCTCGTTCTGGGAGAGTCGGAAAGCACGGCGGTGACGCTGCTTCTTCACATCGTTTTCTGCCGGTCGGTCCTGTTTGGATTTCAGCAGATGAAGAGATGAAAAGCTGCATGGACAAGCAGGTTCTGGCTCGCTCGCTTCGCAACGTTCTCCTCTGCGTGTTTATCATCGAGTGCATGGACTGCGTGGACTGCGCGCGGGCGTCACCCGCCAGCCGTCAAACACTTTCTTTACGGTCATTCCGACTCGGGTGGATTGGTCACCACCCAACCCATGCGAAGCCCGAGCAGCCACGAGCGATCAAGCAGCTGCAATCTAGAACATGGCTCCGCAATTTTCCAGGCATGGACGCATCAATATTTCCGCCGGTGTGCAATCCAATCCATCCACTTCAATCGCTCTAGATGCGGCGCATGCGTTCGTTCGCGGGCAGGTGGCCGCGAAGAAGAAGAGAGGAGGTGGGATGGCCGAGTGTTGATGGGACGGTTTGATGCGGAATCCGGCTTCCCGTCCGTTCCACTTCAAGGCTCTGCCGTCGCGAACTGCACGAAGCACGGTGCACTAACTTTCCGCCTCGCCATGATTGCCTGCATCTCACAGCACCTTGATTTGAAATCGTGGCGCGTCACGAGAGACTTTCTGAACCTGAGAACAAAGATGCCCATCATTACCAAGCGTGCCATGCTCGCCTCGCCTCGTCTTCTGCCGCCCCGCCCTCGTCCGCCGCCGCCGACTGCCTCGCATGTATACGAAGCGACTCGAGCATTTAACAACTGGACGGGGGCCGACGCCTTTTGATTTGTTTGCTTTCGCTCGACCGCAACGCCTCGCTCGTCATGGGGTGCGCAGCTAGCACCGAGGTCTCGGGCGACGCCTTCCGCCTCTCGGTCACCAACGAGCCCATTCCCGACCGCTTCGAGTCGCTCGGTGCGCAGTTGAAGACGTCTGTACAGAGCTCGTGGATTGTATAGACCCCACTGACGGACGACTTGGATGGTCCGACCGCAGAGGAGCTGCAAGACGTTCTAAGGTGACACAACGCAAACACCCAGTCGGCGAAAGTGCCTTCAAGACCGTGACGTGACATGACGTGACGTGACATGGGTTTCTGGCGGTGCTCTAGACATCAAGGACTTGCATCCACACACTTGATCCTCGGGGTATGATTTTGCTTCACACTTTGCCGTGTCGATTGTTGTTTCGCTCACTTGTGTTTCTTGTCGTGTGTTTCTTGTCGAGAGCAGGTTGACTACACCAAATCCAACAAGGTACCTACGGATCTGTTCATGCACATGTGTGGTGGTAGATGACACGCAACTGATGGCACATTGTGTTTCTTGCCTTCCAGTGGACTGGCCGACACTCTTTTGATGACAAATGCCTCCACACCATCGACCCTGCTGGCAAAGTTCTCAATCCGTACCAGGTGAGCGCGCTCCCCTCCTTTACCTCTTTTCGAATCGGGACTCACGATCACCCCACCCACAGACTGTCATCACAACGATCGGGCGTGCTCTCGAGCCGTTCAGCACAAAGCACAGCATCCCAGTGTTCGGCTTTGGCGATGCCACTACCAGCGACCAATCCGTGTTCTCGTTTCAGCCCGACGGACGTCCATGCCACGGCTTGGACGAAGTACTCGAGCGCTACGACACACTCACACCGTGTCTAGAGCTTGGAGGTCCTACGAACTTTGCACCAATCATCTACGAAGCAATTCGACGTGTCAAGGCTACAAACGACTATCATGTCCTCGTCATCATAGCAGGTGAGGCATCAATGCATGAGACAGTTGTGGCCAAATGGTGCACTAACCATGTGGTCTTGATGGTAGACGGTCAGGTTACGAGTGAAAAGGAGACCACTCAAGCCATTGTTGAAGCCTCGAAATACGCACTATGTATGTATGCACGCTCTCCACTTGGCGCCGGCATGCAAATCCAGAATCCAAAACTCACACACTCTCTGTGTGTTTTCTTTCCCACAGCTATTGTCGTGGTTGGTGTTGGAGACGGACCCTGGGTGAGTGTTTTATTGCTGCTGCTGGCAACTAGCCGGATGATGTAAAAATCACACGTTGCTGACTTCGTGATTGCTGATCAGGATCTCATGGAACACTACGACGACGCTCTCCCCGCACGGCGTTTTGACAACTTCCAGTTTGTGAACTTTAGTCGGATCGCGAACGAGTTCCCGGACAACTCGGATGTGGAGTTTGCTACCTCTGCACTCATGGAGATTCCTGATCAGTTTAACATCATTCAGCGACTAGGATACCTGGGTAGCATGCAGAAGCAGCAGCAACAACTATCAGGTCAAGTTTACTAAGTAAAGCCATCGAATGCAAACAATCACAATGTTTATTCCACGATAGATGACCAAGGCGTTGTTCAACCTGTAGTCTACTTTGTGTCGAGTGATCTGTCGCTATCAACCGATGATGTCATATCCGCTTTCGGTGTGATATTGCTGTTTTGAATACTCCGTCCGGCAAATGCCAGTGATTCGCCGAGTTGCTCCTTCCTCTTCAAGTCTCGAACTGCGTTCCCGAGAGCCAGCATGAGATCCTTGTCAGGCGGAGCAACGTAGAACCGTAGCTGAAGTTGAGCGACTTCTCTCTCCATCTGGACGCGTTCACACTCCAGTCGTTGTCTATCGAGATGCTCTACCAAGCTCCGGATCTCGTCGTCTTTCTGCTTAACACGTTTTCTCAATGCATCACTCGCGTGAAGGGCAGCACGCGCATCGGTTTCGGCTCTATCTCGTGCGCGCTCGCATTCGCTCTTCTCAGTCTCGAGCTCCGCGATCAGCAGGTTCTTTTTCTGCAGCTCTTTTGAGAGCCTGTCGAACGGCCTGGAGCTGAGTGTCGCGACGGCGTCGTTCAAGGTCGCATTTTCGCTTCGTAGCATGTGCACCTCATTTTGCAGATCTTCGACGAGTGCGTGCTGATCCGAATACAGACCGAGTCGATGTTGGTAATCGCCGAGAGCCTGCTGAGCGGACAACAGTTGTGTACTCAGCTCTTCTTGGCGTTTGAGACTGTCGTGGTAAAGGTGTGTTTGCTGTTGATTTTTGTTCTTGAGGCTCTTGTACTTGATTTCGAGGATGTCGAGCAGCTTTGTCTGAGCTTGTAGACGAGCATCAAGATCGATTTTCGTTGATTCGCTAGTTTCGTGGTGGTCAGAGCTGGCGGTGGTCAGCTTGGGATGATTGTTTTGCGCCTCGCCCAGCTCCGCGCGTAGCAACTCGTTTTCTCGCCCAAGACGGTCGAGATCGGTCTCCAAGGACTGCAGCTTCTTCTTTAGTGCATCGATGAGTGGGCGGACAGCCGATAGTGCAGCTCGCGCAGAGGCTTCCTTGACCTCTTCCTTTTCTGTCTCTACCGACCTGTTCACTTCGTCAGATTGAGCAGGTTGATCTGCTGCGAGTGTCTTTGTTGTTTGGTCGGGCCGTTCCTGCGACTGTCGAAGCGACGTTTGCCGTCCACCTTGTTGAGCTTTGTCGTCTTCCGTCACAGCTGTCGCCGCAACTACAACGCGGCCTCTCCCTTGATACTGCTCGACAACAAAGCGGCCGGTCAGTCATATCTCAGGGTCCTTTTCCAGCGGAGCCATAGAACCCGCCTACATGCGCGAGTCGCGACTCGAGCGCACGGTTGCGGCGCAGCAGCTCGTGGTTCTCCTCCACGAGCGTCCTGGTGAACGTCTCATTGTTGGGGAGCTCTCTCCTCCGCTTGACGTCCGTTTGCGCTCTATGTACACCCGAAAAGTATCAACTCCATGCTGCAACACCTACCCACATCACCACCACTTGCCTACCGCCGCAATGCTCGCTCCAGCTCCGCCACTCGCCGTTGCAGCCTCGCCTTGGCTGCTTGCTCAAGCTCCGAGCGGGTCTGCCACTCGACCGCCGCGAGCGCCAGCGCCTCAGGCGCCACCACCACCACGTCGCTCGAGCGCGGAGCTGGCCTGGGGGCGAGGCTGCCGCGTCGCTGCTCGTCACGCGTGGCGTCCAAGCGGCTCGAAGCCGTCGCCATCGCGTTCCGCCCGCGTTCGACTGCTAGGAGGTCGTCGGGTCGCCAGCTTGAAGTTGGGCAAGTTGAAGTTGGTCGACGGTCGCGACGCACGATTGTAGCTCTTTGGTGATCTGAAACAACGTGTGCGGCTTGAAGTAGAAGATGGGAGGTTGCATAGGCTTTTGCGGACTGGAAGAGGACGCCAAAGGTCGCAGATGTCAGCGCCTTTGGAGCCACTGTCGCCAGCCTGCGCGATCGCAGATCCGCTGATTGTGCATGGGTGCGAACGCCCTCGCTGTTGGTTAGTTCGTGGCAGCTACACGTGCGCATGCAGGGTGGTGCCTGCTCTATGAGTTGCGTGGAAGTGGAGCGCGGGCGTTCCCGCACTGTTCTGGACCGTGGGAGATGATTTGAGAGCAAGTGCGAAGCTTTTTAGCGTTTTGTGGACGAGAAGGTGGCACCCTGCATCGATCCAGCGCGGAGCTGGGGCAGCGCCAGCTCCAGCTCCAGCCGCAGCCGCGGTGCCGGCCGCGTGCAGCATCGCGAGCAAAGAAAGATGGCGTGTTCAGTTTTGTGCGTGCAGCGGTTACGAACCAATGTCGTTAGGAACTGAGCACAAAAGCACAAATCTGGCAGACGAGGCAGATCACTCTGTGTTGGATTGTTGAGGTGTCTTGCAGCGTACCGTAGGAAAAAAGATTCTCCTCTGCCCAGTATACTTAAACTCCATAGACACGAAGCAGCCTCGCCCAACCGGCTTCCCTGCATTTCTACAGCAAGGATGGACGAGCAGCCGAGAAGCAAGTGATGGGGGCTCCGCTCCTCCAGCATGGCGCTGCACTGTCTCGCCTTGAGGTTGCGCTGTTGCTGGGCGTGAATGAAGTCGAGGAGAAAGAGAGAGAGAGATGGTGGCCCACCTGCCATTGGGCCACCCTTGCTGCTGCTTCAACAGGCTCCGGCGGCGCTGGCTCGCTCGTGGCGGATGTGTAGGTTGCTGTGGCGAGCGGGCGACGCCGACGTGGGGGGCAGTCTCGTCCGCACTTGAAGTTGGCGTTTTGGTGCGCCAAACAACCGCTCGGCTTGGATTTGGGTCGGCTCCGAGCCACACAGACACACAACGGCCGCCCGAGGCTGTCCCAGCTCAAAAACCAAATGGCTGCACCACGTACGTGGCTGAAACGCAGTTCGTAACGCGTGCTGTCAAGCCACCTGCTCTGGCCTCCTCCGCGGGGCCTTTCTCTTTGCGATTGGAGCGTGCCAATCGCCCAGAGACCGTGCGGCTCGCGGTCTTGGATCGGCTCCGGAGCTCTCGCGGCCCCAGCCCGGAGCGCGCTTGACCAACCAACCAACTCCGGCGGCAGACGCTCCGCCGTGGCATCGGCCGGTCGGAAGACAGCGTTGCGTTGGAGCTATCGCAGGAGCGCCCGTTTGACTGTGCAAAAGCGCAGGGATTTTACATGCTGGACGCACGCCACGCCTCGGGCCGCCGGCCCACACCGCAGGTGTCAAACCAGCTGTCGATTTGTGTGTCTCGGTACTGTACATTTGTGCGAGGGTGGCTTTTCTGACCACTGACTCCCAGAGCAAAACCCAGTCTCTTGGGGTTCAAGGGACTTGGCGTTTTCGCCCACATGTCACACAAATCCACGTCAAAGATCCCATTTTGTGCGTCCGTTACGACAATCAAGTCACCATGGCTGCCGCCTGTCGCACAAAATGGGATTTTGTGTCTCATCCACACAAAAATAAGCTCGACAGCATGGACACGCCCCAAAAAATACAGTACGTACCGTACCGCTCCCATCTCTACCGTACGCAAAGACGGTGCTCGTCCCTCCGCGTTTCGCTCCAAGCCAAGTCGGCCCCAGGTGGGAACACGACGCGTTTTTGACTTGGATAAAGTATGCGTTGAGCCGGTGGAGGGCCGACCGGCGCGCTCCTCGGAGCCGCTCAGTGAGCAAGTTGCTTCCTCCCCCGCAGTTCGATCCCCGCACCAAGCCAAGCCAGCACTACATATCCCTGCTCGACTCGCCATGAGTATGAACGACATGCACGTGTACGCGCTGCAGCCGTCGCTGTCGCCGCAGTCGGTGACGAGGCGGGCCACGATCGCCAACGAGGCCGAGATGGCGCTGCGCTCGCGCGCCACGATCGAGCGCGCGCCGACGCAGATCGACCCCAAGATCCTCAAGACGCTCTCGGCCTCGGTCTCGCACGTCGAGGGCGAGGCCAAGGCCGCCACGTTCGTCGTCTCGGTCGAGACGATCGTGCCCGGCCGCCGCGCCTTCCAGGACGAGCGCCGCTCGTGCCAGCTGCTCGCGCGCTCGTTCGACGACTTCCGCCGCCTGCGCCGCTCGCTGCTGCTGCGCGTCGGGGGACACCCCGACGCGTCCAGCCTTTTGGCCGGGCGGAGCATGAAGTGCCGCTGCGAGGGCGCCAAGGGCTGTCCGTTCGACGTGACGCGCACGTTCCTCGACCGGCTCAAGTTCGCCAAGCGCGTGCCGTTCCTGGGCCACGCCGACCTCGACAAGCGCCAGGCCGAGATGAACAACTTTCTGCAGATCGTGTTCGCCATCCTGCACCGCACGGCGCCGACATCGCTGCACCCCGAGTGCCGCTTCCTGCAGGACGTGCTCGTCTTCCTCGAGGTCGAGGAGGACTTCTGTGAGCACATGGAGGAGATCCTCAACGCCAAGAAGCGCCGCATGAGCCTCGACGGGTGGAAGGCCCACACGCTCGAGACCTACGGCGCCGGTATCCGGGTCTAGGCGCCTGGCTCCCCTCCAACTTGCAGCGTTCACGGTCGAAGTGTCAGCGCGGCCGTGGGCCGGCTGTGTGCTTTCGCGCCTTCGCTCGCTTCGCCTCGGCTCGTCACTCTAGAGTCTTCGCCCCCCAATGCTCCATGCTCATGTCATGGCGAGCGAAAGATCCCAGACCCATACAAAATCCTATATATTATGGGTGGGGGATGGGCGGATTCCCTAGCAACGAGCGGCGACGGAGGACCCGACGAGGCGACCACCGCCACCACCAGCCTCCCACGGCGACAAGTTAGTTTCTTATTCCAGGCAGCTCCACCCAAGCAGCCTTATTTATTCGCGACCACTGCATGGCTACAGTAGGCGTAGCCGCCGCATGCAGCGTCGCTCGATTCGCTCATAGGAGCATTGCAAGTAACTTCACTCGAGTATTATAAAAACTTTTGATTGGCATGACCACTTCAACGTGTTCTGGCGCTCATGAGCGAGCTCCGAGGGTGATCACAGCTCACTGACGAGCGCGGGAGGGAATGTGACGCGGCGCAGCAGCTCCATCGGCCCGTCGGCGAGCAGAATCGAGCGCTGCGCGTCGTCACGCACAAAGAACGACCCGATAAAGCCAATCGAGTTGACCTCGATGCCCTCGAACGCCTGGGTCTTGCGCGGGATAACGAACAGGAACGACGATGTCAGCAGTAGGTTGTACGCGATCGGCAGCGTCGAATTCGGATCGGGGTTGGAGTTCGGGATCTTTGGGTACGCGATGCCGTTCATCTCGCCCATGACCTTGCTGTAGATCTCATGGAGCCGATCTGCATGGTTCATGAGGATCGTGAGGTGGTTTGCTGGAAGACAAGTCCGTCGAGATCTCTTCTTACCTGCTGCTACCTGGGAATCAACGTCGAGCGAGATGTCGATGCGGTGGAGGAAGTGGAGGAAAGGAAGCTCGGGCAGGTGGACAGTCTCAGACTTGGGGTATGCGCGCAGCTTCTCGTCAATGAAGTGGAGAAGCGGCGGCTGCAGCATTCCCAAGGGTATCAGTCAGCCACCCAACCCAACTAGACAAGCGTCGAGACCATGCCTAGCAAATCTCACCATGTCGAGCCCGGTGAACTGCTTGAAGGACGGGTATGAGTTAAGCTGCATGTGCTTGTGGGGCTGGCTGGCGCCGCTCTCGTAGCCGCAGTTGAAGAAGGCGAAGCCGTCAAGTCCCGCCATCGCCGTCCACATGGCGCGAAGGTCCTGGACAGTCAGCGGTTCCTCCTGCGGCTTAAAGTCGATCGTGGGCAGCACCACGTGCTCCTCCACGACGCAGAACTTGTTGAGCACGAGGTTGTGCTCGTCGTGGATGCGCGAGACAAACAGGTCCTGCTCCAGGTTCTCGGCCGCGAACGGGTCTCTGAACGCGGGCTTGGGGGCGTCTTTGGGCTGCGATTTCGGCTTCCGCTGGCTCAAATCGGCCGAGAAAAGCACGTAGCGCACGCCCAGAGGGCCCGCAGGCAGCAGCTCATGGCCCGTCGTGATCTTCTTGAGCGCCTGCGACGCCGTGGCGCGCGCCGTGGCCTCCAGCACGGCCTTCCGCAGCATCTTCCCCTCGCTCGCCATCTTCCATATTGCCGTCAAGGCATTGCGTTTCAACCAATCACATCCACTACGACTCCCTTTCCAGCAAATAGGATTCGTATGATGGATGTATTTCAGCCAACCAGAGGAAAGAAGCGCGTGTGACGGCGACGCTTTTTTGACTGGAGGACGCCTATTTGCCGACTTGGAGGCGCCATGGAGGTGCCCGAGCACGTGCAGCGCGCCGTGGAGCGGCAGAAGCGGCGACTAGAGGAGCTTGGGATGACAGCGGAGCAGGCAGCGGCGGCCAGCAAAGCTTCGTCCGGCAGCAAGAAGCAGCGGCTCGAGGAGGTGACGCTGGCTGCTCGAGAGGTCATGCTGGGGCTGCTGGCTGGTGATCTGGGCTTTCCGGTGACGGACGAGGACTGGGAGCGGCTCGTGCAGCTCACGCAGCAGCACCCAAACTTCGACAAGCTGTTCTCGTTCCCGTCCAACTCGGAGCCCGGATGGGTGACGCCCAAGAAGCCCAGCAAGAAGAAGAAGGGCAAGCACCTCAAGATCGTCGCGGTCGACTGCGAGATGTGCGTGACCGTGGCCACGGACGGCCGCAGGATCTCCAACGCGTTGTGCAGAGTTTCTGCGGTGGATGGAGAGGATATGCTGCGTAACGTCTTCGCGGATTTCATCGTGCACCAGCCAGAGCCCGGCACGAAGCTTATTGATCCCAAGACGGATATCCACGGTATCACGATGGATATGATCGCGCAGTCCAAGATCTCCATGGAAAAGGTGCAGAAGAAGATGCTCAAGTACATTTCAAGCGACACGATTGTAGTCGGGCACTCTGTCTCTGGCGATCTAGCGGCTATGCGTATCGACCATCGCCGAGTCATTGACACGGCGCTCATCTACCAGCGAAAGGATGGAGGCGAGAACCGCCGCACACCAGGACTGAAGGATCTCACGAAATTCCTGCTCAAGTTCGAAATGCCTGACGGCCACGACAGTACTATCGATGCACAGGCTTCCATGCTCGCCGCCAAGTACGCCGTCCGCAACCCCGCGGGCAGCATCATCCCGTCAGCGCTCGAGTTGCATGGACCACGCGTGCCTGGAGTACGCTTGATTCGCGGCATCCAGGAAACCACGGTTGTGTACGATGGACCTCCGGGGCTTGTTCCAACAGCCTTTCAGCTAGATCAGTCGTCTTCATCATCGTCTGCATTGCCGCCTCCAGTGAACAGCGGCACCTATGTTCACCTTCAAACGTCCAACGAAAACGCCGGTGATCAACCCAGTGCAGTGGTTGTTACTGGTGCTAGCAAGTACGGTGTGGAGGCTGCGATTGCTCGGTCTTGTCGGCTGCGTGTTCACCGAATCCCCAAGGGCATTTTGAGCAGCGACATTGAAAAGTTCATTATCGACACCGCCAAAGTCGTGCCAACGGCTGTTGAGCAGGTCAAGTGGCCACCTGGCAAAAACAAGGGATCGTGCAATCTCACGTTTGCAACAAATGCGCACGCTGCTCTCGCCTTTGAGTGCATTAGCAGCAAGGGAAAGCCTACCCTCGACTCGATAGGCCGTGCCCAAAAAACCATTGCGGTTGTCAATTCGAAGGGTAAGACCTTCAAAAACATCCAAGTTGGCGTCATGTGAGGTGCCTACAGTAGATACAAAGGCGCGAGCACAGTGCCAGGTATATTTACACGGATCATAGACTAGTCTTCTTTGTTGATGCGCTTCCCACATACTTTCTTCTGGTTCGGAGAATCACAAGGGTCGATGTGATTCTTCCTGCAGGTTTCAGACAGCTGACTTTGGCGAGTCAGAGGCAGCCGCCGCCATAATCAGTTTGCGCTTAGTTGCCGCTGCATGGCGAAAGAATTTTGCATCTTTCTCAGCGGCCTGTCGTCGCTGCTCTTCGATATACTGTTGTTCAGCCTGCAGCTTGAGTAACTCTCGTCGCTCTTTCTCAACGAGCCAGTTCTGCAGTTTCTGCTGCTTCTCAATAGCCTTGCGTGACATCTCGAGTTCCTTCTCCATTGATATCGGACCTTTTCCGTTTTGTGCGTCATTTTTCCATGTCTGGGTTTCCCTGGGATCAAGACCAGCTTTTGTTGATGCGCTGCATGACGGTGCAGCACTGGTTGATCTTGCTCGCACGCGATACATCATATCGAGAGGGCCTGAAGCTATTTTACTACTGCCACTGGACGAAGAAAAAGACCCTGCCGATTTGAGTGATGCAGGGGCTGTCCACCAAGAGATATGTCAGTATGGTTGAACCTACCAAAAGGAAATATATATCAACTCACGTGGCCGGGGAAACGGCGAGCTTGTACTCAGCGTTCCAGATATGCCTTTGAAAAGCCTCGAATGAATGGTTTTGAGCTCTTCCTCTTCGATTTCAAAACGGAAAAATCGATCAGAGGCATCCTTGAGTTGTCTGAGTGTGTCTTCAAGTTGCTGATGCACAATCATGTCGAGCTGTTAGCTACGATAGTATATATATATTTACAACAACCGAAGAACCTACTGTTTTCGCTTGTAAAACTTGAGGGTCGGGTGCCATAGCACTCCCGATACATGACTGTCCCCTTGACTGTTGTTTCCGTAGCAGTTCAATTTCCTTCTGGTAGCTCTCGGTCTGCCGTCTTAGTGCGACATTTTCTTGTGTTATTCGAACCAGTCGTGCTTTGATTCGATCGGTGTCGCAATCACCACTTCCGTCATCTTCATCGCTCTCCGTGGCATGACTATCGGTGCTGTTGTTGCTATCATCGTCGTTGGTTGCTGGACATTTACTGGTTGGCCCTCTCAGCACTCGAACGATTTCTCGAAGCTGCTCGAGCTCGCGCTCCAGTTTCTCTACGTACGCAGGGTCGACAGTACGATGCTCATTTACTCTCACGACAACCATAACTTTCTTGGCTCGGTCTGCAAACTTGAGAGTCGACACTGACTCATCCACACAGTCTAGTGATGGGGACAAAGTCGCAATAATCTTCGTTTTCGTGTTTCCACCAAGGCTGTCCTGGAGCAGTCGTGTAAGTTTCGAGTCGCGATATGGTATGTGAGAATGACTTCCAGCTCCAGAGCGCGATGAAAGAGCCGCAATACAGCGTCCAAGTGTATGCAAGCTCAAGTTGATACTGTTCATCTCCGAGATATGATGGTCCTGGCAGTTCATGCCATGATGTGAGCCAGGGTCCACATGAATGGAAGACAAGTCACAAACTCACCACCATATCACTGCCCATATGCCATTTCTCGGAGCCGGCAAGGTCGACAAGGTTGAACTTTGACTTCAGTATAGCGCCATCGCTCTTTCGCTTTTGCTCAAGGAGAAGTTGAAAAACGCTGTGGCTACGACTACTCACTTGGTTCATATGTGTCGATCGAACTGCACGGTGTTGCTCACCTGCCTGAAGTAACTGAAGGCAGTCGTTTACGCCTCTTACCGCGTACTCTGACAAACCCTCGACGAAGATCCCGTTCTTACGGTCCTCGTGAATCTCCAAGGGTCGATCCATGTTTGAGTCGCGTAAAAGATCAAATATCTGCTCGTTGTAAATCTGAACGAATGAGCAGTACACCGCAGGTTGTGCATCTACCTCCATTTGAACTGTTGATGCAAATATCTCTTTGATAGCGCGGGGGATTATGCCAGCAAGACTTCGTTGGAGTCCCGGGCGATACCTGGAAAGATCAGTCTCGGCGCCAAACATTGTAAATGACTTGCCACTGCCTGTCTGCCCATATGCGAAAAGCGTCGAGTTGAAGCCCTGGAGAAACGACTGCGTGCATTCCCTCACTCTCTCATAGACTTGCTCTTGGGAGAATGATGCATCGAATACCGCGTCGTATGAGCACTTTACTGTCGAGTCGCTCGTCTTAACCTCAATCGTCTGGGGAATAAACACTTCCAGGTTAACATATCTACTTCAAAGTACCAAATGGAGAGGGCTAGACACATATAGCGGAATTACAAACCTGGCTGTCGATCGCGCGAATGGAAGGACCAGAACCCGAACTGGTTGATTCTTGAAGTGCTAGTTCTCGATCAACTGGTGGACGTATACGAATGAAGACTTGGATATTCTCCGACGTCGGAGCCTTTTTAATTCCGCCACTCGCTGCAGTAGCAGTGTCTTCAGGAGCCTTTGTAGCCATTATGACCGAAACCTCAGCTCTCTTTTGTTCTTTGGTTGCTGGTGAGATTGATATCCCCTTGCCAGAACCCACAGATTGCGCAGGAACGGGCTTAGCAGTCTGCTTTGACGTCTTCACCCCAATTCCTGAATCTTCAAAAGTCTGGATGAGCTGGCAGAAGTGGGCTACCTTCGAATCCGACCACGATTGCCCACACGGGCACCCCGAGCACTCTTGATCCGTTGGATTCGTGGTGCTCAACTCCTTTCGCAGACTTTCTCCACCCCACCACAACAAAAGCAACTGAGCACGCCCGCTTCAATTCCCGCTCACTCCTAATTTTAGCCAGGCAATGGATAATGGACAATGTGTCTGTTGCATTCTCACGTGCAGATTTTTGAATGGTAGGATGGAATGCGCCTGTGGAGAGTATTTCCCTGAAGCCGCACTATTCGTTCGCCAACTTCATGTGGCATCCCCTAAAATGAATATGAACACACACACAAGCGCACTTTGCACTTTTTTCATCATCTTCGAGCAACAATCTAGATTCAATCCATGACGTATTCCTTTTTTACACGAAGGCAGACATGCTGCCCACGGTGAAGTTCCACCCACGCACCAACTCCACCGTCACGGCCATGCTGCTTCATGGAAAATCCTCAAAAACACTCAAAAATCCATCAGCCAATCACATATCAACAAAACCGTCATTTTATCCAATCAGCGACGGTGAAAGCCCGCTCAAAGTGTTGGTGGCAAGGCGACACCATCCATTGCCACCAGTGCCTCCTGCAGCGATGGCGGACGTTACGGCGACGCTGGACGCCGTGCTGGCGCTCGTTCGCTGGCAGCAGACGCGCCGCGGGTACGACGGAGATGCGGCGCTGATCTCCACGGGCCTCGCGCTGCTTTCTGCGGGCGAAAACGGCCAATTCGCGGCTCTGGAGCGCGCGGAGGCGGCGTTCAACGTCTCCTGGCAGCGGATCGCGGCCGAAGTAACGCAGTTCGCCGTGTTTCTGGTGACCAAGGCCAAGCGAGACGATGCGGCGCGTCCTGGCCAGGTGAAGCTCGGCCTGCGGCTGCTGCGGATGGCGCTGACGGCGTTCGCGGCCAAGCGAGAGGCGCCTGAGTCGCTCTCGGTCAACTCGTGCAACCTGCTGCTGGCGGCGCTGGCCGAGAGCCTAGCCAAGACCCAAGACCGCGAACGACTGCATTCGCTGCAGGACGTCAAGTACATCTTTGTGCACCTTTTTGGGCTGCCGCAGGAGGAAGACGGGTCGTCGGATGTGGCGCCGGGCTTCCAGCTGTACCGACCGCCTACAAACGTGTTTGCGGACTTTATGGACCGCGCACTGACGGCGGCGTTTAGCGAGGTGGACGCATTGACTGACGCTGTTGAGGGTAGCAGTGATGACGGCATGGCTCAAGATTGCAAGAAGCAGATCAAGGAGATTGTCGCATTGACGGATGCGATTATGCGCGTGTACCAAGAGCTACAGAAGACGCAGCTGAACAAAAAGAAGGTCTTCCTTGCGGTCGCTAAGACGTCGTTGCGATCGATCGTGCGCTTTAGACACGGTATTTATCGGTGGGCAGCGAACAAGCTTGTCTGTGGTGCCGCGAATATCCTTCGACGACTGGACCAGACAATCGAAGATGCGCTGTTCGATGCGGAGCACATTCGAGAATTTGATGGAGCTTTAGTGTACCAGCGCTCTGTTTGGCAACAGGAAGACACGGACAACAGCAATGAGAAGGGCGAAGAAGGCACACACCACGGCAAGAAATCGAAGAAGCGTCGCCACAATGAGCGTGGAGGCGGTAAACATTCGACACTCATCTCGTACCAGAAGCAACTTTTCGACGAATTGCTAGCATTGTTGTCTGACAGCGAGGTTTCAATTGGTGTTCGTGCGACTGGGGTCGGCGCCTTCATGAATGTGCTCATGCGCGGGTTTACTCAACGAATTCGTGCAGCAGCGAACGCAAAAATTGTTGATACAAAGTCAGACCCGAAGACGAGTCGAAAGCGCGCTGCTGTCGTTATTGCCGCAACTTCCACAACGTTCTCGCCGTTCAAGTTCTGGGCAGAACTTTCTGCTGTGAGCTTTTTAGCATTTCAGCAACAATCCAGTAAACTGCCCGAAGCAGCCTCTTCGGTCGACGCTGTCACTGTTCTTGTCGAGCTGTTTGATTCGCTCTTTAAATCGTTGTGCGGCTACGATGTATACCGCGTTACTGAGGATACGGAAGATCAGGAACAATTCAACACCATGGAGAAGGTGCTTTCGGCATTCTTTTCGAGCTTGCCGAGCGACATCAGTCGCTTGCTAAATGCATCTGACGCTGCCTTGAAGAAAATATCTGCAATGCGTTGCTCCATTGTCTCGAGCGCTGTCGAGTGTTCACCTAATCTTGTCAACTGCTGCTGCACAGCCATCTTGGAAGTGCTCGGTGCCCAAACATATCATGGTCAGGTCAGCTCAGCGAGCAAGACTATTGTTGATCTAGTGCAGGCCTACGACTCCATGCGATTGGTTGACAAGCTGCTGAGTGCATGCTTTTCAGTGTCAAGTGATGCCGAATGCGTCCAGGGTCTCTACAGTCTGCTAGCCCATCCAACTTGCGAGGCGCGCTTCCGGAAGGCGTTCATTGCTCTCCCGCCAGGTCAACTTGACGTGACCTGGCAGCTTTTTGTCGACGAGATCAGCAAGTACTCTTTAAAGGACGACGAAGAAGGTCCAATGCTAAGTATTGTTCGCCTGCTGTTTCAGGTCTTTATGCAAGAGATTCACGTTACCCCCGTGAACCGCACAAAGGTGGTTGGGCTGGTGACCAAGGCGCTCGATACGTTGGTCGACCCTGTTGTCGAAAGCATTCATAGTAACGGGAGCGAGAGGCAACTCTCCGCTTTTGAGCACGAAGTGTGCCGCGTGTTTGGAGAGCTTCTGATGTTCTACAGTGCAGCCAAGGTAACATCAGCCACCGCAAGCGAACTTATCGCTCATTTTGAAGCTGTTATTGAGAAGCTTGGTGGTAATGGCGATGACTTTGTGAGTGTTATTGAAACCCTGCTGGGGCTTCCATCAAATAAGAAGTATAGAAAGAAGGACAGCGCCAAACTGAGCAACCAAGCTCCCAACGATCTGCCTAGTCTTTCTCAGAATGGGATGCGTCGCGCTGGTATTGTCAAGATCTGTGTACACTGGCTCCGTCATTCAAGCAAGCTGTCGGGTGCCCCCGATATCAAACGGACAGAGCAAATTACACAGCTAGTGATCAAATTTGTGGTGCAAACACATTGTTGGGATGCGATTGCTTTCTACTTACCTGATGTGCTAGAAGGAGCATCACCATCAACAAACGAAGGGCTTCTTAGTGCACTGGTCAGAGATTACGTGACAGATGCTTCGACTTCTCCTGACGTGTCCCCAGTCAACTCTGCTCCAATGCGGATTCTCTTTGATGCAGCGTTCTACGAAATCCAAAATGCCCGATCCATCGCACCCGCAGCGCTGGAATCCATTGTCGACAGCTTCCTGCAAGCGATGCAATCTGATAAAGATTTGGCGGCGACTAGCCAACTTGATGCGTTCTTCTCGCTTCTATTGCGGATTCCAACTGGATATTTGGATCTTCCCAATTGTGGAGACTTGCTGATCAAAATTCTTGAGCTATATAGACGTCTCATCGATAAGCCAAGCAAAGTTGAAGCCCTGAGTCAATTGTCGGAGTGGCTCCGACTCTTCTTGGGTCCGATTACAATTGCGGCCTTCCCGTCCAGCAAAGACATCCCGAACGCCTTTAACGAGTGCCTCCGTTTCGTCTTCCAGCACGACAACGTTGAGACAATGGATTGCAGAGTGCTGGCGCCAATGCTCGAAGTTGCCATGAACCGTGGAAAGGACAAAAGTGCTATCACTTGGCTCTTCAACACCAATAATGCTGTCCGGAGCAAAATCACTCGCACGGTGACAGTGATTCAGGCCCTTGCTCTCGTCCACCATGGCGAACAAACGTGTCACACCATCCCAGCAGAAGCAGACTTCGTGAAGAATTCAATTGCTCTCATTCGAACTAGTGAAGTGGTTGATACTGATTGCCTTCCTCTCCTTCGCGCACTTATTGTGTACCAGGCTTCCCTGAAAAATAACAATCTTGGAAAACGGGGCCACCACAGTATTGAGGCCCATGACGATGAAATCCTAAGTTCGCTGCTTGCTTCGATTGGACCGGCGCTTATATCGTCATTGAAGGACATCACATCCAATCCTTCACCCGAATTGACCTCTTCGACTTGGCAGTTCTTTGAAACCTGCTGTGAAGAGTATTCGATTGTGCGCAACTCTTTCGTCGCTGATGTCAAGGGCTTTGGGTTACTGCTGGCTGCTGCACTCTCTATCGTTGCGAACCCATGCCTCATGGATCAATCATCGGTTGGCAGTTCGACTAAGCCGCTTTACAGCCTTGTTCATGCTGCCAACAAAAACGAGTTCCGACTGCTTATGGCGACACTTCTAAAAGAAATAGGAGCCCCGGAAGCTAACCGCAAACTGTCTGCTTTGGTAGCTCTCTGCGATGTTGTTTCTGGCGGTAAGAGTGATCGAAAGCCGAGTGCCAGTCGTCGGCAGTGCTTGACGGAGTTCAAGGAACTTTTGCTTTCCGTTTTGGTGGTAAATGTGGGCGAACTGCAACAGTCGCTGTCACAGCAAAAATCTTCTGTCGTCACTGAAGCTGTTATCTGGAATCTCAAGGCTCTTATGCTGCTGTTTTGCAAGCCAGAGTTATTTACTTGGAAGGCACACGAGCTCGCACAAGCTTTTTCCGCCTTTGATATTTTGTACTTCGCCGCGTCACCGCTTGCAAGCCAAAATAAGTTTTGTTTTTCACTCCACCAACTCGACAGCATTTGGACAAGCTCATACTCGTTGTTGCTGCGGATTGTGAGGCATCATTTCGCCTCGGTCGTCAACTGTATCCCGCACCTCGTGCAGGCATCGAATGCCTTGCTGGAAATTGTTGTGGCTGTTTCAAATATGACGACTACATCGAAACTTGAGACATCCCCGCGGTGGCCACTGTTGGTAGAGTGGACCTCTAACCTTGCTCGTCTTTTCGGCTACATGAAGGAGCATGACACGCAGCTTCGAAAGCATGTTGTGTACCTGATTATGCCGTTCCTGGTAGCTGCATCCCGCGGCAAACTCCCTGTGACACTCCAGCAAAAGCTCCGCCCTGGCGTGTTCGCGCTACTAGACATGTGCTCTTTGTACGAAAAGGAGCAACTTTACGCTGCACTTGACACGTCAGGCAAATCTCTGCTCAAGACTCTAGACACGAGCTACAAGCTGACTTATCGGTACGCCGGCAAGGTCTAAACATTCTAATAGAAATGCTGGGAGTACCCAGTTCTCTTTATTCACATAGAGTTATGTCTTTATGCACCGCGGAATTCACTTTTCCATCGACTTTCACCTGTGATTTGGTTGTACATGTAGGGGTTGCCGCTAGTCGCATCGAAATACTCAACCCATGGAGACTTGTTTGATAAGCTAGCTCCAGAGGTTGCACTAACAACGGCTCGAACGGCGTCCGCAGCATTGGTGTGCGGTATTCGCCGTCGTATTCCCTCCACTGACATGGAAGTAGATGTCGAAAGGGATGACAATGTGGAGAAGGACGACGTGGTAGATGAAGCTGAAGAAGGCCGATTGTTGTTGCTGTCACTGTAATAATAGTAGCCAAGTTTCCCACTGGCATCTTCATTGTCGCTCAAGTAGCTCCTAGAGTCAAAAGTGTGTTCACTGGCTGCCGATCGTGTCCTTGTCAAGATCTTGTCCGACGGCCGTAAATATCGCGGTGCTAATCGAGACCTTGAAGACGATGAAGAGCTTGAAGAAGACGATGATCGAGACGACAGCGAGGACAGTGCCGGCGATGCTGGACGGCTAGTAGAATAGTCTGAAGAGTACCCTCGAGTAGTGCCTGCTGAAGCGGCAGGATTCGGTGCCTTTGGCCGAGTCGCAGTAGTAAAATTCGGTGTTAGCACGTCTTCATCACTCTCGCTATCACTCGAAATAAGTTCCGAGACATCTCCGTTTTCCTTTTTGATAGCTGTCGGAAGTGATGGAGCTTTCGAAAGTTTAGTGACGATACCAATGGCGGAGGCTGAATCAGGGCTCTTGACTGGAGTTTGAGGCCTCGAAGGCCTTCGGGCAGCCGCGGTAGTCGTTGCAGTAGCTGACATACCCGTAGATGGTGCATGTGATGTTGTTGGGCTTCGAATCTACAAAGCCCCGAATTGGATATTAGAGACAACAACGAGGAGGAACTCAGCTACGTGTGCACCTTCGAGATGGGTGGAGGTTGCATGAGCTTTTCGACGGTAGATGCCATGGCCTCTGCTTGATTTGCGGTCAGTGTCGTCGGGATATTTTGTCGAAGCGAAAAAGCAGAATGGGCTGAAACATCTCGAGGCTTATCGGCCTGCAGTGGATGTTTTCAGTATTTGCCATGCAATGCGAAATTGAAATGCTGCTACTTACGTGCTGCAAAAAGAGCTTTAGTTCCACAATGGCAATGCTACCGATATGCGAAACAGTGAGGCAGAATGGAGAGCGTAGCAATAGCCAGTGCACGGTCCCGCCCACCGGATTAATGGCCGATACGCGAAGTCGTGCGTTCAGGCGGATTCCAATCAGCACCCAAAGAATCATGAATGAGGCCAAGTACAATGCTGCGTTCGCTCGAAGTCGCGCAGTAAAACATTCGCGATGATATGCATTTCTGGAGCCTGAAAGACAGCAGCAATCGCAGCTGCATTGAGATAAATGCACTCCAGCAACAAGTAATGCCGCTGCACTTGCTCCAAGAGGCAGATATACGTAGGTGGTAGTAAGTGTGCTGGAAAGAAATGACCCATAGAGCGCGAGTTGCAGCTGTTCGTCTGTCAGATGATGGTCTACAAGTCCACCAACGATGAAGACAGCACAGCATGCACATAGCAAAAAGGCGAGCTGGTATACGGCACAGACTCGGCGGCGCGTGAGCTCGAGTAGTGCAGCAAACACGAGAGCTGCAAGCACCAAGATGGCACCCAGCAAGTCATCGATAATCCGCACGCGACGGTCAGCATCGTCAGCCGTGGGCCAAGATGGCGTGCTTGGCATATTCGAACGACTAGACAGCGACGAAAGAGCTGGAGGCTGAGCTGGTGCTGATTGATGATGTGGTGTTGCTCAGCCAATTCCCCCGGTTAATCTCGCATCTGCACGAAAGCGTTGATTCGCTCGATTTAGCGATAAGACAGCCTAAAATGGCATACATGCACACCACGCAGCAGCCAAAATAGCCGGGTTTGCAGTGTGAGAATTTCTATCTCCAGTTGCCGAGCAAACACTTGATACGGACGGATCGTGATGGTGTCGTGAAAGTGCAAACGATAACTGCAAAATGCACCAATTAAAGCGGAATGACTCGAGAATCCTGGCTGACAACCGCCAAACAGGAACCTTCAGCGATGGACTTCTCCAAGTGCGTGGAGCTGCTGGCGGCGCGTCCGGCCGATGCGCACGCGCACTGCGAGCACGCGAAGGATGACGCGGGCGACGTGGAGGCAGCAGCGCAGCAGGTGGAGGCGCTGGCGCTTGACGGGACCGACGGAGAGCGCGAGATCCGCGAGTTGAGCGCGCTGGAGCTTGTACGCTCCTTCCTGCGGCTGCAAGAGGAGCGCGTGCGAATCTACGCCGATTTTCAGAAGTCCGTGTTGTTGTTGAAGCTGTTTTCAAAAAAAAAAAGAAAGCATGATGGAATTGCATTATTGAGTCGGTGGATGTTACTAGGGGATTCGAGGCGCACAAGAAGACACCAGGGTTCCAGGATTTCAGTAAGTCTTTGTTGCAGTATGAAGAGCAAAGCAGGAGGCAGGTGGCTTACCATTGATGTGATGTTGTGGTTGATTTTGTTGAAGGTGGCGGGATCACGCGGCGGTTTGCTAGTGTCAGTGAGCAAGTAAACGCTGTAGAGGAGGTGCTCAAGACAGAGAGAAAGCAGCTAGCAATTGCACAGCTCATTCGGAAGATCCAGCTCGAGGAAAAGGAAAAGTTGCTGCTCGTAAGCACATGCATTTTACAAAAATCACGCTGAGTTCGTACCAACTAATCTGTGCACTTGCTTTCAGACATCGGCGCTGTTGATTGAGAAAATGCGGCTCGAGGACGCAGCTAGTGAGACGGAGCCAGATGAGAGCGCCGTCGCATTCCTGGAGCGATCGGTTGCTACGCTCACTAACAAAAACACCAAGTGCATCGAGCGAATCAACGAGCTGCTTGAGGACGTTCGTTGTGAGATGGCGGACCTAGACGATGAGTAGAAGCAAATGTTATCTTGCGTTGAATACTACAATGCCGGAAGCTCCCGAGTCACGATGTTTATTTGCGTTTCGAAGTGATGGTACTCATACGGCCACGCAGTTCTATTTCGTTTTGCTCCAACACCTTGGCACCTTCGTCAACATCGACGTACTCGGGCGGGGGATCATCGATACGGCAGTGCTCTTCGCTGTCATAAGCTGCAAATGCAGCGGGGTCTTGACGACGCATGAACTCCAGCCGCGTCTTCTTCGCATCAAAGTGTAGCCGTAGCGTCGAGTTCTGGAGTCTATTAGCTCGTTGAAAGCGCGCTGCTTGTTCTTCTTGCTGCTTTTGCAGTAGAATCTGCTCGAAGAGGGCATACTCTTTCTCTCTGCCCAGCTCATTTGCTCGAGAAAATATTTCCTGCTGAGCATACTTCGTACATACTGAGGTGTTGTACGCAAGTTCAATCTGTTTGCGTATATAGAGTGCGTCAGCATAGATTGGTCGAATCCCTTCTGCGTGCAGCTCGAACTGCACGTTCTGCCACATCTCGCCAACGCAATATGTCGGGTACTCTTTTGCGATCTCGAGCATGACATGATCACGTGGCGTTAGCTTGTCGGGCTCGCATGCAAACGCAACATTAGCTAATACGGCATGGATCTTGGATTTCAAGTTCACTTCAGGATGAACCTGCTCGTCTGTTAGCGACAAGACTTCGCTTCCTGAAGCCCGCAGCTGCTCCAAAGGAAGGCTTTGAGCTGCTCTGAGAGCTTGCTTGAGGCGTGCAAATGCTGGTGACTCGGGCCGGCTAGGCGAGATATTACTCAATGTGCCTTGTGTATCGGTTGATGATACAATCACCGGGTTCGAGCATGTCGAAATTGACTGGAAAGGGTTCGGACGGATGGTGTTGCTAGCTATTACTTTCATTGAATCACCTGGTTGTCCTGAGTCACTGCTGCATGATGGTGCCTGCATTGAGGCATTATGCTGTGCTTCGGCCTCTTCCTCATCTGCATAGATTCGAAGAAGCACTTCGTTGGCACTCGCATTGTTGAAACGGCCTGGTACGTCGCATCGCCAGTCCATATAGCTGGGAATTGCTGCTGGATTAACGCAGATTTCAGCAATTGCTGCAAGCGTCTGGTGCTTGATTGCCTTAGGTACTTGGACCAGGACCGAAAGCAGACGAGGAACTCCGTCGTCATTTATGAAAGCTTCTTCACAGCGAGCATCACCAAAAATGCACGACCGAATAGCCTCCAGAACGCCGATGACTAAATTGTCCTCAAGGATGGCATGCGCAGCATCATACCTTTCCATATAGTCGACGATTAAACGGACGCCATTCGCCTCGAAAAAACGGCTTCGATTCAGTTCATGACCACGACACATGCTAGCACAAGAAATGATGGCGTTCCGCTTGATAGAGTATGATTGGCGGACGGCTGGGGCACTGAATTGTGCAACAGAAATCTCAACAGCGCCACAGTCTCCAAGGGTATCCTGATAGAAAGGTTCGGGAGTCGCAATCTGCACAAGCAGCATCCATGCAGCTGTCGACACTGCTTCACTTCCTGTGTTTAGTTGGAGGTAGTTCAGTAAGGTTTCGTGCCCACGCAAATCGTATATATGATCCAATGCGTATGGAGCGACTACATGATTTAGCACGCTCAATGCTGCCATTTGAAGTATCTGAAGCTGATGTACGGAGTATTTGATTGCCCCTGAAGTCATTGTAGTGTTCAGTCCTGAAGAGTACGTCGCATACGAAAGTAACGTCTCCAAAAAGCGAAATTGAATAACCTCCCCCATATTTGAAGCATGTCCGTGAGCGATCTCGGCAAGCAAGTACCACAGCATCTGCTTAAACTCAAAGTCGTCATCGCTGTTTGTGGCGTACAGATTAACATTTGCTGTGATGGCCGAAGAAGCAACATTTCCTTCGCCATTAGCTTGAATGCGCGCATGCTCGGCCGCTGTCGCGTATGACAACAGGCAATTCGTGACTCCGGAACTGTAAAAATCATCAAGATTCTTCCGCCGTTTGGCAAGAAGCAGTAGGATCATCAGAGTCTCGTTGCGAAGTGCCTTGTCTTGTTGGCGGTACCCATGACGTAGTAATAGCTCAAGTGAGTGAAGAAGTGTTTGAAGAGTAAACCCGTTGCCAAGGAAAAAGATAGCATTTCGCCAACGAAACTGCAGGAGGAGTTCCTTCCGGGACGAGCAATACTGAGTTCGCTTGAGCTTCTCGTGGCTGAGCTCCAATACATTCCACAAGATAACCAAGCACAGCGGCAACAGTTCGTCTTGAGCGCTTGAGATCTGCTCCATGACGAAGAGGATGTAATTGAGTGACCCTGACACAACGAGCACTTCAGCACACCCTTCATGACTCGAAAGCTCGGAAAGAAGCTCAATGAGCGGAAAAAGTAGGGCGGCCAGCTGCTTTTGTTGTTGCTGCCGTCTTTGGAGTGCTTGTGGTGTCCGGACGGAAACTGCATCGTTTTGACCGCCTGTAGCATCGTCTTGACTTCGAGGTGTATCGTTCTCCGGAGGGGGATCATCATGTTGTTTATCATCCGCTACAGCCTGCAGGTCATTTTCTTCTTCTTCGTCGTCGTCGTCTGGAAACAGATCGTGCATGAAGTTGACGATTGCATCCACGGTGCCGGTTTGCTCCATAAGTGTTTGGCTGAACACTCGAGGAGTGAGTCGAAAGTCGTCTTGATGAGAAGTATCTCCACTGGAGAAGTTACCGCTATTGGCGTTTGCTCGGGTCCCTTTTGACGCTTGAGGACGAGCCAGCACTGGCAGGTACATGCATGGTTAGATGGTGTAGGAAATGAATCGCTCTGATAGATCTTACAGGTTCCGGTGGTAAACAGTCGAAGCACTTCCACAACTGCAAGTTGGATCTCCAATTCATTACTCGCCAGAAAATTCCCGAGCGTAGGTAAGATGCCGTGCAGCAAGCCTGGATTCAAAATCTCTTCGTTGGCTTTCTGGCGGAGGAATGGCTGGCAATGTTAATGTGCGTTAGAGACCGCGTCAACCAGTTAAAGGAGAGAGAGCAAGCGCATAGAACCTTGGAGCAGTTTGATATTGCTGCCAGGAGCGGAGCCGCGAACTGGTCGGCTCCGTCGTCCACTTTATCACTAAGGAGCAGGAGGAAGTCGTTCACCGTCGGCAGGTCGGCAAGCTTCCATCTAGCAGATAGTTGTGAGGCCTAGAGCCCAACACTGTGCATCTTCCCAAGATCGCATATTACCCGTGCTCGTTCTGGTACAGCACGTTCTTGGCGAGCGCCAAGTGGCGAGCATGGTTGTCTTGAGTCTGTGGGTCCGCCACGGAAGCAAAGAGCTTCTCGAACGCGTCCACCTGCTCCATCTCGAGCCCACAGAATCGCCAACAGCACCAAAGAGCCCCTAGCGTTGGCGTCGTTTCAAGGCGCGGCTGCTCGATAATCCGTGACGTTGAAGTTGTACCCAACAAGTTTTCACGACGACCCGCTAGGTTTTCAGCAGCGATCAAAAGGATCCCCCCACGGGTGTCCAACGTCCATGAAGAAAGAGGATGGAGCTTCGATAGCGAGAAGATCTTCGATCGTCATGGCGCCCATCTTGCCGAGCCTGGAGCGATCGGGTGAGTGATCTCGATCAGGTCGGAATGTTGGCCCCGCAGGCACGCGCGTGGTGCGTGCAACATCTTTCCGTTCTCCTGGGAGTGACCCCCCTCCCGCTTTCCCTTTTTCTCGCGTACACTATAGTCCAAGCGGTATCCCAACCAACTCAGGTTCCCTCGCCGACCAACTTTTACTTGGAAAATGTATGCTACACCCACCTGGGGAGGTTGAACCCGTCCTCGGCCCATGCCACCCCGCGTTGGACTCGCGCCGCATCCTTCACACTTGGATTCCAAGCTTGAAGAAGCCGAGAAAGGGGGAGAAAGAGCCGAGAAAGCGTCGACGACATGCGCGTGCTGCGCCCGCTGATGCTCGCGCTGGCCGTGGCGGCGGCCGGCGCCAGCGCACACAAGCGCCACCCGTCGCTGCACGATCACCTGCCGGAGGGCGCGCGTCATAACGAGCACGAGGGCCACGGCCACGGCCACGGGCACCATCGCCACCCGGAGAAGGACGGCGGGCTTGCGGACTACCTGCACGGGCAGTTCGAGGCGTCGGCGAACCTCGTGCAGCGGTTTTTCGGCCTGGGAGAGGACGATGTCGTCGTTGTGATTGAGGAGGACGAGGAGGAGGAACAGCAGCAGCCGATTACGAGGGAGCAGGAGCGCCTCGCGTGTCTGACGGCGCTCGCCACGATCCACGAGAAGAGAGAGCTCGAGGATGCGGGCGACGAGCTCGCCTCGCGCCTGCACGCGTCGCTGCGCTCGGCCTTCCAGCTCGTCTCGGTGCATTACCTGGACGAGACGTCGTGTAACGACCTGCGCGAGCCTGTTGCTATCGATGAGGTGGGTGGGATCTGGTTATTGACTGGCATGCGGTTGCTGACGATGAAATTTTGTTTGAGTGCAGTGCACGCGCATTGCTGGCATGGAGGACGAGCTCCAGGCGCTCCTGGACCAGGGCAAGTCGGACGCCGAGGTGTGCGAGATTGTGACGGCAAAGGCCTTCGAGCTGACGGCGGACTCGACCGAAGCCGGTGGTGAGCTTTCGTGCACCATGTGCCAGCGATTCGTGCAGATGGTGGACCAAGCACTCGCGCAAGAAGTGCAGGGTGTCGAGCAGGTGCGCGCCATTATTGGCGACCTGTGCAGCGCCATGGCGGAGGACTCCATGTGCCACACCTTCTTGAAGCATTACGACGAGGTCGTCGACTGGCTCAAGCATGGCACCGACCCGCTTGTTGTGTGTTCTTGGCTTGCTATGTGCACTCCGACGCCGCAGCCGCCAAAGTCCCAGCTAATTGACACCGTTGAAGACGACTACGCTCTTGTGAGTTACAACGAAGCTGATGGGAAGAAGCCGCACGGTTGCTTCTTCTGCGTCCATGTCGCAGAAGTCGTGCACCAGGTGAACAAGACCGAGCCTGAGAAGCTCCCTATCGTGAAGACTATTCTTGATAATGTGTGCAAGCTCACGCCAACAGATTGCAAATGCGACGACATTGATAAGGACTTTGACAAGCTGGTTGAGCTAGTGAAGCAGGGTGAGTGCCCGCACAAGATCTGCAAGAGCTTGGGTTTCTGCAAAAAGCCGACTCCAGACACTCAGCTCGTGGATATGTCCAGCGACGAATCGCTGTACGGCAACAACACGTGCTTGTATTGCGACGCTGCGACGACTTTCCTGCAGATCCTGGAGCAGGAGCAACCCGACGAGGTTGATATGATTCGGGAATACGCCGACATGATCTGCGGTATGCTTGGAGACGACAGCCCGTGCCACGCATACGTGGACCAGCTGGATACTGTCATTGATGCTCTAAAGAAGGGAACCCACCCTCGAGATATTTGCAAGTCGCTGAACTACTGCTCGGCTTCGATGGCGATTGGCGAGCCTGCAGACGCAACAGCACTAGTGGTCGCGAACGAGGATGACCACCATCACCACCACCATGGATGCAAGTTCTGTGTCCACGTTGGAATTGTGATCCACGAAGTCAACAAGACTGAGCCCGAGAAACTACCGATACTGAAGGACCTGCTGGCGAATGTTTGCGAGCTCGCCCCGACGGACTGCAACTGCACCACTGTGTCGCAGAACTTTGACAAGATCGTGGAGCTGGAGAAGGAGGGTAACTGCCCGTTCCAGGCCTGCAAGGCAATTGGTGTGTGCAAGAAGAAGGACGAAAGCGCTATTGATCTCTACGATAACGAGGAACCAAGCGCTGCGGACGCCATTATGGCGATTGCTTCTTCGATGTACGGGATGGGCAATGATACATACTGCGCGTACTGCACTTATGCGACCACGATTATCCGCATTGCAATCATGCAATATGGACAGGAGATCGCGGAGATCCGCCAGTACGCTGACATGATCTGCGATATGCTTGGCGCTGACAGCCAGTGCCACACGTACGTGAGTCAGTTGGACACGGTGCTGGACTCTATCAAGGAGGGCAAGAGCTCTCATGAGATTTGCGAGATCCTCAAGTATTGCACTCCCTCGAATGCTATTGCTCCGGTTGAGCTGGACTTTGAGGACGATGATGATGAGTCGCTTGCACTCGTCCCTGCTGATCACCACCACCACCACGGTTGCTCGTTCTGCGTTCGCGTTGCAATGATCGTTCGCCACGTAAACAAGACGGCGCCGGCGAAACTTCCTGTTGTCAAGAAGATTCTTGATGATGCTTGCCAGCTGGCTCCTGCTGATTGTAAGTGCGAAGTTGTTGACTCTAACTTCGACAAGATTGTGGAGCTTGTGAAGAACGGCACTTGCCCGATCAAGATCTGCAAGGAGATTGGTGTGTGCAAGAAGCCATCAGGTGTCGAGCTTACGCAAGAAATGGTTGACACCGAGCCGTTTATGGATACTGTGATGGCTCTCGTGACTGCTGACTATGACTATAGCAGTCCACGTGGCGATGGCGTCAAATGCTATGTCTGTGACTACGTGACGTCGCTGGTCCAGGTCGCGCTTGAGCAGGATGCTCAGAAGGTCGACCAAATCCGCATTATTGCCGACGCATTCTGCGACCTGCTCGGGGTTGAGAGTGGATGCCACCAGTACGTCAAGCAACTTGACTTTGTGATGGACTCGCTCAAGAACGGGACGCACCCTCATGCGATCTGTGTCTCTCTCAAGTACTGCTCAGCTGAGGATTCTGCTGCGCAGGCGCTTTCGGCTTTTGAGGACAAGGACGAGTTTGATTCGGCACTTGTCGTCATGATTGAAGACGCAATGAGCGAGTCGGTTGACCCGTGCTTCTTCTGCTCGCAAGTGACAACTGTTATTCAAGTCGTGCTCCAGCAGAAGCCTTCGGAGATTGAGATGGTTCGCCAGATCTCTGACATGGTCTGCGGAATGCTTCCAGCCGACAACAAGGTTCGTCTCCATCAAAAGGACTGCGAAGTTGTGGTGAGTAAACTAACTTTTACATTGTTTCTGTAGTGCCACGAGTATGTTCGCGACTTTGATGAGATCGTTGACGCGCTCAAGAAGGGCGAGGAGCCGAAGCAAATCTGCCAGGAGCTAAAGTACTGCCCAGCTAAGCGGATTGCCAGCAGCGAGACGGCTGCAATTGTGGTTGCAAACGACAAGGATACATCGAAGGGCAACACGACGTGCGCTTATTGCAGTGGGCTTGTGACGGTGCTCAAGTACGCTCTCGCTCAAGACGCGGACCAGGTGAAACAGCTGCGTGAAGCCGCGGGCATTGTTTGTGAGCTGCTGCCAGCCGATGACCAGTGCCACGAGGACCTCAAGCTTTTCGACCAGGCCGTGAACGAGCTGGATGCTGGCAAGGAGCCCCACGAGGTGTGCGAGGACCTGAAGTTCTGCTCTGCAGCCGAGCTGGGCTCTCCCCTGACTGTGTGGGACCTTTTGCGCTTTGTCGACCCCGTAGTGGTCCCAAACAAGTGCTCAACATGCAAGCAAAACACGTTGCTGCTAGCGACGATGGTCAGCCAGCCAGACCGCCTCGCAACGTTCAACCAGGAGCTTGAATCGGTGTGCCGCTTGATCCCAGAATCGGATGAGTGCGAGCTTCTGGTTGCCCACAAGAGTGAGATTGTTGACGCTCTCGAGCGCGGTGGCAACGTGGAGGATATTTGCACGAGTATTAACGCGTGTGAGCCCAGCCTCACGGCCTTCGAATCAGATGACGAAATGTCTGTGGGCTGCCTGTTCTGTGAATACACAGCTGAGCTCGTGAAGGGTGCTGGCAAGAACGAGCGCGCTCTGCGTGTTGCGAAGTCGACCCTGGAGACGATGTGCACGATTTTGCCGCCGTGCGCGCACTGCGACGTACTTTCGTCCAAGTTCGACGAGATGGTTGCGATGCTGCAGAGTGGCAAGTCGCCGAGCGAGGCGTGCCGCGCCATGGCGCTTTGCGCTTCAACATTTGTGCCAAGTGACGACGAAGCGGTTGCCATCGCGCTTGAGAAGACTCGCACTGCGCTCGGCGGTGTGATGGAGATCGAGTAGGGCAAACTCCTCCCCCGACCGCATTGAGCAGCGTGCAGTCTGTGCGAGCATCAAGCGTCATTGTTGGAAGCCAGTTGAACTGCGTCAGTTAGTTCTATTGCGAATTGTGTATTTTCCCTTTGAACTCAATCCTCTTTGAGGTCCGCGTCCTCACAAGAGTGAACACGTATTGGGGCCTTTGCCCTCGCAGCCAAGTTGTTATTACCTCATCTCGTTTGCGATAGTCTTCAGAAACACATCGGTTGGCGTGCGAGATAGTCCCGGTAGCAACATGCCCAGTCTCGACGTATCGAGTTGAGCGTTGAGCGGTGAGTGATAGCCAAAATCTACGTTTGCGCGAGACGTCGGCGCAATCTCGCGTACGGTGTCGGTATTTTCTGTGGTCAAGCCGGCAGATATGCAGGCAACAAGGTAGCGCCTCGCTAGCTCGACGCGCGTGAGCGCTTCTTGGCCGCCTGGTCACCATGCAGTTAGACCATCGAGTTGGCTAGCTGGAACAGTCATTTACTTACCGACGTTGATCACTTGAGCGTCCCCAATCGTCTTGTCAGCTATATTTTTCACGATCTCGAAGACGATTTCGACGAGATCTTCGACGTAGATGAACGATCGATACTCGTCGCTCCAGAGCTTGAGTGGTGTCGATGCGTCGGCACAAGCAAAGAGCTGAGTGTGGAGCCACTCCAAAAACTTGGGACCACCACTAAATAGAGGGGCTCTTGGGCCTACGACATTGGCAATGCGAAGCACCGAGCAGCCCCCTGGAGGCGGATTGGACTGGACGAACGTGTCGAAACTTAGCTTTCCAGATCCGTACACAGAGAGAAGTGGTCCATGTTCGCCACCAAGGACGGCATCATCCTCTGCGTACGAGCTGCCTGCCGGACGATCACCTCGGTACACAAAGTCCTGGCATGCACTTAGAGCTGTCTCCTTACCAGGAACAGCGTATTCGCACGCACCGTTGAGAAGTGCACGAGATGAATTGGAGTCCCGATCTCGTGTAGAATCTCCAACAACGGATACGGCTTGACCAAACGTTAGGGGACCACACGTTAGGGCCAGCATCCGCATCGCATCGAACACCAACACTAACTGTACTCGCCGTACCTCATTGAGCGCCTTTGACAGTTCTGGTTGTCTTTCACAGGTTGCCGGCGACGACAGAGCTGCTCATCATGAGTTGTCAACGGATCCAAGAGAAGTCTCTAAAACACAGTCTCACCAACACAATTGACAACCGCATGCGGCCGAAAGCTGGCGATGCAAGCGCGCACGGTGTCCAGATCCGTGAAATCCACATTTTCGTACACCTCGACACGCCGCTCAGCTCTCCCCTCGACTTCTCCGTCGTTGTCAGCCGGAACAAACCCGCTTGGAAGCTCGGAACCGGATCGCAGAGTGCACGCCAGGCGCTCCACGCTTTCAGATATAGTAGCGTCCTCCAGGAAGCGACGCAGCATGAACTGCGCGACGTAGCTTGTGGCCCCCAGCACCAGCACGCGGCGCGCCATGGTGATGGCTTGATCGCAAGTCGCAAAGTGACCTGCATCATCAGATTCAGAGGCTGCTACTCAGAACGAGCAGAGCTGCTCGCGACGAGAAGATCGATCGATCCTTCCTTCGCCATGGCGGGTGTGGCGGAGTCGCTCGCGCGTCTGGACGACATGGCGCACCAAGTGGGTGGCCACGCGGGCGCTAAAGGCGGTGAGCGCCAGTAGAAGCGACTGAAGAGCGAGCATACGTTGACGATTGGGAACTTCCAGGGATCAAGGCGCTTGCAGGAAAGGTGTACAAGCCGTTCCAGAGCGGCCGGAGAGGAGAGCGCGAGCACGAGTTCTACGAGCGAGTAGCTGACGCCGTCAAAAATGAGAGCCATCAAGATGCAGGCGGCTCAACAAGCTTGTTACCAGGCTTGGAGCCGTTGATTCCTCGCTACTTTGGCGTCCTTGAGACGACGATCGAAGCCACAAGCCAGCTCCAAAGTGCGTCATGCGTTCATTATGCTTTGGTCCCACATTTTGCGATGTCTGACTTGTCACCTAGGGTTTCTTGTGCTTGAAGACCTGACATTCGGTCGCAAATGGCCGTGCGTCATGGACGTTAAGGTCGGCACGAGGTCGTTCGAAGACAATGCCTCGCCGGAGAAGATTGCATACGAAAAGTCCAAGTTTCCACTGCAAGAGCAAGCTGGATTTCGGCTACAAGGCATCAAGGTGTTTGATCCATCCACGCAGGCGTACATCGAGTATGACAAGCACTTTGGGCGCGCCATCTTGACGATGGACGCCCTATCACCGGCGCTTGGTCGCTTCCTTCCTTCTGAAGACATTGCAAAGCGCAGGTTTCTGATACAGGCGGTGCGTTCATGAGTATTGTTTGTGACAGCTCTGCTCGTTGTAGCTAGACTCACACTGATCGTGATCGCAGTTTCTGGCGCGATTGACCGAGTTTCAGACGTGGTTTGACCAGCAAAAAGAGGCTGAGTTCATTGCAAGCTCCCTCTTGTTCCTCTACAGCGGCGAACCATCATCGACATCGCTCCTATCGAAGGACAAGCTACAAGTTTCTGACGCCGAGCTGTCCACAGCGTTCACTCCGGACATTCGTTTGATCGATTTCGCCCACGTCTCGCATCCGGCACCACCGCGACGTGACGACGGGGTCCGCACCGGCATCAAGACGCTCATCGAGTGTTTCCAGCAGCTGCTCAATGACAGGAAGTAGCAAGATTTTGTAGTCGTACGAGCACCGTCCAGCAAAGCATCATGTCGTGCTTGACTCCCCCTGTACTCTGCAGAAACAACCTCGCACCAAGCTTCCAAGGGACTCGGAGCAGCACAGAAACTTGGAGGAAAGTCAATCAAGCCTTCTGGCAATCATCGGAGAGCGGTTTTGCGAACTCCCGTATTGTAATTGACACGGTCAGTAGGTGACCAACCCACTTGCTTCTGTCGATTTTTCCACACGTTTGTTTCATGGGCGGAAGAATCCATCTCTGCTCTTAGCCGCTCATGCTGTGTACATGGAAACTTCAAGTCGAAACCAACGTGCCGCCTACTGCACTTGAAGTGCGATGGGTCTTGAAGTCTTCAACGGATCCCATCATCGCCTTAAGGACGGAGAGGGAGGGGAAAAGGCGCAACATGCGACTCAACGGAGCTAGAAGGACACGTCAGTTCTTTCCACCTTTGACGCTTGGGCTGGAATTGGATCTTCCGAGCCCACTGCTCAGTGATCCCACTCGTGAATTGGGAGACCCCCAACCAGATCCAAACCTTCTTCGGTGCAGTCAGTCATGGTGCTCGATCGCAGCTCCAAGTCAACGATGCAGTCTGTCCGACCGGTGCTCACGCCTCGAGTTCGTTCGGCCAACCAAGCAGCTCTTCGTCCGCCTCAAACCGAGCGAGAGCTCATCCGGAGAGAGCTCGATGCCCTTCTCCGTGTCCACGAACCTTCTCGTACAGCCATTGATGTCGATCGACTGCTTGCCGCCTATCCCGGCATGGTGCGTTTTCCACTCCTGCTTTTCTTGGGAATCTGCCAGCTCTTTTCGCTAACCTGAACTCATATGGCAGGAACGTGAGCTGCTCGCTTGCTACCGCCAGTACTACGCCCCCGATGATGAAGCCAACAACGCGGGGAACTTCAGGGGAGTGCGACTTCAACTTGCTAGCAACTCGTCACGACCAGTGTTTCAGCTTCCTAAGGCAGCTGTGCCCACTTTTCTTCGCGCCAAGCGGCAAGCAGCTGGTGGAAGCAGCAAGTCGGACGACATTCGGTCTGCTGTGGAGGTTGTGACTCCAGTTTCCACGACTCGCCGCCGTTCCATCGCATCTCCAAATAAGCAAGATCAGAGTGCCATGGCAGCAGCCGCGAGCAACAACGCCATCGACCTGTCAGCAAACGTCAGCAGCGAAGGACTGCGACCAGCTCGACGACCAGAGCAGCAGTAGCTGAACGATATATATATTACACAAACGTCGCTCCAACATGAATGATCAAAACCGAGACGACGGAAGACGCGGAAGGCAGAGAGCGGAGTGCGCATGCAACAAAACTCTATCGTCTATCAAAAGGGGTCAACGTCGCTCACGGGCGCTTTGGGCTCCTAACGGTTCGGACGGATCACTCGAGGCTCACAGGTCGCAGGCGGTCCTAATAGATGTCCGACCGTAGCGGGGCTTCGTCGCGGACTTGCTTGCCTTTGTCGCTCACTGCTCTCTCCGCCTATAACAGCGTCATCTGCTGCATGTTGTGCATCTGATGCGGCTGGTACCCGTTCGAGTAATACATCATGTTGGGCGGCTGGTTCTGTGCCGACTGACCCTGCTCCGACGGAGGACCGCCCTGCACAGGGTGGTAGTAGCTTCCTCCGCCACGAGAATGGCTGCCGTAAGCGGCTGAGTCAGTGGCCGACATGTGGTGGTGGTACTGGGACGACGGGGCGTACTGCTGGTGCTGCTGGTCCTTCAGGTCAAAGTAGTCCACTCCTCGGGCGTCCTGATGCTGCTGCATGTCGCCGGGCTTCGACCACTGCTGAGAGTACGGGTTCACGTTCACGGGAGCCTGCGGCTTGCCGTACTCACGACCTCCGTAAGCAGGCGGCTGGCGGCTCGAAACAGGAGGGAGAGACGACGAATCAATCATGCCGTAGTGGCGAGAAGAAGCAAGCTGGTCGTAGCGCTGGTCGGCATGGAGTTGCATGTACTGAGCAGACGAAGACGGACCGGCGTCGTATCCCTTCATACCAGGAGGAGCTCCGTACCGCTGGTCGAGCTCAACACGCTGCTGATAGCTGGTGGGAAGCGATCGATGGTCCATGCCAACATGAGACGGGGCAGGCTCACGAAGATCCTTCGGCATCGAGCTCATGGGCATACCAGTCTGGTACGCGGGGTTTGTGAGCTGACGCATGTCCATGATGTGCGGGGGCACACCGCCGGGGGGTCCACCAAGCTGAGCCTGGGCTTGGGCAGCAGCAGCGGCAGCGGCGGCAGCCGTAGAAGAAGCAGCAGTGGCACGAGCGACGAGAGGATCCTTTCCGGGCTTTCCCTTGGCAGCATTCGCGTGGTACGAGCACTTGCCCTTCTTGCGCGCGGGCTTGTTGCAGCTCGGGTGGTCGCAGCGCTTGCCGCCACCGTGCTCGGCGCAGAAACCGCCACCGCGGTCGTTCTTGGTGCAGTCAGGGTGTTGGCAGAATCGCGATCCACCGTGGCCGGCGCAGAATCCGCCGCGCTGAGCGCCCTTGTTGCAGCCCTCCTTCTCGCAGCGCTGGCCGCCACCGTGTGCGCGGCAGAATCCTCCGCCCTGGCTGCTCTTGGTGCATCCGGGCGCCTGGCAGCGCAGACCTCCGCCGTGGGCCTTGCAGAGACCGTTGGACTGGCTGGCCTTGGTGCAGCCGGGCTGCGTGCAGCGCTTTCCGCCACCGTGGCGGATGCAGAGCCCCTGGCCCTGGCTGCTGCGCTCACAGCCATCGACCATGCATCGGCGGCCTCCGCCGTGGGCCTTGCAGAGCCCCTTGGATCGCACGCGCTTCTTGCATCCAGGCATGGTGCACAGGCGGTTGGACTTGAGCGAGTCGTTGCGTCCGGCCGAGGGGGAGCTGGCCGCCGAGGATGGCTCCTTCTTGCTCGGCGACTGGGTGGCCGCGGGGTTCGTGGCCTGCTTGGTGGGGGAGCTCGCGCTGCTCTTGTCGGCGCTCGAGGTCTGGAGCTTGGGGCGCTGCGAGGCCGCGACGAAGCCGGCGGCGTTCTTGGCGCCGCCCGAGGAGGCCACGGCCGTCATGGAGTGGATGGCCTGGTCGTGCACGCTGCGCTCGTGCGCGTACTGCTGGTACGAGTCGTAGTTGAACGCGGCGGGCTCGACGGCGCCGGCGCCGGCGCCCTGGGGGTTGGTCGAGTCCTGCATCTTGAAGGCCATGCAGCGAGCGTCGACGACGAGAGAGATTGGAGACTAGAGACGGGGAGAGGCAGCGCCACCACGAGGCCGTGTGAGCTACTGGTCGCGTGTCGTCTTCGCTTGCACGGCGGCTTGGCTGGCTGCGCGCTCTACGTACCAGCGCGCCGGTGGAGAAAGTAACAATATCGAGCGCGCCGCGCCGCCCGCCTTTCTCTCTCGATGGTGGTTTGATTGATTCGGCCCGAGTTGCCTTGCGCGGACTATACCATACTATTCTCAAGAGGGATAAGCTAGTGGCCCGCCTCCACCCACCTTGCCGCCCCCAAACGAGCAACCTTGGCCGACGACCGGAACCGTCTCTTACGCGGTCGCGCCCTGATTCTGCGCGCATTGGACCAATAGCAAACGCGGGCACAAGGGTTTTCAGCCAATCCCAGATGGCCACACATCGCTCGCTCGTTTCTATCACACACACCCTTTCTCTTGAGATACCTTTTGACACAATCATACAGTATGCACATACTGCACTCCAGATAAACGACAAATCAACCACACAGCAGACGAGCAACTGCGCAGACGGGACGGGTACGTCGCGACAGCTGGGGATCGCTAAATCAGCCAATCCCAACGCGCGACCAGCCGACAAGAAGAAGAGAGCAGACGGGCCGCGCCTCCGGCGTGTCCCAACTCCCTGTCCACTCATCCTCGCACCCACCGTTGGAGATCCCATTGAGCCGTGATTGGCGCAAATCGCCGCGCGATCCTCAGGCCATCACGACGTTCAATCACGTCGACGTCGTCAACGACCAGTTTTTTTTTTTTCTCAAGCTGCCTTCGTGTCCGTACGTACGTGCGTTCAGCTGCAACGGACGCACCTGAAAAGGCTCTGCGCTCGTTCGGACACCCGACGAGCCGCCCCGTTGTCGCCCTGACATCGCGTCAGCAAGATCCACATGGAGTTGGGAGACACTCTGCACTGGTTTTCGCGCGCGTTCGCTCGGTTTGAAATTTGAAAAAGTACTCGCTCGGGCGTTTTTTTATCTTCAGGATTGTGTAGGTTTTTGCAAGTGTGCGGCGCATAGCCCGCGGATGTGTCCTGTTGCTGTTGGTGTCCGACCCTTTGGGTTCTGATATACTGTGAGTATCATTGGGTTAGATCTGGATATCGTTGCTGTTTTGAATTGCAAAACATGATAGCCGGTGGTATTGCATTCGCCAAAGTGGCCCGGCTCTTGGGTCGTATCGCATAGTGAGGCGCCCGGGCTATGGCTGCGGCGTCGACAGGTGGCGCTCCGAATATGAGAGTTGGACCCGCGGGGATGCGCTGACACCCCTCTGATTGGGCAACCCGACGACGCGGCGAGGATGCGACGGACGCCGAGCGGCTCCCTTCGGATTTGACATCCGCTGGCTCGGTGACACGCGATGCGATCGGGAAGAAGGCCTCGACACTCGAGGTGCTCTCACTTGATTCTCCTGCTGCTCCTTCCGTTCCGCTGGCGTGGCCAATGCGGGGCCCAAAGGCGCTTGGGGTGGACGCTGCCGGTTGTGTAGCAGCAGCTTTTTGTGAATGTCGTGGTGTCGCTGCTGCCAGCCCGGAGACTGCTCGGGAATGCGACTGGCGACTTGAGGCGATGCCACTGTGCTCCATCCCGTCGACACCGCCGTCTTTGCGGCGGACGCGAGTGCCTGCCTGCTGCCTGCCTGCTACAAACCTGCACTGTCCTCTACGTAGGCCGGTCGCTCCCTACAATTCGAGGGACACCGAGAGAGCGTCGTCCATCGCCTCGGCATCCTCTCCATTCGTCGACGGGTCCGCTGAAACGGCAGCAAATAGTCAGAAGCTGCGTCACGTTCGACTTGACATGACTTGACGCACGTACGTACGCGTGTGACGAGAGAGTCCACGCCGTGCTCGTCAAGCGCTCCTCTCGCAATTGCGATCGGTCTCTTGGGCCGCTTTCGCCTGCTTTTCCCGCTTGTGCAAAGGCGCATCTTTGAGATCGTGCGGTACGGAAGGAGCGTCACGCACGGCCGACAGCCTCTGCAGAGCACACACATGGCTGCAGCCATGTGCTGCCAGCACCGCCAATGTACCGTACAGACACGACGTCACCTTGCACGCATCTGATGTTGAAGCGCACCAATGTCCTCCGCGCCACTCTCTATCCGCCGTGCGGGCTACTCCAAAGAAGGGGGCGCTGCTTCAAAAAGCACAGAAAGTGGCGCCGGTGGCGCATTGGGCGGACCATGGCCGCCTTGCGAAAGAAAAGCCGCCGAGCGACGAGATGGACGCGCTCGGGAGGCACGCCAGGCTCGCGCGGATGGCGGTGAGCGCGTCCCGCGCCATAGTGAAAGCAGCATATCGTCGGGTGGGCGCCATGGCCGCCGCACACCGGAAAGTTCGCAGAGGAGCCACGCCCGTTGGCGCGCGCGCACTGGTGCTGGCACAGCGCCTTCGCGGCAATCTGCTGCATGCTAGGTCCAGAGTATATACGTACGAAGCAATCGCCACGGTGGATGAGACGTCGCCGTACTACAGTTGCAACGACTTGCGCGGAGCATGGACCAGGAACGCTCGATGGAGCAAAGAGTAGCTCCGAGCGCATGAGGCTGCTGACGCCGAGTTGGAAGTCTGTCATCCACGAACATTCCTCGCTCAAAAACACGAATTGTTGCCTGTGGCTGTGACGACAAGGAAGCAGGCACTCAAGTAAAGCAAACAGCGCATCGTTATCGACTGCTCCCCCACCCAAGCAGCTCGAGCGCTCGTCCAGCGCGCTCATGATCTCCAGCACGCACTTGCGCGGCGCCTAAAAGTCGAGACAAACGAGCACCAAGTCACAGATGCAGACCTCGTATAAATCATAGTTATCCAAATCACCGGGACGCTAAGATAAAATTTACCTCCAAAATATCCTTTCCACTTTCATGAACCTATACAAACAACTTCAAACCCACTTCAAACCTCCAGTACAGAATCCCAACGTAGCTGCTCGCCGGCAGCCACCGGATCCCATCCACCACCGAGCGTCATGCGGGCCGCTGGGCTACAACTCGCGCGTGCCTCCAGCCGCCGCTTCGCGCTCAGCGCGCCTGCGCTCCAGCTCCACCACCAGCTGCAGCTGCTGCTTCAGCCAGCGGCCGCGTTCTCATCGGCTCCGTCGAGCCGCAGCCCGCGCGCTCGGCGTCTGCGCCGCGCCAAAGCCGCGCAGAGCAAAGCCTCGGGCGCTTCCAAGCCAACGAACTTGCTCAACTCGATCGACCTGCTCGCGTCCATCGACGAGATCTCGCAGAATGGGCTGACGCAGCGCGTGGAGATGCCCGAGGAGCTGCTGGAGCGCATCACAGCCATCGTGCGCGCGCGCTCGCACTCGCAGCTTGAGATGCTGCGCGAGAAGCTGCGCGCCGTGGGAGACGCCGCCGCGCGTGGCATCCCGCTCGATATGCACACGCGGCCGCTCGGATGGACGCTAGACAAGACGCAGCAGATCAAGGCGTTCGCGTACGGCCCGTCCGAGACGCTCGCGTACCTCGCGTTCGAGGTCGAAGACGCATACGCTACCGCGCATAACGTGATGCGCGAGCTGAAGCGCAGACTGCCCTCGTTCAAGCCGCGTTCGATGCTGGACTTTGGTGCTGGGCCTGGCACCGCGTCCTGGGTCGCCCATGAGCTGTTTGGAGAATCCTTGGACAGCTACCGCATCGTCGAGCCGAGTCAGTCCATGGTCGACGCTGCCTCGACGATTCTAGAGGATTTCCCTGGCCTCAGCGTGCGCCGCAGCATCGCTGATCTAGCGCGTGAGATCGACGCAGCTGGGAAGAAAGAGGATGCAATTCAGTACGACCTCATCGCTGCAAACTTTGTGCTTTCCGATCTCACAAGCGACTTTGAGCGCGTCGCCGTGACCTCGGCTTTGTGGGAGCTGCTGGCTGAGGGTGGTTGCCTTGTTCTCGTCGACGACGGAAATCCGTGGGGATCGCATCAAGTTCGTTCCGCGCGTCAATTTGTTCTCGACACGGTGAACGAGCAGGAGGGTGGGAACGATGATGATGAAGCAGACGAGCAGCAAGCAACAAGCAGCGAACGAGTACGCATCGTTGCGCCGTGCCCGCATCAGCACGAGGTACGAAAATGACCGCAATGTTTTCTGAGCATGAAACACCAACTAATTTGTTTCTGGTTGTCTAAAGTGCCCAGCAATCGGAGGAACCTGGTGCCATTTCGTGCAGCGTGCTCCAAAGGTGCAATATCCTCGCGTTGCCACGACCAAGCGCTGGCATGGACAGAAGGGAGCCAAGTTCTCCTATGTGATTCTTCAGAAGCAGGCTGGGACTGCGAAGTTGAAGAATGACGGGCAGCTTGCGCGCCTCATACGCAGTCCCTTGCTTGCGACTCGGCACGTGCACCTCGACCTGTGCACTCCAGAGGTATGTTCATCGCAATTCGAGACCACGAAAGTGCATTTCAGCGCTTACTAATATGGACGTCTATGCAGGGCAACCTTGAGAGACGCAGCGTGACCAAGGGCAAGGCCATCCGTGAGGTATACCGCGCGTCTCGAAAGGCTCACTGGGGTGCGTCATGGCCTGCAGACGCGTCGATCTACAAGGACACAAAGTCAAAGTAGAGTCGATCGCAACCAAGCGTCAAGAAAAGAAAAATGAATCCAACGGACTTGGTCTCCGTAGTACTGCAAATTCTGTGTGTTTTCTGGTTAGTGCTTTCATTTGCCGCAAACCGAGCTTACAGTAGGGTCGACCACTGCCGATATTGCCTCCTCTTCTCCTGTTCCTTCGCTTCACCGCCCATTCCCGCCCAGTCTCGAACCACATCACGTGCTTTTTTCGCCACCCACCACTCTATATTAGATCATGACAACACAGCGACCTGGAATCGAAGGATGTTGACTCACCACGCAGGCTGTGAGGTCGAGAGGACAACAGCAGCAACGTTCTGCAAACCCCTCCGTCCGCAAACCGATCCCGCGACAGCCGAGGCGCTTACTTCAGCTGCTTGATGACGGCGTCGAGGTGCGGGACGGTGCTCAGCTTACCGATGGCAGCAACCGACGGCACCGACGAGATGGCCTTCTTGGCCAGGTCCTGCACGGCCTTGGCCGTCACGGCCTCCGCCGTCTGCAGCGGGGTCTTCAGGCTGCGGTCAGCCGGCGCACGGGCGGCGTAGCCCACAAGCGACAGGCCGCCCTGGCGAGTAGAGTACGTGTCCAGAGCAGTGAAGGCGGCAGCGGCCTGGGCAGCAGCCAGCTCTTCCTTGGTCGGGGCCGTGGCAGCAACCTTCTTGATCTCAGCAATGAACGAGCTGACAAGGGCACCAGCCTGGTCCGGCGCGGCGTAGCCCGAGAAACCCACAAGGCCAGCGTCGTCGTAGCTCGACAGGAACGACGAGGCGTGCTTGTTCTTCAGGCGCAGGCCAAGCAGAGCGCGCAGCACGTGCGAGGCACCGTACTCGGCAGCGTTGGAGCGACCAGCCACCGGGAAGGCAACGGCGACGTTGGTGAACTTGGACGCAACCTTGACACGCGACTCACCACCCACGTACTGAGCAGCCTCAGGAACAACAGCAGCACCAGTAGCAATAGATCCAAAGTGCGCGTTCGCAATGTCCACGAGCGTGCTCTGCTCCACACCCGTACCCACAAGAGCAGCGTTGCCAGTGTTCACGAACTTGTTGTAGAACGCAAACAGCTCCTCCGTGTCCAGGTTCGACAGGTTCTCCGTCGAGAACACGGGGCGACCCAGCGTCGCGTCGTCGTAGAACGCAGCCGCGTGCACGTTCTCCAGCAGCAGCGCCGACGTGTTGTTCTGGATGTTCTCGAGCTCCGCGATGACGAGCGCCTTCTGGGTGTCAATGTCCCAGTGCGCGAACTTGGGAGCGAGCGTCGTCTCGGCCAGGATGGCGGCCGCGGCCTCCAGCTGGTCGGGCAGCACGCTGATGCTGTAGCGCACCGACTCGCGCGAGGCGACCGTGTTCACCACGCCGCCAATGGCCTCAATATCGCGGTACAGACGCAGGTCCGAGCGCGCCTCGGTGGCGCGGAACGCCATCTTGGAGAAGAGCGCCGACACGCCGGCCGTCTCGTCGGTCTCGTAGCGCGATCCCGCCTTGAGCTGCACGCCGATGGTGGCGACGGCGCCCGCGCGGTCGTCCGAGGCGATCGTGAGCCCCGAGGCGGCCACCGACTTGGCCAGCTTGGCAGCCGCCGGCGCCTTGGGGGACGTGGCCGGCACGGCCGGGAACTCCTCGTCCAGACCAACGGCCGGCATGGCGCTGGCCTTGGCGAAGAACGCGCGCACGCCGGAGGCGCGCACCGCCTGCTTGGCGGAGCTCGAGGCGGTCGAGAGCATGGCGGACACGCGCGTGGGCGGGGGCGACCGGAACCAGCGGGGGGAAATGTGCGGCCGCGGCGATCGGCCGGAGGGGGTCGCTTGTCTTTGGACCAAAACCCCGCCGACGGTGTTTTAAACGATTGAGCATAGTGAAAGTAGGAGAAAAAGGAAAGTGTTTTAAACGATCGGCGAGGGATGTAGGGTGAGGCAGATAAGTGCGAACGTATCCAGGATGCGAACCTTACTGCTACCGGTGGTCCACATCATGACGGACACCAGGGATGGCAACAGTGCATCGTGGTAGCCATCGGGGTCTGGAGGCCACGTCAAGGAGAAGCCGTGCAGCCGAAAGACTATTGAAAAGTCCCATCGTCGCTGTTTTATTGTGAAGTCTACTTCTCTAGTTTCGAGCCCGTCAATCCATCCCGAGGTCCCAGCAAAGAGCGATTGATGGAGCTTGGGGTGTATTCACTATCCTATCCTTGGAGCACGGTTGCTCTCTCTCTCTCTCTTCTTGGGACTTTGGTGCGTCCGGTCAAATGCTTTTAGAAGGTGAAGCGGAAATCAACCGTACTATTCAAGCAATGCATGTTACCTTATTGACACTTGAATCGCTTTTTATCGACCACGGTTTGCGTGGGGAATGTCGCCCGCACCAAGATTATCTGGTGGCAGTTGGAAGGCATGCTCTTTGACCAAGACGGATAGCATTAGAGAGAAGTCCAACAGAATTTTACCAAGCCAGTTGTCAAGCACAACAACCCGCAAATTTAGAGAATGCGGAGCTTTGCTGTGTATGAAGACTTCCCGAGATGCTTGGTTCATGTTCACTTCGCCGTTGGAGACTTGATTGTTAACTCGAGTGGAGCTCTTCATGACTTCTTGGTGAGACCCTTAAGGACGTTATGCTCGTGAAAGTCACCAACAAGTTGTTCTGTACTCTAAAGATTTTGCAATCGTTATACGAACCTAGTCCTCTTTGCTTTTGCATCCACCTGTGAGAGAGCGACTCGTTGTCGAGTAGTTTCATCTTCGTGCGGTAATGACTACATGGTTAGTTGGAGTGCTTCAACTTGACTGTGCATCGAACACTCAATGCTGCCAGAATGTTAGATCATTAATGAAATAGTCTTATCGACTCGGATCTGCTCGGGTATGTGAACTAGCTAAAAGTTCAGCTTTATGCTTTAGCATGGTATATGCAATGAAGTTTGAAAGCGCTGCTTCAACATCATAGACGAAATCGCAAGCGAGAGACGCAATTGAACCTCATCACAAGCACTTGGGGCTACCCCGAGGTCTGGTAGTATCTTTAGGACCTTTAGCACGTAGTTGGTGTCTCGAGATACCGCACAAATGTAGACACGACATTTTCTTACCTTCCAGTTCTCAAGTTGATGTCTTCTCCGTGTTTCACGAGGAACGAAAACATATCGTCATTTCCACATAGAACTTCCTCGCATACCACATTGCTCTTACTTCTGGGCTCATCTGCAAGATCATGGAGAGCAATGCCAGTCCTTTTCTTACCTATGTTGTGCGAAATAACGAAGTAACACAGTAGCTTGATGAACTGATGCCATAGCATGTGTTGCGATCAATTCTACACTTTGACAACAGCTTCCCAGTCTCGAAGTCTCCGTGATAAAGGCCGTCAATTGCTAGCAATCAATCCTTAATCAGCTCAAGGAGGCAGTCATCTCCTCTCTTTATGTTCCGAACTGTATCTTCGTTGCTACTTGAAGACAATGTCTACTGCAGCTGGTGACGCACTGCATTGATATGCGGCACGGCGGTCAGCTTTCCAATGGCCGCAAGCGACGGATTGGCCTCAATTGCCTTCTTGGCAAGAGCCTGAACGGTCTCGGCAGTGACGTCCTTGACGTGCTCGGTTGGCGAGCGCGACTTGAAACCGGACGTCAGAGTTACGATGCCCACACGGCTGAGCGTACCAGCTCGCGTGTTGTATCCGCTCAGCGACTGCAGCGAGCAAAGCGCCTTGGCAGCCGCAAGCTCATCCTTGGTCGCAGGAGTCGTCGCAGCCTTTTTGAACTCGGCAACAAACGAACTCACGAGCGCGCCAGCCTGGTCCGGTGCGGCGTAGCCCGAAAAGCCAACGAGAGAAGCATCCTCGTAGCTCGACATGAACGATGTCGCCTTCTTACTCTTGAGACGGAGGCCAAGCAGAGCGCGCAGCACGTGCGTGGCGCCGTATTCAGGAGTCGAACGACTGCTCGTCGGGAATGCGAGCGCCACATGCGTGAACTTGGACGCAACCTTGACACGCGACTCACCACCCACGTACTGAGCAGCATCAGGAACAACAGCAGCACCAGTAGCAATAGATCCAAAGTGCGCGTTCGCAATGTCCACGAGCGTGCTCTGCTCCACTCCCGTACCCACAAGAGCAGCGTTGCCAGTGTTCACGAACTTGTTGTAGAACGCAAACAGCTCCTCCGTGTCCAGGTTCGACAGGTTCTCCGTCGAGAACACGGGGCGACCCAGCGTCGCGTCGTCGTAGAACGCAGCCGCGTGCACGTTCTCCAGCAGCAGCGCCGACGTGTTGTTCTGGATGTTCTCGAGCTCCGCGATGACGAGCGCCTTCTGCGTGTCAATGTCCCAGTGCGCGAACTTGGGAGCGAGCGTCGTCTCGGCCAGGATTTCAGCAGCTTCAGCAAGCTTGTCTGCGAGGACGCTAATGCTGTAGCGCACATACTCACGGCCAGCGAACGTGTTCACCACGCCGCCAATGGCCTCAATATCGCGGTACAGACGCAGGTCCGAGCGCGCCTCGGTGGCGCGGAACGCCATCTTGGAGAAGAGCGCCGACACGCCGGCCGTCTCGTCGGTCTCGTAGCGCGATCCCGCCTTGAGCTGCACGCCGATGGTGGCGATCGGCCCCTTGGCTCCGTCCGAAGCCACCACGAGCCCCGAGTTCGTGACCGACTTGGAGATCGACGGCGCCGCCGCGGGCTGCGGTGACGTCGCGGGCGTCGACGGGAAGGCCTCGGTCAGCGGGACGGCCGGCATGGCGCTCGCCTTGGTCAGCAGCGAGCGAGCGCCGGCCAGCGGCCGCGCAGCGGCAGCGCGTGCCTTGAGCATCATTGGATCTGCCCTCGCGTGTCAGAGGCTCTGAACTGACTCGCACCTAGTCGAGCACGGATGGTGCGGGGCGGCCAGTCGCGGCGAGAGAGATTGCAGCAAAGCGTGGGAGACCATGAGCCGCCGCATGCGCGAGGAGGAGGACGAGGAGCTGGACGAGTCGTTCGTGCACGCGGACATCCCCAACACGTTCCGCGAGCTGCGCGCGTGCATGACGTGCTCGCTCATCAAGACCTTCACGCAGTTCTACGACACGGGCTGCGAGAACTGCGCCTTCCTGCAGATGGCCGACAACCGCCAGCGCGTCGCCGAGTGCACCTCCGCCTACTTTGAGGGGTGCGCTCTGCCGAACCCGGGGCGATAGCCGGATTTGCCGTTGACTCACGGGTCCTTGTGTGGGCAGGATGATCGCCATGATGCAGCCCAAGGAGAGCTGGGTGGCCAAGTGGCAGCGTATTGGTACGCCTGCGTGGTGCAGCCTCGTGGGATTCGCGGCTTAACAGTGGTGGTGTGTATGGTCGAGCAGTGCGGTTGATCCCCGGCATCTACGCGGTTTCAGTCTCGGGCGAGCTACCCGAGTCCATCAAGCGCTTCCTGGAGGACCGGAACATCCCGTACCGCGTGCAGAACTGAGGCGCGGCCTTCGAGTAGCGTGCATGCTCGCGGTGAATCGAATCGAGAAGTCAACCTTCATGGAAATGGTTATGTAGATTTGCTTTACGCTGGTACTTGTTGGTCGATTGCGAGACAACGCAATCTGCTGAGGGGGACCGAATGACGGCAAGTCAACAACCCCCTTTTCATTGGAGCTGAGCGTGCCCTTGATCTACCTAGGCAGGTGCATGCACTGTTGAGTCTAGCACTTTGGCCAGTGCTGGTTCAGAGCAAACATGGACGATGACACGAGTGATTTTCCGTCAGGTGCAATCTCTATTGGGCAATTAGCCTGACGCAACGCTTGTGGACTGTGCACTTACCACGAACAGATAAAATTGGTGCTGCGGGCTCACTTTTGTGGGGTGTCCCCCACTGAAGGACGCGGGCGGGAGAATCCAAACGTGGACCGACGAGCCTCGAGCGTACTCGTGCTCGTAGATTGTGCGATTGCTCGTGCCGCAGGACCTTGGAGCCCCGATGGCTTCAAACCGGTTGTTGGTTGCAATAAGCTTCGACGTTGGAGAAGGGACTGACCACCTCCAGGCGTTGGAAGTCCCGTTGCGGCTGTCGTTGACTTTGACCGAGAAGGCAGCGACGACATAGCACTAGGTGGCTGCAGCGAGCTTGTTCGTTGTGGAAGCCCTGATGCTGCTTGCGGAACGCTCAGTCGCGACGGCTGAGGGATTGATCGTGGTCTTACCAAGGAAGACGTCGGCAATGACGAAGTTGGCTTCACAATAGTACGATTGAGGCCCCCGGAGGGAGCTGGCAACGCCGAACTCACTGCAGGTGACGACGCCGCAGACATACTAGAAGCGAGGCTGGCTTGCTCCGACGGTGCTGATGCACCCTCATCTTCAGTGATGGCTGACGCGCCACTGGAAAGAGTCCCCGGAAGTCGGATAGCAGCTGGCGGCGTCTTTGCGATCGCGGTTGCAGAGCGCTTGAGTGGGTTTATCGGTACTCGTGGAGACAATCGGCTAACTCTGGAGGCTGCAGCAGATGGTGCTGCCATTGCTGTTGATATAGTTGGTTTGACCAACGTTGTGGCGTTGACAGGCTGAGAGGGCGTTTCTGGTCCTACCGACCCAGCACTGGCAGCTCGTCGAAGTCCTGGAGCAGGTGCCAGCGGAGTAATTTGACGTGTTCCAGGTCTTCCTGGTGTTCCTGCAGCTAGCGCATGCTGCTTTGGGTACTTGAACTGGTTTACCAGCGTGAAGTCACTCTCCTCTTTTGCAACCTCAGCTTCAAGAATACTGTCAGCGCTACCACCACCCATGATAATGTCGAAGACGTCTTCCGAGCTGCCGTGTGAGCGCTGAATTAGAGACTGCAGGCGAGATTTCTTTTTGGACGGTGCAGCGACAGGAAGAATCGGCTGCCTCGAGGATTCGTTGTTGAGCGGAAAGTGGGTACGCTTCGGAGTAGGTGCTCGATCATAAAGCACATCAACAACCTGCGACTGACTTGCAGCTAGAGAGTTGAGGTCGGCCGGATCCATTGGCCTATACAGCAGCCAGTCGTCAATCTTTTTCTGATCAGCCGTAAATGCTTCCAGGAACGCATCGTAGTCCCCAGAGATCAAGGCATCCGAAGCAGATTTCGTAGTGCTATCGCCAGAGCCGTTCAAGCGGGTTTTCCATGAGACGTATTCAGAAACCCCCCGTTGCGTTAGAATCATAAAGCCGTCTGGAGATGAATCGTACACCGTGCGATCTTTGTCTTTCTCAAATTCGGCATCGACTTGGGCGATTAGAGAATCAAGGACGTCGTCATGTGCATCTCTATCAGGCTCAAGAATGTCAACCTCGGAAACCACCATCTCTGCGTCACTCTCAAGCAGAGCAATATCTTCCTCATCAGTCACGCTCCCACCCAGATCAGCTGACGCAACATATGCCACACGCGGCTGAATAAGTTGCTCGTCCCACGCATACTGACCCGACGATGATGCAGGCTTGATTGGCCGGTCATCCCAGTGACTCGCAGCAGCCGCCGCCGATGACGACGACGACATCGCTAGCTCCTGGTCCTGCATATCAGCAGCACCGGACTCCACCACAGCTTCCTCCTCCGCAGTAGCAGCCACCATATCTGCATCGCCATCGTTGACGACGTCGTGGGCGACACCGTCCACCTTCTCAATAGGCACGCCGCTACTCTCCTCTTCAGATGCCATATCTGCCACGCGGGCTGGCTGAATCGGTCGTTCATCCCACGCATACTGACCCGACGATGATGCAGGCTTGATTGGCCGGTCATCCCAGTGACTCGCAGCAGCAGCCGCCGATGACGACGACGACATCGCTAGCTCCTGGTCCTGCATATCAGCAGCACCGGACTCCACCACAGCTTCCTCCTCCGCAGTAGCAGCCACCATATCTGCATCGCCATCGTTGACGACGTCGTGGGCGACACCGTCCACCTTCTCAATAGGCACGCCGCTACTCTCCTCTTCAGATGCCATATCTGCCACGCGGGCTGGCTGAATCGGTCGTTCATCCCACGCATACTGACCCGACGATGATGCAGGCTTGATTGGCCGGTCATCCCAGTGACTCGCAGCAGCAGCCGCCGATGATGACGGCGACGGCGATGTCTGCTCCAGATCATTTGCTTGGATGTGGGGTTTGTCAACCATGATATATGTTTCGGTAAGTGTCTCCTCTTCCAGAGCAGTAGTTTCTTGAGAGGTTGGCAAGTTATTGGATAATGATGTGACTCCAGCAGAGTTTGATTCTTGCTGTTCTGGATTCGTTGGAAGATCACTCCACGAAAATTGTTGCTGACGACTAGGCTTAATTGGTCGGTCCTCCAATGGTGAGATTACTGGTGGATCAACAATCGGCTTTGGTGAATCGATATCTTCAGTACAAGGCGACTCGCCACTTGTCGTTTCACTAGAGTCTCCTTCAACATCCATTCCGACATCGTCCGCTGCCAGCTGGTCCGTCGCTTCGATTGCAGGCTCGATCGGTTCTGTGTTGATAGACTTTGTACTGTCACACACTGGGTTGTCAGCCTCTGTGACTGACTCAACCCTTGCACCGGACTTGTCTAGAATGGGATTGTCTTCAGCGTTGATGTCGTCTTCTGAGCGAGGATCAGCTGCTGCAATTGCTTCATCAAGTGACTCCAGCACTCTACAATTTCCCGACCCATGATCAGGGACCTCGACCAGGAGGTCAACGTGCCCAGTCGTCCACATGATCCAGAACGCGTCATTGCTATCGCCGGCCGCAATCTGCAGCCATTCACCGCTTCGAGTGGACACTTCTAGGATATCACCATGATTGAGCAACCCCACCGCATCAGCTTCCTTTGATGGGAACGTGCGGATTGCAATTTGAGCCTCCGGTGGGAGCGCCGAGTTTAACGTGTAGAAGGCATGCGCAACTGTGCTCCCAGGAGGCACAATAATCCTTAGTACGCCAATGCAGACCACCCATCTGAGCAGCACGCAAAGTACCTGAGCAACCAGCATGGCGAAGCGGTAAGCAAACCGGATCCAGCTCTGCCGTGTCGATCCAGACCATTCCATGCTCGGGGTGTTGTACGAGCGCTCGCTTGCCGTCAACCTCACGGATGCCGAACGGCAGATCGATGGTCTCGACGAGCCCAACGACTTCGGCGCCGTTCGAGGCCGAGTCGAACAGGAACGCCTTGGGATTGTCGACCCGGCAGCAGCTGCGAAACCCAGCCTTCTCCCAAGACGTCAGCAGCGGCGTCCCGTCCGGCAGGCTCTGCAGCATGAACCCGTCGAGCTCCTGGTCCGCGCTAGCGTCGCGGATCGCCACGCGCACCCAGCGCTGCGCCGCGCCGTCGTCGTCCACCACGTCGAACGCGGGCGACGTGACGGCCACCGCCAGCCCCTTGTCCACACGGCGCGCGACCTCGGGGGCCGCGCTACTCGGCTGCGCGCGCACTCGCAGCTGCGCCTGCTCCGGCAGTCCCGGGTCGACGCAGAACCAGCGCATGTCGGTCGACTCGGCAGCTCACTGCTTCCAGGAGAAGGTGCAGGTGGCCGCTCTGCGCGGTATCATACAACGTAAGTCATGAAAGACCTCTAACAAGTGATACTGGTTTCCCTATGTGTTTCCAGAGGTGTGAAGCCAAAAGTCTACCGCCACATGTTGCCGCCGCGGCGCTTCAACGTCTCTGCCGCGTCCCTTCAAGAAGCCCAAGTGCACCCACGTCTCGCCTCTCACGGGCGACCAGACGGTGGCGCGGCGTGTGCCTTGGCTGCTGGCGTCCACTTTGCAGCCGTCCAGCAGTCGGCTTTCTCGCCCACGCGAGCTCCTGCGATTGCTCCGCTTGGTGCCGCTGGCGGCTGTGCGACGCGACCAGCGCGGCTGCCAGCTGTTCCCTCTGCCTCCGACGCAAATATTCAGCAACCCGCTCGCCTGATTTCGGCAACCCGCGCCAGTCTTGTTTCCGCTGGCGAGAAAGGCCGCGCGATCCGGGCACAAGTAGATCGGCGCCATGGAGATGAAGCGCGTGGTGGCGCGCTTCATGGTGCACAAGGTCGGCAGCTTCGTGGTCAAGGAGCGCGTGCTGTGCTTCGGCGAGTACGGCTTCTCGACCTTCGACCGCGAGGCCGAGCAGCTCACCAACACGTGGGCGTACGAGGATGTGGACAGCGTCAACGTGCTCGAGGGCGAGACGGTGCGTGTTCCGCTGGACGGGTTCCTCGTCGATTGCGCTGATGGAGGTTGGCTTCGCAGGACTTCGTCATTCACACGCCGCGCCACAGAGTCAAGAAGACCGTGTACCGATGTCACTACCGCATGGAGGTCATGGTCTGTTTGATGCGGTTGCGCAGCCAGCACGCGGCCAAGATGCCCACGGGCCAGGCTGTGCGCCCCGAGCTACAGACGTACTGGTTCGACTGCGTCAAGTACCTCAAGAAGGGCCTACAGGTCAAATGCATCGTTGAGATTCGACCCGATGGCGTCTACCAGAAGGACAAGGAGGGCGAGCTAATGTCACACATCCCCTACACAAGCCTCGTGTCCATCGATGTGATCTGCGATGACCACGACGCGATATTGCTCAACCATTCGGACAACTCGAGCTTGTTCGTAGTTCCAAGGCGGCGAACCGAGCTGGCAGAGGCAATTCGTAGAGTCATGAAGGCGTACGGGATCCCCATCAACGAATACCGCAAGAAAACACTGGAGAGAGCGCTGAAGGACGAGCCCCACGCGCCATCGACAGAAATCATATCGTGCCAATACGGCGTCTTGAAAGTTTCCCAGTCGAACGAATCAACAGCAACCCCACGAGTACTCGCAATCTCTGAAAAATACGTGATAGAGTATGAAGAGCCGCGCACTCTCATTTCAAGTCGCCCTCTTGCGCGCATTTATTGCCTCGTCCTCTTCCAGGACACATTGCAGGCGTTTGAGATCGTCTACGTTGACGGTGTGCGACGAAAGTACTACTCAGAGCAGCGTGAGAAGATTATTTGCGAGCTCCTGGCCTCGTGCCATGCGCTCGGAAACCTGCAAGTTAGTGTTGAGATGGGTCACGTACCAGATTGGGTGCAAATGGTTCCTCGCAAGGTCATTCAAGCGGAAGGCGCAAAAATGCATTCCAAAGTTGGCGATGCCAACGTGCAAGATCGAGAGCTCCGAGTCGCCCAAGCAAGCATCATCCACTTGCTTGCATTACACGGATACAGCAAGACAGCTCGCGTTCAACGCCAACTGCCTCGCGGTCTTGACGAAGATATGCACTCGCTAGCAGTTGAGCTCAACGCGAACACTCCGACACTGGGCGTCATCGCACAGCCGAATAAGCCGTACGAAAAAGTCGTGTTCGTCGTTGCACGAGAAATCCACGATATCGTCGGAAGGCACGGGGCCGAGCACGATTTCATCTGCACTTACCTGCAGGCACTTTACCGTGTCATGCTTGTGCCTCAAGCCAAGGACGAGTTCGTACGCATCCTGACCGAGGTATGATGTCTTCGATGGCTTTTTTATCGCCTAGTGCACTAACGCTTAGCGATATTGTCTGTCTACAGCGCGGAGAAGAGTATATATCCACTATCACAAAGATCTTGACATGTCGCCGCTCGGTGACTACGTATTGGATGCTAATGGTGCTACACCGACTGATCGAGTCCAAAGCGCACAAGGCGACGTTCCGGGAAATCGTTCTCTCTAACAATCTCTTTGTTGTCACGATTCTGTCACTATTTGACGAGGATACTCAGGTACAAATATCTCTGCATCATTGATAGAGGGTAGAAGCTAACGAAACTGTTCTTGCATCATTCACTTCGCAGACGCAGAAATACCTGCCAGATCTGCCAACAATGAAGCTGTGCGAGTTTATTCTTGCATTAGTCAAGGCAAATATTGAGAAGCAGCACAAGCTTTCGGATATGCTCTACCAACACCTCGCGACGAAGTACCGCATGATGTTGCGCATATTGTTTGGATTTCCTGACTTGGCAACTGTTGAGACTTTGGTTGGGATTTTGGGCCGCATGACCAGAAACCCGGCCTTCCTGCACTTTGGCAATATGAGCTCGCCGGTTCGGTCTCGCGACGGCCAGATTCCGAGACATACTCTGAGCTTTGGCGAAACAATGAACTACGGGGTTGGCGTGTATCGTCCTCCGGTATCATCTCGGTACGGTGGGGTTCCTTTGAGCAGAAGCTATCTCTCTTCTAGTCGGTACAATAGTGTTTCGTCCGCGTCATCTGTGGGGAGTGTGGGAAAAGGAGTTGTTTCAGTTCAAAACCCTGAAATATTGCTCAAGCAGTACCGCCTATTCGTGGAATCTAGCTACGGAAGTGAAAAGAAGAGCCTTAGCGACCACGAAGATCCCGTCTTCTTGCGGCTCCGGTACAGATGCCGAAACATATTTTTGCAAGAGCTGATGAGCCACATGGTTGGGAACTTTGAAGATTTCAAGCGCGTATACAGTGTTGAGTGCTACCAATTCAGCGGCTTCCTTGGGTCATCGGATGGTCAAAGGGAAAAATCTGACATCTTCTTAACTCCACGAGCGGTGATTGCTGTTCGTGTCCTCAATCGCAACACAAATGAGTTTGAGTTTCGAGACATAACAGACGTCAGTGTCGCCATGAATGTTCCGAACACGTTCTCCATCACTGTAAAAGGAAAGGTGAAGTACGTGTATTCTGATCAGAGCGCAGATATTCTGGACAAGATGACGGACCTCGCAGGCGTCATTGGAATTAACTTACTTCCAACAACAAGGGAAAAACTTCCAAAACCGTCCCTCTCAAAGGCTCCACGAGATGAAGACATCGAACCTGCGGATGTATTTGACGTGCAACGGCGAACTGGAAGGCATGGATTTGCGCTGTTCAGGAAGAAGAAGTTAATCTTCGTGGACAATGCGATTCAAGAAATTGCAGAAGGTGAAGAGCGCATGTACTCGCTAAAAGCCCTTCGCCGTGTCGTAGTACCAAATACGGACAGTGACAGCACTGAAATCACTGCCGTTTTGGATTTTGCGGACGGTGCTCGTATTGCTTATGCACCGTACGACATCGATGTGTTCTTGGGTGCACTTTACGACAGCTACCGCCAGGCAAAGAATTGGACTGTATCGCTCACTCGAGACTTCTCTCGTGTCAACCCGCGCATGACAGTTCGATCACTGCTACGAAGCGAAGAAGAGCGCAACTCACTTTTGAAAGACGAGGGTCTGTACCCAACAGCGCACGCTGTTCTTTCAAAGGAAATCGAGCGGATGAGCCGCGACGGGGCTACTACCTCGTCCATCGACAAAGTGTTTTTTGCACTCGAGAGCTTTGTCATGAACGTGGAAATGGAGGACTTTGGTGGCAAATCGGTCCACGCAAAGCTTGAGCAACTGTCGTTCGCCGCATTACTCCGCGGAATGACCCAATTGGTGCGTGATATTTCTTCAGCCTTGAGAAGCTCGATATTTACGACTAACATTGTACTTGCTTCTGGACCAGTTGGAGAATGCGTGCAAACCGCCTATCCGAGGTGAAGAAGTTGCAATTATCTTAGACTCTTTCTGCCGTATCAACGATGGCTGCTACCAGATGACCCTGGCACAGACAGATGCAAGCACTGCAACCTTGGTGTCGCTGCTGTCTCAGATTTTAGTATCGGGAGACTCGATTGCAACGGTATGGGCAGTGAATGCGTTCTACTCGCTCGTGTCGAACAAGTCACACGCAGGCGGACAACCGTCGGCAGAGAAGCGCGTTCGGTTCCAAGTGTTTGAGAACAAGAAGCTGGTGCAACTTCTCGTGGGCATCTTAGATCAGCGCAACCCTGTGGTAACGCTGGCGACGCTCGAGTTATTTGTTGATGTGCTCATCCACTCGCGACATTTGACCGACAATAACCAATTTGAAACGATTACCAAGGCGTTTAGCAGCAAGCACCCTGAGCTGCTACGTCTCGCAAGCCAGAACACGAATGGAGGTATCACAGCATCAGCAATCTGCATTTTGAAGGTTATCGTTGATCACTGCGACAGCAAAACGCGTCAGCGGATTTGTGATACAGCACTGGAAACAGGGTTGACTCTAAAGTGTTTCTACAAGGCGTTGTTTCACCCGATAGCCGATGCACGTGAAGCGTACCAGTGTATATCTGGTGTGTGGATGGCGCACCACAAGCCTTCGTTCGAGATGCTTGTCCGAATTTTACCTCACGGCTTTATCCGTATGCTCTCGCACTCGAGCACAAGAAAGCTGATGCGCAAGGATCGAGATAAGGCTACATCACGAACACGCACTACCAACAAAGGTCGATATGGCGATCGAACAGACGCAAGACTTGAAGCTTCGGAAGCTTTCATAAAGCGAGTTCACCGAGAAGTAGCTGCCTTATTCACCGAAAACAAGGCTCAGGTGCCAAAGTCCAAGCTGGACAATGCTCGATCTAATTATCCAGGCGAGTCGTCAACTGACATCCAGCTCTTGGCACGGATGATACACCGCGACTTCTATCTTCCTGATCTAATCTGGACAGAAAAGTCACGTGGTGAGCTCCGCCGCGCTCTTGAGAAAGCTATTGATGAGTTTGAAGAGTTCAAGAGTAGTCGTACCTCGGTGATGGCACTCGTAGCCACTCTTGGAAAAACCAAAGAGCTCCTTTGGAACTACGAGCACTTTCAAGTCCAATACAGCTCCCTGGCAGGGGAGCTAGAAGTTGGTGGGTTTTATGTCCGTGTGCTCTGGGAGCGGATCGACGATGGTTCAGTTCGACTCGGTGAAATTGCCCAGATCATTCATGACAACACGGTACAGAACGGCTATCGTGGGAAAATTAAGGGGCACAGCGAGTCATTCTACTCGTGCATTGAGATTGCCAAGAATCCAGCGACTCTTTTCAACGAAGTTTACCAGTGCTGGCTCGAGAACTTGTATACTACGCTATCAAAGAGCGGCAAGGAAGCTGGTGCGCTGAGTCGTACAGGTAGTGGCTACGTGCACAATATTGCAAGCATGGAAAAGTACGACCAAAATGGTGATTGGCTGCTCAAGTTGCTTGTCGCGCTTGCAAAGGCTTTCCCAGGAGTTGGATCCGTCACAAAGCACCGCGCAGAGTTTCTCCTGTCATTCTTACGATCGTCTTACACGGCAACAGATATTCAGGATGTACTTGAGCTTCTTGGAGAAGTGACTGGGTCCGTTGAGTCGTCAGAGCGCTTTTGCTCGACGAGTAACCTCGAGCTATTTCTACACATGTCGTTGCTAGCCCACCGCAGTCGTCAATCCGGATTCGCTGCAATTTCGAACGGTAACGGCCATCTCGATGAGGACGTCCCGGTGATGGAGCTGCAGCCTTTATCTGATGCTGGTCGCGCGTCATCTGTGCCGATAGCTGGATTGTCATTTTATGACAATTCCCGGTTCAATTTGAAGTGGAGCGTCAAAGTGGAGACAAACAGTAAGGATGGAGAAAAAGTGGACGGAGAAAATGCTGTTGCTGGTCCTTTCTCTTCAGTCGATCTGCGCCAATTTCTAGACACAGACCCTGTCATGTTGCTGGGCGATGTCCAGCGTATCAGTGTGTGTTGCTGCTCTCTTCAGGAAGATATGGACAGCCACGCGCACTCTTGGAAGCTGATTTTCACTACACCAGAACTGCGATGGATGGAATTAACAGACGAACCAGTGGACCCGCAGTGCGCAACTTCAGCTCTTAAAATCATGCGAAATTTCCTGTGCAGTTCGAGGGCTCCGAAGTCACCGATGTTCGAGTATTGGCCACTTCCAATGGCGACAGCCGCTATTTCAAGCTCATCGACTCTTCCATTGCTTACTCAGCTACTTCTTGTCAATAATGATGAGGCAAGATCGCATGTGTGTGATATTCTGTTCTGCTTAGAGGATACGGTTGCCGAAAAGCTCTACATGTACGGCGCGTTTTTCTTTATCCTTGCGTCAGACAACCAGTCAAAGGCATCAGGATCATTCGTTGCAGAAGCAAAGTTCCTAAGCCGATTTCATCGTATTCAACGAGTGGACGAGAAACAATACGGACAAAGCTGCTTGCTTGACATCTTTCCAGAGTCACTGGTTGGATTGCTCGACTCTGACACCCCAGAGTACTTTGCAGATGTGTACACAGGAAGGAAGCGTGATAAACGCATTTTGTGGTCTGTGTCAATGAGGCAGCATCTCCAAGAAATGGTTTCTGAGCATTTACACGAATTCACGAGTGAGCTTGCGCGCGATGTCACTGCTCTGTACAGCTACGTCTCTCTTCCGCCAGTTACATATACTGAGTTGTCTGGAGATGTGTACTGCAGTGGATACTACTTGTCTACATTCATCCAGCCCGATGCAGATCTTGAGGCAATCGAAGAGCCTGTGATTCTTATGAGCAGCATTGAAGACAAGTGGCGATTCCTTGATCGTCATCAAGTGCAGGACACTACGACAGGACAAGATTCGTCTACAGCGTTTGAGGTGTTTGGGTGGACAAAAGAGAAGACCTACAGCATGCAAACTCTTCGTGAGCGATATCGCGAACTTTGCAAGAATGGAACAGACCCACGAGCTGCTCGGGGTGCATTTGATACACTCTGCGCACTCTACGATCGCAAGGACGACGTTGATACAGGAAAAACATCGGACGACGTTATCGAGTGCATCTTAAAGGCGCAAGTGAAACTACTTGATCACTTCAGCATCCAATTCTCATCCTACTATTGTAAGTCCCTGGACTTGTTACTCAAGAAGCTTACCCAGGCAGATTCGTCCTCACAGCATTTCCCTAACCTCGCGATGAAGGTGCTCCACCGAATGCTTTCGGCTGCCCCGCACAACTGTGCACGTCTTTTAGAGATTGAAGGGAGCTGGGACGCTATATTGGAAACAGTCGAAAAGTATGCCTTCCAGCGCGATATCGAGGCCAAGGAGCTTTTATTCTCCATCTTACAGCTCATTCTAGCGTCCGAAGGAGGAATGAAGTCGCTCATGGCAGCAAACCGCCACGAAACGATACCAGGGATGCCTCCTAGCACTGTTGTCAGTCGTTTCCGTGAAGATGAAGATGATGAGGCTTCATTTTTTACGGCAACCGAGTACCTTTCTCAAAACGGAGATGGTCGCGTTGCCAAGTATGCTGAGCGCATTTACACTCTGCTCGATGACGTGATTTTATCTTTCGAGAACATTCAGCCCTGGCATATCCAAAAGCTTTCCTTTGATATTGTGTCGGAGATTTGCAGGAACTTGGATGTGCGTGATCAGATCTTGACCTCAACGCGAGTGTTTTGGAAGGGACTGTACCTGATTCTGGCATCGGCTGCGAGCACGGAAGAGGAGCATACATCAGTGTCGAAGCTGGAGAAGCAGGAGCGTGATATGCTTGAAAGCGCTTTCAGCGCGCTGCGCGCACTCGCAATTGGCACCGATGGTCAATCGCGCTCAAAAGGTCTCGACGCACTTGCAAATCTATTGCCGCTCGACTTCTTGGATTGCCTTGACAAACCAAACGGTCATGAGTTCTGTACAATTATCCTGTCAGACATCTACGAGCCTAGCTGCATCTGGAACGGCGACACGAGAAGTGAACTGTCTCTTCTAACTGAGGAATATTGCATGAGTGGAAACGGAGATGAACTGTCCATTCTCGAGAGCGCAACAAGTTACATGTACGATTGCCTCCAGGCGGAGCCGCGAGTTGGCGGAATCTACTTGAATATCCTGCTTGAGAAAGGATCGACGCAACCGGAGTCTATCACCGCGAACACGTTGTTTCCTGCGAGTCCAATTAGTTTTCTCGAGTCGCTTTTTCTGTTCCTCAACGAAAACAGAGACCCGAAGCTTGGTATCTACTCCGATACACTACCCGCCTTGGAATGCTTGAGTTTATTAGCCGATGTGCCCAGTTTTCGAGGAGCTTTCGTTGAGTGCTTGGAGATGCATGCCGATGATTCCGATGCAGCAACTGCTGCCATCTCCGTCGCGACGCTTGGCCGATATCTGATACCTTTTGACGGCAACACTGACGCCAGCAAAGCTGTTTCCATCTCATCGCGCCGAATGCTGTCGAATTACGGCTTTAAGTCCAAGCCAGGTGCTTCAGATGCTAATCCTGACTCTCTGGAAGCGCAGTTCGGGAATGTCGACTACCAAAAGAGGCAGGAATTGGCTCTGCTTGTACTAAACAAGCTTTGTGGATTCCCGACCAACCTGGAGAAGATGATGGCTCCTTTCTGTCAGTATACATGGGCTCTTCAGGTCATTACAGATCACCTTGGATTTGAGCAGGCATTCTATGCGCTATCTTGCCTTGCCGAACTCTGTGATACCTGTTTGAGTATCGCGGAGTACGTTGAGGTCAGCGGGCTCTGGGTAGAGATTCTTGGTCTAGCCTTGCAGTCCAAGCAGCACGTTCTTCACGATCACTTTTTGCGGGCAGAAGCTCTTCGAGAGCCAGCTTTTGAGGTCATCTACGCGCTACTGGACAAAGATGCAGGGATTCGTGAGCGCATGTGTGAAGGTCTCCAACGGTTTTTACCGTATCCAATCGTTTACCAAATTCACTATGACCCTAGCAAGGCTGCTCGCTTCTTCGACGACAACCACGAAAAGAGTGACTTGATTTGGAACTCACACAAGCGCACGGAAGTTCGAAAGAAGCTGGATGAAATTATTTGTCGCAACCGCAACGAGCGCACTCTAGCAAAGCGTGACTCGGTACTTCTCAACGACGACGATCGAATCCAGTATCCCAGTAATTTCATTGGCGGACTTTACCTGGAACGCTTCTTGTCTCGTCCAGATCCAGAGCGACTGACCAATCCTGCGTACAATCTCGAGCTTCTTTTTCAGCTATGGTGTACAGAACTCGAAGGTTTGATGGCGTTCGACCTTCAAAATCCCCCCGAGACGCTAAAGGTGACCACACAGCTCGTTGACAAGCTCACTTCCGCAATGAATGTTATTCTTCGGACACCGCTAGAGATCGACGAAAAGATCGCAACCAGTGGAATGCCTGAGCAAATCGTGAAGCTCGTTCGGCACTGCAACAAACACTTGATTACAAGCTTCCCATACCGATGCGTACTGCGAATTGCGCGCCGTCTTGTTCAGTTCCCCCAGATTTGCTCTGCAAACTTCTTGGAGCTGCTGTTCTGTCGCATGACAATAGAACATGCAGACCTCCCGTCGCTGGTGAAGTTGGTTCGACGTATACTGGAGGCGAGAAACGCAACAGCTCTGGCAGAAGGAAAGAAAGCCGAGCCTGAGTTTCTCCTTCGCGATCTCAAGTACTATCCGCAGATGATAGCGTTCCTGGAATCGCTGGTGGCAAAGGATAAAGATATCATCGATGGTGCTTTGCTGTCAAACGTGAACCGCGTCCTCCGCATTGCGTACGCAGAGTCACCGAAAGAAGAGTCATTCAAGTCGATGTCACGAAGCTTTATGGGTCGTTGGCATAACTTCACGATCGCCGAAACCCGCTCGTCGATTATGCGAGGCTCAAGTAAAATAACGGATGGAAATCGCGTGAATACTTCCAGTGCGGCTGCTCGACCAAGTGTGGCGGCGCCGTCGTTCAGGAGTATGCAAAGCTTTGATGTGGATGCTGAGCGCGAAGCACCACCTTCAACGTTCAATGTGGACGAAGAGAGAAGAGTGGAAGGTCTTATGAGTGAGGCGATTCCGGAGGATGAGTTCGAGTCATTTGTCGCGACTGCGCCGCCCAAGAGCATCAAGTTCGAAGGTGATACGCTCGAGGTTGTCGATGCTGTAGCACCGACCAGCTTCCGCTACAGCGGTAACCTGCCGGATGACTTGTCGATCATATCTCCCGCTCCTATGAGCATGAGTGCACAGTATGATCTGCACGACAGTCGATATCACTCGCAGAAAGCCGAGGAGTACGACGTGGAAGTCGACATTGACGAGCTGCGAAACCAAGTGGCGAGACGTGGAAGCGACCCCGAGCGGACACAACCAAGCACGGTTCCGAGCAGCGCCATAGACTCGATCAACGACTACTCCATATCATCGTATGCTCAGCGATCGGCTGACATCGTCCGCGATTCCGACATGACGTCATTCACAAGTGGGATGCAATCCGAGCGCCGGTACTCAGTGCTGGATCCGTGGAAGGCACCGCCGTCCACAATGCAGAGCGACACCTCATCACTCATGTCGGTCACGATCTCGAGGCGCGGACGCCGTGCAGCTGCAACTTACAGCCGCAACAAGTCGCGGCAGAAGAAGAAATGGTACCACATCAAGTAGAGGAGGAGAACCTCCAAACAATAGATTTGGTTGAAGTGACCATCACTCCAACTTCAACCAATTGATCATCATAGTAGAATCTCCTTTCATTTCCTTTTTTCCCGTTCCGAGTGGCAAGGCGCAAATGGTGCTAGAGGTAATGATAAGTAGTGTCCCCAGTGTTCGCTTCAGGGTTGAGTTTGAAGTAAATGCGGGGTGCTGCGAGTGCTTAGAAAATGCTCGATGGTGGCCGAGGTGGACACGCACCTCGCAAAAAGCGCAGTCCAATCACTGCGCTGAAGCGAGCATTTGGCGTATCTCCACCTCGAAAGAAGGCGCGAGGCAAGAAAAAGTGCCCTGCTCAAGCTCCACTCACTGAGAGCTTTTCGCGCTTCCGACGCGACCAGTTTCGTTCAAAGGGAAAGCCACCGACGGTAATTGAGATAACGACTAGCAAGAACGGGACAGCAACAGAAGGCAGAAGAAGTGAAACCCGTTGAGTTGTTGTGGTTTGCACTTGCACTAACACTATTGTGCTGGTTGCCTAGGTCACGGAGACTTCGAGCCGCGCAGATTAGAGACGTTCGCAGTGAGGCCAGCAGCTAGCGCCTACGACTTCAAGGCCTCTCCTGCGCCAAAGGCGTCTAAATCTGAACTTTATCAAGGCGGGATGTGGGTGGCTCCCATGGATGATGAAGGCTTCCAAGATGCGCCTTGGCATGCTTCCAGCGGGCCGTTCAGCACTTTCACTGTCACCCCACCTTCTCCGTACACCGAGGCACGTGGAGTGGCTCCAGTGCAGTCGGAGTCTACGACCAATACGCTGCTCGACGAGCTCATCGCCGTCTTCTTTTGACGTGCCTGCCATCAGTTTCACTTGGGTGCATGACTTTGAACACGCATCATTTATGGGTTCGACTCAAAAGTGATATATGAAAGGTCGCGGTTGGCCAGATCGCCTTGGCCAGATCGCCTTGGCCAGATCACCTTGCACGTCGCGAGGCAGAAACCAACGCCGACAGCATGATCATGCTTTGCTGTCGATCGGCTCTGACGGCGACAATCAAGGCTGGCACGCTCGTCGCTATTTGTGTGATCCTCATATTGACAGAGAGACCTGGAACTGCAACTGCTTCTCCTCATCTCGGACACCTTCGGGCACTCGCTAGCGACTTTGAAGCCCCCAGCGAAGATCTCGTCGCGTCGGCAAGGACAACAGAGTCGCTATGTGGAGAGGAGCTGGACAAAGAAACAGGAACTCTGAATGGTCTGTACTATATCTTCTACAGATCTTCTATCGACCAAGCAGCAGCGGCACCGAGCTCGACCCCAGTGATCTTGTGGCTATCTGGCGGCCCAGGATGCTCCGGTCTTGTTGCTGTTCTGTTTGAAAATGGTCCTTGCATGTTTGACGATGAGGCCAATACCCTCTCGTTAAACCCGTACTCCTGGACTTCTGTTGCACACATCATTTACGTCGATCAACCTCGCGGGACAGGATTTAGCGGATCTGTCAATGAGGACAACACTCCCCCTTGGACGGCTCGCAACGCGACGCATGACTTGCACAAATTCCTGGACGAATTCTTTACTGTACATCGAGATCTGCAAGCAAACGATTTCTTCATCTTTGGTGAGAGCTTCGCAGGGCATTACGTACCAGATCTAGCTGCCTCCTTGCTTTCCAGCGGTGCATCCTCACTCTACGCACAAACGTTGAAAGGCGTCGGTATCGGCAACGGTGTAGTCTCGTCCTCTGCCGTCGCGGATTCGTTTATTTCGTTTGCTCGCACCAACTCATATAGCAAGCCTCTGCTTGGCACCAGTGAAGAAGCCATTCGCACAGCTTATAACCAGTATCTTGTATCTCAAGCTGAATGCAATGCGAATCGACAAGGGAAATCAACCACAACCACTGAAACGACGTGCATCAAAGCCAGCAAAGACTACGATAATTTGCGCGCGCTCACTTCAACTGCCGTTGTAGACCAAGGGTGGAATGTGTATGATATGCGGCGAGAATGCCACATGGATGATCCAGTTGGGCTTTGCTACCGATTTGACCGACTCCAACAACTCGTCAACCGCGATACTTCTCTGCAATACTTTGGAGAAGCAGGTCATCAGTGGAAACTTTGTAATATGGGCATGAGCGGTGCACTCGATCCCGTTGATGCAATTGAAGAGAGCGAAGGCAACGTAGCAAAGCTATTAGATCACGGGGTGCAAGTATTAGTGTACGGTGGTGACGCAGACACAGTCGTCAATTGGGACTCAATGGAGCGATGGACTCAAGCACTCGACTGGGAGCATCAGTCTGAATTCCTGTCAGCTGCTTCCTTAGAACTATTTTGCTCCTCTGCTACTGAAAACTGCAATAGAGAAGTGATGGGGTCGGTTAAGTCAGCGAATGGACTCAGCCTTGTCAAGATTTATGGCGCTGGACATGTAAGTAGTGCTTCATTCCTTACAATAAGTGATCTATGGCTGCAGGGCTCACTTTTCTTGGTGCAGATGGTTCCTCACGACCAACCAGCGATCGCTCTTGACATTGTGCGCCGATTTTTGCAACTAGACGGCTCGGACATCTTTACATTGCCGTAGGTGGTAGTTGCATCATCCTCTATGGAACTTTCATACTTCGTAAGAACGGCATTCAGCCGGTTATTTTCATAAGGATGCAAAGACAATTGGACGTGGAGACCACTTCCTGTTTGCCAGTTGCCTCGTTCAAACGCATAGAATCCCTGGTGAGGTGTATGAGGATCTTGTTGATGCCATGTATTGGCGTTTTCAACGCGTACATGTCTATCACGTTTCTGCATGTTGAAAAGCTTCCACATTGTCCCGCTGGTGCCGAAATGTCTTGGTTTCCTGCGAGGATCCCAAGTAAATGCGCCACAATGGTCTTTGGCGGGTGCTACTGCTCACAAACCCGTTCATATTTGAATTGTCAAGAACTGCAGACTGGCCAGTGCAGACAGATCTCCAGGACTGCTGGCATTTTTTGTCTTGGGTGTGCTAGGTGATCATACACAGCCAAACGCGACAACTAGGGTGAGCACGGCCGCTTGAACCTTGTCTCAACTTCTCCACCAACTCACTGTCAAGGTGTCTAGGTTTGCGCCAGCCCACGCTCAGTCAATCCTTCAGTGTTGATTGAGGACAGATCGCTTCGACTTTTTCGCGAGGCGGGTTGAAATACTTTGTGGCCAACCGATCCACTGGAAAAATGGTGAGTATGCTACGAAAACAGCTTCCTAAATTAAATGAATGACCAGGTGTCGTTTTCAAGGTTCCTGGAAACAATAACAAAATGCTGCACTGTCCATCGTCGTTGGGCTTCATGTTGATGATTTACAATGATCGACTCGACTTGACAGCGATCCATCGACTAATTTAAGAGAGAAGAGACAACATTCACGAGCACTTTGGCCAAATCGGCCGCTCACCGGTCCGTCAGGAGTGCGCCATGTCGTAGTTGCACGACAGGCAAAACACCCGGTCAAACTGCGCGTCACAGCTGCACAACACCACACCACCCACCAGGCGTCAGATAAACTCATCACTGCACCCACAGACACCAAAACCGCCGACGTACTTGAGCGTGGAGCAGAGCGAGCAGAAGACGCCGCTGCAGTTCTCGCACTCGCGGCGGCAGCACTCGCCCACTGCGCGCTCGCAGTGCGCGCACTTCGTCACTGCGAGTGCGGCCTGTCTTCCTGGCATCGGCGCGCACGCGGCACAGCTCACGGCTGTCCCCGGAGCCTTGTGCTCCACCATCGAGGCGCCAAACAGCGCCGCCACGCCGTGCTTCTTCATGCGCGCGCTGGTCACCGCTGCCGACATGAGGCGGCTCAGCGCGTCTGCGAACCAAAACCTCCATCAGCAACCCCTTCCTCCACAGCCGACTCTGAGCCCCCAACGCGACGCACCCATGGGCACCGAGCGGTCTCTGCAGCGCTTGGCCTGGTGCTTCCAGGGGGAAATGGACTCGGCGCCGCCCTGGAAGAGCGCGACTCTGGCCGCCGAATGGCCGGCACCAGCTCTTGGCGGCCGAGCGCACGGGGGCGGTGTCATCCACGCGGCCATCGCGTGGCCCGCGGGCGCGGCGGGCAGCTCCACGTCGGTCTCTCTGGCGCGCTTCATGTGCTCGGCGGGCTGGGTCGGCGGCGGGCGATCGCGAAATGACCAGTTTTGTATGGGGCGCGTTTTCCCGCCACCCGCTCCGCGCTTGGATTGGCTGAAATGAATGCACGAAATGGATGGTGATTGGTTACCGGACATGAATTATTTTTGCATTAGAAGTATATACAATTGCATTTTATGACAGTAGGAGTAGATGTTCTGGAAAAGAATGCCTTGTTACGTATTGGTGGAGGGGTGTCTATGTTGCGTTTTGTATGTAGAGGGGATTCCAGATGACACAAAAAGGGGAGGAGGGCTAGTGCTTCCAGCTGGAGAATCGACACACACATGCGAGTTAGAGACTGGCAACCTTTGCGAGGCATCATGATAACGTACATCTTGATGGTGCGGTCCTTGCTGCCCGAGGCGACCTTGTCGCCGTTCGGGCTCCAGTCGAGCGCGTAGACCTCGTCGTAATGGCCAGGCAGCGTTGCCTTGGCGTTCTTGGGCGCGCTGAGCTCCCAGACCTTGACGGTCGAGTCCTTGCTGGCGCTCACGATCAGCCGCGAGTCGCTCGACCAGCACACCTGGTACACGGCGCCCACATGGCCCGTAAGCGTGGCCACGAACGCTCCCGTCTGGCCGTTCCAGATCTTGACCTTCTTGTCGAACGATGCACTCGCAAAGTAGCGCCCGTCGGGTGAGAAGCTCAGGTGGTTCACGGGCTGCTGGTGGCCCGTAAGTCTCGCCAGCGGCTTTTTGTTCTCCGCAGGCTCCCACAGGAACAGCGTGAAGTCGTCCGAGCCCGACACGAGCCGCTCCGGCTGGCTGCGACGCACGTTCTGGTACCGCTCGAGCGCAGCCTGCTGCATCTCTTCGCGGCTCGAGAACGTCTTGCTGGTGTGGTCGAACGGTCCCGTGCGGCACACGTAGTCTACGTTCAGCGCCAGCGTGTTGATGCGGTGGCCGTGGCCGGTCAGCGTGCGCACGAGCTTGCCGAGGTCGTTGCCCTCCATGGCCCACACCTTGATGGTGCGGTCACGAGAAGCGCTGTACAGCAGACCCTCGCCACCCCACTTGATGCACTCGACCGAGTCCGTGTGGCCCGACAGCGACGCGAGCTGGCGACCCGTGCGCGCGTTCCAGACCTTGATCGTGCCGTCCTTGGAGGCACTGGCGAACCGCTCGCCAGAAGCGTCGCGATGTAGCGGCTCCCACGTCAGCGAGTTCACCCACTGCTTGTGGCCGCGCAGCGGCTGGCCGACAGGTTGACCCGTCACAGGGTTCCACAGCCGGATCTCACCGTTGCGATCGGCCGATGCGAACCGCTCGCCATCAGGAGACCAAGCCGTACAAAGCACGTGATGCTTATGGCCGCGGCCAGTGTGCTTGGGCAGGCACGTGTTGGTATCCCAGAAGCGCACAGTCGTGTCGCCGCCACCGCTCGCCAGGCGCTTGCCATCCGGGCTGAAGCTCACATGAAGCACCGCCTCCGAGTGTCCTTGGAGCGTGTCGCTGCAGCGCGTCACCGGACGCACGCGGAACACCGCCAGCGGCTGGAACGTGATCGTCAGCGCCGTCTCCGTCGTGAGTTTCTGCGTGCAGCATCAACCAGCAGCATAAGTACAACGCCGACGAAGCAGTCCAAGGCTCCACAACGTGCGCACCAGCTCCTCGACGGTCGCGCGCAGCGAGGTCGTGATCTCCGTGTCGCCCAGGAAGAGCGAGTACGGGACCTTCTTCTTGCCGTTCTGTCGCCAGCCACCACTCCATCATCAGCCCCTCACACACACCACCACCACCGTGCTCGCTTCCACCTCGACGAACCTGCAGCAGCTCGTTCACGAGCTCCTCCATCTGGCGCACGTTCGAGCCCAGCGGCAGCTCCAGCTGCGGCCCCACGTTCGCTCCCTGCCCCACACGGCGTCAGCTTCTCGGTCGCCACTCGACCGCCGATATCTCGACAACCAACGCACATCTTCGCTCTGGAACTGCGCGATGACCGACGTCGCGCTGTCCTCGTCCTCCTCATCGCTCTCCTCCTCCTGCTTCACCGCCGCGTCCTCCACGTATCCGGCGTCATCGGCGGCGCTGGGGCTCGCCAGCTTCTGCTTCTTGGCGCTCGGCTCGGCCACCACCATGGTGCAGGTCTATTACTGGTTGGGCGTGGCGCTTCGACGCGTAGTTTACGGAGATGCGTGTATTTTACATGAATGAACCAATCACATGGCGTCTTTGGGGGACATTGACCGATAGATTACGACGATCTTGAAGCGACGCTAGCCGGCCTTGTAGACCATGATGGCCTTCTCGTTGTAGTAGAAGAAGACGAAGTTGCGCGTCACGTGCGTCACGAAGGAGCCGAAGTTGCGCCCGATGCACACGACCCAGTTCGGGTCCCACGCCTCGTCCAGGTGCGCCTTGATCTCCTCGCAGACCTGTCTCGAGCGTCAGCTTTTTCGGATTGATGGCATTTTCAAGATCAACACCTTGCGACGCACCGAGAGACCCTTTTTCTCCCACTCTTCCGTGTCGTAGTTCCCCAGTCGCGAGGTCACGAGCTTGATCGTGTCCTCCAGGACGTCGTCCTCCATGTCGCACGGCATCTTGACCTTGGCCCCCCACATGTGCTGCCAACTCGGCGCCTCGCTCATGGTGGCTCGCTTTCTCCTTGGTGGATCTGGAAATGCGGCTCTAAATGTAGTAAAAGGTCGCGACGCTTGGTTTGGAGTTTGCCTTGTACTGTGTGAGTTGCGGTGGGCTGTCTGATAGAGCGCTCTCGTGCATGGCATCGGTTGTCAATGGCAAAGGCGGGAGCTCGACACGGAACCAAAAATGTTGACCTGTTCCAGCACCTTCAGGTACCTTGACCCAACGAAGATCTCTGACATTACCAGCTAACATGTTTTGTGTGTTGCGGTGGTGCAGGTAGAACAGCAGCAACGAGAACTTGAAAACGCCAAGCAGGAGCTAATTGTTCTCAAACGACTGCTGTCGGAGAAGGTTTGGATTCATGAAAGCGTACTTTCCTTCAAACGAGCGAATATTCATCGCTTCCTTTCGTTTAAACCTGTCCAGGAAGACATTATCCTCCAGCTCAGAGCCACCGTTCGAAAGCTCCAAGAGACTTTGGCAAGGAAGGACAAGGACGTGAGCACATAGTCCACGAGGCTTAAGAGTACGATTGATATGCGAAGCTAACAACTACATTCGTGCTGCTCACAACAGTTGCAAGCCGTTTTTGCAGTGCTTCGAGCCCCACAAGACGCAGAATTGACAAAATCGAGGAAGCAGGAGCTCATTGAACGTCTTCTCATGGATGCTCAGCTGCGGGTGTGCCATTACAACATTTGAAAGAATCTAGTCCAAACGGCCTGACTTCTAAAGATGCTCAATGACAGACAGTTGCAAGCGAAGCTCTCGCAGAGGACCGTAAAAAAGAGCTCGACAAATTCCGCTACAGCAGGTGAGTGCAACGGGCTGAGTTTACATTAGTCGACTATATTCTTACCCGTTTTGGTCAGCAAGTTTCTTCGTTTCCAAGAGCTCGAAGCTGAAGTTGACGAGTGTCATGCTGAAATTGAGCGGCTGAGATCACTGCAAGAGACAACGGCTAGGCCACAAGGCAAAATTGTTGGAAAGCTACGCTTCTCTTCTGTGTCTAGTCCACCAAATCCTTCGTCTGTCAAGCGAGCTGCTAAACCGTCGCGAAATCAATCCCCCGAATACCATGGAGTCGCTCGAATAGACAACGATCTGATAGCTCCACATTCGAGTGGTGTCGGGCATGTCCAAATTCCAAACGAATACAGCGACAAGTTAAGCGGTGAGGAAATCCGCGAGAGCTTTGTGTCAAAAGCCAGAAAACGAGCGATTGAGTCAGACTACTACAAGCAAGTTCGCCTAGCTCAGTTGGAAGCGGAGTGCGAGTTAAAAGAGAATGTCAAAGTGCGAGCAGCAAGAGAGGCGCGACGAATGCGGCTAGCTGCAGAACATCAACGACAACAGGAAGCAATGGCTCAGGCAAAAATTGCTCTTGCAAAAACATCGGACATAGCCGTGAAGCGCAAGCAAGAAGAACACAATCTAGGCACACAAACCAAACCAATGGCAGCAACCGCTCCTTGTATCGTGCAATCCTCAGATGAACCTGCTCCAAGTTTAGCAATTGAACAGCAAGCAGCTGCTACGGCTGGGCTAGAACTACAAATTTGCGAAGCCGTACCTGCAGCGAGGGCTCCAGAGCAGATGACTGAATTTGCAGAGAATTGCACTGTTGGAGAAGCGTCAAGGCTACCTCAGAAATCACAACAATATGATAGCGAAGCGTTAGCATCTGCGGATACAAAAGCTGTCAGTGAAGACAATACTGACTGCAAGATAGTTGAAATGGAAGCATCTGCAGCTGCTACATTCCGCGAGGTCGAAGGCAGCAGAATTTCTGATGAAACTACAAACGAGGGAAATCGGGATGCTGCTAGTTGTGTCAACTTGACAAATGAGACTTCTGTGTCAGAACCCCAACTAAAAGAAAACCAAAATGCTCTCATTCCAGCCGAAGATATTGTGATACTTTCAACAACAGACCCTTGCGAGAGGAATAGAGTGGTGTTACACACTGATGTTGCTGAAGGTGATTATCCTCTTGATGCAGTAGATACTGAACGTCAGAAAGATATGGAGGCGGTGCTCTCTCCAGAATCTGATCAGATACATTTTGTGGATAAACTCCAACAGTATGAAGAAGAGGGATTTGACGATGTGGAAGAGCACGGTGATGCTGATGTATTAAGTGTTGATAGGACTGCCGAATCAAATGCCGGACCACTCGTACTCACACATGAAGATAATGCAGAGATTGCAAGCAGCATAACATATCTAGCTAGTGGTGTCCAATCTGATCTAACTCTAGTCGAGGTGTGCAATGCAGATCTGGAAGAGAGCAAGTCAACGCACCATTTCATTCATGGTACCGGCGAATCAATAAGTGGTTCGGAGCATGCGCTTCAAGATGGCAACGCCGATGTAGTGGATGCAGTGGCAGATAGTTCAGCTGATAACCTGCACGGAAACATCACTTCATGCGGATACTATGGTTCAGAAGAAACACATGTTGATAGAGCAATAGATGTTGTGAAAGAAGTTGCAGAATGCAGTAACACTACTAAACACCAAGACGATGAAGGGCAAAATGATTTTGAGGACTCAGCCGGTTTATCAAACAAGGATAAGGCAGAAGAAATTGTGATCGTTGAGACAAACGCACCAGTAGCAGTGACTGACAATGCACTAACTACCAACGATACACATACTCATGAAAGTGCACTTGAGGCAGTTTTGGATGAGCTAAATAACGACGAGGTTTCATCGTCTGCAGCGGATGACTCAGCACCTCTTGGCAGATCTCCACTCGAGCACAAACCTGATAAAATCACCCACGAGGACTCGGTCCGAGACCCTTTCGAGTCACAATACGACGAAGATAGTAGCCTGGAAGTACCAACAGCCTCAATCAGCAATCCATCGGAGCTGATTGCTCCAGTGACGCCAGCCCCGAGTACCAGTTCTGGGGCGATTGGTGATGTAACTAATTCTTCCGGTGCGAACGATATAAATGGGATGGGGGAATCTCGCAACAAAGCACTAATCGAGTATACAGAGCCAGTATCAAGTGTTGACGACGAGTCGAATGACGCAGCGAGTGAGCCGGAGCCTTCCACGGTTGCCACTTTATCAGAGGACAGCTCGGATGCGACCCAGAGCGAAGTAGAGGCACCTAATACAGGTCGCTCGTCAGTTTCGAGCGACAACGTCTACACCCCCGAGTTCACATCTCCACGTGAAGTTGAGGATGACAACTAGTGATTAATGTAGTGTAGCTCATATGCAATGGCGCTATGGAGGATGGTTCAATCGAAGTTGCTTGCTTGGCGTTTGGGTGTGCACGGGCGGCTTCACACTAATTCAACAAATTTACGGTGGCAAGTCACTGACCGCTCTGTGTGTGGGATGTAGGCGCCGAGTTCAGCTTCCAGCTCTAATGTCAGCATCCGCGGGCATCATGAAAGAAGGAGCCGCATTTGATGAACAAGCAATCGAGGGTTCACCTTGTCGTCGACTAGCGAATTATTATAGCAGTTAATAGTTAGTATCTACTCCACAAATGTCATGGTAGGTTCGTTCGCATCACCTCAAAGCTCCCATCCGACACCTCGCCACCATGCTGGTCTCGTGCGTTGCGGTCATCGGTGCGACGGTAAGCGGACCCTAACGCGCTCTATCAGCGTCACCTACTGTGCCCAACTGTCCTGAGGTGGCGATGAGGCTCTGAAGGCTCCGATCGAGGCCCTAATGCTATGAAATTCCTCGTTTTACAGAACAGTCCGCTTTACCTGCGCACGTTCCGCGAGGAAGAAGACCTCGGGCTGCACTACATCGCGCACGTGGCGCTCGATATCGTTGAGGAGAAGCTGCGAAGCGCTGGGATCATGGGCTCGAGGGACGACATGTACCTGGGTTTTCTAGGACCCATCGAGGACTACCGCGTGTGAGTAGGCATCGACTTTGAGTGATTCCGAGCCAAACACACTCACAAGTTCGTGCAAAAGCTACGGCTACGCCACCAACACATCTGTCAAGTTCATTTTGATTCTGCAAGACGCGCCGACGCGCGACTCGGAGCTTCGGGCGGTACGTTGGTTCTGGATATTGAGCTTTGGAAGAGCTAACTGACCACTCTTATTGATCGGCGTGGGATAGTTTTTCGCGGAGCTGCACAAGATGTATGTGAACGCCATGTCGAACCCGTTCGCTGCGATTGGAGAACGTCTTACCTCTCCCGGCTTCGACAAGAAGGTTCAGGCGCTCGTTCAGCAGCAAAGCATTCCAGCGTAGGTTGCTGCCCCATAATGTCTGTCATCGTACATGCTTTTGCTCTGTATTTCTCGTTTGTCTTGTCAAACCTAAAGAAAGTGAGACACCAAACCACTTCAATCATCATTGTATTCGATCAAAAGTGGACGAAAGTGCCCTTGCAAAGCTTCCCTGGGGTCTCGGACAGTTATCCCAGCAGTACACATCAGTCATGCTATACGTCAACGAGGTTTGCCACGAAGCTTCCCCATTGTTTCTACGAATAACTTGGCTTTTGATTTAGTTTGGCTCCAATCATAGGGAAAAGTCAAACGTGATTGGTGTGCAGCCATGCAAACTTAAAGCTGAAATCAGCACCAAGGTGTTGGAGAGTATTCTGGAGCGCGCATAACATCCCTGTGAAAAATTGGTATTGAATCATTGCGTTTTGTCTCTCGAGAGCAAAGCCCACTTGACGCATCGGTGATAATCCAATGATACGGTAGAGGATCATACTCAAAGCGAGAAAGGACAGCAATTCTAGACATGCATATTCGAGTATGCTGATGACTGTGGAACCCACGTCAATGTTTGCAATCATGACGTAGAATTGTCTGTTGGGCAGTTGATTGATGGCTGCCATAAATGCACCTGAAGATACCAAACGCGTTAAAGTGGAGTTAGCTGGTAATTTCACAATCCTCGATGACAAACAGCTACTTACTATAGAAGACAGGGACGACAACTTCTGTATACTCCGTGAGTATGATGAACTCAACCATGAACTGCAAACGTCTTGTTCCAAGTTGGAAGTTCTTTTTATCAACTTCCGATACCTGATTTCTCAACGATTCTGAGACCTCAGGCCCATGTAAACTAGCTCCACAGTCCGGACGAGCTGGCATAACAACTACTTTTTTGGACATGGTGATTTTGAGTCTCGGGTGAGAGCTCGAAGGCAAAACACGGCGATAAAAATGTAATCCTCGTCGACGGGTACTTGGTATTTTGTGTTTTGGACCCTCTTCTTTGTCTAAAGTAATGGCAACTTCCAAGAAGTTTTTGCCGTATAATGGATGATCCCGTCGGAATGTGGCCATCTGCTGTTTTAGAGGCTGAAAAGCAGTGAGGACATCGTACACTGAAACGCATGCCTGAGCGACATCGATGATCATCACGACTAATGATGTTGAAACACCTCGCACATTTTGCATTGCCAGCGAGACGTACAAAGAATGGTACATGTCAACGTTGAAAATAATCATCTCAGGCTTGAGATCATTCATTTCGCCGACAAGCTTGCTCAAACCATTCTTTGCGACGATTTTGATGATGGGTAAAACAATCAGGTATGGGGTCTTGTACGCTGATGGAATGGATTTGAATCCATATATGTAGATTGGGTATGTAAGGGTCAGCCCCAATTGATAGTTCACAATGATAACAGCCTGGAACACGCTAACGCGCAGCCTCGAGTCTCGTAGAAGCCTTCTTCCAAACAGTAATGTGAACATTCCAACCGAAGCTACCAGAAACGCAGGTGATGCTGTGACAAACACAAAGGGTAAAGGTAGCGGGACGAATCCAGCGAATATGTAGCCGTATCCAGTGCAGACGAGTGCAACTACAACAGATGTTGTTATAGTATTCGTGATTGTAACTCCAAGAGTTGGCACCAAATGGCCGAGCTGAGAAGCGATACCATACGTGTAGGGAAACACTATGAACACACAGCGGATCCAGAACACATAGTTTGCATCACGCCCTTCGCTTGGTTTTGCGAGCGGTGCCAAATCTAAACGAATGTTGTAAGCCAGACAGGGCATTGGAGTCCAGATGCACCAAAACAGAAGTTTACTCCAGGAGAAATGCGAGGAGTATTGGTAGAAGTCGCGAACCCGCTGTAGCGAGTACGAGCCGTGAAGCTCTACTTGGACCTTCTCCCACGTCTTGGCAATCGCTTGGAGCAAATGGAAACCAGAATCAACACAGGCATAGGGCATTTTCACCAAGTACTCGTTAATGAGTGGAGATTGACGAAGCAAAGGCGACTGCCTTCCTCTCTTCGAAGTTATTTCGGGATTTTAAACCGATTGGGGGTCTATGAGTCAACCAAAAAAGATAAAAGCATTGATTTGATGCGGAGTGTATTTCTCGTTTCGACAAGTCATCTGAGTGAGCCCACCATACCTCTACCTCTTACATCGCCAAACTCTCCATCGACAAATCTCCAACACCATGGTCCTTTCCACCATCATCTGAGTCCGAATCGTCGTCTTCATCGTCTGGGTCATCGATCTCAGGCATCGGGAAACGCAGAATGGCTGCGACGCCGCTCACTTGGCCGAGCTTCTCACCCGATACATGCAAACTGCTGAAGAGCCGCACTTGGCCACCATTGTCTCGGACACTCTCAACCAGGTCCACATATTTTCGCCGAGTTGCCAGGTCCTGGCTACGGAATAGCTCGTCCGTGATCATCAGTGTTTCAATCGCCATGTTTTCATTGGCCTTCACAACGTGCTTGTAGCCGTAGTACGCGCGGTCCTGGTCCAGGTGGAGCATATTGAAAAAGTTCTCGAGGCATTTCACGTCCTCTGCCGCTGTCGTATCCGCCACCTGCGTCTGGATAGCCTGTATGTCGTATTACACCAAGTAGGAAAATACGTCAGACTCAATACTGTAACGTGCAATCGATCGAATCAAACACTCACCGGGTCGTTTAGGACCTCGTCTAAAGCGTGTTTGTGGCCTGAGGACGCATGACAGAGAACGAACTTGGCCTTGTTCTCAAGGATCAATTTGTCATCCTGACGGATAGCTTGCTCCGTCATGTACTTGAAAAAGTCGTCCTTGACGAAACCTGGACTGGCCACCAGCACGCACTTGACGAGCTTAAAGTCGATGTGCTGCTTAATCGAGCGCACAACGTTCTCGTAAAACTTCTCAGTGGCCTTGCCGTGCGCCGTGTTACCAGGACGCTTCTTGGGGATGCTCAGCTCGATCTTGGCGCGAATGACCGTCATGGCTCCCTTGATCAGGCAGAGGTGCGCGAGGCCAGTCTGCATGACGACCGCCGCCAGTTCGGCGCGCTTGGAGATATCGCACGCCATGTCAATGCGCTCCAGCGACATGACATCCCAGCAGTTCTTGCTCAGCGTGAAGTCCCGGTTCATCTCCAGATCAAGCGTATGGTACGCTCCAAGCTTCACTCACACGCACACACACACGCATCAAGGCAATTAGCACGCCTCACATCATTGCACCACAACAGCCACCACGTACGCGGACGTGCTGGTTCTCGAGCGTGTTCTTTCCCTTGATGCGCAGCACACACAGGATCGGGTCAAAGTTGACCTGCTCCACCTGTCTCCGCACTTCCCCCCGTCACCTTCCTGACCACCCCGTTTGCTCCACCCAACCGCAGCCGCCCACCTCGATCTGCAGCGTCATGCGCATGCGCTGGCTGCTCGTGGACCCCGTCACGCCCTCCTTGACCACCTGCAGCGCTCCATTTTCAGCCCCGCGGACTCGCAAGCCGCAGCGTTGAATGCCCGAGACGCACCTTGCGCACGGTCGTGGTCTTGACCGAGTCGCCCACGTGGATGAGGTTGTAGATGTGCCACATGTCCTCGGGCTCCTCGGCGCGCAGCACCACGAGGCCCGCGCCGTCCTTCTCGCTCACCTGCTTCTTGAGCAGCTTCATGGCCGCACCTTCTATCGGATACTACCGGTAAAGGCTTTGATGATCCAGTGGCAAAACATTATGTGGTGGACGTGAAATATGCGACTTGTGGGACAACTAGAACGAGTTGAAGTGGATTTGATGGCCAGGAGGTGGCTTAGGGCTCCTCGCCTCGTGCACGCTTGATGGCGGGTGTGACGTCGACACCGTGGGCCTCGCTGACGCCCAGACCGATCGCGGACCAGTCGAGGTCGCTGCGGCCCTTGGCGCGCTCGCTCAGGAAGCGGTCGATGAGCGTCGACAAGAACGGCATGGGCACCTTGGCCTCGAGTGCCATTTGGTGGGCCAGACGCTGGTCCTTGTAGCCCAGCTCGAGTGCAAAGCCGCCAGGTCGGTGGTCGCGCTCCGACACGCGCTGGCCGTAGCCCTTGTGGATAACCGAGTTCAGGAACGTGTTGCTGTAGAACTGCATGGCCTGGACGCGGTCTACGCCATTGGCTTCCAGCAGAGCGAGTGCCTCGGCCATGGACTCGATGGCCGACGCAATCAGGAAGTTGCCGCATAGTTTGACGGCGTTTGCAGCTCCGGGGTCCTCCGTGCTGAAGCCGTAGACGCCGGCGCTCGTGCACTCGAGCCACTCGCTGGCCGTGTTGACCGCCGAGGCGCTCGAGCCCGACACCACGAAGCTCGCCTGCATTGCCTCCATGCCGTCAGGACGAGCAAAGATGGGCGCCGCTACGTATGTCGCCTTCTTGTCGCTGTGTGCCGTGTCAAGAAGCCGCGACGTGTCCGGGTGGATGGTCGAGCAGCTCACGTGCATGGCTCCAGGCGCAAGCGTCGACAGCAGACCCGAGGACCCAGTGCCATCTCCAAGCACGACACTCTTGAGCACCTCGTCATTAGGGAGCACCGAGAAGACGGTGTCGACCTGAGCAGCGACATCCTCCACCGACTTGGCGGGCGTTGCGCCAAGCTCCGCGAGTCGCGCCACGTTGGCCGCGTTCACGTCGAAGCAGACGACCTCGTGCCCGGCCTTGAGCAGGTTGTGCGCCATCGGGAAGCCCATGTTGCCCAATCCAATGAAGCCGACGGTCGACGCCTTGGCGCTCGCTGCACATGAACCAGTCGATCAGTCCCCGACACACTCCAAGCAGCCGCTGACGTACTTCTCGCACCCGAAAAGCTCCGGATTGGCACATTGCCAATCACGCGGCGCGAAGCAGCGCGGCCAGCAGCAACAAGCGACGACATGCGAGTAGGAAGGCTGCGGCTTGAGCTCCAGCAGGAAAGTCGGGTAATGCCACTCATCCAGGCGCACGGCAGGCGGCGGTATGCATGCAGCGGTCTTCCTCCATCCCCAGCACCTCCATCATCACGCGAATCCTAACCAGATCGATCTACCGGTACCCTCCACGCCTCTCCTCAAGCATACCCCGTCTATCCACAGTGCTTCCTTTTCAAACGACCTCCCAACATCTATCCTAAACATCTAGGCTTTTGTAAAGGGAGGGACGCGGCGAGGCGACAACTTTCTCGCGCTCGTTACCGGTTCCCCCCTCGCTACCGGTTTCCAGTTCGAAAACCGGAGCGGCGCCAAGTGAGCGGCGAGCTCATGGGCAAGCGCGGCGCAGCAAGCGGCGCCGACGCGGGCGCGGAGGAGCTGCCGGCCACGCCGACGTCCATCGCCGCGGCCGCCGCGGGGCTGGGCGTGGATGTGAGTGTTGGTCACGGCGCGGGCGGCGCGGCGGGAGGCGGGGCGGCGGGGCTGGCGGCCGGCGGCGCGCCGGCGAGCGTGTCGGCCGTGTGGGCGTACTTTGACAAGGACGCGCTGGGCAACTCGGTGTGCAAGTTCTGCGAGCGCGTGATCAAGGGTCACCACTCGTCCAACCTGCTGTCGCACCTGCGCACGGCCGGCCGCACGGACGCGGCCCACCAGCAGGCCAACGCCGTCTGCGAGGAGCACCGAGAGAACAAGCGCCACGTCAAGAGGCAGAAGATCGTCGGACAGGCCGCGGCCGTCGCGGCGGACTTTGCAGCCTTCCCGGGCGGCGTTGCGGCGTCGCAGCTTGCAGCCGCGGTCGCGGCCGCGGCCACTGCAGGAACGGCGTCGCCATCGCTGCTCGCCGCGGCGCTCAAGCGAGACGGATCGTTCTTTGGGTACTCGCCCTTGGCAGTTGCAGCCGGCGTAAAGGACCAGCGAGATGCCTATGGTGTATCGGCGCCAGCTGCCGCTGCTCCGCCTTCAGTCGCGGTCAACATCAACCAGGACCAGCTGACGCAGGACCTGGCGCTCATGGCGCTCGTTGACAACCTGCCGGCTGACATCACTGCGCGCCAAGGAATGCAATACGTGCTCGGGCAGTTGCTTGGAGACAAGCACCCGGGGCTTCCAACAGAAGACGCTGTCACAAAAAGCATGCTCATGTTGCAGGAGAGCATGTTCCTTACAACCAAGATGGTGCTGGCTCGCGCCAAGAGTGTACGTTGCCACCAATTGGTGCATCTGCAGCAACACACTAACCATCTCTCTACCAAACGCTGCAGGTTGGAGTTTCACTCGAGGTGTGGAAGCTTCCGGATCATGCAGGCACCCGTTCGCATCAATACCTCGCGGTAAAGGTGCACTTCAGTGTCAATTTTCGTGCATTTGATGTTGTCGTGGGCTGCACCCGGTTCGACGATGCTACTGCTGGCAGCATTGACACCCTTAAGTTGATCTTGGACCAGTACATTGAGGTACTCTTTTGTTTTTCCTTGGAACGTTGGTGCTTAAAGCGCTAACAGTCTCGATTTGCATTGATTTTAGCGTATTGGCATCAAGGACAAGGTGATTGTTTGTGTTACTGAGGATTTTCCCTTCGCCAGCAGCGAAGGTGCCGTCAAAGAAGAACTCACGCCATCGGATCTTCCATCACTCTTTGTCCCGCCCAACTTTGATGGGCGGGAGGTTGACATTTCTCACAGCACAATTCTTTTGCCTTCCGCGGTTCAGCTTCTGCGCAAAAGCCTGGATAAGGAAGTATTCTATGCCGCATTCCCCGAGATGGTCACTGCTTTTGACCAATTTGGCTCGCGCTTCTCTAGTAACCACGAGGCTGTAGCTATCTTGAAACAGAAGTTCCCGCTCCTGAACGTCCAATTTGATGCCTCGAGCTCGCAGTCGTATTATGAGTTCCTGCGAAATCTTCAGCATCATTTCAACGAGGTGCAAGAAATTTCGCATGCCTATATTGTCGAATTCCTTCCGCTTCATGCTGCACAATGGCTAGAGCTTATGGTGAAGAAGCTCCGGCCATTCACACGGTATGCCGAGGCGCTCGCCGGTGAGAAACACAAAAAGACAGGAAGCGACAAGGAAGTCAACAAGAATAGCATTTCTAGCGTCTCGACGATCGCGGCTGCGCTCGTCACTTACACAGAGAAGCAAGCTCAGTCTTCGTCTGATGGCATCCCCAGCCACTTGTCGCCACCATTGTGGAAGGCGTTCTTCGAAATCGTTGGTAAGAAGCTGCGTGCGCACTTCGCGTCAATTCCGTCAATCTGCTTTGCTGCGACTCTTTTGGACCCTCGGTACAAGAACCGCGAGTACTGCTATGTTCTTCCAAAGGAGCACTGCGAGGTTGGAGAGAAATACATTCGCCGCTTGTTCACGCTGTCGCCAGATGATGGAGGCGATGACTCAGCTACTGCAGTGTCGACTGCTGTGTCTACAAGCACGGATGCTTCGTACGATGAGCTGATGAAGTCAGCCAACCTCGCGGGATCCGCAGGCAACACAAATGGAGGGGCAAACACCCCGGATTCCACGGAGGAGGAAAACGAGGACGAGGACGAAGATCTGTTGTCGCATTTGCCGTCGTCTTCTGCTAAGCACTCGCTTCAGGCTGACAGCGACCTCATTACCACTTGGGAGAAGGAGCTGAGCGCATTCCTGAGCGTTCCGGTAGCAGACCGCAATGTTGATCCGCTTTTGTGGTGGAAGACAAACCAACTGCGGTTTCCACTTCTTGCGCCATATGCCGAAATTGTGCTGTCGCTTCCTGCTGCTGCAACCAGCGGTGATCGCGTCATTCAGAACGTGCAGCAAGTGCTGGCTCGCACGGTTGGCCCGACCCAAGACCACTCTCTTTCTGCTAATCCAGCTCTGGTAGAGGCGTACCTATGCTTCCAAAAGAACCGCGACTATGCTATGGAGTGGTTCAAGGGCTCAGCAATGAATTCGTCAGGAGCTGCAGCGGCTTCCGTTGCGGCATCAGGGTTGTCGAGCAATGCCCATGCCGGCACACTTGGTGCCGATTTGGATGCAGCTGCAAGTAGCTTCAAACACATCGAGAATGTGTAAGGAAACAAAAATCTAGCGGTTGTTTGCGAGTTTGTGGTGGTCGTGTTCTCTTCGCAACCAATTCACGTGCGAAGGATAGTCGACTTGGGACTCTACTTGATCTGTCCTCCAGTATGGCTCACGAGTACGTTGCATTTATCTACGTGTTGAGACCCCAGCGGTGGCTTGACGAAAAAACTCGTCTCCATGTGCATTGGTCACCTCCGCATTGCGTAAGAACGCACCAAGCGCACCGAGGTATCCTTCGTGCCTGCAAAACCGTGCCTGCGTGGTGCCCTTCGACCAGAAGTTGATAGCGTACGCAAGCATGCGGGACGAGATGCGGTTATGACGCAGAAAGTTGCCGACGAAGAAAATGTGCTTGGTCTGGTACAAGCACGAGTTGAGGAACGCAACCTGGCCGATGTTCTGCGTGATCATGACCAGCAGCGATCGCGCCACATCAGCGTCGCTCACATCTTCGCGAGGAGTGGACATCATCTTGCCAAAACTACTAGCGACCGTCGTAGCTGGCAGATTGAACTTGTCATAAGCTCCTCCATATATGTCGCCCACATTCATGTCGACAGTCTGGTTGGAGCCATGGACAGCATTGTCCAATGCCTCGTCGAACGATTGGTATGCGGTGAGGAGTCTACAGAGGCCCCAGTATGTGCCACCACCGATACTACTGCCGCTAACGCGCTCGTAATCATTTGGCCCACGCACATTCAACACGCTGACTCCTGAGCCAATGCTGACCAGCTGCCGAAGGCCCGAGGTTAGCAGGATTTTTTTTTTTTTTTTTTTTGCTGGGACCGCAAACGTACCAGATACGGATAGATGTGCTCGTCAACGTCATACTTGATCACCTTCATGCGAGAAGCCGCCAGCGAGCTCGTGTCGACATCCTAACCCGCGAATCGTAAGCCGCTACGAAATGTTGGTACCGTGGCCATCAATCCGAAAAGCACCTGTACCTCGAACGTGTAGACTTCATCGGGTAGCGTCGTGAGGAGCAGGTTGAGGCCGAGGATCGTACACTCCATCTCGTCGTACTTTTCCAGATCGATCGCCGCCATCTCGGCAAACAGCGGTGCAAACTGGAAGACCAGATCAAAACATCAGAGTTGGTGTCGGAAAGCAGCCAAGCGATCCGCTAACCTTGTGCGCACCGCCGCCGGTGCATGGCAGCGTTCGCAGAGATTGGTGTATGCCCGTATTGGCAATGAACTCGATGGCGTCGCGCGTCTTGACGCTCTCGAACCGGATAAAGTGCAAAAACTGCATGGTGGCGTCAACATATTGCAAACCGCGCGGAATGCACAGTACGGGGCGCAACGTACACCGCCGAGCTGCTTGGAGTAGACGCGCAGGCGCGCGTCATGCACGCCCGATGTCCCGAAGGCCTCGTTCTGCTGCAATATGCGCGTCATCTCGCCGACGGCCAGGTCGTGCGAGAGCGAACGCGGCCGCTTGCGGTGGTCGCCGGCATCTTTTTGCTCAAAGTAGACGATCTTGGCGAGCGTTCCGCCTGCGCGACAGCCCATTGAGCCCGCGAGCCCCGACTAGCCCCCAACGCACGCATGCAGCACGCAACGCACCGATGTCGAGCCCGAACGACTGCCCCAGGTCCGACCTGCCGTGGGGCAACTAGCTGAGAGGGGGCGTCGCCTCTACGGCCATCCATACACGCTGCACGTACGACTTGGAGATCTTCTTGAAGGTGACGCGCTGGCGCCACTGGCGGTGGCGCTCGCGCTTGCGCCGCACGCAGAAGAGCACGACGGACGACGAGAGCAGCAGGAAGCCGCCGGTCACGAGCACGCGCTCGGCGGCCGGCGCCGCCCCCGTCGGCATCTTGATGGTGGGTAACGCGACGTCAGGCGCCTTTCTCTAGTGGCGGGCATGGACGTCCGTCTGTCCATTGGACGAAATGCACGCGCAATAACGGCGAATGGCGCGCCGCCAGCGTGGCGTGGCGTCATGGCGCGCGATGGACTGACGCGGTTGACGACAGGTTCAAGTTGAAGCCTCCGCGGTTTGACATGAATGATGATGCCTCGAATGGAGAGAGAAGCTCGTGGAGAAGGTATCGGCTGCGATTGGCGCCTGAGGAGGGTTCGGCCGCTGGATTTTGGCGTGGTTGAGTCCGTCCAAGACTCGAATGGACGGCTCGCAACTGCTGCGGTCATGGGAACGAAAGCTATCGGTCTGAAGAGATATATCACCAAATCCTTCGCGACGAAACCTCGTTGCTCGTGGGGGGAAGTAATCCGTGATGATCGACGATGTGGGTGTCCGATGGGTGGACACCTTCAAATCGGAGCTGCGGAGCACTCGCCGGTCTCCGCACGCGGTCGTTTGACTCTATGGATGGGTTCTCATTCCTCCACGAGCGCCTGCCGAACGCTGCCACGCTCTGCAACTCGGTGCGGTGCAGGATCCCGACATGTCGGATTGGGGATTTGCTCAGTGGCCATGATCTTGGCCAAAAAACAGGATCACGGCGCACGAATGTCCGACCAGAAAGCAAACAACAACTGCAGAAGTGCCGCTGGATTGTTGGAGCATCAAAAAGTAGTCAGTGGTTGATTTTTTTTTTATTTTTCTTTTCTCGACTTCTGAAAGCCATCTCTCTTGACGTTTGTATACCTGAACCCAGGTTCCAAAAAAAAAAAAAATACAAAAAAAAATACTCGTCGTCTCCTCGTCGTGCATTTCCCCCACACCGGCTGCCTACCGCTGTCAGTAACAGCGTTGGACTGGTGCGCCATGGATCTCCTCACTGCTCGCCAGCCGACGCCCATTGCTCGATTCGCATCTACTCGCGCACCTCCAATTGCCCCATGGCGACGTCGACACCTATGAGCTGCGCTCGCCCCGGCGGCGCCCGGCGGCGGCCCGCGAGCGCGCCGATCGCGAGCGCCGCGCAGTTCCAGCGCGACATGGAGCGCGTGCAGCAGTACATTCGGCAGCACGCGCAGCTGGACGACAAGGACGCGGCCGCGCTGCTGGGCGTCGGCGACGCGCGCTCGCGCCAGTGCTACGACGAGATCCAGGCCTTTTTGCTGCGCAAGCTGCAGCTCGAGCAGGCGCGCGCCGCGGCGCCAGTGGCCTCGCCCGCGAGCGACCGCTTCCTGCTGCGCGACCTCGACGACTACCTGGACGAGCTCGACCCCGCGCTGTTCGACGGCGCCGCGACGCCCAAGTCGCCCGCTGCGCTCCGCCTCGGCGCCGCGCTCAGCGTGCCGCCCGCCGCCAGCTACATCCGCCGCGCGCAGGAGGACGCCAAGAGCGGCCAGCTGCAGCAGTCCGCGTCCTTCCAGCAGCCGCGACCCACGCACGCGCTCGCGCGCATGCGCTCGCTGTAAGCATAGAGAGAGAGAGAGAGAGAGCTGTACCCGTATGAACCCCGTAGACTAAAGCAGCAGCCAGCAGCCGTATCATACACCACCAAAGAGTTAGTGATGACGATGGATATGATGAACATCGTGGCCCACCCTTCCCCATCACAGCAACTCGTTCTTCCGCTTTCTCGAAAGGCGCGGCGCTGTTAACTCAGTGAAACCCCCGAATGAAACGGAAAATCCACTGAGACAAGCGGGTTTCCTCCGCCCTCCCACGCGAATGGGCCAGTCCGAAAATCCCGCGCCACCTGCCGCCGCGATGCGCTCCGCCGCGCCGCTGCCGCCGCCGCCGGCGCGCCCAGGAGACCTCCAGGTACGCTACGCACCTGCCACGCGCTCTCTCCCACCTGTGAGCTCGCGCCCCTCCCCTCTGCGCGGCTCCCCGCGCCGCGCGGCGCTTTGCGGAGGCGGAAAACGAGCGGATGGGGAAGGGGCGAGGGCGAAACTGCGCGCGACTGCTGACCGACCGCTCGCATGCAGAGGAAGGGCGCCCCGCCGTCCAAGGATGCGTGGCTGAACGCCATCATGAGCAAGTCGCGCGCGCAGGAGGCGTCGACGGGGACGTGGAGCCCGGCGGCCGCGGGCCAAGCGTGGGGGCAGCAGAGGGCGGCGTATCGAGAGCAGCGACCGTCGATGGCCGCGCAGGAGATGGCGCCCAGGACGGACAGAGACGGATTCGAGGCGAAGCAGGAGCGACCTACCAGCGGGCAGCAGCGAGAGTGGATGGAGAGGGCCTGCGCGCAGCAGGTGCGGCTGGACGAGCACGCGCTGCGAAAGGCGTTCACGATCGCGGCCCAGGAAATGGTGATTGAGCAGGACTGCTGCTTCATCGCCAAGGGATTGTGCCACTTATGCGGCGTCAGCGAGAACCACTTTGTCCCCGTGGTCAACTTTTGCCCCGACGGCAACCCAGGACACTCGCTGTGCCGCGAGCACCTGCGGAGCATCTATCGCGTACGCACGGAAGATCTGTTTGCGGGCAAAAACCGCCCGATGGCAAGTCGTCGAGCGCTCAAGTGTATGGTATGCAGCATGTCGTGTCCGTGCTCAATGTGCGTACACGAGAAAAACCACGAGATCAACCGGTACCATCGATTGCTGCTCGAAGAGCATGAGCGATCAACTGGCGGTAACAGGAACGCTGAAGGACGTAGCGCCTATTTCTCAAACAGAAGGGCAGCGAACGAAGACCCTGGAGTTTTGGAGAGTCCAGGTGACGACGATGCGCGGGAGTCATACCCTGCTGAGACCCATCTTTCAATGGAAGCAGAGGAAAAAGTGAGCACGAGCATGAGCATGGAGATTCGAACTCCCAAACGCGCGGCCAAGGAAGGGGTGCCGCAACTTGTGCTGACACCGAGGGAACATCCGTCTCCTTCCTCGTCTCGTGATGTTATGCAATACTTGGAGGAAGACAACCGTTCCCGTAGGGGGCCTGACAGCACTGCTGTTCCGTCGCCATCCGCGGCTCATGTGATGAATTGTGCCGAGTCGGAGAAATCACTTGTGGAGCTTCTGACGACGCTGAATCAGTCGGCTGGTCAAGGAACTCCGGAAGACAACCGGCGACAGAGATATAGTGAGTCGACTGAAGCAAGACGAGGCGGACCATATGAAGACAACGATAGTGATACCCGAAAGCGGGAACTGGAGGTCAATACCCGCTTGGCGAACGAAGACTCGGAGTCCCCTTCTCGCCCGCCATCGAGACAAAGTGGCCGCGCTGCCAAGCGGAAGCGAGAGAGCGAAGACCGATACACCGAAGAGGACGAAAACGATGAGGAGGAGGACGAGGAGGATAACGGCGAGGCTGACGAAGATGACGATGACGATGACGACGACGACGGAGGCTACGAGCTTGTAGAGAGCCCAGGCGGAACGCTAACTTCTTCTCGAAGCAGAAAGGTGGTCCGAAAGCAGCATAGAGAAAACTACAGCAGCGAAGACGATGCTCCTCTGCGTCCGCCCCGTTCAAATATTGTCAAGGTGCGACCTGGAAAGAAACCAGTAAGGGGCCCAAAGCAACCCCGCAGTAAAGGAAACGGGAGTGATGATGATCGAGGACCGAAAAGGCCATCGCCAGCCTCGCGAAAGCGCAAGTCCAGTTCGGCGGAGCTAGAAAGAGCCTCATCGCAGGATCGAAAGAACCCCCGCAACCAGAAATCCCCAGCGTCAAAGCCACCACATGCATCCAAGAAGCCGTCTGAAAGAGCAAAATCGCGGCGCCATGACTCGAGTGACGATGACAGTGATATCGACACGAACCTTGATTATTGCGAGGTCTGCTCGAGGATGGGTGACCTTGTCTGTTGCGATGTGTGTCCCCGATCCTTCCATTTATCTTGTTTGGGAATGAAAGAGAGGGATCTCCCTGAGGGCGACTGGCAATGTGCCGAGTGCAAAAAGCCATCACACTTTGTTGGCTTTGCGCGCAAAGTCGAGAGTCAGCCGAGCGCTTTCGCCAAATGCATGCAGATTGTGAAGTGCCTTAGGGGGCATCCATTTGCCAAGTCGTTCCTCAAACCGGTGGAAGATGTGCCGAATTATAAGGATATCGTGGACCAGCCTATGGACCTCTCAACTGTGATGTCAAAACTGAAGCGGAACGCATATGCCGTTGGCAACGGGACCAAGGGGCTCAATCTTGACGCTTTCGCAGATGACATTCGGCTCATTTGGGCGAATTGCAAATTGTTCAACGACGACGGCTCTGGCATCACACGCGCAGCCGATGAGCTTGCCGCAGGATTCGAGAACTTGCTCAACCTCGTCAAGAAGAAGAAAACGCCGCCTCCAGCTTCGCCGGATTCGCCGCCAAAGTCGGCTGATGTTGAAAATCAGTCGGTGAACCAGGCAACTCCTGATAAACCATCCCCGGTTGACTCAGTGTCACCGGAATCAGAGAAAGAGAAATCTCCGGCCAGCGATGACAAGGTTGCACCTAAACCCGTCGAAAAGGAGGATCGCGCGGAGTCTCCGAAGCCAGACCCGTCCGACGCAAATGACAGCAAGCTGAATATTGTTGCGCAACCAAACTCAGACACTGCACCGGAAAACGATAAGAAGACTGAAGCTGCGACCGCCGAGAAGACTGAGTCTCCCAGCGACAACGTGAAGGACTGAGATCGACGTCTATATTTGTTGGATGAAGGTCGCGTTGGGCAGAGGAAAGCGATATTAATACAGAATGCGCTGGTGATCTAAGTTAAGCGACCGCATTTTCTTGAGTAGCTTTCGTTGAGGTGCCTGCTTCTAGACACAGAGCATATTACTCGCATCGCTTAACGCAGACGATCTCGTTGACATAAGTCGCGAGAGGAATGGACTTGGCTCTAGAGGAGGAAGGAGCGCAAGTGACGGCTGTGACTTCCTTTGACTCGAGTTTTCCTCCCAACAACATTTTGGATGGGTACGGCACCAGCTCTTATGGACAACAGCAATCATAGCCTTGGCTCAATTGGTGAACTCATCAGGGACCAAACGACAAAGTGGCTGACGACCGGCAGCTTTCCTCAAGAAGTGATCGTCCAGCTCTCGACCTCTGCGTCTGTATCTCGAGTCAAAACGTGGACAACCAATGCTAAGGACGTGACGGTCGAAGTTTGCTCAGGTCCGACGCCGACCAAGTGGGAAAAGCTGTTTGATTCGAGTAGGAACTTTTGCTTTTCCAATCCTTGTATCAGCTGATAGACTCACTAATGATTGCTCGTGCACGCAACAGAGCTCGGCGAGAACGATGGAAACGTGCAGCTCGGCAGCGAGACAGTCAAGCCAGTGGACGCATCTTTTGTAAAGCTTCGCATTCTCTCGGGATGGAGCGACTTTGTAGCGGTGCACCGAGTCAGCGTCGAGGGCTCTACCTCTCGCCGATAGACGGGCTGCTTCGATGCATTGCTCAGTAAACCTGCTACATGACTTCAAACTATTTGAAATCCATCCCAAATTGATCTAGCGAGTTGAACATCCTCTATCTATTTCTTTGTGAAGAATGAAGTGAGCGACTTCATACCCGTGCGGTCCACATTCGCGAGCTTACTCTTCTTCTTGGTCGCGCTGTCTCCGCTAGGCGTAGGACGCTTTGATGGCTTGTCGGCACTTTGGCGGCGGTCGAACCGGCTGAAGTCGTCCATGGAACCGCTGGATGATGCAGCCTTGACTGGCGTTTTAGAGGCAGCATCCTCCTTGCTGATATTGAAGGCTTTGTACAAAAGCGAAATCCAATCCGCAGGCAGGTAGTCCCCGATCATATCAATGGCGCACCGACGGTGGTGCGCGGTGATCTCTAACTCGGACGGCTTCTTGTCGGCATCCGCGGCAGTCTTGATACTGTCAGGCAGGTTGAACTTCTGGTCGAATGCACCGTTGTTCCTGGAGTTGGCAGCCGTCTCCGCTTCTTGGCTTGCCAACGTCCTCGCGACGCGCTCCACCTTGGCTCTCAGCCACTCGAGCGTCTTGCTCTCGCTCGCCTTGACGTACAGCTGTCCAATCTCGTCGCCGTCATCTCCCGTCGGCTGGATATCGCACACCAGCTCAATCTTCTTGGGCGTCAGCGCCTTGACGCGCAGCAGCCATGAGTTGTGCAGCTGCGCTGCGAGGTCCTCGACGCTCATGAAGCGCGCGCGCTGGCCCCACGCCACCGAGAGCAGCACGAACAGCGGGTCCATCGGCGACAGCACCAGCACGCTCCCATCTGCCCCACACGGCCTCCGTCAGCCCCCACCGGCCACCGCCACCACCCAAGCGCTCAGTCTCGCACCCTGCTGCACGTTGTTGCCCACAAACCAACTGCGCGAGCCTTCAGGCGGCTGCACGCGCTGCAACTCGAGCAATTGCTCGCCGCCGCGCGCGATCGCGAGCTGCCGAGCACGCTGCGCCTTGTCCGCGGCCCGCGACGTCCACACGACCACCGAAAGCAGCGGGTCGTCGGTCGCGCGCGCGTGGAAGCGCTCGAGCGGCGCGTCCACAGCGGCGGAAGGCGCCACCAGCAGCGCCTTGCGGCCCATTGGAGGTTGTTACGGATTTTTTTTTTTTTTTTGGCGCCAAAACGGGTTTCTATACATTCGCCAAGATAAAACGGGTGCATCCGCGTAACTAGTCATTTGTGGCGCCAAGACTGACAGGCGAGGCACTTGGACAAGTGCGCGGGCGTTGCTGGCGACGACATGGCGGGCAAAGGTGAGCTACTTGGCGAGCTCAAGGTGCTGAGTGTGTGTGTGGATGAGGTGGGGCTGACGGAGGTTTGCGCGACGCAGCGAAGCAGCAGCGATCGATCACGTGCGAGGAGCGGGCTGAGGGCTTGCATGAGAGGCGGGAGACGTCTGACGGAGGGTTTGGCATGAGCAGGTCCTTCTTTGGCGCTGGAGCGGCCTCGACGCCGACCAAGAGCAACAAGCGCAAGGCGGAGGATGAGAAGGAAGCGGGCGAGTCGCCTGCTGCCAAGAAGCAGGCGAGTGCGAGCCCCGCGGCTGCGACGAAAGCCAAGAAGTCTCCGCCTGCCAAGCCAGGTGCGGTGAAGAAGCAAAAGGCTCCTGCGAAGGCCAAGGTGGCGGACAAGAAGAAGGCTGAGAAGAAGAAGGCCAAGGAGGAAGAGGAGGAGGACGTCGACATGGTGGATGCAGAAGAGGAGGAAGCTCCAGTGGAGAAGCAGGACGAAGCCAGCGAAGACGAGAAAGAGGATGAACATGTAGAGTCGTCGCCACCAGCGTCGAGCTCAAAGAAGAAGCGTACGTGATTTACAGCAGAGGTTAGTGTTCCGGCGTCTGAGCTTATGTGCAACTTGATGATGATGTCAGCTGGCCGACGACGCCTTCGTCAGCGCGTGGTTGAGAGCGACGATGAAAGCGATGATGACCTTGGTATCACTGGATTTAGCTCGTCAAAAAAGTCTGGAGAGGTGATTGACATCTCTTCTCCATCCCCTGCCAAGTCCGTAACGCCTAAGAAAGCGCCGCGAAAGGTATCGTCCCCAGTGAAAATGACCATTGATAGTGATGACGATGAGGACAAGGATACGGTAGAAACTCCAAACTCGAAGACTAAGAAAGAGGAGAAGGAAGCGGAAGTGCAAGAGGAAGTTGAGGCGGAGGAAGCTCAATCAAAGGAGGACGAAATGGAAGTAGACCAGGGGGATGCCAATGAAGAGGTCGAAAAGAAGCACGAAGAGAAGAAATCACCTGCTAAATCGAAGCAGCAGACGTCTTCTTTCTTCTCCCCACAGCCGACGAAGAGCGCTTCCAAGAGCACTTCTGACAAGAAGAAGAATGTCAACAATGACAAGAAGGCCTCAACACCAACCTCAACGTCTACGAAAGAGGAAGATGGTGATTCTGTTGGCATTACCGATTTTGTCCCATATGTGCAGCTTGCCTCGCTGTTTTCAAAGATTGAAGCAATCACAGGTCGCCTCGAGATCCAGGAGTTGCTGACGGTATTCTTCCGCGACGTGATTCAGAAAGCCCCAAACGATCTACTCGCGTGTATCTACTTGTGTGTGTGCACAGACCTTGCTCCGCCGTTCGAGAACCTTAAGATCGGAATCGGTGATGCCATTTTGATGAAGGCTATCGGAGAAGCTACTGGAACAAACCTAAAGTTCATCAAGGAGATGTACCACAAGGAGGGAGATCTTGGCAAAGTCGCGCAGAACGCTCGCTCAAAGCAGCACACGCTATCATTCGCACCTATTGCTGCTCCTAATCCAGCTGCTGCAGCAGCGAATGTTCTGAGTGTTCAGAGCGTGTACGACCAGTTCGTCAAGATTGCTAAGATGACAGGAAACAACTCGCAGCAACAGAAGTGTAGTATCATCAAGGGACTTCTGGTCAAGTGCGAGAAGGACAAAAAGGCACTGCCCTCTGCAAGTGCTAGCGCGGAAGGCGCAAAATACATTATCCGTGGTCTGCAGGGCAAGCTTCGCATCGGTTTGGCTGAAAAGTCGATTCTAATGGCGCTTACGTACGCATTCATGCTCGAGAAAGATCGAAAAGACAAGGAAAAACAGCAAGAAGCTCTTGTTCACGTCAAGAAGGCTTTCTCGGAATGCCCGAGCTATAATGCGCTAGTCGCGGCCTTCCAAGCCGTCCAGAAGGAGATTCAGGATGCGGAGGGATCGTCTTGGCCCTTCTTCAAGCTGAAGGACTTTGCACAGGTTGCTACCAAGTGTGTGCTGACTCCGGGCACGCCAGTTTCGCCCATGTTGGCTCGTCCAACCAAGGCGTACGCCATGGTCTTCGACCGATTTGAAAACAAGCCGTTCACTTGCGAGTACAAGTACGATGGCGAGCGCGCTCAGATCCACATGCTACCGAGTGGCAAGTCTGATAATGATGTTGCCATCTTCTCGCGCAACTTCGAAAATTCAACGGAGCGATTCCCGGATGTCAAGCTGCAGCTCTTGAAAGCTCGCAAGCCCGATGCAATCCAGAGCTGCATCGTTGACGCTGAGGTTGTCGCAGTCGACAAGGCAACAAACAAGCGTCTACCCTTCCAGATTTTGAGCACGCGGTCGCGCAAGAACGTCAAGGTGGAGGACATCAAGGTTCCTGTCTGTATCTACGCGTTCGATCTGCTGTACTTGAACGGCGACTCGTGCCTGACCATGCCGCTGGGTAAACGTCGAGAGCTACTTCGCACTCTTTTCGACGTCGTTCCGGGCGAGTTCGAATTTGCGTCCTCGATCGATGTTGAGCCGGACGCTGCGCTGAACAAGGATGACACAGAGGCGATGGAGCAAGCGGTGGCTACCGTCCGCAACTTCCTGGAGCAGGCTGTGCGTGACCAATGTGAAGGCTTGATGGTCAAGACGCTCGAGCAGGAAGCGACTTACGAGCCGGCAAATCGGTCCCACAAGTGGCTGAAGCTGAAGAAGGATTATCTCGACGGCATTGGCGACTCGACCGACCTCGTTCCTATCGGCGCCTTCTACGGTCGCGGCAAGCGTACAGGCGTGTACGGCGCGTACCTGCTCGCATGTTTTGACCCGGACACGGATATGTTTCAGCCGATCACAAAGCTGGGCACGGGTTTGTCGGACGAGGTGCTCAAGCAGTTTTACGAGCAGCTCAAGGAGAAGACGGTGCCCACGGCGCCGCGCGAGTACGCGCTTGGCGACGGAAGCATCAAGCCAGACGTGTGGTTCGAGCCGAGCTGTGTGTGGGAGATCCTTGGTGCAGATCTGTCCATCTCGCCCAAGTACACGGCAGCCATGGGGCTCGTGGCTCGCGACAAGGGCATCTCGCTGCGCTTCCCGCGCTTCATCCGCATCCGCGAGGACAAGACGCCATCGGAGGCGACCAACGCTGCTCAGGTTCGTGTTACATTGCTGCAGCTGCTGTTCTAGGTGGTGGTGACTAATGCAGTCTTGATGATTGTCTCTAGGTGGCGGACTTGTACCGCGCGCAGGGCCTCGCGACGGTCTCTGGTGGAGCGGACGAGGACGATGATGACCTGCTCATTTGAACATTAAATACAGAAGCGATGGCTAAGCTAGCTGATGTGTCTACGACTCGCTTCGGCGGCGCTTGATGGGGCGGTTGATGATCCTGGCCGCGTACTCGGACTCATCGCTGGCCGCTCGGCACACTCTTGACGGCGAGAGGAACACTGGCGAGAGCGAGTCGGCGTGGCGCAGCGCCCAGGGGAACTCGCTTCGCAGCGCACAGCAGAGCTTGCAGGTCGGCGGGAAGCCTCGAGCGCGGCAGACGCGGAAGTGGCGCAGCAGGCGCTTGGCCTGTGCACACGACACGTGACACTGCCCGTCGGCCAGGAAGCACTCCTGGCAGTGGTCGAGCACGCCGCGAGCCACGCCGCAGTTGCGCATCTTGCAGTCTCCAGAGCCGCCGCGGCAGCACTCCCGAGCGTGCAGCAGCAGCGCGAGCCGCGCTGCCAGGTCTCTCAATGTGCGTTCGTCAGCTGGAGAGGTCGAGGTTGTGGCTACGCTGGGCTCGGGGGCTCTTGGTGGGGACGGCAGCAGCGACGGCAGCCGCAGTGGTGGCGTCGTGAGCGACGGCAGAGCTGCCCCGCCTTGCTGGTCCGTTGGCGCTCGCAGCGGCCGAAGCGAGAAGGTGAGAGGGCGAGGAGCCATTCCTGCGGGCTTGGTGGGGAGCTCGAGGCGCGGACGGCAGCTGTCGAGCGCCATGGAGGAGCCGTCGAGCGTCATGGAGTTGCTGGGGGCTGCTGGTGGAGGGCTGTAGTATCAGGAGCTGCTCCTGATGCGTCGAGTGCGCGAGTGAGAGCCTGAGCCGCGTCCGCCGAGCTGCGGGGCTGGAACTTCGAGGAGCAGCAGTGAGGAGCAGCGATGCCGATCACGAGAGCGTAGAAGACGGCACGGGTGGAAGTCGAGCAGAGATCGGACGTCCCACACCACCTGGCGCAACGGATCTCGATCGCCAAAGTCGACGAGTCTTTACGCGGCGCCACATCATCATGAGCCCGAGGCGACGATCGCCGCCATGGTTAAACCCCGACCGACGAGACTCAGGCCGCATGGCGCTCGGCAACGTTAGCTCATGGCCACTACTCAAGCTTTCCCGACATGCACTATCCAGCAAGAGTGTGCACGAGCGTGAGCACGGGGGCGTTGAGCTCTTCGCGATCTGCAGGCCCATCAAGTCTCTCGGCGTTTGACACGGCGACTACGGGGAGTGCCCCATCAACCGAGGGCATCAGTCGTCCCGGTCGCGCCGCACGACGGGGCCAGAGAGATGCACGGAGACCAGCATGTGCCGTTGCAGGATGTGCGATGCACGACGCGGCTGGAACACACGGCCTTTGTAAACGCGTTTACTAGACTACCGCCACCGAGCATGGCGAGGTCGACGGCAGAGCCTCTACGGATAAGGCGCCGATGACCACCTGCAGCCTCTACGTCTGCCGTAGAGTCTGCTACGACGGAAAATCCACTGCGAAAGCTCACTCGATGAACACTGGCGGCGACAGATCAGTCAGGGACATCCCCTGCACACGAGAGCACGCCCTTCGCCTTCTCTTCATCACCCATTCTAGGTCCCGTCAGACGTTTTGATCAGCACACACAGGGCTCCTACAGCATCTCAGCGTCAAGGAATGGACTAGCAGGTAGTTTCTTGAAGCAGCAGCGGCATTGACAACCACGATCGAACGATGCAGGGGAGCCCGGCGCCACATTGAACACACACTCCTAACCATTTGGTGCTGGCATGACATGGTCTCTTTCGTGTTGGACAGGAAGAGAGAGAATACCTTGAGCGAGTTCTCACGCACAATATGTGTGCCGCTGTTATCTTGTCACTAGCTGCTCGTTCCGAGGAGATCAATCAGCTGTGATAATCTCATGTTGACGCTGTTAGGCCTACGAGTTTGTTAGAGCTCCCACGAGTGTGCAATGACGATCATTGGACGCAACTACATGTAGAGACGGACGACGAAAGCTCGTTGGCCTTACTTGGATCGCATGGCACGGCGATGGCAAAAGGCAGGAAAGCAGGGATCCAACGCCTGGAAACCTACGCATCCTTACACTATTCCTGTCTCGGCCGTTATGACTAACGACCTGGACGAGCTCTTACTGTTGTTAGTGCTGTTCGCTTTGAAATGGCGCGGCAGCAGTCGTGGGCTGAACGTGTGCCTGTGGGTGATGCGGCTAGGCGTGGAGAAGAGCGCCGGCTACTGGTAGAACTAGAGCTGGACGATGCGGTGTTCGCGACCCAAGCTGCATCAGGTCAGACTTATGGAGCTCCGAATGCTAGAAATGTTTATGCTGGACACCCGAGCCATGTCGGGCGACAGTCGCGCGTAGCTGGGAGGGGAGAGGAGGGGCGGAGGTCGTCACCGAAAGGAGCAGGCTCTCCAGTCGTGAGCAGGTTCTCGAGTCCCTACAAGCTCAAGCAAAAGGTGCTGAGCAGCCGGAAATCCAGTCTTGACAGCGTTAGGTCACGAGAACGAGTTGGTACATATGAAGTGGACCGGCAATACATACGCGATCGCCATGTAAGCGACAGTGGTCTCGACAATGATCGGCGACGGCCAAGGATATCTACTGGGTTTCAAAGAGAGAGTGCTACTAGCGCCAACTCGACTGCTCTTGTACGCGAAGCGATCCGGCAGAACATATTTCTGCGCGATCAGATTCTAGCGCAGCTTCAGCAAGAGATGGTCCCCCCGACGCTTTCAGTTCATCGCCCGCGGAAAATGGACGTAGATATCTCTCCAGGACTGATCCGCGAGTTGAATCGATTGCGCAGCACATCATTAGCAATCGTCGAAATGGTCGAGTACCTATACTCGGAATGTGTCCAGGACAATGCGCCAAATCCAAGCAATAGACGCGGTAGAGCAATCCCTGTTACCGATGAAGAAGATGCTGAGGCCCTTGAGCGCGAATTTCTTCCTTATTTATTGCGCATGGCATCATCAGACACAGACTTTTTCTCGTTTTCACCAACGTTGATGAGGTTCTTCAACGCTCAAGGGATCTCCCTAACGCGCAATCCGTTTTTAGAAGGGCTGTCTCTTGATGCGTCTGAGCTCTTGTTGTGCTCGTGCAACTACGTCTCCTCCTCCTCACCGTCAGAGTTATTTAGCTCCTCCAGACTACTCGCATCGTCGCCATCATCTTCTTCGCTATTTCAGCTACTTCTACATAAACTGGAAGCGTTTGCATTACAAACCGATCGGTATCTTCCTGGCTGGCAAGTACTTCCGTGTAATCGAGTAGCAACAGCATTGCTTCATTTGATGGAGCTTGAAACACGAAATAACGCATCAAAGCTCTTACCAACGTATTTGCGGCCACACCAAGCACAGACAGGTGGTAGCTACAGCTCAAAGAGCACAGAAAATCTCAGGCAACCAACTTTACCTCGAGTCCAATCTGCAGATCTCAGTCTTTGCGATGCTTTTGAAACAAAAGCCCAAGGTTATCTTTGCCCAACAACCTTCACATCTAAATTATTGAGTGACACTGTTTATAAAGCATGGGGTCCTGATCTCTCAGATCAGAATTGTGTACTTCCTCCAGTTGATGAAGCTATGCCAGAAGCTCACAAGGAAATGGGAAGCATTGGTGCGCACCAAGAATGCGCAGTTTCATTAAATCAGGCACCTTGCGCAAGTTCACAGGAGGCAAATTCAGATGCAACCCAAACTCATGCCGAGCCAAAATCCTGCCGTAGTTCTCGTCAAGCTAAGCAAAGTAAAGACAGTGATTCAGTAAGAAGGCAACCGGTTGAGATGAAGAATACACTGCAGCGAGAAGAAGACACATCTAACGCTACTGGTAGCAAAACTGATATACAGCCGCCAAAGCTCCCGAGCACACAAGAAGGCGCTGTACCGTTGAAAGCATGGGAGCCACCAAATAGCGCACAGGATGACGTGCTGACGAGTAACAGATCCAAAATCCTAGCTACTCTTCCTACGTCTACTACATCTAGAGAATCTAGAGACAGCTCCATCCAACTTCTAGGCCTCGAGGATTCGTCTCCAGCATCTGTACCATCGTCAAGAGCAGAAAACTCGATAACTCGAACAAGTCGACAATTCATGATTGAGAACAGCTCCGAGAAGCTATCACCGACGATCCCACGACTTGACCTCAGCGCCGTATTAGCAGCGGCAGCAATAATTCCTGAAAACCGAGTCGACTTTGCGGTCAGCGATTCAGTTGCTCAATCTCCAGTTTCAGATAAATCGTCTATGACAATACTGGTTACTGATGCCAAGCCGGATATTGAGCCTATTGACACTGAGGAAGCCTCGCTTCGACGAATGTCAGCAGTCACCCTTTCCAGTTGCACAGTAGTTCCACCGGGATCAGTAAGGTCGAATCTGAGTGATTCAGGAAGTGATGGTACGGTACGACAGCTCAGCAGAAGAAGTCAGACAGAGGACAACACGAACTCCTCTATCTCTGCGAACTCCCCACTCGCTGCCCTCAACGATTATACAGATTGGTCTGAGCCTACAGGAGGACTAATTGAGGACTACAGTTTCCCTGTAAGTACTCCTTCAATAGCGTCTGGAATAACACGAGCGCTTGATCTGCTTCCAAAATTTGGTATCCCTAGCACACTTGATGTAGCAGTCGAAAGCACAGACGACTCTAACAGTTTGCCAGCGTTTGGAATATTATCATCAAACGACTTCTCACTCCGTAGCAGTCATGAACCACTAGTGAAGAGTCAAGCAGTGAAAAAGGTAGTAGAAGTATCCACACCTAGCACGAGTGCAGGCTTCAGTAACTCTGACTCCAACACAGACACAATACCAAATCCTGTTGAGCAAATCGATTGCAACAGCAGTTTTTCTGAAGAGGAACATTCTGGACTTGGTGCACTCGGGAAAATTTTTGATCTATGTCGTGACGTTCAAGTAGTTGCCCTTGATCTAAGTCACCGGTTCTCTGAAATAGAGGTTGACCACCGACATCAATCTATCGAACACCAACTCAGTCCAGATGTGAAATGGGAACCTGAAGATACTCCGCACTACCTTCAAAGAGAGCTCAAGATTCTTCGTCGTTATCTTGTCGAGTGGAGAACTAATGCACAACACCGCAGATCAATCAAGGATCGCTTGCAGCGGTCATTAGCAAGACGGACTGTTCGGCGGTTTGGAGTATTGGTTGTCAAAAAGCGGCGCAAGGCACACGAGCTGGAGATTTTGGAGCAGCAGGAAATAGCTGCACGAGCATTACAACAATCGTGGGCAGATTTTGCGCTACGCAAATCAAATAATCTTCGTTCGTCCGACTTCCACCTCATCCATCGATGCTTTCACCGATTAAAGTTTTTTGCAGGTACGCTGAAGCGGAGGAGGCAACGCGAATTTGCCAAAGAAAAGATTCTACGCTGGTGGCGGCGTCGAAAGGCAAAGATACGGCAAGTCCTGAAACGAGAAGAAGAGCTGCGCCGAAAACGAGAGCAAAAAGCTGCTGCAACGAAAACAATCAAACAAGCTCTTCGAGAATGGGTCCTTCGACGAAAACTCGCGCAGGCTAAAGTTCTTGCCCGACAGACTCTTTTCAAGGAGAATCTGAAGTGGACAAAAGCGAAGCGAGATCATGAGAGGCTGATGCGGCTTGAAAAGAAACGCGCATCTGAGAAGGCGAACTTGCTTTTATCTAGCTTACAACAACTTGAGCAAAAGTGGAAACAGGCTGAAATTGACCGGATGCAACTAATTGATCATCATATGAAAGTAGTAGATAGACAGCAGCGTGTGATCAGCAAGAACCGCAAAAGCTTGGCTGCTCATAAAATTAGGTGCTTCATTTCCATACACTTACTGAACCGCAAACTTCGGATTATTGAAGCAGATCGATCATTAGCCAACAAGCAGGTGCTGGCAATGCAAGCGCAATATCACCACTCGGAAACTGATACACAACAATGGAAGGAAAAGATGCGATTGGAGCAACGCTTGTTACAGCGACGACTTGAGAAATCCAGCAAGCAAATGGAATCCGCTTGCACAGCTCATGACATTGAAATGAAAGCACATCTTGCTGTAGAACGGAAATTGAAAGAGGAGATGGCGCGTCGAACAATCAAGGGATTTATAGATTATCGTTGGCTGGAGCGCAAATCGTTTTGCAAACAAAAACTTGTGGAAGATCAACATCAAGCTCTGGTTACTGCCAAGGCCGAGACAGAGTACATGGCAGCCGAAGAGCTGCGTGAAAAGAATTTCTCTGCCACCAATAAGCTGCTCGCGCTTGAGCATCGTTTGATAGAGGCTGACCGGGACGCGCAACAGCAGTTAGCAACTCGGGATAAATTGTTGTTAGATAAAGAAAAAGAAGTTCAAATGGCTGCCGAAAAGTTAGAACAAAGCAAGGTCGAGGCAAACCACGCACTCGTGACCACCTGGTTTTCTGAGCGAGTCACAGTGGCAAAGATTAAACGGGAGGCTGATGCAGCATTGCAATCGGCGGCAGAAGCAATTGAATTAGAGAAGCAAAGACAAATTCAGTTGATTGAAACCCAAACGCGTGCGATGGCATCGCTCAAAATTGGAGTGTTTGTGACCAACCAGATTGAGCGGGCAAGGGTAAAGCGTGTGGAAGAAATGAAAAGAAGAGAACAGGCTGAGAGATACGCACTCGAGCTTATTACAGAGCAAAAGTTGCGATCCTTTGTAGTCGAGATGCTTATTACCGTGAAGCTCCAGAGTGAAAGCGAAGCTTCGGTTGGAATACAGGAAGCAATTAATCGAGTTGGAGAACTGTTCTGTTTTATCGCACTCCGCCGATCCCGACTAGGCTGCCTCAATCTAGCGATGAAAGTACGTTTGATTCAGAGATGGTGGAGGCGATGGTTCCAGATTCAGCAAGCAAAGCAAATGGAGCAACAGATGAAAGTTCAGCGTGTTGAAGCTGTCAAGCGACGGGAATGCGCTCGTCGCATTCAAAGATTATTGAGAGCTTATTCCAGATGGCGCCGTGAAGAGGAAAAACAGCTCAAAGAGCGAGAGAGGAAATGGCAATTTGTTGAGGCTGTACGCAAACGAGAGAGTGCTCGACGAATTCAGCGTGTGTGGTCGCGCTATCTGCAGTGGAAACGAATTTGCCAAGCGGATAGAGAACGGCGATTGAGACGACTCGAAGTCATACGAAAACGAGGTTGCGCGAAACGTATCCAGACCGCGTGGTTAAACTTCCTGGCCTTTCGACAAAAGCAAAAACGGGATCAGGAGCGTAAACGTTTGCGAGTAGAAGCAATAAAGCGGCGAGAGTGTGTGGCACGAATTCAGCGTGCATGGCGAGCGTCAGTTAAACGGCGAAAGCTTCATCGCGACATAATTGAGAGAAGGAAGCAGCTGGTTTCACGCATAAAACGTCGTGAATGTGCTAGACGAATCCAGCTTGTATGGCGAGCTTTCATCGCTCGAAAGCGGCAAAGACGAGTTGATATGGCAAAGAAGAAGGCTCTTATTCGAGGATTGAAGCAACGCGCATGCGCACGAAAGATTCAAATTGCGTGGCGAGATGCGAAAGAGCGTCAGCAAGAGCTGTTAGAGGAGCAAGAAGAACTGGAACGACAAATGCGAGTCGCAGCTTTGAGGAAACGAGCTGGTGCGCGCCAAATACAAGGTGGATGGCGCCGCCATAACAGTCGCCAGCGTATTCATCGTGAGCAAATGGACATGCAAATTCTTCGTGTTGAAGCAATCAAGCGGCGTGAATGTGCACGTCACATCCAAGGTGGATGGCGTAAGGCGAAAGAGCGGCGACGCCAAAGCGATCAGATGATTTTTGAGCAAGACCAACTCCGTCAATTGGAGCATCAATCTATTCGTTGTGAGTTTATCCGGACTCAGATTGCGGCTAGAATGGTGCAACAACTTTGGCGCGCATGGCACCACAGACAACTTGAAATTGTAGTGCATAAACGTATCCGAGCAATCCGATTCAATCATGCAGCGCGCTGCGTTCAGCGTCAATTAGTTGCGTGGCATCGCTCTTTGCAGCTCGCACGTGATAGAGATTCTCAACTTCAGCGTATCCGAGTGAGTAGTGCGGTACGAGCGGTCCAACGATGCTGGAGGTGCCATGTGAAATGGTTAATTTACCTCAGACAGAAGCAGCAAAGCCTACACAATATCCGCAGGAAAAGGAGTGCTCGAATAATCCAGCATGCTTGGCGACAATGGATAGAGCACAAGAAGAAATCACAGCAAGAACAACTTTCAATGCTGATAAACCGTGCAGCTGCTATCATTCAGCGGCATTTCCGTCGCTGGAGAGAAAAGAAGTTGGAATCGATCAATCTTCCAAAAGAAGACTCCATCGTACTCTACCAACGTGTGTGCTCGCGTCGAATCATCCGAGCTTGGCGACGTTACCGTCACGTTACCGAGTTCGCAGCCGCAACGCACATCGGCTCAGTTTGGCGTGGGCGATGCGCTCGGCAAGCGTACGCTCTTGCGTTGGAAGCCAAACTATCACAAGAAGCTCGGCTCGAAGAAATCCGGTTGTCTATTCTGGCTGTTCGAGTACAACATGTATGGCAAGACTGGCGAACGCGAATGCGGCGGCGAAAGCGAGCAGAAATGTTAGCAAGAGAGCGTGAAATGATTGAGCAAGCAAAGCGCCAGGCACGAATTATGCAGACAAAGCAACGCATCGTAGCTGCACATCATATTCAGAAGCGATTCCGTGCATTTAGCTGCCAAGAAAGTAAGCAAAGAGCGGAGGAAGTCCAAAGTAGAATACAGCGAAAGCAGCAGGAACAGGAGACTGCGTTGGCAAAACTTTGGGAAGAAAAGAATGCTCGTGACGAGGCAGCAATTCGGGAGGGTGTCTCTGCAGTCGTTCAGCTTTGGACTCGAATGGATTTGCCATATGTACTGACATCTGCTGTCAACAACGTCTTGGTAGTTGATGCGGCTTCGAGGATTGTTCAGCGGCTCGCTAAAGCGTACCTTCGGCGCTCCCAGTTATGGTTTTACGTCAACAAGACTCAGTTGTCTGGTTGTGAAAACACTCCAGAACGCAACTCGAGCTTACGTCTCTACTTCAAACATGCAAGTGCTTGGATGGAGCTGAGATGCCATTCAAACCAAGCAGATACAGCTTGGACCCTGACATCGGATAACCTTCTTCGACTACGATTTGATGCACAGATGACACGAAAGCTCTTAGTAATGCTAGATCGCCAGTCACACTCTCCAGATGAGCTACAACATGCTACCCAGGAAATTTCAAAAGACGCATTGCCAATTTTTGCAACACCTGAATGTATTCGCAGCCACCACAACGCGATTGATCACAAGTTGGTATTTCACGAAGTCGGCGAACTCGAGCTGCCGCATTTCTGTGCGTTGACAAGATCAATGGCCAAGATCCGCTCGATCCATCGTCGCAAGCAGCAAGTAGAATCGCCATTAACAATAAGTCGTCCTCCAACTCCAACTTCAGCCGGAACTGCTCCAATCAAACAGCATGGGCGAGTCCAATCGATCACGGTATTTGAGGCTGTGGAGAATGCATCCGTAGAGGATGCGGTATACCTTCAGTCGCTTGGCGTGGATCTTGCTACTGTAGACCCGAAAACCCACCGAAACGCATTGCACATGCTCACCTTTTCCGCCGAAAACTACCGTTTCCGACTTGAGATGCTCGACTTTCTACTCAAACAAGAGAGCATTGATGTGAACGCTCAAGACTTGAATGGTGATACACCGCTTATGCTCTTTGCCGCCAATGGACACCTGGAGTTCATGGCAAGACTTCTTGGTCGTGGTGCTAAACTTCAGCTAGTCAACAAAAAAGGTCGGAATGCTCTTCATCGCGCATGCGAGAAAGACCAAGTTGAAGCTATTGCGTTCCTTCATCGAGGACGCACTAACGAATTTGAGGCGATACTGGCTCTTCATGCACCTGATTACTCTGGTCAGTTCCCCCTTCACCTCGCTGCCGCAGAGGGTTTGGTGGAGTGCGCCAAGCAGCTCTTGTGGATCGAGGTTGCATTGTCCTCAGATCACTCCCTTTCAACAAATTGGAACCGTACTGTTCAATCCCAGCGTGACCCTGGTGGTCACACGCCACTTCAGCTGGCCGTACTGGCACGAGATTCCTCAATGGTTTCTCTTCTCCTAGCACACGGAGGGGAGTTTGCTGTCAACGAGAACGACAACCGCAGGCGCTCGGTAGTTCATCTTGCTGTGGGTTCCCTGCTGTCGATGTGTGGAAGTAACAGCCCGTCTGCGAGTACTGCTGCAGACACGCTCAGCATCTTGACGCTTTTAATCGAGCACGGCGCGGACTTAAGCATCGGCGACGAGCGAGGAGACACGGCACTCCACTGGGCCGCTCTAGCTGGCCATGTTGTTCTGACGCGGTTTTTGGTCACGCGTGGAGCAGACATTGGCGCGGTCAACAATGACTGGGAAACACCAGTACAAGTGGCAGCTGCTCACGGTCAGCTGGGGTGTGTGAAAGCAATGGCAAGTTCTCCACGCCATGGCAGTCGAGATAATAGCGCACATACTGCTGACGCTGATAGCCGAGATGCGTTGACTGAGCGAATACTGAGTGAAGCTGTCAACATCCTCGCGCACCAGGAGGCATCCCCTCAGTCGTACTACGTACCATCCATGGCTGCTGTAAGTCCTCCCGCCTCCAAGGAGAACTTTTACTGGGAGGAGCTGCACCAAGAAGTGCAGTTGGTCGATGAGTATGGCCATTTCTCGTCCGAAGGTGAGAGCGACAGCGACGCAGACATTGGTTTTGATCTGTAGTAAGCTTGATGTTGTGCCTGAACACGATGAATGAGGCGCAAGGGAGCGTGTATGTACATGTTTCAAAAACGTGCGCTGCCTTGCTGAGGGCTCGCAGTCGACGGCAGCCAGCGCGATCCTTTCTGTTCATGACAAAGGCGCGCACCAGGTATCGTCCGACTGGCAACGGAGATGGTCCTAACCTGGAGTTGCATGGAGAGCTACGGTCCAACGACAAGTGCTGAAGGGTCCTTGGGCGTAGCATTACGCTCGGCGGCGTAGAGCGTGTTGCGAAGCAGCATCACGACGGTCATGGGTCCCACTCCTCCGGGCACTGGCGTGATAGCGCCAGCGACCTTGACTGCGCTCTCGAAGTCGACGTCGCCAACCAGTCGGTAGCCCGCTTTCTTCGTCGCGTCATCGACGGCATTAATGCCCACGTCGATGACGGCGGCGCCAGGCTTGATCCAGTCTCCTTTGACAAAGTTGGCGCGTCCAATCGCTGCGATGAGGATGTCGGCCTCGCGCACGCGGTCGGGTAGGTTGGTTGTGCGTGAGTGGCACATGGTGACGGTCGCGTTGCGGTGCAGGCACAGAAGCGACACGGGCAGCCCGACGATCTGGCTGCGGCCGAGCACGACCACGTGCTTGCCCTCTAGCGGGATCTTGTAGTGGTCCAGCAGCTCGATGCATCCCGCGGGCGTGCACGGCACGCTGAATCCCAGCGGGGCTTGCTCCGCGCCGCTAGCCTTGGTCGTCGCGTGGTGGAAGAGCGCGGCGTGGCTGGCCGGGTGCAGCCCATCAACGTCCTTGGCCGGGTCGACGGTCGCGAGGATAGCGTGCTCGTCGCAGAAGCGCGGCAGCGGCAGCTGCACGATGATGCCGTCCACGTCTGCTCGCGCATTGAGCTCCTGGATGGTCTCGAGCACGCGCGCCACGACCGCGTCGCGCTGCTGCTGCGAGAGCGCGCGCTCGTCCTCGCCCGGCACGTCCACCTGCACCTTCCAGCTCGCGATGCCCACGGCCGCGCACGCGCGCTGCTTCATGCGCACGTACGTGGCCGAGTCCTTGCGCGCGCCGACGACTACGACCGCCAGCCCCACGGGCCGCCCCAGCCGCGCCGCCTCGTGCGCGCACCGCGGCGCCAGCAGCTCTCGCTGCAGCTGCTCGCTCAGCGCCTTGCCATCCAGCAGCAGCGCCATGCTTGTCTCCTTCCTTGGGTGCTGGTTCCGGAATGACCCCGCTGAATGACCGCTGAATGCGAATGGGCAAAAGTGGGGTATAAAAGATGTTGAATGACAAATGACTACCATGTTTTTTGGTCGTTATGGATGCATTTATGCTCCTAGTTTGACGAACAGATGTTGAATCTGTGCCAAGGCGATACCGATACTTTCGGTAGTAGCGGTATAGGATCGGTATGATATCCATGTCAAAACACGGTTTGAACACCATTTATAAAATCAAAACACGGTTGCAACTTCGTGCATTTTCTAAAACACGGTGTGCACAAAATTGCGTCCGAGTTGCTAGAGAGTGTTGGTCGCCGGGTTTCGCTGCCGTGTTTTGCCATTCCACAAATCGGGCACCGTGTTTTGGAACCAGCCAATCAGCGACCGCCAAATTTCTAGCCTATTTCTTGCCTATTTCTATCCTGGACTACCCGGAAGTCAAACGGTAGTTTCGTGGCGTAATCACGTCCGGAACCATGCGGATTGGCTGAAAAGCGTCATCACTTGCTCTGTGTATGTCTCATACAAACAGCAAATATGTACAGTACAGCGCCCCCCCCCCCCTCTCAATGGGCAGTCACTTTCAATCCTGCCACCTACTTCGCCTGACGACAACGACGAGATGCTGGCGACCGTGGGGCGGTTCTGCTTCCTGGCGCTCACGGACGCTGCCATGGTGCCGGCGCTGGCCGTCATGAAGCGCAACCACCGGCACTTCGAGCTCTTCATCGGCGTCTTCCAGCTGGCCATCACCTTCTGCTTCAACGCGGCCGAGGCCTTCCGCGCCGACCTCTTCCTGCGCGAGCTGCAGTGGCACTTCATCTCGGACGTGCTTTCCGTCACCTACTTCCTGCTGCTGTGCGTCCACCTCATGGGCTTCCGCGACGAGGACCGCAACATTGTGCTGCGATACATCGCCTTTGCGTGCTCCTGGCTCATGAAGTCCAAGGACGGGTGGAACACCACGATATACGAGGCGCTGCTCGTCGCTAGCTACATGGGCGGCGTCGCCTACCGCCGCCTCGCCTCCCACGACAAGACCATCTCGCCCGTCCACCGGGAGAACGCCAAGATGGCGCTCCTCTTCCTCGCATCGGCCGCTCTCACGGGCGCCATCCCCATCTACTTTGCCGGCGGAGAGGACGCATGGGGAGCGCTCGGGTTCGTCAAAGGATGCATGCACGTGCTAGGGGGCGTCGCATTCTACTACGCCTGGCTTTCTGTCCCGTGCCTCGACACCAAGAAGACAGACCTCATACCCTCTTACGTGTAGTTCATGGGGCAAACCAGTGTTTATAACGATCGCGTGTCAATGGGAATGCGTTTGAATGTACTTTAGCGCCAACATCCCTGACCACGTACGCCACTTTATCCAGGCTTGCAACCGCTCACGACCCGCCCACGGGCATGAGCACATGTCGATGCGCTACGAAATGCGCGTACAGCGACTGGACCGGTCGGACATCTGCGTCTTGGGCGATCTGCGAAAATGGGAACAGCAGCGATGAGCGACAATGGCATCATCACCTCAGCAACAACGACAGCGGCAGATCGCACCTTTCGACCGTTTGCGACCTCAAAGTAGTGCGCATATAATGCGAGCTGTACTTGCAGCATCATCAGGAAGCGGGCATTCTCAGCCAGGCGCCTGGTTGGCGAGACAACACTCAGCCTCGTACGACCACACGACTCGATCTTGACTGCTCGGTATTGCTCGTCCTTCTCGAGCAAGAAAAGCTTCACAAGTGCATACGCCTCAAATACACGGGCGTACGAACCAGCATCATCACTTTTTCCAGCTCGCCCTGATGCTGGCACAGTTCGGAGAAACCCTTTCAAGATTGCCTTGACCTCTGCCAGGGTTTCTCGTGTCCATCGGCAGCAGCATTGCAGCACTTGCTGCTGGGTGACTTCTGCCCGTTTTAGTTTTGCTCGCGGATGTTGTCGCTCATCGTTCGCAAATAGCCGTCTGAGCAGCTTGGTCACATGCAGATCAGGATCTTGCTCTGGTGCCCCTGGTGAAGCCTGTGGAGCTGACGTAGCCGGGTCAGCATCTTCAACTTCTTGAAGTTGTTCAGACTGGCTTGGTCTCCATTCCGGTGTCTTGCTGCGATTGAAATCTAAAGTCGACTCAAAACGGGGCTGATCATCTGCGAACAGCAAAGTGTGCACCGTGTCTGCAACGAGCGCATCAAGAATCGTCCGCTCTGGGGACTGCATCGCCGCCTGGTGCCACCTACGTGCGCAGTCGTGCGACTGCTGACAGGTCACTCCAATCCAAACGCACGCGTCCCACTGCTGCGCACGAGCCACGACCCGCCGTCCAGAGAGCTCGAAAGGCTGCGGCTCTCCATGCAACGCGTCGAGTGATCCTTCCTGGCGACGCTTTCTCTGCCCAAGACTTGCAAGCACGCCACTGACAAAGATAGAATCGGGAAAATCCAGCAGCTTCGAGGCTTCGGGTCGCTTGGTGCACTCGACCCCCATGTCCAAAGCCCAGAAGAAAGATGATGTCGCTGTTGGAGCGCTGCGAGTCGTGTACCAGGATACGACCAAGGAGCTCGAAGAGCTTATCCTTGCCAGCGCCACGAACGCCTTGCGAGCGCTGTACAAAGGAGAGAAGACGCACTTCACTGAAGTCGCACAGCAGATCAAGAAAGAGGTCGAGGACTCCCAAGAAGGAGCGTGGCACGTGATTGTGGGCAAATCGTTCGGCTCCTTCGTTTCGCATGAGGTCAAAAAGTGAGTGATTGCTGGTCATGGACCATCGAATTTTGAGAGGAAAGACGAGAAATTGTGGCGATGCGCTTACCCAGCGTTTGTGGATTTCTTACGGCACAGGATGTTCTACTTCTTCCTTGGACACGTCGGCTTTCTCGTCTATCGACATGGCTGAGCTCAGGCAAAACGTCGACCTCCCTAGCGGACTTAAATAATAACGTGAGTGAAGATGCTTTGCGCCGTCTTGAGATTCTAGCTTGGATGCTTGCCTCCACCATGAAGCTTCATTGGCTGAAGCACGAGCATGCAGCTCTCAATACGGCGCAGTCGGAGTGTGCTGCTGTTGTTGAAGTTGAAATCGACGAAATTCTAGCTTGATCGCGTTTCGAATGCTGTCACTGAATTGCACAATGCGTAGAAACTCACTGTCTCGCGCCTCAGTCAGAGATGCGATGGCTTGTTCGTCGGTGGCAATCGATTTGCTAATTGTTTGAATTGCCGCGTTGCTCGATGCTGTGTTGCTCGAGGCAATTGCTATTGCCAGATTTTGGTTCATCGTCGCAAGCGATGCCTTGTGCTTGTTGATCGTAAAATTGAGCTGCAGGCACTTGCGGTGGCTAAGCGGTGGCACTTGAGGAACATCCACAAGCTCATCCACACGCAATTGCCTCACACGGCGTATCAAGTTGGGTGACTGCACCAACACAATCGCGAACATGCGGTCGCGACGAGCCATTGCAACCTGAAGTTCTTGTTGCCTCTCTGCGAGCTGAGCCATGAACGGAGCCGCCGCGTACGGACCTCGAGATGTTGCCGCGACAATTTCTTGATTCAGCTGCTGAATTCGGCACTCGAGATTGAATACTGTCCTGTTGGTAATATCGTATCGATCGAGTAGAGTGTCCAACACTAGATTTCCTGATGCAATCGCGGCTCCCGGCATCGCTGCCATCATGAGGCCCGCAGTGGTTGCATTGTTGACGTAAATTGCTGCGGAATTTGGTCCATCTGAGGCGGTAGGCGTTGAGCCTGGTGACCATCCAGTCGTGGACGTGGTCATCGGCACGGATGTTTGTATTGGAGGCACTCCGAACCCTGAAGATGTGGCGGGATTGATACCTTGATGGAGACCAGGATCGCTGTAAGGGTTTTGTCCCCCTATTGATTGCCCAGGAGTTGTCGTTGGTGGCTGCAGCGAAGTTGTCATCAGTTCTTGAGGGAATGGGATTGGCTCTGGCATCGGTGGTTCTGGTCTCGCTGGTCGTGGATGCGCGGAAACAGAGCTGAAGCCCGTAACTGGAGGCTGTAGGTGGTCAACAATGTGCTGCACCCGGACAATCATCGACGATGCGTCCGACTCAGCGGGAGGTGCGGGACGAATCATACTGTTTGCTTGGTACGATTGAGCATCCCGTGGTGGCTGAAAGCCCGGCTTGATATATGAAGGTGCTGGTAGCTTGGGCGGCGGTGGTGGTTCGGAATCTTCTGTATCGGAATCGATTGTTATGACCTCGACGTCTTCTGGGTTCCGTTTCCGCTTCCCATTCACGGTGCTTACGTCCTTTGCGTACGGGCGCTTCATCACCGCTACGCGCTGCATGACGCTAGCGTGCAATTGGGCAGACCAAGACCCTTTTGCCAATGCCTGTCCTGCACAACCTGCACATTGCGGTGGCGATGAAGATAAGTTGGAGCCACCATCGCATTGCTCGACAGAAGAAAGCCATGCGGTTCTGTACCTTCGATCGGAAACCGGCGGTGGTTGCGCACTCGCGCCACGCTATGGATCCTGGATATGCAGACTTCACAAAACACAAGCTTGCACTCCATACAGTAGAACTCCACGTGGTCTTCCTGGCAAAGCGGGCACTCTGCAACCGCACCAAGCATCCAAACATCAGCCACCTCCGCCTCAGCACCCCACGTCCAACCCAAAATCGCACTCGACATGTCCTCAACGCCGTGACTAGCATCCTTCATCGGCGCGTGCACGCGGATAAAGCACGCGGCGCACGTGGGCAGCCGCGACACGGCGCACTCGTCGTCCAGGCACTTGATCTCCGCGATCGGCGGCTCCGCCACGCCCTGCTGCTCGCACCTCGCGCACCTCGGCCGCGCCAGCTCTGCACACGCGCCACCGTCAGCTCCGCCGCCTCTCCAAGCGCCCAAACAGTCTCCACGCAGCCGCACCCGTGGGCTTCTCCGTCCCGCGCGCGCCAATATTCGCCAGGATCACGGGCACCAGCTCGAACCACTTGGCCTCCTTGCTCGCCGCTGCCGCGCCGTCCTCGCCCTCCACGACCGGCGCCACGCCCGCCGCGTCACCTGCAGGCGCGCCGAGCGGCGGTGAGGCGGGCGCCGCGGCCGCCTTGGGGCCGCCGCCGCCGCCGCCGTCGCTCATGCTCGTCGCGCTCGCTCGCGCCTTTCGCCGTGGACGGCGAAAGTTGCCGTTTCGGCAGCAAAATGACGTTTTAGTTTTGGCGCCAAAATTTTGGCGCGCATGGGATTGGCTGAAAGGTAGAATATCTTTTGTTTCGACCAATCAAGGATCCAAGTTGGATTTTTTTGCGGCGAAAAGGCGTTTTTTTCTTTTTTCTAGAAGCTTCCGCCGCCGCTTGCCAAAGCCGCAAGATGCGCAGTTGAGCAAGTGACGCGCAGGAGCCAAGAGATGGCGACGGAGCTGGCGGCCGAGATTGCGGAGCTGCAGGCCTTTCTGCAGCAGGCCAAGGCGCCGGGCAACGTGCGCGACCTGACGGCGCTGCTGCGCCAGAAGCAGCAGCAGCAGCAGACGAGCGAGGAGATGGAGGTGGATGCGCCGAAGGTGGCGGCTCCGGCTGTGGCGCCGCCCAAGCCTGTCAAGGTGGAGGCGGTGGCCGCGGCGGTGGACGACGTGGCGGTGTTCACGGAGATCTCGCGGTTCGGCTGGGAGGACGACGGCTACGGCAAGAACAAGGTGTCGGTGCTCGTCATGTCGGGCGTTGACGGAGTCGGCGACCTGCCTGAGGGCAGCGTGACGTGCAACTTCACCAAGAGCTCGTTCGACCTGAAGGTGATGGATGCGGTGATTTTGTGCGAGTGGTGTTGGCGGTGATGCTAATGTGCTGGCGTGGGTAGATCATGGGGCTCAATGGGAAGAACTTCCGGCTTGTCAAGCCGTTCCTGGAGAAGGAGATTGTGCCCGAGAAGAGCTCGTTCCGCGTCAAGAAGAACCGCGTGACCGTGACGCTGTGGAAGAAGGACAAGGACGAGCACTGGATGAATCTGACAGCCAAGAACCCGGCCAAGGCAGCCAAGCCCAAGTCGAGTGACCCAGCTGCAGGCATCATGGAGATGATGCAGAATATGTATGAGGACGGCGATGAGGACATGAAGCGCACGATCGCCAAGGCGTGGACTGAAAGCCGCGACAAGAACGCCGCCGCCGGGTTCTAGTGAGCAGCAACACGTAAAGTCTCGAGATATAACAAGGTTGCGATAGGCGCGGCAGCGCCTCGCGTACAAATGGTGCATTCTATCGTCGGCGCGCGCGCTTTCTTCTACTCGACGCGGATGTCGGTGATGTCGTCCCCGACGGTCACGACGGTGACGTCCTTGTCCTCGAGCGCCTTCTGGATCTGCTTGAACTCCTTGCTCTTCTTCTTGACCTGGAAGCTCTCGCTCGTCTCGCCGCTCTCGATGTTCATGAGCGACAGGTACCCGTCGTCGTCGATGGCCAGCACGCTCCACTCGATCTCCGGGTCGACGTGGATCTCGATCCCGTCGGCGTCGGGGTCGCCTCCGACGATCGCGATGAGCTCGTTGTACCACTTCATGAGGCGCTTCTTCTGCTTGCTGCCCATGACGTTGAAGGGCATGGCGAGTCCGTCCTTGACCACTTGGAACACGGCCTCGAGCAGCGCCATGCCGCCGTCCATGGCGCGCAGCGGCTTGGCGAACGCCACGTAGTGCCCCACGGCGTCCACGAGCTTGCTCTGCGCGCTGTCGCTGAAGCGCGCGCCCTGGTTCTTCTGCAGGAAGCGGCTCATGGTGCGCAGCTCCTTGAGCACCTTGCCCTGCGTCTGCGCGGCACGCGCTGCGTCCCCAGCGCTCGCCACCAGCGCCTGCCCGTCCTCCCAGAACTTGATGCACCGCGCGTCCATCTCGATCGAGGTGATGGCCAGCAAAATAATAGCCAATTCGCTCGAGCTGCCATGAGCGACGACCTGTATGGAGACCTGGACACGTCGGTGGGCGCGCTGAGCGCCAGAGACGCGCAAGCGCAGAAGGCCGAGGCCGAGCGGGAGGCCGAGCGGCTGAGGGCCGAGCTCGCGCGCCTGCAGCGAGAGAACGCGCGCCTGGGCGACGCCAACCTGACGCTCGAGCGCAACCTGTCGACGCTCTTCGCCACGGCGCAGACCGAGCTGCGCCGCAAGGACCGCGAGATTCAGCGCCTGCGAGACGAGCTGGCGGGCAAGTCGGCGCGGGGACCTGGCCGGTGACCAAGCGAGTGGGCAGGGAAAGTCGTGCGCTGCATGAACTCAGGCGACATGTTGGATATGCTCGCGTGTTGAAGCCAAGCAGGACAGACGTGGAAACTGCTGGACGCAGGCAAGCACATGGCGAACGAGGCGTAGCATGCCGTAGCGAACGAGGTGTAGCGCTGCTCAGTTAATTAAATAAAGCTGTCTTTTTTCTGCTTGTCGAGCCGATGCGAGCGAGCGCTCGCGTCCTGTGTGCTGGCTGAGCACGCACAGGGTTTGCCCGCTGGAGATTGGCGGCAGCAGCCCCTGCTCGTGCGCAGTGCAGTGCGAGCAGCAAGACCCCAGCCGCTTGACTTGAGCTGGGCACTTTCAACATAAAACGTAGATCGATCGCCATGCGGAGGCTAGCGTGGCTTCGTGTAGTGTAGTCGCGTCAGATTTGTACACCATCCATCCCCTTACGACGTGTGCGACGACGCGTCGTCGGGGCCAACGAAGATCTCCTCGGGGTCTACTGGAGGCAACGCGGCAGCTTTATCTCCAGCAGAGTTCTTCAGTTGCTGCAATGCACCAGTCCACAAGCCATCAGATCACATTGAATAGATGTCTCGACATCAATTATCACGAACCTGAAGCAGCGTGTCAAGGCAAGAGACGTCGTACTCATCCAGTAGAGACGTCTCGAAATCCTCGAGCTTCTTCATGACATGCTGCTAAGAGGAACCGCATCGAGCGACATCCTATGAATATGCTTCGCCACTCGACCGCAGCAAATCCAGAAGTGCTAGATACGGTACCTCTTCTCCGTCGCCGAATGTGTATCCCTCCGAGTCGCTTAGGAGAGGCAGATCCTCGTCGATCAGCCCCATTGGCTGGGGTGAAGCCGCTGCGACGCCATTGGTGATAAGGTCCGTTCCCAGAGATGTTGGCGGTGGGATCGGAGATACAGAAGTCGTAGGAGGCACGACAGGCTTGAGAGTCGGAGTGCCGTTGGTCAGCGCAAGGCCCATCGGTGCAGACGTCACACCATTAGTCGAAACAGATGAATTGGCGCGTGGAGACACACTCAACGGCGAGAACAAGCTCAGCACGTTGTTTCGGTGCTCTTCCTGTGAGATCATCGGCACCGAACTATTCGGCACAGTCATCGCCAGAGAATTGGCTGAAACGGGGCTCGACACTTCGAGCAGAGAGTTTGAATCTGCATCGCCCATAAACCATTGTCAGCATGACCCCCAATCAAGACATTTGACCTCGCCCCCACAAAATGAAAGCGAGTGTGTCACCTAGGTTTCGGGAAGACTCGGTACCATCTAGCGTCACAAGGTCTGCCCCGTCGACAGGAACTTCGACAAACTTCCGCTTCCGCGATACTTGACTTGGTGCGGCAACATCGGTTGACATAGAGTCTGGGAGCATCGGAGGCTCGTCCATCGCCAGGAAGCGCAGCACTTCGCGGAACTCCTTGGGGCCGAGCATGCTGCTATTGATATAGCTATCATGAGATCCACGTCCAGAGGTGCGCATGCATGCAGTCATACAGAGCCGTAGCATTTAGAAAAAGGCCGAAACTTTCTTCCAAGCAATGCAGCAGCAGACAACAAGCAAACAACCAATGCACGACATCACTTACTCTTCGCTGATGACAGCGCTGGATTCGTTGCCCGACAGCTTGGGCATCGCCGGGTGCTTGCCGCGGTAGATCTGGTACAATATCCACATGATCTTCTTCATCTTCTCCTGCATGATCATCTGCTTGTCCTTTGCGGCTTCTAGGTGCTTCCACAGCTTTACGTTGTCGCTCCGAACAATCTACAGGCATTTCAAGGAATTAGTATCAACCCGTTCAACCCGTTAAAGCGACACCTTTTGCAGAACGAACGTACCGCATTGTCGATCTCGAGCTCCCGCAGCCGCTTCTCCATAACGTCGCTACGGTGCCGCAGCTCCTTCATCTCACGCAGCAGCGTGTCCGAGATCTCGCGGTGTGCGTCCAATCGCGAGCTCTAATAGGATCCATTGCGTCAGCGACCATAGCCAGTGTAATGGAGGGTAATCCAAAGCCCCACCTGTCCGTTCGCGTTGACGAGCGCCTGGCTGTTGCTGCTGTTGCTGGAGGACGATACCTTGCGCTTGATGTGGTGCAGCAGGTCGGGTCGGTCGCGCTTAAAGTACGGGTGCTGGAACTCGAGTCGCTTCGAGTCGAGCACGGTCTTGTGGAAGCCGTACAGGTTGAGCTGGCGCACGAACGAGGGGAAGTTGCGGTGCTTGAAGAAACGCGGCAGCACCATGGCCACGAAGGCCTCGAGCTGCGCCACGATGATGGTGTCTCCGCTGGCGTTCCATCCGCAGATGTTGGCGAACTCGGGCATGCTGAAGATCTCGAACGTCTTGGACAGGAACGCCGGCAGCATCACGTGCTTGGTGTCCCCGTTGGCGCTCGCCGCCGCCTTTCCCTTGCTGCCGGCCGCCGCGGTCGCGCCGCCCTTGACCGCCACGCTGGGCGGGGGCGTCGCCGTCGGCACCGCGGCGTCCGCGTCCCCCTTGGCCACTCGGATGCGCTTGGCCATGGCCGCGATCCAGCGCGCCGCCTGTCTCTCTCTGTTTTCTGTTTCGGTCGCTGCTGTCGCTCGGAATGGCGCGCTAATTCGCGGCGCGAGCGGCTGCAGGTGGCGCCCCCTTAGTGGTGCGCGGCGGTGCGGAGGTCGGGCGTCCTACCGACGCGCTCTCCCTGGTCGACGGCTTCTCTCGCGGCGAGGCCCAGCACTTCCGCCGGCCCTTCCGCGCTTCCTCGACGGCTTCTTGTCTGGTTGATTGGTACTTGTCGGCCGCGGCCGCCTAGTATCGCGGAAAATGTCTGTAGAGCTTTGCAGCTTTGTGAATCCAAGCTGCGGATTTTGGAACGTCCGAACTGTTTTTTTCGCACAGTCGCTCGCTGGTCGTTTCCACCGTGATTTGGAAAAAGCATGCATGGCTGAAATGGTGCATGATTTTACGGAAAAACAAGTGGAAATGAACTGTAGAAATCGATGACTTACCTTGAACCCCTAATTTGATAAAGCGCACGTGTCGCAACACCCGAGCGCTGTATCATCACCAGGGTGAAGGTAGGCCGAGCATGTAGGACGCGAAGCGAGATGCTTGCTGGCTGCTCTTCGACGTGGCGTCGCGCATCAAAGCACGATGCTTGGACGACTTGAAAGGCCAGCAAAAAAGCCATGGGACGCCCTTCCAGAATATTCGGTGTCGGACCGAACCTCCAATCATGAAGCGCCGCCGCTGCTGCCACGAGTAAAAAAGCTCGTGGGATGGCATGCCAACTGGTCGGTCGCCCACCACAACAGGAATGCGAGCGCAAGATTCATGGAGCCATCTCGGCGCCAGCGGCATTGCAGGCGCTAAAAATAATAACATGGATCGCCTCCGACGCTGAAAGCGACCGGAAGGCTGCAGTTGAGGATGCAAGATGCCCTTGCAATCTTCTTCACCCATGCACGTGAGGTGGTCACGTGGCAACAAAGCGATAGCAATGCAGGGAAGTGAAGCCATTCGCAACACCAGCCTGTCGAGCAAATTCCTGAAAATCCAACAAACAAAAAACAAAAACAATGCGAGCAGCTTCTCATTCCTCCTCTGGCAGCAAGATCTTCACGTCATGCCCAGCAACGGAAGCAGCCAGTGGTGCCTCCACCACCACTACCACATCCAACCCCAGGTATTCGCCTCCATGCTCGCTTTTTTCTTTCCCACCCTCGTCAGTCAGCTTCAACTCGCTCTTCCGACGCGCGGCCATTGGTCAAAAACAGTTGATTTTCTCAATTGCACCCACTCGAGCACCGCCGCCATGGAGGACGCGGCGCCGCCGCCTGCGCCGTCCGCGCGGCTCGCGAGCGCCTGGCGCGCGCTGGACGCAGCCTTTCAGTGGTCGAACACGTACTACGCGCGGCGCGTGGCCGTGTCGACGCTGCTGTCGGCCGCGTCGCTGGCGCTGCTCGTCGCGCTGTCGCAGGAGAAGACGCTCGTGCTGTGGATTTGGGCGTCCATCCAGCTGCTCAACGTGCTGCTTGGCGTCTCAGCGCTGCCATTCGTGGCGCTCTACGTGGCCAACGGGCCGGACGCGGCGCCCTCAAGTCAAGCGGAGGCCCCGAGCGCTGCAAACGAGGCCGAGACTGCTGGAAAGGACAAGGGGGATGGAAGACCTTCCTCGGTACCCGAAGCCCGTGCGCCGGCGAGCTCGCCGCCTGCTGCAGTCGCAGGACCGCGGAGGTACACGCTCGCACACACGCCGGTGCTGTACTTCTGCGAGGTCGTGGTCATCTTCCAGACCTTCTCGCTCGCGTGGGTCGTGCTGCTATACGGCAGCATCTACTGGGCCTTCGGCGAGCTCACGTCGCACGACACGCTCAACCTATTGCAGACAGAAAACCTTCTCGTCGTGTTATCGGCAGCGAGTATTATGCTGCAGACGCGGGAGTTCGACCGGCTCCGAGCGCACCAGCAGCTACAACTGGGAGCTGGACTCGAAGAAGAGGACCTGGTCTCGCTTTCGGGATCCTCCTCCAGCTCCCGCTTGACGGCTTCAGGGCATGCTAAAACGTCGAGTGACGACGTCAGCACGCCGATTCTGCGTTCGAATGCTGCCGAAACAACGTATCTGACACTGGCCCAGGAAATGCAGCTTGGATCATCGGTGCGAACTCTCGAGCGAACGCTCCGATACGCGCTCCATGAAGCCACCTTGAACGGAGACCATGTTCGCGTTGGGAGACTTCTTCGCCACGCCCAAAATGTTCTCGGCTCACAGCTCAAGCTCGAGATGCTGCTGACACGCATGTACAATACACCAATGCTGATATTCTGGGCTTTCGCTCATCGAACCCGAAACCCACTGCACGTGGCGTGTCGTGCCGGAGACGTTGAGCTTGTTGAGATGTTGCTAGAAGCCGGCATCAACCCGAACTTCTTGGACAAAACCTCAGGTGCGTCGTTTGACCTTGAGCTGCTGTATGACATGTGCCAGCTTCGCTTCCGTAATATTGCACATGTACTTGGGTCACCCATGCATGTTGCAGCCGAGCATGGACACACCGATGTGATCGATCTTCTCGTCAAGTTTGGCGCCAACCTTGATGTGCTTGCTCGTACGAGCTTCTTTTCCAAGTCGATGCGAGTCACGCCGATATTCTTATGTGATGCAGTCGACGTGGTAGAGAGTTTGATCTACCATCGCGCCAACATCCTCGTTGTGCCAGGCAAAGGGGACGCTATGAGCACGACTGTGCTGCAGCGTGCTCAGCTAAATGGCCGAAGAGAATTGGCAAGCGCACTCGCTGACTGGGGTGCCGATGTGGCGCTGACTCCATTGCACGAAGCTGCTGCAGCTGGCGATTTGGCCACCGTGCGCCACTTGCTAGCGTGGGAGGTAGACCCAAACGTTCTCGGAGAGTTCCAAGACGGCGTCAACCGCCGTACGCCTTTGCACTGGGCGGCAGTCATGGGCAGGACGTACGTCATCACTGCGCTTCTTGACAAGGGCGCGGATGTAAATGCTAAGGACAGTCATGGCCGTACACCTCTACACTGGGCTGCACGCCACAACTACGAGACTGCAGTCAAGGAACTTCTTGCGCACGATGCTGATCCAAGGCTGGCAGACCATGACGGGCTTACCCCACTCGCCTTTGGTGTTCTCGGTGGCCTTATCGGAGGTCCATGTGTCGAACTGTTTGTGTCGGCTGGTGTCAACGCGAACGAACGAGTCGAGAACGAGAACCATGACACGCCACTCCATATTGCGCTGCGACTCGGCCACCGTGATGTTGCACTGGCACTGCTGGTCGAAGGCCAAGCAGATATATACGCGATGAATGGGCAAGGACGGCGAGCTATTGAGTGCTGTGCGTCAGCAGAGTTGCAATACGCCGTCAAGGTCGCAGGAGGCTGCGTCGATGTTGTGCTATCGTTCGAGCCTGCGTTCCGAACATTTGCCAATCGAGTGCGCCTTGGTATTGAGCAGAATTTCATCACGGTTTATATGAGGGAAGACGACGACGATATTCAACTTTCGAAGGATGTGATCGAGCAAGCGTCTGCCCTCGTCTGCATGCTCAGCCAAGGGTATGAGCAGTCTATCGCCATGGAAGAGCTTGTGTACGCTAAAGCGCTGGAAATCCCTGGTACGTGACGAGTTTGCATAGCTCGATGCGGAATGCTGGGAAACTCATTTGGTGTTTACTTGTCTAGTCGTCCCAATGTCATGCGAAGCGTTCAGCGTGTCGGAGGAGCTACAAGTGTACATTTACACCCGACAGATCGTCCCCTTCGGTCAAGCAGTGACATCTAGCCACAGCTATCTGTCTTCCGAGACAACCGATTCGGACAGCACCATTGTGGAGCACGTTGAGTTCGAGATTGACGATGAGAAGTTCCAGGCTAGTCTTCGCAGCCTCATTGATGGTCTGCGTGACGAAGTGGAGCTCCATCGCCTTGGAGGAGGGAATCGGTTCTTCTCGTTTGCGCCACTCGAGTCCGAGATGCATGTCAGACTGACAGGAAGCGATGAGCGTCGCTCCTCTTCGCTATTGTCGCCTGCGCATAACGGGATGCTCGGCTCGCAACTATCCCCAGTCATGCAGCTTCGTCACTCTGCCATCACTCCGCCAAGCCGAAGGCTCGCGCGAACCTTCCGAGACGAGAGTTCGAACCACAAGCAATCACTGGACGAGGTCGTGGACGCAGTGATTGCGCGAGGCAGCGGACGGAAACAGCATTTTGTGGGTCCCGCGTTCACGATCTTTGTGAGTCATGGCGACTGTCACCGCGACTTTGTCACTCGTCTCTGCAATGAGCTGCGCCGGCAACAGTTGTCGATCATCGTTGACTCGATGACGAACGTGTCGAGCATGAAGGAGCGTATTCTGGCAGCAAAGGACGCGATTCTGCAGAGTTCCGTGTTCCTTGTCGTGCTGTCCGAGCAGAGCGTCAAGACGGAGCTCGTGAGCGACCAGCTCGCGTTCGCGGAGGACAAGGGCAAGACAATCGTGCCGGTCTACTACTCCAAGCGCTCGAAGCTCCTGGACGCGGACGTCCTCCGGCTGCTCGAGAAGGACGGCGGGCGGCCGTACGTGTTCTCGGACGACCTGAGCTACGGCCGCGGGTTCTCCGAGCTCGTACGTGGGCTTCGGGGCAAGGACTCCTACCAAGTGCTGAACCTGGCGGCGTTCGCAGCCGCCCGGCAGCTGTTGACCCACTCTCGGCGGTCTGCGAGCAGCGTCACCACTCGCGCCAGCATCTCGTGAGCGTGCTCCATTGCCCATTATCTCTGTTTTAACTGTAAAAGAGTACACTGATTCAGCCACGCGCGCCGCCGCCGAGCTTCTGCATGAGCTTGGATCCCTTGGGTCCTCCCACGCCCTTGGCCTGGAACCTGCCGGGCCTCCCCAGCTTGCTCGGCTCCGAGTCGGTCGCCGACGGCTGCGCCACCTCTTCCGTCAGCCTCCACCCACCGCCAAGCCCTGCCACTCAAAACGCACCGGTCGAGGCCGCTTGCCGTCGCTGGGGGGCGGCCCCGGTCGTCGTCCAGGCGGCGCCGGCGGCTCGCGCTCGCCCGGCCGCCGCTTGCGCTTCTTGTCGAGCCGCTGGCGGCGCTGGTCCTCCTGCGCCTCGGCCAGCGTCGCCGCCCACAGCTCGCCCCACGCGCCCGCGCTCGCGCCCTCGGCGTGGAACAGCGCCAGGATCTCGCGCAGGTCGGCGCGCCGCCGCCTGGCGCCCAGCGCCGCGCGCTCCTCGTCCTCGGGCCGCGACGCCGGCGGCGGCGGCGGCAGCGGCGGCGGAGGCGGCGTCGGCTCCATTTTGGTTTTGAGCGAAAGAGAGATGAGAGGTGACTACCAAGTAGTCACAAAAATGCACATTTTCGTAGCGGAGCAGCAGGTGCAGTGATGACAGTCTTCTACGAGAAGATTTCTTCATTCCCGACAAACTCCAGTATGCTCAAAGCTGCTCCCCTCAACACCTCGCGCGAATGATCCACCATTTCCATCTCTCCACGTGGTGAACACCGTGCAGCCGCCTCGAAAACCAAGTGGAAATTGGATTTGTTGGCACGGAGCCATATTTAGCACCCCGGTAAGCAATGGCATTCACCAGATGCCACCTCGAGCACCCTCAAAACACACGACACCGCATCCAAGTCGACGAACGTTCGACGCCCTTGTCCTCCACTTCCTGATCCCACCGAAAGCGCCTGCAGACGGGATCCAGGAACTGATCCTGCCGAAATTACATGTGGCCGCACCGGCAGACGATGACAAGGATGTACATCTGAGCACAACAACAGCGACCCGCTGTCTCCGTAGAACAGTCGTCTCGTCACATGAAGCACCGCGACGATGGCGCTCGCCGCTCGCTCCCGCCTCACTCACTTCTCAAACCACCAACAAACCAACAAGCCAACAAGCCTCAACGGCTATCCATTCCACCAACTAGCCACCGCGTCAGCGAGCTATAAGCCCGTCTCAACACCCACAAAATACTACTTCAAACCACCAATCAGTCAACCAACACAAACTACCAACTACAATTACCCCACACTGCAGTACAAGAACGATGACCGCCACGTCAACTTCCACGCCAGCGGCACCCAAGTTCCTCCGCTCACTCTACGACATGCTCCACTACGAAGACCAGACCATCCTCGCGTGGTCTCCTGACGGATCCTTCTTCCAAGTGTTCGACACCCGCCGACTCGAGCAAGAGGTGCTCACCAAGTACTACAAACACTCCAAGTTCACGAGCCTGCAGCGACAGCTCAACAACTTTGGTTTCCACAAGTGGACCAAGACGCGCTCCATCGTGTGCACGTTCAGCCACGATGTGTTGCGTCGGTGCCACCCATCTGAGCTCGCCGCCATGGTGCAGCAGCACAACGTGACCCGTGTATCCTCACCATCGTCACTGTCCGCTTCATCACCCATGTCAATTGGAAAGAAGCGATCGATCGCTAGCATTGGTGACAGCACAAGCACTAGCAATGACAAGAAGCCGAAACAATTTGTCGACCTCATGAGCGACTTTGATCTGTCAATGGCATTGGACGATGTCCTTCCACTACTCACGGACTGCCCACCGACGGAGCTCCTACAGGATGTGGATGTCACCATCGAAGTCGCCAGTGCCAGTGTGTCATACTCGCCGATCATCACAAAACTCTCGCCAGTATCGCCAGCCTCGTCGTGCTCGGGTGTCGACGATGACGAGGTGCTGTCGCTGCTTCTCGGCAATGTCGAGTGTGAGCAGCTCGTGGAGCTGGACTGGGAGAGTGTGAGTCACTTCGCAGACAAGATCGACGAGGTGGGTCTTGTGAGTGAGAAAGATCTGTCGTTGATGCTGTCGGATGATGAAGTGTGCGATTCTCTGTCGGGTAGCCTCGATGGCTCCAGTTTGATGGTGTGCGATAGCTTCCCCAGCAACGCCAACGATGTGTTTGCTTTCTCCCTGTAGATCTATTCATTTTCCTTAAGTAATTTATCTGGAACGAATCGAGTTCAATGTTGCTGACTTGCACAATAAACGACGATTTGTCGTCAGAGATCGATTGTGAATGTCTTGCTGTTCTAGCGCTATCTTGAATTCTTCGTGAATTATGTTTACACTTGTTTGCTGCAAGCGTGCACCGTCAAAACACAGATGCAAATAGTTTCATGTTAGATGTCAAAATGTAGTGAATAGCTCGACAAAAAGCATGGTCGAGCTCACCCGCTTCATTAGTCTTAGGCTTTTTCTTTTCTTTTCTTTTCTTTTTCCCAACTCTAGTAGTCAAAGTCGTCCCGCTCGGTGTAGTCGTCTTGCGCTGGCTTATACGGCCTCCGACCGCCAATCTGTCCATGCAGCACAAGCAGCAGAAAAATGCGCATTAGCTCAATGTCTGTCATGTTTGATTTGGATTCGTTACGCACCTCATCCCACCCGTCGCTTTCCCCGCCAGAATCCGAGTCTGACGACTCTTCATCGGGATAGTCGTTTGCAAAAAAGTCCTCATCGTTCGAGTCCACGCTGTCACTGTTGGTTCATCCAGCGCCACCACGGCAAATACACAGCACAGCAACAATTAGGGTTAGAATCTGCAAGCACCTTCACGACAACCTGGTCCGAGTGAGCTCTCTCTCTCTCTACCAAGTCATCGCTCGTAGCCATATCTATAGATTTGATCGTACTCGTCACTGTCATCATGGCTGCCGTGATCCGACTCCAACATATACTCTTCAACCTCATCTGTTGGTGCATGGGCATCTTGCGATAGCCACTGCTGAACAGCTGAGCTGACAGTCACAATCGGCGCTGAGCTATCAATCATCGCGGCATCTGCGCCAGTTGCTGCTGCTGAGATTGCACCGCTGGAGCTTGAACCATTTTGAGAAACGTCGACGCAGTACACGTCATACACGAAGTCTTTGTCGTTCTCGGCCTCTTCACACGCTAGCAAAGCTTTTTCAACACTTGAATGGCCACCGCGACGGGCGAAAGCAGACGCAGTGCAATCCTCCCAGTCGTGAAGCAGCACGCTCGCAGGGCTGTGACGCAGTAGCACCTCAATGACGTCTGCACGTCCGTGCAGGGCAGCGGCCATGAGGATTGACCCACCATCTGCAGGTCGTTGGAACATGGCAGGGCTCGTTCTGATCTCCGGTCGCTGGCTGTGCAAAATCGCGAAGAACTTGCTGAAGTCATTGAGCTGGAATGCCGTCCAAATGGCCTCGTCAAGCTCGCGCTCGGCCGGGTTGAGCACGCGAGTGGGCCGCAGCCGTGCGCCGTTCACCGTGACCGCCGTCTTCTTCTCCTCCTCATCGGCCTCCGCGGCCCTGCTCACTCGAACCGCCTCGAGATCCACCAGTCGGATGCCTCCCAGCTCCATCGTGCCCTGCTGTTTGATCTCCACGGCCTCGCCGAGCCCTCTGGAGCGCTGCACCTCGGACTTCCTCCGCTCTCTCTGCTGCTTCTGCGCCTGCTGGGCCGCTGCAGAGCTCGATCTCAGCCGCGTGGCGTCCTGCAGGAACGGCGAGGGCCGCGTGCGGAGCTGCGCGCGCTCGTCCTTGAGCGACTTGGCTTTCTTCCGCAGCCGCTCGGCCCACTTCTCGTCGCTCGCCGCGCCCTTGTCCACCGTGTCGATGCGCGTGAACACGAACCCAGCCTTCCCGCCAGTCGACAGCTTCGTGAACGCCTTCAGCAGCTCCTTCTGCGCCGCGGGGGCCGCCTCGCCGCCATTTGCTTCCTCCTGAGGCCCCGACAAGTGCTCCGCCTTCTCGCCGGCCTCCTGCGGCTCGCCCTGCACCAAAAGCTGCGCGACCGGCGCGTCCGTGCGCCGACGCTTCACGCGCAGGAGCACGAGCGCCTTCGGCTGCTGCTGCGCGCCCCCAGCGTCGCCCACGGCCCCGCGCTTGCGGCCCATCGGCGCGCTCGGCTTCACCATTTCCATCCGTTGAATTCGCGAGTACCCGAGGCGTAACCATGTAATTTCCGCTTAGGTTTACATGGCTACCAAAAATTGCGAGTAAGTTTACGGAAACGGAAAGTCTCGCACCTGCGTCGAGATTGATGAAGTTGTATAGGGATTTGCTGCTACAAGCTGAATTGGCCAGACTCATGAACAGATTGCAGGCATCAGCGCGCGGGATAGAAAACTGAAAATGCTATCAGATACAAAGGATGCGGGAATGAGAACTGGTTTGTCATATTTCTCAGCCAACGTGAGCTCAATGGAACGCCCTTGCACTCGAAATAATCTTTGAGTCCTGGGAAACTGACGTCGAAAGATACAGAATTACCAGGGTAGTACGACAGTTTTACTTCGCAGGTTCTATTTTAGGTCATATTTCGTTGTGTCAGCCATTCTGCACCACATTTCCACTGTCCAATCCATCCTTCAAAAGAATCCAAGATGTCTCTACACAGTTCAGATTCGCGACTTCAGAGTGTGACATCGAGCGCATTTCATATCCTTCAGTCAGCTCAGATCGAGCACCAAGGACAATACTCCATCAAGCGACTACGAGAGCTTCAAAACTACATAGCAAGACGTTTCACCACCAGGCGTCTGATTTCCTCGCTCCTCTTCACACCATTACCAAGTATCGCGATCATCGTCTTGATTGAATTGGTTTCACTCAATCCGCCATCTGCAGGACCACATGACAACACTGCTTTTTGGGCTCGTTTCGCAGCCGTCAACGTTATCCAATCTATTTGCTACATCGTGATCACTCAAATTGGTGTCCCCACGATGAACCTATCACTCTTTCAAGGCTCAATCGTGGCGATGGTGGGTACAGCAGCTGCGGTGGGGACTACATACGTCTTATCAATTCAAATCGGCTTTCCGGTTCCATTTACAATGACTGTATCAGCAATGCCCTGGATTGTTACGATGTGGCTGATCATGGTCGCATTCTCGTTTCGCCGCATTTTAGCAGACCCCATTGCCATGTTATCGCTTAAAGAATGGCACCAAGTCTCTGGCCTGGTTGCAACACAATTGTTTCTATACCCTCTGTACAACTACGCGTTTCGCCTCGCATCCCCGGCGGGACAAACTGCTCTCTCAATTTTGCTTGGAATCGTAAAGATTGGATACAGATTTGCCGTTGGTAAGCTCACTAGGCAGCAAGCTGATGATAAAGCCGAAATCGTGACGTTCAACGCCGAGATTGGACATGCCATGTTCGTGACCTTCAGCATGCAGAATGCTACTTCCACTGTGACTGTCCTGGTGGTGATAATGATTGATCTTCTGCACTCAGGCTCAGTCATTTATGATGTAAACGGCATGATTCAACGGCTAGAGATATTACAAAGAGAAATTTTTGCGGATCAAACGGAAGAATCACCAGGTGATTCAGTAATAGATCGAACTGTGGCATTGATTTTATCGGGTTCTGTTGATCTGGGATCTGGTGCAGCTACAATCAAAAGAATGAGTTCTTACAAAACCAAGAAGACAGAGCAAAACTGCTGGTACCGCTTTCGTCGCCCCCTACCAGTAGCTCAGGCCTCGAGAATTCTCGTTTCTTCAATCTCGCAATCGAAGCTATTGCATCTCCCAAAACCCACGAACGCAGTTGTTCCTCTGAACGCAAGCACTCAAAAGACAGTTGCCGCCCCGACCACGGACTTGCAGTTATCACAGCAAGCTAAGAAGGTTGAATACGTTGAGACAACACTCCAGCTACTCCACCTCACTGAATTCACCATGCTTGGAGAGCTTGTCGAATTCGTTGTGCCCATTGTCTACAGTAAGTCTTGTTGCTTTGATTTCATTGCAGTGAAGCTAATATTCGTTTTGAATTATTCCCAGCTGCTTACTTGTTTGCAATGATTCATGTGCCGAATCGAAAGTATTGCTCTCAGCTTGTAAACCTCAGCAGTGAAACTATCTGGTCTATGGCGCTTCGGATGCTGGCGTACGGATGTTTGGAGCTCGGGTCCCTCGTCGTATTGGATTGGGTTCTGCGTAGGCGACTTCTATTCTCACCCACAGCCCAGCTTGCAATGGTCGTCGAAACCCATTGGGCATCTGTACAGTCTGGGTTCATTATCTGGATCGTGTACACAGTTCAAGGACTTCTTGAGCACTATGGTAAGTAAATGCCGATCTTTGGAAATTAGGCGTATTCTCAAGTTGTTATACAATTGCAGGAACTGATTTCAGCTTTAAGTTTGCCTGGCTGGACACTAACTCTACCTCCGGTTGCAGTAGCAATAGCACAAATACATTGTGATGTACAAGACCAGGTAAACCAGCACACGTAATTTTCAGATGAAACTTTTCCCTCAATTATAAAGCGTCAATGACTGTTTAGATCCAATGCCATTAACCCTTTTACAATGAACCCAGTCCTTGGCACGAATGGGGTCCAATCATAACAATGAATTCAGACAAAAACCGCCACCTCGACTGTTCTCCACTGTACTTCAAATCGAACCTTCACGTTCAAGGCAACCGACTGTACTTTGATAGCAGTACAGCGTAAGTTTCGATTGATGATGAACGCATAAAGAAATTGCAGTGGGTTGCTGAATGTGGAGGAACGGTTCTTCAATAACAAATACAACCGAGAGCGCCGATTATCAGCTCCGTGCTCAACAAGATTGCGTACGCTATCCAAATCGCCACGAGATGCAACAAGTATCTGTGGTGTCCGTCCCATAGGGCATGAGAGCTCACTTCGCGCTGTGATGGATTAAAATGGTGTGAATGTTATCGATGGGCTAGATGAGATATTGGAGCAGTTCCAAAGCCACTGGGAGATCACCTCGAGTATGGGTACCAACGAGCTTAGCAATTTGCCCATGTACCATCTTGAAAGCAAGGCTCCCATGGGAAATGTATCCAGATTACCGGTGACCTACAACGCAAAAGACTCCTTTTACAAGCTCTGAAGTCACATCAACAGTTGCAAGCCATGCTCACAACTCTAAAGTTGCAGACATCAAATACCTATTTATATAGTGATGAGCTCATGGATATTTTCGGCTTACTGTGGTTTCTGCTGCTTTCGAATCACTTTGGAGCAAGACAACAATGAGCGCGAGTGGCGCGGTGCTTGATCTGCGCGAAGAGATGGATACGGGCGTGGCTACTGCCACGCCCAAGGTTGAGGGCAAGGCCAAGTTCCTCATCCGAACGTTGCCTCGGGAGTGTAATCCGACACCAGTGTCACAGACAGCGAATGCAAATTCATTATCACCCTCACCGTCGTCAACCGCGCTATCACCAGCGAGTAAGCGGCCTCGAACACCAGCTGTTGTTGCAAACTTGTCCATCCAGGAACTCGACAATCCTTTTGACGATATCACCGAAGAAAAGTTGGTAGGTTGGGTTTTCTCGTCAGTTTATGATATGTAGAAAGTAGATCCCAACTCTAACAAAGGTTCGCGCAGCAAAAACTCTCAGGTCGTCAAGATCTGTCCCGAGTCACGAGTCTGAGGATATCGGTAGACTCCAGCAAACAGTCGGTCGAGGTTCTGGGTGAACTGCTGCCATCATTGCAGCAACTCGTTCTAGAGAACAGCTCTATATTCAGTTTCCGTGACCTTGGCACGTCCCTGCACTCTCTACAGACCTTAACGATCTCGAGAAGCAGCATCACCGACCTTGACGGTATCAGCGCGCTCACCTGTTTGCAGGAACTCTACGTCCAGTACAACCAGATTGCCGATATCACTCCCCTTAGCATGCATGAAGATCTGCAAGTAGTGGGTGGGTGCCACAAAAAAAAAAGTTTGAGACTGCCGTGGTCGGATTGATACCTCACACCGATGTTGCAATTTTCTCGCAGATCTTGAAGGAAACTCTGTTGCAGATATAGGTCAAATTGAACAGCTGGGCAAGTCTACCCTTTTCTATTGTGAAGATGCGTTCATGAATTGGCTAACAAACGTTGTGGGAACAGCATTCTGCCACCAACTCACGAAGCTTAATCTAGTGGGAAATCCAGTATGCAACATCGATCGGTATCGGCAAATAGTAGCTAACTTCGTCCCCCAGCTCACAATCCTCGATGGACAACTCGTTTCTGACGCTGATAGAGCTTCAATATCGGAGGAAGAAGTCATGGCAGCAATCCACGATCATCTAGCAAACCTCCGATCCGATTGTACTTTGATGGCTTCGCCATCGACCAGCTCAACGAGCCGCCTTCCGTCTTTAAGTGGAGATTTACTTTCAATTAGTACTTCATCGCTCTCAAGATCAGCAAGCGTAAAGCGCATCGAGTCCAGCACATTTGTACGAATCGTTTTATCTGAATTTGAATGATTAGTACTTGACTTAACAATGTGGAACGCAGGATGTTGACGATTCAGGTAGTAGTCTGACCCACGGAACGGACATTGTATTTGCGGGGAACGTCACCAGCGCATTGCGCCGACATCGAAGTGAGAGTGAAGCCGATTCGACTATTCCAGTTGACTCACCAATCTACAACCCAGAAACGGAGGATTCACTGCATGCTTCTCGACCATCAACTCCAGCTAGAGCAGGAGTGGAGCGTCCGAAAACACCTGCTGCACGCGTATCCATCACTGACACACTCGATCGAGCCCATCAACTTGAGTCTCAATGTCTTCACTCTCGAGACTCGATAATGTCGGAACTTCGGGCTTGGCAGCTCGAGAGTGCCGGGGCTTCTGTCTTGGGAGTAACATTTGGGGATCAAGATATGGGACGTCCTGAAAGTCCGACCCTACCTCGAGGCAGCCAGAGAAGAGGGAGCGTCACCATCCCGAGTAGTGGTGGTATGCTTGTATCGCCTCCCAGTGGGACTCGCCGACCCAACACTTCTGCAGGACTTGTTCGTGATGGCTGGGCTGTTCGCGAAGCATTTACTACCGAGCGTCCTTGCTCCAGAAATTCACGGTCGCAAACCCCACCTACCAAGCAGCGACACTCTGCATCAGGCTCTTCAAGTGCACCCGCGGTGGATATCTTGATTCTAGACGATAGTGGGCCGGGAGATGACGACGACGACGCGAAGCGGCCTTGCTCACCTGTGAAAACCCCACGGGGAGTCTATGCGCCAACTAGTATGGACGGAAGGTATCGCCAATGGAATGTCAATGCACTCTCGCCAGCCATCGACACATCAAATGCCCGCCAATTCCTCCCAACCTCCTTGTCCGTGAAAGAGCAGCAGCAGCGAGTTTTCCAGCACGCGCGAAATCGTCGACTAGCTGAAGAAGACGAAAACAGCGACGAAAGCGAAGAAAGTGACGGAGATGACCAGTAAGTGCGTGACATCATTTGTTCCATGAGTGGAAGCAGTGCTTGTGGTTAACTTGAAATGCTTCAGTCAAGAAAAACAGGTTGTGAAGAGCAAGCACCAGGAAGTCCCGCTTCATGCAGGATTTTTCAACATTGCCGCTAGCTTGGACGCAATCGACAAGTGGAGAGACCAGGAGGACGATGAAGCGAATGAAGATGATGGCTCAAGCGAAAGTCGGTCTTCGAGGCGGCGTCGCAGTGGAACCAGTAACTCCACTGGTAGTAAACTAGCCTCGATCAAGGTCATTGGTCCAGCCAACGAGCTGAGCGACGATGAAATTGTGCGACGTCTGAAGTCCAAGGACGTGTCCGTCGCAGAAACTAAGACTCGTGAGGGGTTTCGCCGGTTCTTTGCCGGCATCCACCCGGAGCGCCTTGAGGGTGTTCTTCAGCGAGTGTTTGCAGACCAAGACAAGGTGCGGCGACGTATGGAGCTTATGTGCGGGTTTTTCGCTGACTGTAGCTAGAGAATTACCACTCGCGAGTATTATAATCCCGACAGGTTCATCGTCTACATTGCAACGTTTTGATCCTATGCGCAATGCACTTGGCAATACATGGTTTGCTTTACGAACGGTAGTCGGCGTTGATGGCGACGTACTCGTGAGTGAGGTCAATGCCCAGGACTTGCGCGTGAGCGCTTCCAACACCCAGGTCGATCTCCATCTGCATGATCGGAGAAACATTTATCAGTGAGTGCACTAGAGATAGAGATAGCATCGATCAACGTACCTCGACGAACTTGCCGTGGGGCGGGAAGTCGTGCGAGGTCACCTCGAGACCGCCGCGCGTGGGCTCGACGAGCTGCGCCTCACGCATGTGGTTGACGAGCAGTTGCTCGATCTCGTCGTTGAGCACCATCTCGCCGTTCTCGAAGATGGTGACACCGCCCACCTTCATCTTCATGCGGCGCGTGATATCCAGGTCCTTGTGGTGCTTGCCCATGTACTTGCCGACGGCCATGACAAGGCGGCCGACGTTCGGGTCGTTGCCGGCAACGGCACACTTGAGCAGCGGCGAGTTGACCACCGACTTGCCCACACCCTTGGCCATCTCGTACGACGCCGCGCCACGCACCGCGACGCGCATGACGTGGTGCGCACCCTCGCCGTTGCGCACAATGTCCTCACTCAGTCCCTGGCAGACCTCCTTGAGCGCGCGCTTGAACTCGTCGAACTGCGCGACGTCGAACGGGATCTGGTCCGACGACACGATTGTCACCGTGTCCGACGTGCTCTGGTCCGTGTCGACGCTCAGCGAGTTGTAGGTCTCCTGCACGACCTCGAACAGCGCCTCACGCAGCATCTCGCGCGGCACCGACAGGTCTGTCGAACGAGGCAATCAATGCTTGTCAGTGGTGTCTAGAAGCGATCGAATCCATTGGGGGTCGACTGCTGCTCACCAGTGAGGATGTACGAGAGCATGGTGGCCATGTCGGGCTCGATCATTCCCGCTCCCTTGGCAATCCCCACGATGCGGCCGCCGCACACGTCGGCCGAGCGGATCTTGGGGTACAGGTCTGCGTTCCCACACACGTCAATAATTCCTCCACTTGCAGCATCAGCAGCATCAGCAGCGACGTCGCACCCGTGGTCATGATGCCCTCGGCCGCCGGCAGCACGGACTCGGACTGCAGGTTCTGCACGAGCTGCGGCACGTGCTGCACCATGGCGTCGACGGGGATGCGCCAGCCGATGACGCCCGTGGAGCACGGCAGCACCTGGTTGCCGCTGTCGAGCCTCAGGTGCTTGGCCACGGCGTCGCAGACCTCCTGCGCGTCGGCGACGCCGCCTCCGCTGGCGCAGACGTTGGAGATCTTGTTGTTGACGACGATGGCGCCGAGCGAGCGCTCTGCCAGCCGCTTGCGGCCCACGAGCACGGGCGCGCCGGGAAAGGCGTTCTGCGTGAAGACGGCGCCGAAGAGCGGCGTGGGCTTGACGGGCGCGATGAGCGTCATGGTCATCTTGGCCGGCAGGTGCGGCGCCTCCTGCGGCACGAACTCGAACTGCGTCGTGCCGACCGAGAAGCCCCACGGCAGGCGGCTCTGGTACTGGCGCAGGTACGCCATGTACTCGCCGCGCGACGCGAACACGAACGGGTGGCCATTGGCGCTCGACGACGCCGCGCGCGTCAGCAGCAGCAGCGACGACGGCGACTGGCGCGAGCGCAGCGACCGCCGCAGGCGCAGGAAGCTCATGGAGACGCGAGCAGGTGGGGGGAGGAGGCCGAGTGGCGGCCGCTCGGCGAGGCGAGCGGCGCGGTAGATACGCCTGGAATAGAGCGCCCCTGCATCGGCGGCACATCATGGCGGCTTTGGAGGATTAGACGAACGCGGACGGCCAATCCGGGCGCGAGATGCGACCTGTGGAGGGGAAGGCAGGACCTCGCTTTTTTTTTTTTTTTCGGAGAGCATCACGGGCACACCTGATGCTTGAGACACCTCGCGACGAGCACTGCGGTGGTGGTGGGTGGGTGGTCATGACACGTTGTGACGCGCGAAAGATGCTTGCGAGTTGCAAGGAGCTCGCGATCTTTTACTTCCATCACAACACGCCATTCGTCCCACGCGATTATTGGAGACAGTCTTCTACGAGAAGATTTCTTCATTGCTGACAACCTACAACATACTCAAAGCTGCTCACTCGAACGAATGGTTCACCATTTCTACCACTCCACGTGGTGAACGTCGCGCAGCCGCCTCGAAAACCAAGTGGAAATTGGATTTGTTGGAACGGAGCCATATTTAGGACACCGGTAAGCAATGGCATTCACCAGATGCCACCTCGAGCACCCGCAAAACACACGACACCACATCCAAGTCGACGAACGTTCGACGCCCTTGTCCTCCACTTCCTGATCCCACCGAAAGCGCCTGCAGACGGGATCCAGGAACTGATCCTGCCGAAACTACATGTGGCCGCACCGGCAGACGATGACAAGGATGTACATCTGAGCACAACAACAGCGACCCGCTGTCTCCGTAGAACAGTCGTCTCGTCACATGAAGCACCGCGACGATGGCGCTCGCCGCTCGCTCCCGCCTCACTCACTTCTCAAACCACCAACAAACCAACAAGCCAACAAGCCTCAACGGCTATCCATTCCACCAACTAGCCACCGCGTCAGCGAGCTATAAGCCCGTCTCAACACTCACAAAATACTACTTCAAACCACCAATCAGTCAACCAACACAATCTACCAACTACAATTACCCCACACTGCAGTACAAGAACGATGACCGCCACGTCAACTTCCACGCCAGCGGCACCCAAGTTCCTCCGCTCACTCTACGACATGCTCCACTACGAAGACCAGACCATCCTCGCATGGTCTCCTGACGGATCCTTCTTCCAAGTGTTCGACACCCGCCGACTCGAGCAAGAGGTGCTCGCCAAGTACTACAAACACTCCAAGTTCACGAGCCTGCAGCGACAGCTCAACAACTTTGGTTTCCACAAGTGGACCAAGACGCGCTCCATCGTGTGCACGTTCAGCCACGATGTGTTGCGTCGGTGCCACCCATCTGAGCTCGCCGCCATGGTGCAGCAGCACAACGTGACCCGTGTATCCTCACCATCATCACTGTCCGCTTCATCACCCATGTCAATTGGAAAGAAGCGATCGCTTGCTAGCATTGGCGACAGCACGAGCACTAGCAATGACAAGAAGCCGAAACAATTTGTCGACCTCATGAGCGACTTTGATCTGTCAATGGCATTGGACGATGTCCTTCCACTACTCGCGGACTGCCCACCGACGGAGCTCCTACAGGACGTGGATGTCACCATCGAAGTCGCCAGTGTGTCATACTCGCCGATCATCACAAAACTCTCGCCAGTATCGCCAGCCTCGTCGTGCTCGGGTGTCGACGATGACGAGGTGCTGTCGCTGCTTCTTGGCAATGTCGAGTGTGAGCAGCTCGTGGAGCTGGACTGGGAGAGTGTGAGTCACTTCGCAGACAAGATCGACGAGGTGGGTCTTGTGAGTGAGAAAGATCTGTCGTTGATGCTGTCGGACGATGAAGTGTGCGATTCTCTGTCGGGTAGCCTCGATGGTTCCAGTTTGATGGTGTGCGATAGCTTCCCTAGCAACGCCAACGATGTGATTGCTTTCTCCCTGTAGATACGATAGAGGTGCATGGAAAGTATGTACAGTATGTAGCTAAACATTATGAACGAGTCGAATCATCTTTGCGCTTGAATAGTTTGGATATGGTTTGGTGGTGTGTCAAAGAGCTGATGACTTCTATCCTATTCAAAGCTATCGAAAATGCATTCAGCAAGCCAACAATTCGTCGTGGCTGGTTGTTATTAGACATTGAGCTTGTGCCCCTTTCACTCTCTTTGGCCTTCTTACTAGCTTCAGACGTGGTTAGTAGGGCGCTTTACTTTTCGGATTTGTCGAAGGGAAGGTCAAACAGAGTAATTGCGCGCAAAACCCTTAGTTCGTGGATATTCTCGGATATCGAGCGATATGAAGGTTAGCTGTGTTCATTGAGCATATTACTTCACGACGCATCTAACTCTCCGCCCACTGGGTCGACAGTAAACACTTACACCATTGACAGAACGACAGTAACGACATTAGCTCCAGGCATCTTGGAGTCTCCGCGATGTAATGTGAGCAGATGAGTCTCTGACACCTTACATGTCATCGATACCACGAGAAGTGGAAACACTGGTGTGTTCTCAATGAAATAAAATAAACTTCGGGTCTCTTTACCCTCGTTGTTGACGATATTTTCAAGAAAGCATCTTGAGCCTAGCGAGACCAACAATTGCGCACAAAAACTCAAGAGAGGAGTCATCAGCTCTTTGACACACCACCAAACCATATCCAAACTATTCAAGCGCAAAGATGATTCGACTCGTTCATAATGTTTAGCTACATACTGTACATACTTTCCATGCACCTCTATCGTATCTACAGGGAGAAAGCAATCACATCGTTGGCGTTGCTAGGGAAGCTATCGCACACCATCAAACTGGAACCATCGAGGCTACCCGACAGAGAATCGCACACTTCATCGTCCGACAGCATCAACGACAGATCTTTCTCACTCACAAGACCCACCTCGTCGATCTTGTCTGCGAAGTGACTCACACTCTCCCAGTCCAGCTCCACGAGCTGCTCACACTCGACATTGCCAAGAAGCAGCGACAGCACCTCGTCATCGTCGACACCCGAGCACGACGAGGCTGGCGATACTGGCGAGAGTTTTGTGATGATCGGCGAGTATGACACACTGGCGACTTCGATGGTGACATCCACGTCCTGTAGGAGCTCCGTCGGTGGGCAGTCCGCGAGTAGTGGAAGGACATCGTCCAATGCCATTGACAGATCAAAGTCGCTCATGAGGTCGACAAATTGTTTCGGCTTCTTGTCATTGCTAGTGCTCGTGCTGTCGCCAATGCTAGCAAGCGATCGCTTCTTTCCAATTGACATGGGTGATGAAGCGGACAGTGATGATGGTGAGGATACACGGGTCACGTTGTGCTGCTGCACCATGGCGGCGAGCTCAGATGGGTGGCACCGACGCAACACATCGTGGCTGAACGTGCACACGATGGAGCGCGTCTTGGTCCACTTGTGGAAACCAAAGTTGTTGAGCTGTCGCTGCAGGCTCGTGAACTTGGAGTGTTTGTAGTACTTGGCGAGCACCTCTTGCTCGAGTCGGCGGGTGTCGAACACTTGGAAGAAGGATCCGTCGGGAGACCATGCGAGGATGGTCTGGTCTTCGTAGTGGAGCATGTCGTAGAGTGAGCGGAGGAACTTGGGTGCCGCTGGCGTGGAAGTTGACGTGGCGGTCATCGTTCTTGTACTGCAGTGTGGGGTAATTGTAGTTGGTAGATTGTGTTGGTTGACTGATTGGTGGTTTGAAGTAGTATTTTGTGAGTGTTGAGACGGGCTTATAGCTCGCTGACGCGGTGGCTAGTTGGTGGAATGGATAGCCGTTGAGGCTTGTTGGCTTGTTGGTTTGTTGGTGGTTTGAGAAGTGAGTGAGGCGGGAGCGAGCGGCGAGCGCCATCGTCGCGGTGCTTCATGTGACGAGACGACTGTTCTACGGAGACAGCGGGTCGCTGTTGTTGTGCTCAGATGTACATCCTTGTCATCGTCTGCCGGTGCGGCCACATGTAGTTTCGGCAGGATCAGTTCCTGGATCCCGTCTGCAGGCGCTTTCGGTGGGATCAGGAAGTGGAGGACAAGGGCGTCGAACGTTCGTCGACTTGGATGTGGTGTCGTGTGTTTTGCGGGTGCTCGAGGTGGCATCTGGTGAATGCCATTGCTTACCGGTGTCCTAAATATGGCTCCGTTCCAACAAATCCAATTTCCACTTGGTTTTCGAGGCGGCTGCGCGACGTTCACCACGTGGAGTGGTAGAAATGGTGAACCATTCGTTCGAGTGAGCAGCTTTGAGTATGTTGTAGGTTGTCAGCAATGAAGAAATCTTCTCGTAGACTGTCATCACTGTACTTGCTGTGATTCCAACAGTCGCGTGGTACGAACAGCATGGCTGGGTTTCCAGAAAGCACTTGGAGTGGGTCATTGTCTGCTGTCCTGCAATCAAGTTTCTTCCATGCTACCTGTTGCACATCGAATGCGGCTTCGTCAACCAAAAGGTTGTTCACTTTTCAACCTTCCTTACAGCAGCAAGCGACTCGGTCTGGCCAGCTTGCAATGAAAACCGAATCAATAGAATACGCTCACCATTCCGGCGTGGAGACAACTAGCTCTGTCCCCAAGTTCCTCCGCTCACTCTACGACATGCTCCACTACGAAGACCAGACCATCCTCGCATGGTCTCCCGACGGATCCTTCTTCCAAGTGTTCGACACCCGCCGACTCGAGCAAGAGGTGCTCGCCAAGTACTACAAACACTCCAAGTTCACGAGCCTGCAGCGACAGCTCAACAACTTTGGTTTCCGCAAATGGACCAAAACCCGATCGAATGTTTGTACATTCAGCCACGACGTGTTGCATCGGTGCCATCCATCCAAGTTGGCATCCATGGTGCAGCTCGCAGAAGAAGCTACAGCAGCACGGGCCAACCAGCTTTTAGGTACTCGTTTGAAATCCTTGGGGAGTCATCCGGTGTCGCGCGTGTCGCCTCAACAATGCTCAAAGCGTCGACGTATCGAGCCACAGCCTGAGCCAGATATTGTGCATATGGACAATCGTGAATCGCTACTTGAAGGTTTGAACGAGATCGATGTTTGTACGCTCGACTGGTCGCTTGTAACAGATCGCAGTCGTGAAGACGATCTCCTCACTCTCATAGAACCTTTGATGGAAGAGCCTTTTGAGTTTGACGAGTTCCCTTCGCCTTCAAATCCTCATGAACAGCTACGAGCTCCATATGAGCAGCCAGTGAATCTGAAAAACAGTGTATTGCAGTGAATGAACACCTTCGACGAGTTGAGGACCGAAGGGTAAGCGTACAGGAACAACTTTTTTGAAGTAAACAGCTTGTTTATTTACCTCTACCAGCACTTGACATCCAGAATTGCCTCCAACTTGACATGGGACTCAGCAGCGAATCGATGCTGCAAATGATCACATCTACATCTACACAGCTTTGCATGTCGACTCGGGGCAGTAAGGTGGATTGTTGTTGCAGTTAGCATTGCACCAACTGTCCATGGCGGATTGCATGCCGCTTTCAACATTGACAGCGACGTATGTTCCGGAACTTCCCTTTGCCGAGGACGATGAAGTTGGGGCTGCAGTCGTTGTAGCAGGAGGCGATGTCGTGGTGGCAGGTGCTTGCGTTGTAGCTACGGGGGCTTGAGTGGTGGTAACTGGTGCAGAGGTTGCTGCAGAAGGCGTGGAGCTGGAAGACCCACTCGAGCCAGAAAGTTTGATGTCGGCGCAGTTGTTGAAGATCTCATGGGGCTCTAGGTGCGTCGCCTCCCAGTAGAACTCGAGCACGCAGTGGTCTGCCGAGCATGGGAGCCCTGACTGCGGGATATCGATGCTCATTTCGGCGTAAATGGGAGGGTCTCCCTTGTTACCTGCTGCCGGATGGAGTGAGCGCATGCAGTCGTCCAGCTGACCGACTTGGAGTTTGTTGGAAGAGTCTGAAGGGTCGACGAGGTAGACTGAACATGGTCCGATGTGGTTAGCTCCATCGTTTGCTTGCATCCGGATTTTGCTGGAGCCGTAAGACATCGTCTGAAGGTTCTTGTCCGGCGTGTTGTTGAGGCAATCCCCGCCTGGACGCATATTGATCGGCCAGCCGAAGGAGCTGTTGATGTCCAGTCCCATGGTGCGGATCTCTCGCGATTCTGGTGAGATCATGCCACCGTGGGCACTGACCGTCGAGAGCACAGCCGCAGCTGAGGCGACCATTGCAATAGCCGTGTGGGTCTTCATTGTTGATGGGAGTGGACTGGAGTTGGAAAATTGCCGAATGACGAATAGCTTTTGGAGAGTCTCGAGAGCGACCGTAAGCGACAGTTTACTGTTCGAAGAAGGGCTGGACATCCACCTAGGTTGTCGATCAAATCGGCTGTCGGCTCAGCTGTCGACGAATTGTTTCGCTCAGCACCAGCTGCGAGTCAGTCGGTATCGATACCAGCTCGTTAGTGGAATCGAAAGCGAGTCCTCGGGGGTTACCTTGCTAGTGATCTGTGGCAAATCAGCCTCGCCTCAAGGTTCCTCAAGGCGATGGACAAGTTAGCACTCTCGATCACGCAGTGACTCCTCAATGGAAAGCCACACCTTTCCATGCTCGCACTTCACCAGATGGACCCGTGAAAACAGCGTTGAAGTATTCACAGACGTCATGTGAGACCTGCTGTGCGCTGGATCTGTAGCATGAGTGGATTTTTGCCACAGTAGATGGAGATCTTGGTGGATAGTCTCATTCGTCTGCAGTCGTCGACGCAACCGTGAGCAACGCCTGTGCAGCGCGCTAATCAGAACGAGCGGCTGATTATTTCGCCACACACGCAATTCCGTATCTACCCAAGTTGAATGTGGCATTGATGACAGTGCGCCACCGAGGTAGAGGATGCATTCAAGATCATGAGGTCGCTTGGGCGTGGCCACACGTTGATTGCAGCTGGGTCTCGGGCGATGAGCTTCGCTTTTACGTCAGCAGGATGACAAATCGGCAGCAACAATGTAACTTTTGTTACAGTACGAGTTGACGCAGCACCATCGAGACTTTGTGAGCTCTGCAGTAGTGAGCTTGGAGGCGTTGAATGACTCACGCAGCCTTGATTTGCTTAACCTCGCAAACTACTGGCGCGACGGCCTACCAATACAGATATCACAGATACTAATTTACGCCTCGCTACAACTCCTAGCTCCGCAGCGTTCTCCGTTCGAACATCAATGCGTTGGCCCCACAAAGCCTTGAGCTAGGAGCTGAGCGTCCTCAAGACCAACAGCAAGCCCCAAAGTGCCCTCGTGATCAAAACGTCGACCAGATTACACGAATTCAGACTGCATCACGCGGTGTGCATCATTGGGGCTCCTTTAGCGGATACTGAGCTGCCATACCGCTCAGTAGAAGCCGTGGAAGCCACCAACAAGCGTCTCGCGCTTGAAGAATTGCGTCGGCTCCGTCTTGTCGTCGTTACTGCCAGTGGTGTAGACGGCAAGGCAGCCCGGGTGGTGAGCCCTCTTGGAGCGCAGGAAACCGACGGTCTTGGTCCGATCGTAGACGCTCTGCAGGTAGAACTTGGTCGCACTCGTCACGAGCGTGTTCTCGGGAACGCCAGTGATGATGAACTTGCTCCGAACGTCGATCTTGGAGCTGAAAGTCAGCTTCTTGGACATCTTCTGCATGCGCAGCACGGTCCCGTCGGTTCGCGCGAGCGAGATGCAGTCTCCGCCACGCAGCTGTCCGTCGGTCGTGTGCCCGATGATGCGGAGCGTGTCCAGGTCCTCGAGCGGCGTGTCCTCTGTGATGGCGTGGCACCGGATGCGGCGAGAGAACGGGTTCGCAGGAGCGTGTCCACGGCGCTTAGGATGCCCGGCGACCTGTGTAAGCTGCCCAGCGCCCGTCTTGAAGCACAGGTGGAGCTCCTGGCCATGGTACAGCGGCTCAGCATTTGTCGGCGTGCTCTCGGCCGCGAAGCCGTTGCCCATGTAGTTGCCGTCGTTGGCGACCGTCCCCTTGCGGTGCTGGCGGATGACGGTGCTCATCATGCGCGGCGGCGAGCTGAGTCCGCGCAGGTCGCGCGCGATGCTGGCAGGCATATCGGTGGTACGGAAGCGTGGCGGGCCACGACTGGCGTTCATGCTACTCATGGAGGCCTCGAAGCGTGCGAGCGCCTGCGCGCGGCTCTGCATGATGCTGTCGATGTCGACCGAGCTGGCCATCTCCTCATGGATGGTGGTGCCGGAGCGGTCGAGCGAGTCAAGGTAATCGGACGTGGCGGCGCTGCTGGCGTCGTCGATATCGTCGTCCGTGTCCTCTTCTTCATGAGCGCGCGCGATCGTGGGCATGGGATCGAACGAGCGAGCTGACTTGACGCGGAGCATGCTGCGGAGGTGCGACGGGATGGGCGGCGTGCTGTCTTCGGTAGGGAGCATGTCAAGGGTGAGCCCCGCGGGGATCGGCGGCGTGCCGGCGAGGAAGTACTTGTTTGGGTCGTCGTCCATGGTCTTGCGCACGGGGTCGTTCTCGTCCGTGTCAACGTCAAGGAACGAGTTGGTGAGGTCTCCGGCCATGCCGAAGTCGAGGATCGGCGGCGGCGTGTCGGGCATCTCTGGTGTGGTGGACTCGCTGGCGGTCGACGACACGGCCGCGGGCTTGTCGTGCTCGGTCCAGCGCAGCGTCATACGCGACAGCGGGTTGAGCACGCGGCCCTTAATGACCTCGACGCCCGTGGCCGTCGTGTTGGCGCGGCGTCGCACGGGCGGCGCGTCCTCGCTCAGCACGGCGATGTCCTCGCTCGCGTCCTCGTCCTCGTGCACGTACGTGACCAGGTCGGGGTCTCTCATCATGGGCCGCTGGCTGCGGAACGCCGCCGCGTGCAGCTGGTGGTACGTCGAGTCCACGTCGGCGCCCACGGTCTGTCTGCGGGGCCTCGCGGGCGGTGGCGACGCCTTGCGCACCGTCACCTTGCAGTACTTGGGCTCCATAGCTGCTCGGGGCTTATCCGGAGACCGTAGCTGCTCGCGAACGGAGCTTATCCTCTCACCTCGCCAACAAGAATCTGCGCAACAAGATGCCACGCAGGACGAGGAACAAGATGCGAGTCGCGCGTGACGCGAGCCGTCGACGCCGCAGAGGCGAGGGCGGAACGACCGCGCGGCTCAAAATCTGCGTACAGTGCCGGCCCGCGCGTACTGTACCGTAGATCTTGTGCTTGACCTGCCTGCACCGAGCGCGGCTGCTGCTTGAAGCAGGTGTTGACGCGATACTGAAATCAAGTCAGACGGGAGCCGGATCGAGTCAGTCCACCCTGGTCAAGCTCTGCTCTATCCGCGCTAATCTACGGTACGGCACGGGCGGGCTGCCGTCAAGGGGAGAAATGTATAGTACATGGCGGGCGTTCAACCATTAGAAGCGATCGGAGTTGAGGCCAAGCAACGCGAGCGCTCGCTGTTTGTCGTGCACGAAGTGATGCGGTGCGAGCGGCTTCCTTTACAGCAGTGGTGGTCGAATGGGCGAGGATGACGGAGCTTCAGTATGGGATGCCGGTCATTTTCGAACTCTGGCGCTGAAAACACCTGCTGGCGAGGAATACTGGGTTGTCCACGTGCCTGGTATCATTCACCAACGCGAGTGGATCGCTCTTTGCTGCATGCTGCACATCGTCACCAGGCTTGGCTTTCTGCCACAAAGAGCCATCGTATCTCTGCTGAAACTCTCCTATGCTCGTGGCTGGGTGAGGCCACTCCATCAATTTCGCGGCAAAAGTCTCGCTCTCGGCTTGGATCATTTCCATGGTGCTAGCTCTCCAGCTCACCAGGGTGGCGATCCACAGCAGGCATAGGCATGGCATGAACATACAGTTGGATAGACCAATGTTCTTGATGCAGTCGCTCCTTTAACTAGCGCATTACGTGGCTGGGAGCGTCGGTTGGCTTGCTTATCAAGCGCGCGTCCATCAATGACAGATCGCTGAATCGATCCTTTGGCTAAAGGAGCGCTCGCATCTTGAAAGAGGAAAGGGATTCAGTCTCACTATTCAAGTGATGGGCTGAATGACGCCTCCAGTGTTGGAAACCAGCAAGCAAACGTCTCTCGACGGATGTTGGGTTGCTGTCAATGGTTTAGCACGGTGATAACTTCTGCACTTTCAGCTCCAGGGCCTTGTCGAGGCGAGAAGCCAACGTACGTATGTCTGCGTACGATATGAATCCGTGCAGCACAGGAACCAAAGTATCTGTAAGCACCAAACTTCAGCCGTCGTGATCTAGCTTCCACGTGAGCACCGCCTTCAGATATGACCAAGAGATCCCATGCAACTGCCAGCCAATGCTCCAATAACAGCGAGCAATCCTGATCGAGCTCAGAGGTGACAACTTGCCACGAAAAAAACAAAGCGACTCTGCAAACTTGTGTGCGCTCGCGTTTGTGAATGCAAGCCACTCGACTTTTGATGCCAACATTATCTTCATGACGAAACCGCCTTGAGGGCCGTTCTGAGAAGCTCCACGCCCTCGACGATCTCGTTCTGTGATTATTGCCGCGATTTTTGACGTGATCGGACGACTCAGTTTCGGCTCTATATCAGTGCATTCGACACATTCTTTGCACGACATACTTATTTTCGGACAAAGATGATGCAACCTGCTGACCGACATTCCCACCGGTATTACTGTATGGCCCCGCGGTGTGTCATCCCGCGCTCCTGACACCTTCAGGCTGAAGCTCTTCACCCGCTCCGCTGCAGCGCCAACAACCTCCTCGACGCAGCCAGCAGCTCCCCACTCCTCTCATTCCACAACTTTCGCCGTCTCGGAGACTCCAAACTCGCTCCAGCAGCCTTCCTACAGCCTCCCAACCACCCGTTCGTCATGCGCATTGTCATCATCGGAGGTGGATCTGCTGGTATCGCATGCGCGCAGACGCTCGCTGGTCTCCTTCGCCCGGCCGACAATGTCGAGGTCGTCGTGATTGAGAAGAGCTCGGTACAGTTTTACTCTGTTGGCGTCCCTCGTGCCTACGTTGAACCCACGTTCGCGGAAAAGCTCTTCATCCCGTACGACAAGGCCATCCCCGACGCAGCCGCGGGTTTCGTCAAGATCCTGCGCGGTGTCGTCACGAGCATCTCCTCGACACCTAACCAGGTCTCATACCGCACGATCGACAACTACGACCGAGAGAGCGAGCAAGTCGAGACGATGAGCTTCGACTACCTCGTCATTGCTACCGGCAGCACGTACACGGTCCCCATCAACCCGGACCCCTCGGTGTACTCGCCGACCGAGACGAGGCAGCAACTGCACAATGTGAACCGTGAGATCGAGAGAGCCAACAGCATCCTTGTCATCGGTGGCGGTTCTGTCGGCTGTGAGGTCGCGGGCGAGATCAAGTCCAAGTACCCGCAGAAGGAGGTGACGATCCTCGAGGGCCGCGAGAAGCTCGTCGCCAACAGCAACCTGCGCGAGAGCTTCTACACGACGCTCAAGGACAGTCTCGAGCGACTGGGTGTGAAGATCATCTTGAACGAGCGCCTCACGGAGACGATGAAGGGTAACTCGTTCGAGAGGCGCACGATCGTGACCAACAAGGGCACACGGATCGAGTCCGACATTCAGTTGCTCTGCGGCGGTTTCCGTCCCATGGGGGAGCTCGTCAAGGCGATGAATCCGGCGTTGGTCAACGAGCGCGGCTTCATCCGCGTGAAGGACACGCTGCAGTTCGCCGACCCTACCTACTCGCACATGTTTGTGATCGGCGATGCGAGCGACCACAAATCACAGAAGATGGCGTTCATCGCCGCTGGCCAGGGCAAGTTCATCGGTCAGGAGCTTGCGAACGCCGTGCGCAGCAAGAACGGCTACGTTTTCAGTAAGCCGTACCAAGGGCTCTCGACTGAGGCGTGCATCTTGCCGCTCGGTCCGAACGGCGGCGTCACGCATCTACCACTATTCGGAGGTATCGTCTTGGGAGACTGGACCACGCGAATGATCAAGAGCAGTGACTACTTTGCCGGGAAGATTTGGAAGGGAATGGGTGTGACGGCGCCGCAGTAGGTAGCTGTCTCCAAGACTGCTCCGATGTCTGTTTGCACTTTCTGAAATACACCTGATCGATCGATCTTTGCATGAACCCACGTCGAACTGCACGTGCTGCACCTTTAACGACAATTTGGCGCTGTTGGAGAACTTTTCCCGTCGTTTGTTGAATCTTTGACAGCAAGTCATGCCTGACTGGTGATGGCTGTGCGTTGCGTCTACAACTCCCACCGACAGTGTCAGCATGCTTATGAGATTATGCTGCCGGCACCAGAGACCCTCGCTCCTTGAGGTGAAGGTGCAAGTACAGGTATCTCAGTCAGCAGACTCAAGAGATGAACTAGCTATCCGCCACCCAATCCACGGCTATCAAAATGCTGGCGACGGGTTGCTCAAGCTCCTACCACCCATACTGGACAGGGCTTTGCCACTCACGATTGGATTCTCATCAATTGCTCAGTTTGCGAACCCCATTGGAGCTCGGTTCATGCAGAACATGTCATCTGAGCTGCCTTCACAGTTTCATTACCCGTCGGGCCGCCAATTTCACATTCCGACTTGTATGGTGTTGCACAAAGAGCTCAACGGATACAATATACTTCGAAGTGTGAAAGAAGGAAAACACCACGTCGCAATAACAGAGCTCCCATATGCGCACAACACAGTTTCAATAGCAAGGCGAATATACTTATACCCAGTTTTACTACACTCGCATGCCGCTGCTGTCAACACTGGTTGCTACAAGCTAGAGGAGCTTGTCTGTCTGCCACAAAAGAGCACGACCTGAGAAGCTACCCGTCGACTTCTCACTTGAGCGGCACCGTCGCACCGAGGCTGCTCCATGTCTGCGTCGCAAAGTACTCCTTCGACTTGATCGAGCGCGTGATGAGGTTGCCGCCAACGAGACCGCCGAGAACCGGCAGCTGCGACACACCGCCATTCGGACCGAGCGGCACCACCAGCATGTCCACCGTCGGCTTGGGGAACGGCGTGGACACGTTAGCCTGCGTCTTGCGCGCGACACGGGCGAGCTCGGCGCCGAGGTGCTTCCCCTGCTGTCCGGCCCAGTACGCCATCTTGGGCGTCGGGTGGCTGCTGGCGTCGCCCAGCGCGTAGATGTTGTCGTACTGCGGACTCTCGAGCTGGAACTTGTCGTTGACCTTGATGGCTCCCTTGGACGTGAGCAGGCTCGCGTCGAGCTTCTGGATGAGGTCGGCGGCAGGCGAGAATCCCGCGCACAGCAGCTGCAGGTCGGACGTGATCTCCGTCCCCTTGTCGGTGCGCAGCGTGCGCGTCTCGAACGTGTGGCCCTGGAGCGGCGACTCGAGGCGCTCGCCAGTGATGACCTTGATGTCGAGGCGCTTGAGGTAGCGCGCGAGCTTGGCACGGAACTTGTCGCGCACGTTGGCACCGCTCACGAGCTTGCTGTTCGCGTCGAGGATCGTGACCGTCTTCTTGGGGTACTTGGCCTTGATCTCGCCGGCGATCTCAATACCCACGGGTCCGCCGCCCACGATCAGCACGCTGCTGGACTTGGTGATCTGCTCGCGCACCTGCGCGAACTTGGCCTCGGTGATGGACCGCTTGAAGCTGAGCTTGGCGGGCTTCACGGGCGCCGCGTACGTGCTACCCGTGGCGAGCACGAGGTAGTCGTAGGCGAGTGTCTTGACGGGTCCGGCGAGCGTGTCTCCGTCTTCGCCCACGGCGGCGTACTCGACCTCGTTGGTGCCGGGCACGATGCGCGTGACGAGCGCTGGCGTCACCTTGGCAAACGACTTGGACGCAGCGGGCAACGCCTTGTCGTACGGCACGAACAGCTTGTTGGTGAAGCTGGCGTCCACGAAGGCGCGCGGCGCGCCGACGGCGTGGAAGTAGTACTTGCTCTTCTCGAGCACCACGACCTCGACGTTGTCGGCGCTGGTGAGCGTGCTAGCGAGCGTCTGCGCGACGGCGATGCCTGCGGGGCCGCCTCCGACGATCACGATGCGGGCCATTGCTTGCTTGTGGTCTGGTGGTGGGTGTGGTGGCTGGCTGTGGTGCTGTAGCTGTAGCTGGCTGGTTGGGAGCTCGCGAGTTGCGGAATGAGCGGTGGAGCTCCAGCTCGCGGGGCCGGCGGCGCCACCCACAGCCGCAGACGTGGCGTGAGCGGAGACCGTAGCTGCTCGCGCTTGCGACACGAGCGCGGCGCCACGCCCAGTCCGCGTGCAATGTGTGACTTGGTGCTGTCGTCCATCGAGTCGGATTTCACTTGGTTTTTGTATGATGATAGGGGAGATGGGCAACCTACACTTTTTTGCCTATGGATTACGGACCGCTTCGATTCGCAAACCCCGCATTCGAATCAAAAGTGGATGATGGCTTAATTTAATAGTCGAATTTTGGATCTAGTGATGTTAAAAAAACTCTATGGTATGATGTTGTGTACAAAATGAATGCAAGTTTGCAGATTAGCCAATCTACGATTACGGAGTTTCACGTCGATGACGTGCGCCCAATCCTTCACTTCCATTGGCCAAAAATGTACACCAGTACTGTATGCCAACGTGTAGGTCGCTACACGTTGAAGTGTCGATGATGACGGCGGTGCGGGACGCATCAGTGGCTCACCGCCGCCTCCGATGGTCATCACCTCTCGGTTCACGTCCAAGATAGCGGCAGTAAATCGCATACAATCATCTCACGAAAATGCTGACGCTGGCAGCGGTGGCCGGAGAGCCTGCGAAACGATGCCACCGCAGGTGTGTATTGCTGTAAACTCACGGACGGCGTGACAAGCTAACGAACCTTGTCGTCGTTTGACACAACTACCCTTCGAACCAGCCACTTGTCTCTCCTCCTCTCAGCTGCTCACGCACGCACTCGTCTCACGAGCGACGTCAAGATCCATCACTTGCAGTTCGACGTGGGTTCATGCAAAGATCAATCGATCAGGTGTATTTCAGAAAGTGCAAACAAACATCGGAGCAGTCTTGGAGACAGCTACCTACTGCGGCGCCGTCAAACCCATTCCCTTCCACGTCTTACCAGTAAAGTAGTCGCCGCCCTTGATCATTCGCGTGGTCCGGTTACCCAAAACGATACCTCCGAACATTGGCAGCTGTGTGACGCCGCCGTTCGGACCGAGCGGCAAGATGCACGCCTCAGTCGAGAGCCCTTGGTACGGCTTACTGAAAACGTAGCCGTTCTTGCTGCGCACGGCGTTCGCAAGCTCCTGACCGATGAACTTGCCCTGCTCAGCGGCGATGAACGCCAGCTTAGGCGATTTGTGGTCGCTCGCATCGCCGATCACAAACATGTGCGAGTAGGTAGGGTCGGCGAACTGCAGCGTGTCCTTCACGCGGATGAAGCCGCGCTCGTTGACCAACGCCGGATTCATCGCCTTGACGAGCTCCCCCATGGGACGGAAACCGCCGCAGAGCAACTGAATGTCGGACTCGATCCGTGTGCCCTTGTTGGTCACGACCGTGCGCCTCTCGAACGAGTTACCCTTCATCGTCTCCGTGAGGCGCTCGTTCAAGATGATCTTCACACCCAGTCGCTCGAGACTGTCCTTAAGCGTCGTGTAGAAGCTCTCGCGCAGGTTGCTGTTGGCGACGAGCTTCTCGCGGCCCTCGAGGATCGTCACCTCCTTCTGCGGGTACTTGGACTTGATCTCGCCCGCGACCTCACAGCCGACAGAACCGCCACCGATGACAAGGATGCTGTTGGCTCTCTCGATCTCACGGTTCACATTGTGCAGTTGCTGCCTCGTCTCGGTCGGCGAGTACACCGAGGGGTCCGGGTTGATGGGGACCGTGTACGTGCTGCCGGTAGCAATGACGAGGTAGTCGAAGCTCATCGTCTCGACTTGCTCGCTCTCTCGGTCGTAGTTGTCAATCGTGCGGTATGAGACCTGGTTAGGTGTCGAGGAGATGCTCGTGACGACACCGCGCAGGATCTTGACGAAACCCGCGGCTGCATCGGGGATGGCCTTGTCGTACGGGATGAAGAGCTTTTCCGCGAACGTGGGTTCAACGTAGGCACGAGGGACGCCAATAGGGTAAAACTGCGCTGAGCTCTTCTCAATCACGACGACCTCGACATTGTCGGCCGGGCGAAGGCGACCAGCGAGCGTCTGCGCGCATGCGATGCCAGCAGATCCACCTCCGATGATGACAATGCGCATGACGAACGGGTGGTTTGGGAGGCTGTAGGAAGGCTGCTGGAGCGAGTTTGGGGTCTCCGAGGCGGCGAAAGCTGTGGAATGAGAGGAGTGGGGAGCTGCTGGCTGCGTCGAGGAGGTTGTTGGCGCTGCAGCAGAGCGAGTGAAGCGACCTTCGGAGCTTCAGAATGACACATCGTGGGGGGCCATAATACCTGGTGGGAATGATGGTCCCTAAGTTGCATCATCCATTTGACTATGTCAGTGTATTCGACCTGGAATATGTTCAATGCACTGCTATAGATGGCAAAAATCGCGGCGATATATGTAAACATGCATAATCGAGGACGGTTGTTTCGTGAAGAAGATTGTGGCACCATAGGACTTCCATGCAGTTTTCACGGACAGCGTACGCACGCATAGCAAGGAGTTGAGCTTGAAGTCGGTTGGTGGAGGTGGAGGTCGTTGTGCAAGGTTAGGTGCTTGATTTCGTTCGGTCGCTTAAGCTCAGGGAGAAATCAGGAATTCCATGGGACCTCATCGTCAAATCTGAAGCTGATGATCACATGGAAGCTAGACCATAACGATTTGGTGCTCAAAGACGCCCTGATTCCATTACTTCATGTATGTATATCGTGGACCGTTATAAAGGGAAACACGGATCAAAGCGGTGTTCAACTACACTATCTGGGTGTGCCGACGATGATATGTATCTCACACTGGACTGACCTACCAACTTGACAAGTCCAATTTGCTGGAAGATGATACGCGAACGATGAGATTTCACGATATCAAAACCGAATCACGAATAACTTCGAATCAAAACGTTCGCCCAAGAGTCTGCAAGCGCTGAACTATGACTTGCGGATCGTAAACTACAGCGCTCGAGTGCAGTGAGTTATTCACCAATAGCACATTCCCCATGGAAACAGCATTCGGTATGAAAGGGCCCTCGTTCACCATACAGACTGACGCTACAACGCGTTACATATTCAACTACTATCAGTCGCAATGTCATGTTCAGACGCAATCCCGTTCCACAGCTCAAAACGAGAGAGTGCGTGAACTCCATTCTAATCAAACCGATCGCTTTCCAGCTTTCAACAACGAGATCACTTCATGTCATCGCTCAATGTGACCAAATACTGCCACTTCTATCACCACGAATTTGACTTGACAAGGGACACAAGGTTGTGAGCCGAGTCCGATTTCGCGTTCACCGCTGGAAACCCTCAACACCGTCAGCATTGACTCCTTTCTACCAAAAAATGGTAGCGTGCGAGTTCTTGGGCCTCGCATCAGAGCTGCAATCTACACAATAGCGACGATATCGGCGAGGCAAAACGACGTATTCGTGATGGTACAAGGCGAATATATAAATTTACAACACTTGTCTGCCACCAGTGCCGACGCTGGTGGCTACAAGCTACAGCGCAGGGTCAGGATTCTGTCGAGACCAACATGCATGCTGCAAGAGCACGACCTGAGAAGCTACCCGTCGACTTCTCACTTGAGCGGCACCGTCGCACCGAGGCTGCTCCATGTCTGCGTCGCAAAGTACTCCTTCGACTTGATCGAGCGCGTGATGAAGTTGCCGCCAACGAGACCACCGAGAACCGGCAGCTGCGACACACCGCCGTTCGGACCGAGCGGCACCACCAGCATGTCCACCGTCGGCTTGGGGAACGGCGTGGACACGTTAGCCTGCGTCTTGCGCGCGACACGGGCGAGCTCGGCGCCGAGGTGCTTCCCCTGCTGTCCGGCCCAGTACGCCATCTTGGGCGTCGGGTGGCTGCTGGCGTCGCCCAGCGCGTAGATGTTGTCGTACTGCGGACTCTCGAGCTGGAACTTGTCGTTGACCTTGATGGCTCCCTTGGACGTGAGCAGGCTCGCGTCGAGCTTCTGGATGAGGTCGGCGGCAGGCGAGAATCCCGCGCACAGCAGCTGCAGGTCGGACGTGATCTCCGTCCCCTTGTCGGTGCGCAGCGTGCGCGTCTCGAACGTGTGGCCCTGGAGCGGCGACTCGAGGCGCTCGCCAGTGATGACCTTGATGTCGAGGCGCTTGAGGTAGCGCGCGAGCTTGGCACGGAACTTGTCGCGCACGTTGGCACCGCTCACGAGCTTGCTGTTCGCGTCGAGGATCGTGACCGTCTTCTTGGGGTACTTGGCCTTGATCTCGCCGGCGATCTCAATACCCACGGGTCCGCCGCCCACGATCAGCACGCTGCTGGACTTGGTGATCTGCTCGCGCACCTGCGCGAACTTGGCCTCGGTGATGGACCGCTTGAAGCTGAGCTTGGCGGGCTTCACGGGCGCCGCGTACGTGCTACCCGTGGCGAGCACGAGGTAGTCGTAGGCGAGTGTCTTGACGGGTCCGGCGAGCGTGTCTCCGTCTTCGCCCACGGCGGCGTACTCGACCTCGTTGGTGCCGGGCACGATGCGCGTGACGAGCGCTGGCGTCACCTTGGCAAACGACTTGGACGCAGCGGGCAACGCCTTGTCGTACGGCACGAACAGCTTGTTGGTGAAGCTGGCGTCCACGAAGGCGCGCGGCGCGCCGACGGCGTGGAAGTAGTACTTGCTCTTCTCGAGCACCACGACCTCGACGTTGTCGGCGCTGGTGAGCGTGCTGGCGAGCGTCTGCGCGACGGCGATGCCTGCGGGGCCGCCTCCGACGATCACGATGCGGGCCATTGCTTGCTTGTGGTCTGGTGGTGGGTGTGGTGGCTGGCTGTGGAGCTGTAGCTGTAGCTGGCTGGTTGGGAGCTCGCGAGTTGTGGAATGAGCGGTGGACGTCGCTCGTGGGGCCTGCAGTGCGCGCGACAGCTCTGCTCAGAGTCGATCTAGCGCCGTGACACACGGCGTGAGCGCTGAGCAGAGACCGTAGCTGTTGGCTCCTGCGACACCGCACGTCCATCGAGTCGGACGTGTCACTTGTTTTTTGTATTATGATAGGGGAGATGGGCAACCTACACTTTTTGCTTCGACTTGCCACGTCGACCGATTACGGACGTGTCCGCTACGCAAACAAAACCAGAAGGCGAGGCAAAACAAGGCTAGGGCGACTTGAGGTTGATGCATCATTGTCTACTGCCGGAACCGCTTCATGAATCGAAGCTAGTAAACACTCATGCACCTATGTCTTAACGTAGATTGAAATCACGTCGTCAAAGTTAGCTATTTTTCAATGCTTTCAGCTAGTCGAGTTGAAAGTTGAAGGCGGCGAAGTTATGAGAGGAGAGAAAGCCGACGTCGTTGCTGTTTCAGTTTCAGGCAATTAGCAAATTTTCTCATCCAACATCTCTACATTCGCCAAACTTTTTACGCTGGAACAGTCATATTCAAAAAGACAAACTGGGAGGGTAGTGGTGCTAATCGAGGTATAGGTGTTTACTAGCTTCGATTCATGAAGCGGTCCCGGCAGTAGACAACGGACAACGGAGCTCCAGCCTCAAGTCGCCCTAGCCTTGTTTTTGCCTCGCCTTCTGGTTTTGTTTGCGTAGCGGACACGTCCGTAATCGGTCGACGTGGCAAGTCGAAGCAAAAAGTGTAGGTTGCCCATCTCCCCTATCATAATACAAAAAACAAGTGACACGTCCGACTCGATGGACGTGCGGTGTCGCAGGAGCCAACAGCTACGGTCTCTGCTCAGCGCTCACGCCGTGTGTCACGGCGCTAGATCGACTCTGAGCAGAGCTGTCGCGCGCACTGCAGGCCCCACGAGCGACGTCCACCGCTCATTCCACAACTCGCGAGCTCCCAACCAGCCAGCTACAGCTACAGCTCCACAGCCAGCCACCACACCCACCACCAGACCACAAGCAAGCAATGGCCCGCATCGTGATCGTCGGAGGCGGCCCCGCAGGCATCGCCGTCGCGCAGACGCTCGCCAGCACGCTCACCAGCGCCGACAACGTCGAGGTCGTGGTGCTCGAGAAGAGCAAGTACTACTTCCACGCCGTCGGCGCGCCGCGCGCCTTCGTGGACGCCAGCTTCACCAACAAGCTGTTCGTGCCGTACGACAAGGCGTTGCCCGCTGCGTCCAAGTCGTTTGCCAAGGTGACGCCAGCGCTCGTCACGCGCATCGTGCCCGGCACCAACGAGGTCGAGTACGCCGCCGTGGGCGAAGACGGAGACACGCTCGCCGGACCCGTCAAGACACTCGCCTACGACTACCTCGTGCTCGCCACGGGTAGCACGTACGCGGCGCCCGTGAAGCCCGCCAAGCTCAGCTTCAAGCGGTCCATCACCGAGGCCAAGTTCGCGCAGGTGCGCGAGCAGATCACCAAGTCCAGCAGCGTGCTGATCGTGGGCGGCGGACCCGTGGGTATTGAGATCGCCGGCGAGATCAAGGCCAAGTACCCCAAGAAGACGGTCACGATCCTCGACGCGAACAGCAAGCTCGTGAGCGGTGCCAACGTGCGCGACAAGTTCCGTGCCAAGCTCGCGCGCTACCTCAAGCGCCTCGACATCAAGGTCATCACTGGCGAGCGCCTCGAGTCGCCGCTCCAGGGCCACACGTTCGAGACGCGCACGCTGCGCACCGACAAGGGGACGGAGATCACGTCCGACCTGCAGCTGCTGTGCGCGGGATTCTCGCCTGCCGCCGACCTCATCCAGAAGCTCGACGCGAGCCTGCTCACGTCCAAGGGAGCCATCAAGGTCAACGACAAGTTCCAGCTCGAGAGTCCGCAGTACGACAACATCTACGCGCTGGGCGACGCCAGCAGCCACCCGACGCCCAAGATGGCGTACTGGGCCGGACAGCAGGGGAAGCACCTCGGCGCCGAGCTCGCCCGTGTCGCGCGCAAGACGCAGGCTAACGTGTCCACGCCGTTCCCCAAGCCGACGGTGGACATGCTGGTGGTGCCGCTCGGTCCGAACGGCGGTGTGTCGCAGCTGCCGGTTCTCGGTGGTCTCGTTGGCGGCAACTTCATCACGCGCTCGATCAAGTCGAAGGAGTACTTTGCGACGCAGACATGGAGCAGCCTCGGTGCGACGGTGCCGCTCAAGTGAGAAGTCGACGGGTAGCTTCTCAGGTCGTGCTCTTGCAGCATGCATGTTGGTCTCGACAGAATCCTGACCCTGCGCTGTAGCTTGTAGCCACCAGCGTCGGCACTGGTGGCAGACAAGTGTTGTAAATTTATATATTCGCCTTGCACCATCACGAATACGTCGTTTTGCCTCGCCGATATCGTCGCTATTGTGTAGATTGCAGCTCTGATGCGAGGCCCAAGAACTCGCACGCTACCATTTTTTGGTAGAAAGGAGTCGATGCTGACGGTTTTGAGGGTTTCCAGCGGTGAACGCGAAATCGGACTCGGCTCACAACCTTGTGTCCCTTGTCAAGTCAAATTCGTGGTGGTAGATGTGGCAGTATTTGGTCACATTGAGCGATGCCATGAATGATCTCGTTGTTGAAAGCTTGGATGGATCCGATCCGCTCCGACTGACCATAATGGAGTGCACAATATGCGTAAGAACTCGTCGTCGCAGTTGATGTCGCGGTCATTGGTATCTTGGCAAAGAGGCTGTGTGAAGGAGTCTCGTTTGTCGTGTTTGAAGAGCTATCCTAGATCCGAACTAGACAACAACATTTATGCGAGCTTACTTCGAAAACCACATCCACCGTGTGCTTGCATATGAAGTTATAATTTCTTCATGTGCGCTTACGACGCACCGAGCACTTGTCAGTCGAAGTAGTTGAGCTGGTTGGAGTCGATGCAGTAGTGGCTGTGGTCGTAGTCGTAGCGGTGTCTGTCGAAGTCGTGATACCATCTTCTTCGTCCGACGCTTCAGCAAGGCTAGCATCCGTGTCAGCTTCCGCTTCTGTCGAATCGCTTGCTTTTCTGGTGGCAGTCGTATCCGTGGCGGTAGAAGAAGCCGGAGTACTGCTGGGTGTGGTTGCTTCAGCTGTCAAGTCAACTGAGCCTGATGTTGAATCGGGCGATGCAGTCGTGGATGCCGTCGATGTCGCGATCGATCCAGAAGAAGTTATTACAATTACTCCTTCCTTGGCAGCCTCTGCATTTGTTTCATCATCTGATGTCAACGAGGCTTCTGAAGCTGAGGATGACGTTCCGTCCAGCGCCACACAGTTGATGTATACCTGCCACGGCTGCGCGTGGAGGGCGAGCCAGTAGAAGACGAACTCGCTCGACGCCGTGCAGACCTCGACATCGATGGGGATCATAGTGGGGGACTCTCCAGCGAAGTCAGCCTGGCAGTTGCTGCTGTTGAAGACACGTGTACTGTCGCACCAGATCTCACATGGGCCAACATGCGAGTTGCCGAGTGTATCGTGCTCGGCGTATCCGTCTGATGGCACTGGCTGAGCGGTTCCATCCTTGAGAGTCCAGCCACATTCGGAGATGTTCGACCCATAAAGCGCGATGTAGTCCTTTAGACTCGTGATGTCGTTCTCCTGGAAGTACTCGGCCGCAGCAATGTAGTAGTCTCCGTAAGAGGCATCGCCAACGAGATCCGGCTGATCAATTGTCCCTGCTGGGTCACCGTAGTAGTAGACATGGTCTGAGTCGCCCGTGGGCTTGGGCAGGATGATGTTGCCGTGGGCCTCGGTCTGCGAGACGAAGGTGGCCTGGAAGGCCACAGTTGCAAAGATGGCGGTCTTGAGCATGATTTGCTTGTTGGTCGGATGATGGCGAGGACTTGCGCGCCCCACTTGGTGAATTCCGAAGTGAGGGAAGACTGGGGTCAAATTCGCTCGCTGGTGTGTCTGAAAGCAGATCGATGAAAAAGGAGCAGTCGGTAAAGTTTACGATGACGAAGGATGTGGAAGGATATTCGGCTAGAACAGATAGGCTTTGCTTGGAGCTCCTCCCTGCTCTCACGATCACAAGGGAGGGTTAGGATTTCTTCCTCCGTTGAACCGTGACGTGATATCATGCCAGAGCGCCCTTCTCAATAACTCGCTTCAGGATCGCGTTCGCGCTGTCATAGTGTTGACCAATATCCTGCTCAAGATTTCGCTCTAGGGATATAAACGTCTTGGAGTATCATGGTCTTGATCACTGCTGGGCCAGTATGATGGAAGAGTTGACAAAACCGTATTGCAACAAACTGCATCTCTTACACAGATTCGCTCAGGAGGCATCTACATTGACACTTATCGACACCAAACGCGTCACATTAACGAACTCTTGCGCTCTCTTTCTCTCTCGAGTCCAGCTTACACGCGCTTGCGGCGCACCGAGCACTTGTCCGAGGACGTTGTGGCTGACGGAGCAGAGGTCGTTGTCGCTGGAGATGCAGTAGTCGCTGTCGGAGCAGTGGTCGCCGTAGTAGGAGCGGTAGTCTCGTCTGCGTCAGAGGCCTCGTTCTCAGTGGAGCCGCTGGCTTCCGTCTCCGAGCTACCAGAGCTTGAAGCACCCGATGTGGTAGGCGCAGTAGTCGTCGTTGCAGGCGCAGTGGTCGCGGACGTCGTCGTCGTGCCGTCCGACTTGATCACAACCACACCCGCCTTCGCAGCCTCACCCTTCGTCTCGTCATCCGAAGTCAGAGAAGCCTCCGAAGCTGAAGACGACTTGCCGTCCAGCGCCACACAGTTGATGTATACCTGCCACGGCTGCGCGTGAAGGGCGAGCCAGTAGAAGACGAACTCGCTCGACGCCGTGCAGACCTCGACATCGATGGGGATCATAGTGGGGGACTCTCCAGCGAAGTCAGCCTGGCAGTTGCTGCTGTTGAAGACACGTGTACTGTCGCACCAGATCTCACATGGGCCAACATGCGAGTTGCCGAGCGTGTCGTGCTGCGCATAGCCATCCGACGGCACTGGCTGCGGAGTGCCGTCCTTCAGCGTGTTGCCGCACTCGGAGATGTTGCTAGCGTACTTGGTGATGTAGTCCTTGAGGCTCGCGAAGCCGTTCTCCTGGAAGTATTCGGCCGCAGCAATGTAGTAGTCTCCGTAAGAGGCGCTGCCAACGAGGCTGGGCATGTCGATCGTGGTGGCGGGCCCACCGAAGTAGTAGACATGGTCCGAGTCACCCGTGGGCTTGGGCAGGATGATGTTGCCGTGGGCCTCGGTCTGGGATACGAAGGCAGCCTGGAAAGCCACAACGGCAAAGATGGCGGTCTTGATCATCGCTTCGGGGTTTGCTGGCTAAAGGAGAGGCGTGTGTGTTTCGTGCGACAAGATTGGAAGTGCGTGCATCCCGTACCGAGCAGTGTTGTGCTGTGGTGAGCCGGTGAGCCAAGCAGCGGCGTGGGAGGATCAAAAGGATGCTTTTCGGCTGGAACAGACGTTGCTGTGCTCCGAGCTCTGGCCGTTCTCAGGAACAGCAAGGGCTAGGCGTCTGAGTGACGTGATACCCATAGACTAAAGATCTCTCTCCGCTAGCGCATTCGAGTGCGCAATTCGTACCTCGACGAAGCAAGGAGCAGATATCAAAGAAGTAGTCGTTCAAGCTGTGCATTCGACTGTCTCCAGCGCGTAACGATTGCAAGGAGCGGTCTACATTCACATTTATCGACATCAAACGCGTCACACCAACGAGCTCTTTGATATATCTAGTACTCGCGCACTGCTCAGACGCAGGCTTAGACACGCTTGCGGCGCACCGAGCACTTGTCCGAAGACGTAGTGGTTGAAGTGGAGGTTGAGGGAGCAGCCGTAGTCGTGGCCGGCGCCGTCGTGGTAGTCGTGGTGGAAGTTGACTCGTCGTCCTCCTCAGACGCATCGTCCGCGCTGCTGACAGCCGTCGTGTCAGCATCCGCAGCAGTCGAAGCGCTAGCCGAGCTCGTTGCAGTGGTTGCCGTCGGTGTGGTAGCCGAAGTATCAGCAGAACCCGATGACGCAGAAGCAGTCGTCGTGGACGTCGAGGCCGTTGATGTCGTGCCGTCCGACTTGATCACAACCACACCCGCCTTCGCAGCCTCACCCTTCGTCTCGTCATCCGAAGTCAGAGAAGCCTCCGAAGCTGAAGACGATGTGCCATCAAGCGCCACACAGTTGATGTATACCTGCCACGGCTGCGCGTGAAGGGCGAGCCAGTAGAAGACGAACTCGCTCGACGCCGTGCAGACCTCGACATCGATGGGGATCATAGTGGGGGACTCTCCAGCGAAGTCAGCCTGGCAGTTGCTGCTGTTGAAGACACGCGTGCTGTCGCACCAGATCTCGCATGGACCAGGGTGTGAGTTGCCGAGCGTGTCGTGCTCAGCATAGCCGTTAGCAGGAACGGGCTGCGGAGTGCCGTTCTTGTCGGTGAAGCCACACTCAGAGATGTTGGAGCCGTACTTGGTGATGTAGTCCTTGAGGCTCGCGATGCCGTTCTCCTGCATGAAGGCGGCCGCACCGAGGTAGTACTCGCTGTAGATGTAGCTCCCGACGAGCTCAGCCTGGTCGATGGTGCCAGCGGGGCTGCCGAAGTAGTAGACATGGTCCGAGTCACCCGTGGGCTTGGGCAGGATGATGTTGCCGTGGGCCTCGGTCTGTGAGACGAAGGCGGCCTGGAAGGCCACAGCTGCGAAGATGGCGGTCTTGATCATGGTTTGCTTGCTGGCTTGGACTGGAGAAGTTGAGCGCAAATTCCGCAATGAGCTGGTGGGGACCGAAGTGAGGCGAGCAGATTAGCCGCTAATCGAATCAATTGGCAGAGCTTTGCCCGGCACACACATCGGCAGAGCTGGGATAACAAATGAGCCGCACCAGGAACAGCCTGCGCTCCAGATGGATCGGTGGCCGGTCTCAACAGAACCGACTTGAGGGGTAGGGCTAGTGACAGATGTAACGGTCGGGATGACCGTGACGTTATCTCACCGAAACGGGTGGCGCTGATTAAACCGCGGCTTCGCTACAATCGGAGCAACGCAGCTAGTTGGAGTAACGCGTTGATGGCTCTGTCGTGCGTTATACCGGCGTGCGCTGACCTGGAAGGACCTGGCGTGACCTTGAAATGCCTGAGTAACATACATGTGCCAATATTGTTGATGTAAAGCTCGAGCAGTACTGTAGCTACGCAATGTTCAACTCGTTCTGCTCTATGGCGCGGGAGAGGTGAAGACCTTGAATCAAGAGAGCTAGGGCAGTGAACTGTAAAAGGGGTTTGAACTTTATATACTGTACTGACAAACACGACGCGTTCAACGCTCACTCGGGCTTACATTCAACGACACCCGACGGGACTGGACCAACGCGCTGGACACTAAACACGAGCATCGCACTTAGTTGCGCTTGCGGCGGACGCTGCACTTGTCGGCGGCCGGGGCGGCCGGGGCGGCAGTCGTGGCAGCCGGGGCAGCAGTCGTGGCGGCAGGCGCCTCGGTGTCATCGGCCTCGTCGGCCGTGTCGTCGTACTCGTCCGAAGACTCCGACGAAGCGACCGGGGCAGTCGTGGTCGTCGTAGGCGCCGCCGTGGTGGTGGCCGGGGCCTTGGTGGTCGTCGTGGTCGTGCTGTTCGACGTAGACGCGCCCGAGCCGCTACCCGCGAGCGTGGCGCAGTTGACGTACGCCTGCCACGGCTGCGCGTGCAGAGCCAGCCAGTAGAAGATGAACTTGCTCGAGGATCCGCAGACCGCGGTGTCGATGGGGATCATGGCCGGCGACTGGCCGGCGAACTCGGGCTGGCAGTTGATGTTGTGGTACACGCGGGTGTCGTCGCACCAGATCTCACAGGGGCCGACGTGCGAGTTGCCAAGCGTATCGTGCTGCGCGTAGCCGTCCGAGGGCACGGGCTGCGCGTCACCCCACGCCGTGTTGCCGCACTCGTCGAAGGTGCCGTACGTCGTGAAGAAGTCCTTGAGGCTGGCCACGTTGTTGTCCGTCATCCACGTGTCCACGGCCTTGTAGTAGTCGCCGTAGGACGCGCTGCCCACGAGCTCGGGCATGTCAATCTCTCCGGCGGGGCCGCCGACGTAGTACGGGTGGTCGGCGTCGCCCGTGAGCTTGGGCACAATGATGTTGCCGTGGCCGAGCGCCTGCGAGAAGAGCGCGGCCTGAACGAGGACACCGGCGAGAGCAGCCTGCTTCATCATGGTGACTGGGTTTTGGCGGTGGGGGGGGGGGGGGCGGTGGCTTGGAAGCTGTTGGGCGAAACGCGCAATGAGCTCGCAGCGCGATAGGGCCAGCATTAATTTCACGGCCAGTCGGAGGACCGATTAACGACGCCAAGGGTAGGAGCTGCTCACAACATGTGGTTTCGTGGAGAGGGAACAAGATGAGAGTTGCGGTGAAACGGACAGTCGAGAGGTGACAGGTGGGAACGAAGAAGCGACTGGCGCAAACGATGGACATACAAATACCAAGTGATTGCTGACTAGTAGACTGGACGCAAGAGTTCAGATATTTTCTCACTTATAAAAGTAGAGAGCGTGATGGCTTGATGCTTTTTCGGTCTAGTGTAATGACATTTGGTTCGTTTGGTGCGCGAGAGGGTGCGTGGTGCGCCGCCTTTACATCTTTGCCAGCTGGCTGCGCTCAGGCATAGGTTGGTGCAGAGCAGCGGTGCACGCGTTCGGAAGAACCAGCTGTCCTTCAACTGACTTTTACAGTACTCGACCCGGACGGACAGCGCGAGCTGGTGAGCGTGATCCGACGGCTCAGTGAGCCCCTGGATCACTTGCCAGGTCATTCACTCGCGCTCTGCATGCTTTGTCGTCGTCTCGTTGGTTTTCTGGGTGCGGGCCGAGGTACATTGCATCATTGTGACGGAAACATGGTTGACGAAATGCTGAAGGCGAAAGGTGCCAAGGAAGTCGGAGGCAACACTTTACGAGAACACATCACTCTGCCACCACACATCACCACTGTACTCCCTTTTCATGCTGCGAGCGCTCTTGACCGAGCATTTAGCTGCATGTATAGACAAGATTTGACTCGGGATAGTGGTCATGGATATCTGCCACTCACTCGAAAAGCATGGTGATCTATGCTGCCTCAACAAAGGTGGGTAAATGTCGAGAAACAGACCCTGGAGCGAAGAGCCAATCTACCACACACTAACATTCATCTACCAAGGTCTGGCCCAGCTTGGGGGTGGAAGCAGGCGTGAGACCGCTGTGGTCACCCCCAGCAAATTCATCTCAACGTTATCAGTGACTCTCCAACTTGGAATCCAAGGAAAGACACAGGATTCCTGGAAGGAGTCTCTATTAGGGGCTGACTTGTTGCTGCACCACCTTGGCCAATTTCTCAACTCAGTCCAACTGTACGTTTGTCGTCGCTGCACTCGTTTTCATTAGTGCTCGGCTTGCTAAAGGAGTGCCAAATCTGCTCCTGGCTGGGACATCGTAAGTAGATGCTTAGATGATACTGTGGGCACCGCTCGAGGCAGGCTCGAAGCCGAAAAGTAGTGAGGCACCTTGTTATTGGAGCGAAAACTACCCTACACTTTACGCCACGAACTCACCACTACTTTAGATGAACACAAAGACACCAAATTCGCTGGATCAGGACGACGTGTAGACCTTCACCGTGGTCGAAGAGTACGAGCACACGTTCTCCAGAACGCCCGACCCAGCCTGTGTGGGTGTCGATCCAGCATCGTAGTACGTGCAAGCAACATACTCGGCGGTGGTAGTCACAACCGTTGCGTTGGCGATCGTGGCCAAGTCGTCGTAGTTTTTGTTCACTCTCACGAGCTCCGCTGTCGGGTTCAGCGCAATTACGCCATCGAGAACCACCTCGCGCTTGACTGGGCCGCATGTACCACACGACTCGAAGATCATGGCCGAGTTCTCTGTGTAGAACCCACCACTGATAGTCACAGTGCCCGATGACTGACCCAAAACCACGCGGTCGGCGGCGTTTCTGGCACCACCTCCAGAGATAACAGTCGTGCCAACACCGTCGACGACAACCACAGAAGCCTGGCAAACATTGTCGGTCCACGTGTTGACGATCGAGCAATTGTTCGATGCGCAGTAGACGCTGGACAGACCACCGCTCACGATCACATTCTGCAATGTTGCCCCAGCCTCCATGATGAAAACGGCGCTATCACTTGCGAGGTCGCTGTCATCACACGTGACGTCTGTGCGCTCATACGTCTGCATGCTGCCGTCGAAAACCTCGCCCGCAGCGATGGTCTTGGCAGTGGTGAGCGGGACAGTGCCTGTAGAAGTTGGCCAGTCAACCGCGTAGACGCTCGCTGCTGTGGTAGGAGTAGGCGTCGCTGTCGTAGGAACAGGGGTCTCTGTCGGCGTTGGTGTCGGCGTAGGCGTCGGTGCATCTGTTGGCGCTTCCGTCGGCGCTTCGGTTGGAGCTTCAGTGGTTGGAGTCGGTGTTGGAGTTGCCGTCGTTGGCTCTGGAGTAGCGGTTGTGGGCTCTGGGGTATCCGTCGTTGGCTCTGGGGTCGCTGTAGTAGGCTCTGGGGTCGCTGTAGTAGGCTCTGGGGTAGCTGTAGTTGGCTCTGGAGTCGCAGTTGTCGGCTCTGGAGTCGCAGTTGTCGGCTCTGGAGTCGCAGTTGTTGGTTCTGGGGTCGCTGTAGTAGGTGTTGGGGTAGCCGTTGTTGGCTTGGGGGTAGCCGTTGTTGGCTCTGGAGTCGCCGTTGTCGGCGCTGGGGTTTTGGTTGTCGGAGCTGGGGCCTCCGTTGGGGCCACTGTAGCTGCTGAAGATACGTTCGTTGTAGTCGCAGGAGCTTCCGTTGATGGCGCATCGGTAGCAGGCGCAGCTGTCGTCGAGGCCGGAGCCTCCGTCGAGGGACTCGCCGTAGTTGAAATCGGAGCCTTGGTCTGGCTTGACACTGCAGATGAAGAGGACGAAGCTGTGCTGGAAGCTTGTGATCCACCCTTGTCCTGCTTGCTGACCGCATTCGTACTTGGGCTCCCCCACTCATTTCCACTTGAGGTGTCTGATCCTTTAGACTCGTCCCGTGCCGGTGTCCCCGAGGACGACGAGTTTTCGTCGCCTCCCTTGTTTTGGTCGCTGCTGTCAGTCGTAGTACTTGGGCTATTCCACTGACCGTCAGTGTCGCTGCTCGCCTTATCTTGCTTGCTGCAGTCGGTCGACGCGCCGGGGTTGCCCCACAGACCGTCGGTCTCACTGCTCTGTTGGTCTCCACTGGAGTCGACCTGTCCGCTCGAGGCAAAGCCCCAGCCGTTGCCCCATCCCCAGCCTGAGGCGGTTCCCGAGCACGGCGCGTCGCCCTCATTCCCCGTCTCGACTGTGCCTGGCTGGTAAGTGGAAGAGCTGTCTCCGCTGCTGCTGTAGCCCCACATCGACGGCCACGAGTACCCCGCCCCCCATCCTGTTCCCCAATACGCGTCGACTCCCTGTGCGGCCAGCGCCGCCAGCACCAGTCCGCTGCGCATGGCGCTCTCTGTTCGCGAGTGACGAGCCTCTGATCGTCCGCCTAGCCAGTCGCGTCGCGGTAAGCAATGAGGCCTGTCAAGTCGCCAGCCGCCGCCTCACGCTCTACAACCGCAGCTGGAGCACTCGATCCTCGCCGCCGTCTCGATGACTAACGCGCTCTGAGAGCTCCGCGCCGAACAGCTATCTTATCGGCGCTGGCGATCTGGATACAGAGCGCGGATCGACACTACTGTATCATCTCAATCCCATCGGCAGAGTGGACGCGCGTAGAGGCCGCGGCAGCGACAGCCACAAGCGGAGAACATCGCGTGCACCGCTGAGCTCCAGCTGCATCCGCTTCCTCTACATCCCCATCTCCGCCTTGAGCCTCAAGTAGTCGGTCCAAGTATGCGGTCCAAAACCTCCGTCAATGCATGTATAATAGTGTTTTACACACCATATATACATTATAAGAGGTATTTAGTACCCATGTTCGTAGCCACCGAAAAATTTTTTTAAGAGAGGGCGTCATGGGGCGCGCCAAGCCGCCGACCTCGTGGCGTCGATCGGCCGTCAGCAGGAGCTCCAGCGGCCCCAGCGGCGGCCCCAGCAGCTCCAGGCGGCCTAGAGGCAGCAAGAGGCTGCCGGGAGCGAGGGCCAAGGCCAACGACGCTTCAAGATCGGAGCTCGTGGCAGTGGATAAGAAGCCGCAGTTTGCGCTGTCGACGCCGTCGCGGGGGCCGAACAAGAAGAAGCACAAGAAGCTGAACAAGAAGAAGACGGCGGGGGCCAGCAAGATCGAGAGCGGTAATGGAGCTAGTAACGCTGGGCTGCAGCGAGAAGCGCCGCCGCGTCTCGTGCTTGGGGCGGGCGACTCGATCGACGACGAGCTCCGGCGATTTGCGGCCTTCGTGGCGCTCTCTCCACGCGAGCGAGCGGTGAGAGAGAGAGTACTGCGGGATTTGAGGAGCGTCATCCGCTCGGCGTTCGCGGGAGCCTCGGTGGAGCTCTACGGCTCGTCCAGCAGCGGACTCGACACGTTCCGCAGCGACCTGGACTTGTCGGTTGGCAACATCGCGCTGGGAGCAGAGCCGCTTCACGAGCTTGAGAAGATTTTCCTAGCCGCGACTCCGCTGGAAGAAGGAGTAGCCAGCGCCGATAAAGAAGAGGAAGATCAAGTCATTGATGTGGTTGAGGATCGTGTCGGAGATACACCACAGGACGATTCCAACCATATCGAGGAAGAAGAAGGAGCGTCGTTCTCCCTGAACCTGTCGGTCCCCACGTCTTTGGCGTCTCCACTCCCGGAAAAACAGTCGTCGCTGCTTTTCCAGAGCAAGCGCGTGGCTGGGATAAAGCTCCCGTCGCCGATCATCGCTCAACCCAACAGGGCCAAATCCACTTGGAACCCGACACGACGTCGGCAAAAGCTGAAAGAACTGCGCGCGTTGCAGCTATTGCTGAGAACTCAGCGCCCAAATCTCCGCGTCAAGTGCCTGCCGAAGGCGAAGGTGCCAATCCTCATGGTGCAGGACCCAGACACAAACGTAGAAATCGACATCGGCATCAATCGCGAGCAGTTCGAGAGCAGCGAGCACGGTCGCTCAACATCGCTCGCTGTTCAACTTCAGCAAACTCTTGGGCGTCCATTCATCGAACTGGTGATGTTTCTGAAGGAGTTTCTGCACCAGTTTGAGCTCGACAAGCCGTTCACTGGGGGACTTGGCAGCTTTCGCCTGTACATGATGGTGGCTTCATTGTTTCCTGCTGCGAATCAGCGTGGTAACCAGTCTAGACCAAAGCAAGAACCATCTGTGGCGGAGCTCCTATTACGTTTCTTCGAACTCTATGGAAACCGCAAGCGTGCCAAGTTTTTCACCTCCAGCACGCAGCTCTCGCTGTCAATAGACCCAAGTTGTGTTGTGGACTTTGCAGGAGTCTTTCGACTCGATGACTGCGTCGACACATTCGCTATGGCATTCGATATTCTCTCCAAAACGCGAACACTCGCGTCCATTATTTATGAAGACCGTCTTGCTCGAGATCGGGAAAGCAAGTGGCGCCAGGCAGCTGAGGCTAATAAGGAGAACTCGGGGAAAAGTGAAAAGGTCAACCAGGTCGTAAAGGATATTTGAATGCTGGTATTTCTCAATAGAAATCACGAAGTTGTTGTGCTTTGACCTGCTACTGCTAATACGGGTACTTCCTCCTTGTTCTTCGAAGAGGCTACGAGTGAGAATAATTTGAACTCCAGCGGCACGCCGACCCAGCCCTGGAAGTCAGTAGAGAAGCGAGTTTTGCAGTTGAGGTACTCTGCACACTCCTTTGACGCTTTTGCTTCGTCTGAAAGTGATTGCGATGACAATATGTCCTCTTTTACCTTTTGGTACGAGAGTTCGCTCACGTTCCGTGGTGAAAATGGCCCTTTGCTAGCGCTTTCAGGGCACGATCCGCTACGTAGCTCACGGTATACCAACCGATCAACATAAAAGAAAGCTCTGAAGAAGTTTCGCTTTGCCAGCCGTGATGACACACGATCAAGTCCCACGAAATCAAGCTTGGTTGCCTTCTTGGCGCCTTGCTTAAGACCAGTCGCCCCCATCAGCACCTCGACATCGGTCGCATGAAAGAATTTTGCTGCCCATCGTTCATCCACTTCAGGTGATGTCATCTCTCCTTTTTTTTCAAATGTTGGCCAATGCTGTTCATGGCAAGTCCAATTGAGTGCAAGCGGTGACGGCTGTAGCGGTGATGAAGAATCGCTAGATTTGCTTCGATCAAAGGTGCTGGAGACAACTGCGCAGTGGCATGAAGGAGTTGGCGAGCACTTGATTGCTTCAACTCGATCCACAATTGCGCGATTCATCGCCTTGAGCTGTGCATCGGTAGAAGCTGCACGAGGATCTTGTGAGACTACAATCGATGAACATCTGACAGGTGTAAAGAACTTGAGCAGCAGTGTGCCCTGCACACCGGTTGCGTGCCACTTGGCAAGCTTGTCCGAACAGCTCATGGACAGCGTCCGCTTGTCTTCAGGAAGATCGGAGCGCCCCGACTTGACGCGCGCCACACCCACTGCCTGGGCAAATTTGTCTTCACTGAGTCCGTCGGTGACGTCTGTGCGAGCGCGCTTAGCCGACGGCTGTGAGTCGCTCGGGTCTACAGCTCGTGTCTTGGCTCCTGTCAACCTCAGCGCGCTCCGCTCCACTGTATCATTCACCTGTTCTCGCTCGACTCGTTGGCTCACCAGCGCGTCCACAACATCCTCCCGCAGTGCGTAGATGGCAGCATCTCCGCACGGCGCCTCGCTGATGTACAGATGCAGTCGGAACTGCTCGCGCAGCTTCAGCCGACGAGCACCAGTGTCCCATTCGAATGCAGACGACGACGCCGTCTCCCGTCCATTCAATTGGAAACTCGCCGCTTCAGCGTACAAGTAGCGCAGCAAGGAGCGCCGAGCCAGCACTTCGGCGTGGCAGTCGAGCACCACGAGCCCACTGGCGTCGAGCTCTCGCCTGCCAACGCACTTGTTGCCCGTGGAGGCCGCCAAAACGCGGCACTTGCCGCTACTCTCGTCCCTCAGCACGAATGCGGCTAGTACAGTCCACTGCTGGTGCAATGGAACCCGTCGCTGCGCTGTAGGCGTGGCCTTGAACCAGTCGAGCGCAGCCTTGGACACCTGCTCGGCGGCTTGCATGTCAATTGGAAGATGATGCAATGAAGACTTGTGTGGGGAGAGCACGAGTCCTCGGGTTAGTGACTGCAACTGGGTCAAGTTTCTGTGGTTGTCGCGAGCACGTCGAGCAGGGTTTCAGTCTTCGCTCGCAACCCCGAAGATGAACAGTTAGCGATGACGCAGCTATTTGAGGCTCAGTTGTGGGGAGTTATGACGGCCTTCGCCGATGCCAAGATGAGAAATCTATTGACTGACATGCCCTTGACGAGCCTTCAACAACTGATCCTAGTGTTGATAGTCAGTCTCTCCTGCCTGTCCACACAATCAGGCGTGAAGTGCTTTTCGAATGCGCTGCTGGCTGCGAAGGGAAATATGAGCAGCTATCAAATGATGGAAACAGAATTTTACCTCTGAGCCTTCCGCACTCCACGGCTCCATCGTTCAGCACGAGGTGTCTGCCACCAAATGTTGGACAGTTTTGTCTCTCTCCACGTCTAATTTGAGCCCAAGTTGCCCATCGGCAAACAAATCTCTTCAGCTGTGTAATCTTGCCACAGGAAGGAACTTCCTCAGGAATCATGCCTCGGCACAGCTCCGCAACACGCGTTCAGAGTGCGACTTCAAGTGCACTGAATTTCATTCAGTCTGCGCAGATCGAGCATCAGGGTGAATACTCCAATCATCGTCTTCGGTCGCTTCAAGACTATGTCAACAACAAGTTCACGCGTAGACGACTCGCTGCGTTACTCTTGATCACACCATGGCCAAGCATTGCAATCGTGATACTGTTAGAACTTGCTCCTCTCAACCCTCCTTCGTCAGGAGCAGACGACAATATTGTATTCTGGATTCGATTTGCCTCGGTCATGACAATCATGGGCGTGTGCTACATCACAATGACCCACATCGGTGTGCCTTTGCTGAATATAACGCTTTTGCAAGGTGTTCTGACTGTAGCAATCGCGACTGCAGTGTCCGTAGGAGTTGTTTACATATGCTCAATTAAGATCGGCTTTCCTGTTCCATTTGCAATAACGATCGCCTCGGTTCCCGGGATGATGATTCAATGGATAATCATGGGTGGCCTTTCCTTTCGCCGCATTTTGGCTAATACTGAAGCCATCTTATCGCTGAAGGAGTGGCACCATGTTTCTGGATTGGTCGCAACACAGTTTTTTGTTTACCCTTTTTACAACTACGCGTTTCGACTGGCAACTCCAGCGGGGCAAACTGCGCTGTCATTTGTCCCAGCTATCATGAAAATCGTATACAAGTATGCCATGGGCAAAATAATAAAGCAGCAAGCCGATGACAAAGCCGAAATCGTGACATTTAATGCCGAGATTGGTCATGCTATGTTCGTAACATTTACAATGCAAAATGCTACTTCCACCTCGACGGTGGTGGTGTTATTGATGATTGACATCCTGCACTCAAGCTCTGTGATTTACGAAGTACATAGGATGATGCAGCGGCTAGAAACATTAGATCAAGCAATTCGTATTCATGAGACGAAACCATCTCAAGACAGGTCAATAGTGGACTGCGCTGTCGATATGATTTCGTGGGAACAGGGAACAGCTTGCAGCTCACTCAAATTGAATGGTTCAAGGTGTGCCAGCGAAGTTTGGAAAAGCCAACCAAATCGCTTTTGCAGACAATATTCAGGAAAACAGACGAAAAATACTGCAAAGATCCATGTTGAACCGTCAACTAGCCTGAAGCACGCAGCAATTCGTGATGCTGTTTTAATTCATTCTAGCAGCACTGCAGGTGTTGAAAAATGTAGAAGCATATCAGAATCACAACTACCTCTTGGTCGTGCGGAATCCGAGTACATTGCAACAACTCTCCGACTTCTGCATCTTACCGAGTTCACCATGCTAGGGGAGCTTGTCGAATTCGCCGTTCCCGTCATCTACAGTAAGTTGTGCTTCTTTTTCATTTACTGTATCTCGGATGAAAACATATACTAACCCACTTAACAGCCGCTTATACTATTGTGATGATATATCTCCCAAATCGAATCTATTGCTCACAGCTTTCAGCCCTAGACAGCGACAAAATGGGGCCTACGGTTTTCAAAATGCTAGCTTACGGGTTGCTTGAGCTCTTGTCACTCGTCACGTTAGACTCAATCCTAAAACGCCGACTAAAATTCTCACCAGCTGCCCAACTCGCGATGGTGCTTGAGTCTCACTGGACCTCCGTGCAGGCAGGGTTCGTGATCTGGGTTGTTTACACCGTTCAAGGACTTATCGAGCATTACGGTTGGCTGATGCTGATGAATTTCGTTTATCACTATAGATTCTAACGTATATGCTATGCATAATTTCAGGTGCTGATTTCAGCTTCCAGTTTGCATGGTTGCATAGCAATTCGACGGCTGCAGCATAATGTTTTGAGATATCCTTACGAACCCTGAAATTCGAAGCAAAGTAGACACTACCAAGCCCGTTATACCAGAAATGGATGAGAAGCTTTTTGTCTTCATTTCACGCACAACTGGCGTACTCAACACTAAAACCTCGAGCTTATCTTACAATATTGGTGTCACTGAAAGCACGGTACAACAAAAACTGTAATAGTGCATACGCAGTCTTATTTCCAAGTCAGTTTAGTTAGTGGTGCCCTGCTAAGCATTTGTAGTGTTATTGTGTAGCCATGCAAACTGAAAGCTGAAATCAGCTCCTGCATACATCGTCAATGTGAGTTCAACACTTCCAGCACCAACAACGTTTCATTTGCAACTACAAACTACGACGCACCATAGTGATCGAGAAGTGCTTGAACCGTGTGCACGACCCACATTACGAATGCTGCGTGCACTGTAGCCGAGCGAGTTTCGAGTACCATCGCGAGCTGTGCTGCTGGTGAGAAACCAAGCCGGTTTCGAAGAATTTTATCCAGCAATATGAGCGACACGAGTTCCAGAAATCCGTATGAAAGCATTCTGAGCGCTATGGAGTCGATGTTGCTGACTGAGGTTTCCGATAGTTGAGAGCAGTATACTCGGTTTGGTAGGTGAATCATCACACCTACATACGAAGCTACCAATTCCCGTTAGACTCAATATCAAAGGTACGCGGAGAAAGTAGAGTGCCTTACTGTAAATTATTGGAACGACGACTTCGACGAGTTCTCCGAGCATGGTATATTCAGTGAGATGAAGAAGATGAAGTGTTGTAGCAACATATTCAGATTCCATCTCATTGAGTGGTTTTACTTTGGACGATTTGTCTTGTACTCTCCCGACACAACGAGTTGTGTTTTGAATATTGATTGAGTGAGAAATGGCAGGCATCGGAGTGATAACCGCCAGAGATACTAAATTCGATGAGGATGCAACACGGACTTTTGCGAATTTGCTCGTTAGTCCCTGTTTAACTTTATCTCTTTTGTTGAGATCGCTGGCATGCGGAATCAAATTATTGAGAATCTTCACAGCTGGGCCTCGGCCGATCAGTTCACATGAAGCAAGTGCCAATGCTCGATCGATAACAGAGCATGTTTGTTGTGGTGGTTCTTTCCTCTTCATTCGAATTGCTGCGTCCAAACGACGGAGTTTGCGAGCAATGATATTCACGTCGTAAATCACAACGATCGCATGAACGAGATCGATCATTAGCAGGACACCAACTGTAATAATAGAGCTGGCGTTCTGCATGGTAAATGCAAGGAACATGGCATGAGCGATCTCAACATTGTAAGTCACAATTTCTGGTTGATAGTCGCTTTGCAGCTTGATCGTTTTCCCAACAAAGTACCTGTAGCCAGCCTTTGCTGTACCCAGTATAATCGAGAGTCCAGTTTGTCCCGTTGGAGATGCACTGCGAAATGCATAGTTGTACAATGGGTACACGATCAGTTGGGAGGAACCAATCGCACATGCGGTAACCCATTCTTTGAGTGATAAGGTGGCTTCAGGGTTGGCAAATATGCGGCGGAAGGACAACACGCCCATGACCAACCATAAAGACACTAGCCACGGACCTGCAGCGACTACCATCGTAAATGGAACCGGAAATCCAACCACCGTTGCGAGGATGTTCGCAGTCCCTGTCGATGCTGCAGTGCCGATGCCTGCTGTGCACAAAACTTGACAAAATGTCAACTCAAGGAGATGCACTGTAGTTTGAGCAATCGTGACGTAGCAAACACTGATGACGAAGCTGACCGCTGCGAAGCGAATCCAGAACACAGTGTTGTCACGTGATCTAGAGGATGGTGGGTTGAGTGGAGCTAGCTCCATTAGTACAATTATAATGATACTTGGCCACGGCATCATGAAGAGTACGGCAGCGAGACGCTTTGTTGTGAATAAGTTTGTCGCATAGGCTTGAAATGTGCGCAGTCGATCCAAAGAATATTGGCCCTGGTACTCGATCCGTGTAGACTGAAGGAGCTGAAGCACGTATTCACTTGCGCTCCAGATGGTTGTCTTTCCTTGCCAAGCCAACTCTTGGTAGCTCTCTATTTGACTCCTTGTCATTCTGATGACAAATATGGGAGTGTAACATGTTGTCAGTGTTGGCTCTAGCTCACGCTGAAATTAGACAATGCATGTAAGTCCACAATCGGTCTTCTCTGACTATTTATGCTTGAATATACGAACCTCAAACGAACTCGATTTATCCCACAAATTCTGTGGCATATGCCCTTGAAGGACCATGATGTCCTCACAAACCACGATTCGCAAGTGGCATGTGATCAAGTTGATGGTCGCACAAAGCGCGGTATTGGTATGAGATCCTCTTTTAATACGTGGATCCCCCACCCTTCTCTGATGAAAGCCGTCATCTTCAAAAATGTCAATATCCAGCTCCTGCTCCAGCTCTAGTACGCACTATACTCCACCCAAGCCAAAGGTCTGCCATTGTACCCGTGCAATGATTGAAGAACAGCTCAAACGCGTGCGTGAGAGCATCTAACGCGCTGAATCTGCACTGGTTGTTGTAGATGGTTGTGCTTGACGCGAGTCGCAGAGCTAAGTACCTGGCCATCCAGGTGACTCTGCTTGAAGGTCGCGAGATGCTTGTGGCCAACGATGATGTTCGATCCAAATTCCGATCCAAACTTCGATGCGATTTCGTTATGGTGCATGAACGATAGAGGATGGAGGATGAAGTTCATCTAACTTTGAATTCATTTCGCAAGTGAAAAGGGAGGGATTTCACGAAAGCTTGAGGAATTCAACTTGCACTCTCGGCAAGGGCGAGCCATTCGAGTCCAAGCGTACTTCTCTCAGTCATAAATTTGCAAGATGGAGTCCAAGCGGTCGCATTTCCCGGATCACGACCCAGGGCCACGAAGCTACTCCAAGCAGCCTGAGCCTTTCGACGACGACGACGGATAGGAGCGGCGCTGCCAAGTCTTTCTTCGACCTTGTCAGCTCGCAGTCTCGGCGACTCCTTGCCTGTAAGCATCGCTGATCCTTTTTCCACGGCCAGCTGGTTCGGGTTTCCTTGCTCTGTTCCCACAGTGACCAAGGCCGAATCCTCCCGAACTATCACTGCGCCGTTGATTCAGTTGGAGACCCGCGGGGTTCGCGGACTCAAGACGGAGGGCGGCATTACGCAGACAGGCGACGGGCGTTCAGTCCTGGCGCCAGCGAGTGAAGATGGAGACGATGGAGACGATAAAGGCGAAGGAGACGATGGTGACCAAGGAGGTGATGCCAGACAACCCAAATCGCGCGACTTTCAAAGATTCCGTGAGTGGAAAGATCCACTGGCGTTCGCATGCGGGCGCTGGTAGAGTTTCATAGCCATCTCACGTCCCGGGACGAGTGCCCATAACCACTGCACCGAGATGTTAGTACGGGTTAAACGATGAATGAAACATTTCCTGGTGTTCAATCTGCGTACCTCGAATAAGATGAAGTTGGCTTGCTGTAGCTTTCCGTTTGACCAGGCGAATCAACTTGCTGTGAGTTCAAAACTCCAAGTTTTTGAAGGTATACAACATTATGCAGTCTATTTCGAGTCACTTGAACTGCAGGATGCGGAACTCACATCATATCTATTTCAAACCGCTTTTAGTCATCTCTCCGAGAGTCGTCAATTTTGTACCTCATCTCGTCGCTCTTGTCCGACCACGTATTATTGCAAAGGAAACATTGTGAAATCGATGTCTGGGTGTGATTCCGAAGCACCCATTCGAAGCGCATTTGCAAATGCACTACGTCTGCTTCAATCAGCACAGATAGAGCGCCAGGGACACTATTCCACTCTTCGACTTCAGTCCCTTCAAGATTATATCAACAACAAGTTTACACCTAGACGCCTTGCTGCTTTACTCTTGATCATGCCGTGTCCTGTTATCGCGATAATCACTTTGATGGAGCTTGCACCACTCAACTCCCCGACTGCTGGATCTGACAATAATGTTGTCTTTTGGATCCGATTCGCCATAGTCAGCTTTATTCAATCTGTGTGCTTTATAACGATGGCCAATTTCGGGGTGTACCTCCTTGATTTAACACTAGTGCAAGGGCTCTTCGCAGCGACGTGTGCTACGTCGGTAGCAGTAGCCATAGGGTACATTTGCGCGATAACAATTGGATTCCCAGTACCGTTCATTATGCCGATTATATCAATTCCAAGCATTGGGACGCTCTGGGTAATCGTCGGTGTGTTTTCATTTCGTCGCATCTTTTAACCCCAAGGCGACCAAATCGCTTAAAGAATGGATGGTAGCATCTTTTGTGGTTTGTCATTTACCCACTCTACAATTATGCGTTTCGACTCGCTTCTCCATCTCTTATTGATTGATAGAGCTGTGACTCTTATATCTCTTGAGCACGCTGAGCACATCCCAGGGGAGAGCTCGCCAACGGTTCAACCTTTAACAGAAAGGACGAACTATAGTCCCAATTGCTATTGCGGTGGCCAAAAACAGTCTCTTGTTCGAAGTACGTCTAAAGTTCACGTCACTCCTCACCAGCATGCTCAGATTATGACTGGGACATCAACGCAAGTAATCACTAATGGGCAGGCTGAAACTGAGAAGAGCACCATGCACCGCGATTTTTCCGTGATGAATAGAAGTTGGAGTAGCAGAATATCAAGTAGCGCATCACCTCGAACTCCGCCAGGAGCTGCTCAGGCTGCGTACATTGCAGCCTCTCTTCACTTTCTTCATCTGACCGAATTTACTATGCTTGGAGAACTTGTTGAAGTTGTTGTGCCTATCATCTACAGTAAGTTTCTTCCCGTATATTACTCGTCTTGTTGGCTGACGACTTACTTTGGAGATTGTGCATGATAGCGGTGTACACAGTTGCTATGGTTCATTCTCCAAAAAGATCTTACTGCTTTCAGCTTGCCAGCGCTAATGTTGGCAACATTGGGTCAATGACACTCCGAATGCTGTCGTATGGGTTTTTGGAGTTTATTTCACTAATCCTACTCGATAGGATTCTCCAAAAGCGTCTAAGGTTTTCTCCTACCGCTCAACTTGGCATGGTTCTTGAGTCGCGATGGGCGTTGACTCACTCTGGGTTGATTATTTGGGTCGTGTATACTGTTCAAGGTCTCCTTGACCACTTCGGTGCGATGGTGTTGCGTTTCATGCAATTTTGGAAGTGATACTAACGTCATGATCGTACGTAGGTGCCGACTTCAGCTTCCAGTTTACTTGGCTGTACACTGACAAATCGGATAAAATGTGAAATCCATGCATAAGCTGAGAATAGAAGGCATGAAGAAGCGAACATTGTAGACATGAATCATGAAAAAATATGCCCGAGTCATGTGCTCTAATAGGAGTCAATTTGAACAACACCTTTGTAGCAATGCGAATCAAACTGCAAGACAATGCGCTTCTTCTGCAACAGATGCTTGGTTTGAGCAGATGTAGACGACGCTGTCAACGACCAACAAAGAGCCGAAGCCAAGGTTCTTTGTCAGCTACGACATAATCCAATTCAATGTAACAATTAGATAATTGTTTTTGCGATGTAGTTCTACATAAGCTATTGCAATTTCTTGTTGTTGCGCTTGAGAATGCGTTGTCCTTCATAAATTGCATAGCGTCCCGTCAAGACACTCAAAGGTGAACAGAGCATTTCAATTTCCGACAGGATGACGATGCAATTACCCCATGTGGGCGTAGCATTACTGATAGGACAATGAAGCAATAACCGCTTGCGAATGCCGCGGAGGATAGATTTGTTCTGCTTCTACAACAGCTTCCTGACGGAAAGACTCACAAATCAGTTGGAGAAGGTTCAAGCTCCCTCCGGTTGGATGGCTCCTGGTCCTCGCGCGTCTCTATGAAGAGTAGTGGCGCCATGCCCAGTAGGCAACCAATCGTGACGCCCACGGAGCTGCCCACAACTTTAGCCACTCGCGTTCTGGGCAGCAGCATCTGAAGCACAACACGAGATGAGCTGCCAAGCAATGGCATTTGCAGCAGACGAAGAGTTGCAGTACCTGCTCTGGCGTCAGGTTGGGGTTGGGCAGCCCCAAACGCGCGCAAATGTCCTCGACAACATTGCCAAGGCCTAGTCCTGCCACGTCCGAAATGGTGTTTCCGAGCGCGGCAGCCGCCATGGACGAGATGCCGAGCGAGACGCCAAGCGTGAGGTCGATGTAGTCCCCTGCCAGGATCATGAGGAAGTTGTCCACGAAGCCGAAGCCCACGAACGGCAGTCCGTGCGCCAGCGCCACAAACCGCAGCGCCTGCAGCGTGACCTTCCCATCGGCGCCGACGCTGGGCGCGGCCGCGGGGATGGGCGACTCTGGCAGCGCGTTGAGCGCTCTCGCGAGGTTGCGCGCCGCGTTTGGCGCCAGCAGCACGGCCAGTCGCTGGCGCGCCTGCGGGTCCTGCAGCCGCCGCTCAAGCTCCGCCAGCAGCTGCGCGTTCTGCGCGGCCGAGCGAGGCGCGCGCACGTGCAGCAGGCGGCGGCCGAGGCGCAGCGGCGGCGCCATGACGAGCAATGGCGGACTGAGTGAGGGGGTACGTGGCCGCTGGATTTTAGTCGATTTTCTGGGTCTCACGTCACTATTATGATTTACTAAATATTCGTATGGTGTCAGTATATCGAGGAGGTGGAGGGTTCTAACTGGAGTGGTCCACGTGAGTTCCCAACTGCCACTTGGGCGGTATAGTGAATCCAAGTGGTTTCGGCCGTTGCGCGTGGGTCTCCTCGTCGGCGTCAACGGCCGCCGCGTCCACCGCTTGTTTACTGCCATTGACGCGCGCGCTCCGTGCAGCTTGCAGCTCCGTCGCCAGAGCTCAAGCAGCGGCCGCGACGCCACCTCGTCCGTCTTCTCCTCTTTCTCCTGCTACTGCACCCAACTGGAGCGTCCATGGCGACGTTGAGCCCCGTGGAGCAGTCCAAGCGCACGGTGCGAGCGGTTGATTGGCGCCACGCGCGACGCGAGTGACGAACGATTGACGCAATGGAGAGCATTGCAGGCGGCGCGGCAGGCAGTGGACGAGTACGTGCGCGACGGATTTGTGGTCGGCGTGGGCAGCGGCTCCACGGTCGTGTACGCGGCCGAGCGGCTGGGCGAGCTGGTGCGCGAGCAGGGGCTCAAGCTCAAGTGCATCCCCACGTCCTTCCAGTCGCGCCAGGCACGTCGCGGGCTCTTGGGACGAGAGAGCTGAGCTCTCACGCGTCGTTTGTGCTGTGTGACCTGCAGCTCATCGCGCAGAACGGACTCACGCTCACGAGCCTCGACGAGCACCCCGAGATCGACGTGACCATTGACGGCGCCGACGAGGTCGACCTGCAGCTCAACTGCATTAAGGGCGGCGGCGGCTGCCAGCTGCAGGAAAAGATCGTCGCCTTTGCGGCCAAGAAGTTTGTCGTCATCGCCGACTACCGCAAGGAGTCGACGTCGCTCGGTGAGCAGTGGACGCAGGGCGTGCCCGTCGAGGTCGTCCCCATGGCCTACGTGCCGCTGTCGCGCTCGCTGAAGGCGTTGGGTGGAGAGCCCGTGCTGCGAATGGCGCAGCGCAAGGCTGGCCCTGTTGTCACGGACAACGGCAACTTTGTCCTCGACGTGAACGTGCGTGGAATTGGGTTTGCCTTGGACATGATTGTTGGTCGCTGACGATGGATTTCCATGCTGCAGTTCGGCAAGATCGCCGACCCGAGCACGCTGAGTGACAAGATCAAGCTGCTTCCTGGCGTTGTGGAGGTTGGACTCTTCTGCGGCATGGTCGAGAAGGCCTTCTTCGGCCAGACCGACGGCACCTTCACGGTGCGCACGGCCCAGTCGTAGACACCTTGCATACACAATCAGGAAACAAACGAAGCAGCACGCATTTGATCCGAATGACTGCTGTTTATCTATCAAAAAGTGCGCTTCGAGCGCGCTCGGATCGTCGATACATAATCTCTCTCAGTGGTCAAGAACGGGTGCCAATGCCCGAGGCCAAAGAGTCAACTTGGATAAAACGGGTCGATCATTCAGCCAGCGTCTGGCGCTCAAAGTACTGCTCAAGGCGGATTTGACGCAGCACATCGTACTGGCCTTCTGAGTCCACTGCCGTGCGCACTTCGCGGCTTGCCAGCGTTCCGTCCGGATACTTGTGCGCGTAGAAGCAGCTCGTGCCGAACGGACACGTTCCTCTGCAGGAGAATCACCGAGTGATGAGTTTTGTTGATCAATACGAGCAAAGATTGTGTCGACTTACTTTCCCTCGTTGAAGTGGCGGCACGGAATCGCAGACAGGTTTTTCTGAGAGCCGACGTATTTGTTAGCCTTCATATCAACGTGGCTCCGACAGCATAAGGCACGCACCCGATACTCGTTAATTAGCGCCTTCTTGCGTTCAGGATTCGTCACCATGCGGCTAGACGGAATGATAAAGTTTGTCTCAACGCGGCAAACTGGACATTGGCGCACTGTCTGCTTGGGTTGATCAGCGTGGCCGCGCCAGTTGCGCACGCAAGTGAGGCAGAATGCGTGGTTGCACCCAGAGAGCAACCCGAAGCGCTCCCCCTTCTCCATGACGTTGTCGTAGCAAATACCGCACTCGAGCTCCTTGGAAAGACGGATCTCCTCGCCGATGGCAATCATCTCGTCCTCCGTCTCGATGCGCTCATTGAGCGAGTGCGAGTAGAAGCACGAGTTGCCGTACTTGCACAATCCCTGCAGGAAGAACGTGCAAATCTTGCTGTTGTCCAAAAGCGTCAGCAACATTACCACCACAAATCAACCATCCCCAATCGGACGTACGGTGGCGCCGGCATGGCCTCCTTGAACACCTGCGGCGGCACGTTCGTGCTGGCGACGTCGCGGTAGGACGGCTTGTTGCGCGAGGGGCTGACCTCCTCCTCCTCAAACTCCCCTGGCGCGCCGTAGTAGTACAGCTCTGCAGGTGCGCGTCAGTCTCAACAACCTTCCCACCCAAACACCAGCTGACCCACCCTCTTCCTTGGTCAGGAACTCGCTGAGCTCCGTCACATCCCTGTCCGAGGCCGAGTTGACGGGGTTGCTCTTGGGCTCCGCTGGCTCTGCCGGTTTCTCCTCTTCCTGCTGCTGCTGCTGCTGCTGCTCCTGTTCCTCCGTCTGCTGCTCCAGCTTGTCCACCTCCTGCTGCTCCTCCTTGCTGCTCCTGCTCGCGCCGCTGCTCGCCTTCTTGACCACGTGCACGTACGGGCACCTATCGCCCGCCGAGCACTCGCCCGCCTTGAAAAACTTGCAGGGCACGCCGAAAGCCCCGGGCCGGAGCGTCGCGTCGCGCGTGGTCGCGCTCACCTGTCGGCGCTCGCGCAGCAGCTGCGGGTCGTGCAGGAACTTGCAGCCGCGGCCCGCCGAGCACGTGCCCTGCAGGAAGAACTTGCAGGCCATGGGACGCGGCGCCAGCGGGTCGCGCGCCGCGTGCGAGAACCTGCAGGCGGCGCCGTGGCGGCACTTGCCGAGCGCGAAGAAGGCGCAGGGCTCCTGGCTGCTGCTGGTCGACATGGCGCTTCTCGGGCGGTTCGAAAATGGACGCGGGTGGCGCCAAGTCGGCGTGGCGCGCGCGCGTGATTGGCGGAGAGAGGGGATGGGGCGAGGGATGGACCAATGGGAGAAAGGGGAGCGCAACACTCGGCCAATCAGACCGCGGAGGTTTCGGCGCGCGGGCAGGACTGGAATGACTCATCGTGAGCTTCAACGTCAACTTGCTCCGCCAGGAGTTAGTTGGCAACGAGTAGTGCAAAATGTGGGTGGTGGCGAAGGTGTAGAAGCTGTCGAGGTTGGTTCGTGACTGTAGGAGTATCTGCTTGATGAGGCTTTTGTCGAATAGAAGGACTGATGCGCAGATGCATTGACTCACAATGCCCTTGGGCTTTCGCATCGCTAGCCTACTCACTTCCTGTACCAGTTGAGTTACTGTGCAACCACGCAAACTTGAAGCTGAAGTCGGCTCCTACAAACAAGCCATCACGGTTTAGCCTCTTCGCCGTGAATTGCGTGCAGCGGCATCGACGTACCATTATGCTCTAGGAGCCCTCCAACAGTGTAGATAACCCATAGATAGAGTCCAGCCTGAACCGAGGCCCAATGGTTGTCAAGTACCATCGACAGCTGGGCTGTCGGTGAAAAGCGAAGCTGACTGCGCAAAATCCAGTCCAACAAAAAGAGTGATAAGAGCTCTAAAGAACCATACAACAGCATTCGGAGAGCCATCGAGCCGATGGTGTCGGTGCTAAGATTTTCAAGCTGAGGGCAATAAATCCGATTTGAGAGGTGAGTCATTGCAGCCAAATACGCTGCTGTCAGCGTTGGTAAGTAATTAGTGCCGCCAACTAGTCTAGGATATTAATTGCAGAAGCACGTACTGTAAATGATTGGCACAGCAATTTCAACAAACTCCCCAAGCATGGTAAATTCAGTGAGATGGAGAAGACGGCGAGTTGTCGCGATGTACTCGATCTCTGTGGCGGTTAGAGGTGTCTGTACGATAGATTCACTTGAAGCGTCCCCCAATGGTTCCAAAGCATTGTTTTGTGGATAATTATTTCTTGTATCGGAAATCAAACCGCCAACACGTGCCATCACTGAAGTCACTGGCACGACGCCCATAGAGGTAGACACATGGACTTTGGCGGATTTGAATCTCTTGGTTTGCTTAAGCCGTCCACACAAACGATTCTTTCGGATTGTCTTGGATTCCGACTGGCGAGCTGACTTGACAGCCCGTCCCTGACTTTGATTTGGTGAACTCATTGCAACTGCGCAATCTATCACTGACAATTGATAGGATGAATCCGCCGATTGAGTGCGAATTGCTCGATCAAGAGTATTCAATTGCTGGACCATTTTGTGCACATCGTAAATCACAGAGCTTGAATGCAGAATATCAATCAACATTAGGACCATGACTGTTATAATTGAGGTAGCATTCTGCATGCTGATTGACACAAAGATGGCATGGGCAATCTCCGCATTAAACGTCACGATTTCGGCTCTGTCGTCTTCTCGGTGTTTTATCACACTTCCAACAGCATATCTGTATCCAATCTTCACGATTCCTAGCACTATTGACAATGCGATTTGTTGCCATGGTGAAGCTAGACGAAAAACGTAGTTGTAGAGAGGATACAAAAACAACTCTGTAGCCACTAAAGCTGTAACAATGAGCCATTCTTTGAGCGATTGGATGGCTTCGCTATCGGCAACAATTCGGCGGAACGAGAACGCGACCATAAGAGTTAACAGCGTGTTCACCCACGGAAGTGACACAATGATCATCATAAACGGAACTGGAAACCCGACGGCAACCGACAAGGCAAAAACAGTCCCCACTGCAACTACAGTTGCGAGTATCACCACGATCGATCCTTGAACGAATGGCAATTTGTTCGCGGGAACAGCAAAATGGGTAGTCGTAATGAAGCCAATAGCCTGGAAGATATCGGTTATTGTAAACCGAATTCAGAATCCAGTGTTATCATAAGGTCCTGCTGGCGAGGAATTGAGAGGAATTAACGCCGTCAGGATAATTATCGCGATACTCGGACAAAGAGTAAGATAGCGAGGCGACGGAACGAATATTTCTTGGCGATGTAGCTTTGAATGGATCGTAGTCGGTGGACTGAGATGTAGCCTTGGTGCTCAATTTGCGTGGACTGCAGCAAGTGCATAGCACCTGATGTCACTTTCTGGATTTGCGCCATTGAGTTTTGTCGAGACATCACGTTTCAGGCTTTATAGTGCCTCTGAATTGACAATGACAAGGTCAACAAGCTTCGATATTCCAGCAAAATGCCACGGCACAGCTCATTTATAGCTAGAGACTTTCGCGACTTTTTTGGCTTTGAAAGTTTGAAACAATTGCCCAATACACAAGCAAAACTTGTTCCAGAGGGGAAACTTATCTCTAGACTTCGACCAATCAGTCTAAAAATGGCACACGGAGGCAAAGGGTTTTCCTCTCAGTTTTGTCGTCAAGATGGCAAGGAGTCATGAGCGCCACCTCGGAGTGGCTCCGAAAAACTGTCAACGATTACAGTGGATATTGACTCAATTGCGCTTAGAATGCTCTCGTATGGCCTCCTAGAGCTCGTGTCACTCGTACTGCTGGATTGGATACTTCGTAGTACTCCCCAGCAGCACAGCTTGCGATGGTACTTGAGACCCGTTGGACCTCAGTGCAGTCAGGATTAGTCATGTGGGTCGTGTACACAGTCCAAGGACTCTTTGAGCAATACGGTGAGTCGCTTTTTCAAGGTTACATGCTGGGAATAGCTGGAAGTGCTCATGAGCGTAATAAGTAGGTGCCGATTTCAGCTTCCAGTTTGGATGGCTGCACAGCGACAGTTATGCAGTAGGATCACGTTATCGAATCGGACTATATTACAAGCAATACTTTGCACACTCTCCTTGAAAGTGAAAACGCATGTCGAGTACCTCTGTCTCGATATCTGCTTTAGTCTCAGTTGTCACCGTGTCCGGTTGATACTAGCCCTGATACCACACCAACACCACGTCCGCTAGCTAATCCATGTCTGGACTCTTTAATGTAATTGGGATGGAGTGAGTAACGAAGACGCAAACTCAACCAACTTGTTCAAGCGAATGCGCTAATCCAGCGTCGATTCGGCATAATGTGCCCTTGTTTGAGTTAGTCGTTGAGGGAATAGCCACGCTAGCAAGCTTGGCATCTAGCCACTTGTATTTGGTATTTAACAGCTGTGGGCAATATTGCGATCCAACGGACATTTTCGCGATCCAACGTCACTGAGATCGCTCACTCGTGTTGTGTGGGAGTTCTACAGCAGACCAGAGAAGCATCGCGGGCAGGTATGCTTGAACACTAAAAAGGTTAGAGATTCACTAGCGCTGCTCGTGTGCGTTTGCTTGGGAGGATGAACTCAGCATTTGCTGTTCGCAGACGATCAATATTTCACACGCAGCTGAGTCGCAGCATGCTCATTCACCCATGTTCACCGAGACTTCCCTCGACATATTGATCTCTCTACACTAGCTATACGGGACGCCAAATCTTAGGAGCTGGTTACCACGAATGAGGTCCTCTCCACACCACCACGATATTTTAATTGAGTTTGATGTCAATGCACCATGGACAGCTAGCGCCAAGGTGAAAGACCTGTAGCCTGCCTTCTTCCATGAATCCGCACTCCAGTGAGGAGCACCTATTAAATCCAAGCGGTAGTGTCGATGATTCGGGTTGTTTGCCTTGCTTGGACTGTGATCTGCAACAGAGCAAGTCCTGGCGAGCCAACTTGGCGCGGTAAAAGGAATATTCGAGCTTCACAGGCTGGGTATCGCCGCGTCAGCAAGCCGAAAAGACCGCGTCGAGATGAGCAGCACCATGATTTCATTTGAGTCGCCGAGGCAGTCTCATGACGCTCGATACTTGGATAGGGTTCTACTGCTAATAATCATCATATCGGATACTAGCAAGAATCTTTCCAGTAGATAACTTTCCAGAGACTTGCGCGACATATTTGGCTTTGAAAGATTGGAATGACCACGTGTCACACCAACAAGGGCGCCGATGAATAAAAAAAATGTTCTGTCAGAAGTACTCATTCAAGTGGCCTGAAATAGAGCAGATGGGGTGAGTTTCAGAATGGCACCCCAAATGGGCTGAACGTTCAAGTGCTTCTTCGAATGATTGGGTATTTGAAGCTGCCACCGTACTATTCTAAGGTATACAGCAAAATCGTGGGGACGGGACTGAAGCAAAGCCGCAACAAAATGCATCGGCAGGATTCGTGGGTAAGAGCTCGAAGCGCAACAACACGCTTTCTGCATCTTCTTCAAACAACGCAGATCGAACACCAGGGACAGTATTCCATCCATCGTCTGCAAACGCTTGACGAATATATCAAGAAGAAATTTACTACCCGACGTCTCGTTGGCGTGCTCTTCCTCACACCATGGCCAAGTGCTGTAGTCGTCGTGTTAATGGAATTCGCACCGCTCAACCCTCCATCTTTAGGAGCGAAAGGAAACGCAGTCTTCTGGGCTCGGCTCGCTGCAATCAGCATAATTCAGTCGATAGGCTTCTTTGTGCTGGGCCATTTAGGCGTCCCGTCGCTGAATCTAACTATCCTGGAATGCTCCATTGCGACGATATGTGCTACCATAGCCTCCGTAGTGATAGCGTACGCTTGTGCGATCGGAATCGGGTTTCCTGTTCCGTTTGTTATGCAGGTTGTTTCTGTTCCCTGGATAACGGTGATGACCTTGATCGTGGGTGGGTTTTCTTTTCGCCGAATAGCTGCAGATCCAAACACTATCTTATTGCTCAAAGAGTGGATCAAAGCTTGTGGTGTGACTACCGTCCAGTTTTTTGTTTACCCACTTTACAACTACGTATTTCGTCTCGCGTCTTCACAGCAGCAAATTGCGCTCTCAATTGTGCTGGGCATAATTAAGATTGGATTTAGATACGCCATTGGGAAGACAATCAAGCAGCAAGCCGATCATAAACCTGAAATCGTGACTTTCAATGCCGAGATTTTTCACGCCATGTTCGTGGCGTTCACAATGCAGAACACCACATCTATAATGACTGTCGGGATGCTGCTAATCGTTGATCTTCTCCACGCTAGTACGGTTGTTTATGATGTGCATGCCATGGTCCAGCGACTAGAAGCTCTGAGTCATTCCATTTCATTTCGAGAAAATGGTTCAGTAACGAATCAACGGTCCTCGGTAATAGATTGTGCTGTCGAGCTAGTTTTGCGTAGGCAAGCTACTATTATTCAAGTCTCGAGTGCTAACGAAGTACCGAGTTTGTGTCCTCATAATGATACGACTCCCCCCAAAATGTCCTGGTGTGACAATTGGCGCAAGAAATCGCGCTCAAGAAATATAAAAGTGCACGTGACTTCCGCCGTGATTTTCGAGCGTTCGGCAGCAAAACCACCACCAAAAACAACACCACTACCAGCACTGATACTAAGCACGAATCAGAAGCTATCTGGGAAGAACTCAAAATTTGGCAATGCAGAAGACGAGTATATAGATACGACTCTCCAACTACTGCATCTTATGGAGTTTACCATGCTTGGCGAACTCGTCGAGTTCGTTGTGCCCATCATCTATAGAAAGTTTTCACATTCTGCATGCCTAACGAAATACACTAACAAAATTTGGCTCTGAGAAAGCTTTGTATATGGTAGCAATGGTCAGCCTACCGAATCGAATCTATAGCCCTCAGCTCGCAAACATCAGCGTCGACAGTATTGGCTTACTTGCAACCCGAATGATATTGTATGGGCTGCTGGAGCTTGCCTCGCTTATTTTGCTAGATTGGATTCTGCGGAAACGGGCTGGCTTTTCACCAGCGTCTCAGCTTGCAATGGTGCTGGAAACGCACTGGCCGTCAGTGCAAGCAGGATTTGTTCTCTGGGTCGTGTACACAGTCCAAGGCCTCTTCGATCACTATGGTAACGTGCTTTTGCTGTTGAGAGTTCCCATTTTGAGACTGAACACGAGCAAATATGTTTAGGTGCTGATTTCAGCTTTCAGTTTGCGTGGCTGCACAATAATGCGACAAATACGTAGCAGCATCATGAAAAGTCATTGGGAATAGCCCACAGTCTACCAGCTGACGCCAACTCTGAATCAAAGATACAAACTCTCGAGGCCATGACCAAATCTAGCTGCTAATTAGATGAGCGCGATCTATCGTGACATTGCGCATTGCTTTACTGCGTTGAAAATCTCATGCATGATGCTCCAAGCACTGTTTACATAATATTACTATGCCAAGCTAGTGCGGTGTGAATTATGCATCATGCAATCCAAATCTACGCAGGAACTTTCGCACCGAGATTCTTCCAAACCAGTCCAGCCATCATGTCCTTGCCCTTAATCGTGCGCGTCATGACGTCGCCTACCACCGTGCCGCACATGACAGGAAGCTGCGAGACACCACCGTTGGGACCCAAAGGCAATACCATGGCCTCCACAGCTACCTTTGGGAACGGCTTGGTGAATGCGGTAGACTTGGGGTCACGCACCGCCGTCACCAGCTCCCGAGCGAGATATTTCGCTTGCTCCCCCGCCCAGTATCCAAGTTTCGGCGTCGGGTGGTTGCTTGCATCACCGAGCACAAACACGTGCTGGAACCGCGGGTCGTCGAGCTGGAACATAGCGTTCACGCGAATTGCACCCGTTTTCTCGTCCACAAGAGCTGGGTCGAGCTCCGAGACGAGTTGAGACGACGGTCGAGAGCCTGCACATAGCAGCTGCACGTCGCTCTCGATGCTCGTTCCCTTGTCGGTCGTGACTGAGCACCGCTCGAACCCGTTCTCCGTGATACGATCCTTTAACCGCTCTCCCAAAATGACTCGAACACCGAGTCGCTTCTCGAGTGCGTGCAGCAGTTTGGATCGGAACTTGTCCCGAACATCATTGTTGGCCACAAGCATCTCGCGACCTTCAAGGAGCGTCACCTTGATGGCCGGGTACTTAGCTTTGATCTCGCCTGCGACCTCACATCCGACAGCACCGCCGCCAACAACCAGCACCGACTCGGCACGTTGGATGCTCTCTCGCACGCGTTTGAGCTGCTCTTCGATCGCTGCGCGGGTCCACCCACCGAGCTCAGGCTTGATTGGGGCGCGGTACGTGCTACCGGGCGACAGCACCAGGAAATCAAACTCGAGCGTCTCCATGTCTGGCGACTTGGTATCATCATCCGAAATGCGGTGAAACGCTACTTTCTTGTCCGAGATCTCGGTCACCAGTGCGCGCTCGATTCGCACAAAGGTCTTAGCACTGGCAGGTATGGCGCTCCCAAACGGGATAAACAACTTGGCAGCATAGGAAGCGTCCACAAAGGCGCGAGGTACTCCCACAGCGTGGTAGTAAAACGCGTTCTTCTCGAGCACGACAACCTCCACCTGGTCGGAGGGCTTGAGCGACTTGGCAAGAGCTTGCGCGCATCCAATGCCACCAGATCCTGCTCCAACGATGACAATACGCTTCATGATGAGTTGCGAGGTTTTCTGTTCCTTGGAGAGATGAGAGTCAAAGAATGAGCTGTCTAGGTTATGGCGCAATTTGCATTCTGAAAGAGAACAACAAGAAGACATGAATATTGGAGAGAAAACAGAACTCAAGGATGAGGGTGACAGGAATAGCGCAGAGATCTATTCTAGATTGCGGTCAGATTCCAGGGTTTGTCACGACACCTTCAATTGTGAAGCTGACGCCTACGAATCAGAGCTCACTCCACGTCGACACGTACGTCTTCAGTAAAGTCGCGTCAACGGCAGGGCAAGAAATGTCCCCGCGGCCCAAGACAGCGGTTGCGAGTTCAGCATCAAACACCTTGTCGCTCTGAAGGTAGACCTCGAAAGCGTCGACACCCGCAGCGAGTTTTTGCAGTTCCGTAGATGCAGACGGGTTATCGACAGCTGCCGCGAGGCGATTCTTCCACTCCTCATACTTGACCTGCTCGAGCTCTTTCTTGCCGCCAGTTGCGGTATTCACAGCAGAGCGGAATGACGCAAGGAAGTTCTCGCCATGAACAGGGAGTGAGCTGTTTTGGATGTGAAGGGTCTGACCAAGCGACTCCTTAGGCTGCAGCGCAGTCAGGTGAACAATCGCGTGCGCAGCGAAATCAACTGGGGTCAAATCGAAGCGCCAGTCATCCTTCTCGCGCTTGGGAACAGCGCCAAGCTCCACACATCCCTTGAGGAGGAGGTAGACAAAGTCGCTGGTGTTCCACTCACCAGAGCTCGATGACGGCGCCATATTGCCCGGACGAAGAATCGACACGGGAAGACCGCGAGTGGCAGCTTCACGGCAGAGCTGCTCAGCCACCCACTTGCTTTGAGCGTATCCGTTTTCGAGAGCGTCGGACACCTCAGACAGGTCCGCCTTCTCACGCAAACGCTCATCCGAAAACGAAGTAGGGAACACGCCATTGGTTGAGATGTAATGAACAGGCTTGACGCGGGTCTTGGCGATGCCGTTGGTGACGGCGAGACGGAGGATCTCCTGCGTGCCCAGCACATTCACGGACTTGAGTGATGCGTACGGCTTGACCAGGTTGACCTCGGCGCCGTTGTGAATGATTGCGTCGACCTCAGTTGCGAGCATCTTGAAGTCATCACTGTTGAGTCCAAGCAGCGGTTGCGCAAGGTCACCCGCAACAGCCACAATCTGGTCTTCAAGGCGATCTTCGACGTCGCTGAAAAGGTTGTACGACTTCAGTGCCTGGACGATACGATCGAGAGCAGCTTCTTCGTCCGCAGCACGAACAAGGCAGTACACAGTCGCTTCAGTACGCGTGATCAGCGCGTGAAGCAGATGCGCACCGAGGAAGCCTGTACATCCTGTCAAAAGAATGCTTCGGGGTGGACGCCCAACCATTTCAACGCGGAAACGACTGTATCCGTTTTTACGTGTAGCTGCAGGGTAGATTGAGGGGTCCAAGTATGCCTCCAGAGGGAATACAATCTTGGCAGGGGCGATAGGAGCTTCCGCCACCGACTCCTTCTCACCTCCAACGCCAGCATCAATTGCAGTAGCAACAGCCTCGAGCTCAGGCGAAGAAAGAATGTCTGCAAGAGTCAGGTGGACGCCAAAAGCGTCTCGAATGCTCGAGACAAGTCGAGTTGCGAGGAGACTGTGACCACCGACATCGAAGAAGTTGACCTTCTTGTTGAGGATATTCGAGTTCTCGAGGCGAAGCAAGTCCGTCCAGATTGCAGCGAGCTGCTTCTCTGTCTCGGTCGTAAGCGCGAGAGATGCATCCACTGTGAGATCCACAGACTCGTTCCGCAGTTTCTTAGCCTCTTCAATCGTCGGCATGCGCTTGCGATCCAGCTTGCCACTCGCGCTGTTGATCGGCAGGGCGTCCAACTCAACGAACACAGAAGGAATAGCGTAATGAGGCAGCTTCTCCTTCAGGAACTCGCGGAGAGTCGAGGCTGATGGAACGTGCTCCCAATTATCCGGCACAATGTACGCAACAAGACGCTTATCTTGTCCTTCGTCGCCTTCGGTGAGAACGACAGCCGTCGACACAAGTGGGTGCTGCGCAAGCGCAGATTCAACGGCACCGAGAACCACGCTGTAGCCACGAATCTTCACCATGAAGTCGCATCGCCCAATGAGCTCGAGGTGGCCATTCGGCAGGAAGCGAGCGCGGTCGCCAGTGCGGTATACAGTTTGCCCTGGAACCACATTCTTGAGGAACCGCTGCGCAGTCTGCTCCGGACGATTCAAGTAACCGATCGCAAGGCATGGACCTCCAATGAAAAGCTCACCCGGAACACCGATAGACACAGGCTTGTAGTCGTCATCAAGCACAAAGGCACGCACGTTCGGCATCACTTCACCACACGACGCGTACTTAGACGAGAGCGCATTGTCGAACTCACTCATATGTGCCAGGTCAACGGCTGATGCGTCGTGGCACTCTGACACGCTGTACAGGTTCTGCAGTTCGCAGTCGGGGAACAGCTTGACGAAGCGGTCACGCAGCTCCATCGTAACAACCTCACCGCACAGCCACACGAGGCGCAGAGTCTTCAGCTTCTCGAGTAAAATCTCGTTTGAGCACGTGTCCAATATGAGTTGACAAAGAGACGGCGTGAATAGGATGCGGGTGATGGCATTCTCAGCGATGTACTCGACGAGGCGGATCGGGTCGTAGATTGTGGCATCAGGGATGATGTAAAGCGGCTTGTTGCCCAGTATAGGGCGAAGAAGCTCCCACACAAAGAAGACGTGACTAGCGACGCGGTCGTTGTCAATAAACGGACAGTTCACAAGACGCCAATCGTACGAGTGCACGGCGCCGCGATGAGGGCAACAAATACCCTTGGGAACACCAGTCGTTCCAGACGACATCACAACGTACGCTAGATCGTCCGGGTGAGTCCGTGTACGATCAGCGGGCATAGTTGGGATATTCTGCTTGATCACATCAATCCACCCTTGGTCCATGTTGAACGCAGTCTGCCACTCCGGCAGACGGTTGCGGAATTGGCTCTTGGTAAGGATAATAGTCGGCTTCGATTCCTCCATAACGCGTTCCAGAAGATCCGGCGGGTACACAATCTCAAGAGGCATGTACGCACCTCCAGCCTTCAGAGCCGCAACGTAAGCAATCACGAACTCAATACAGTGCTCCATGAAGATGCCCGAGATGCAGTTGGGGCGCACACCGACGTGAAACAGGTAGTCGGCGAGGCGCTCACTCTGCTCGTCCACTTCGCGGAACGTAAGCGTCTTGCCTTCATAGAAAACAGCAACATCGTCTGGGGAACGCTTGACAGCCTCGTAGAACAGGTCGTGGAGGCATTTGTCCGAAGGGTACGACGCCGTCTTGGAGTTCCACTTGGCAATCAGAGCGCGAGCTTCCAGTGCTGTCTGGGTGACAACCGTCTGCAACTTGGCCACAAAGTTCTCGGTGAACACTCCCTGGCTCTCCGAGCTAGTGAGGAAGAAGTGATCACCAGGGAAAGTTTGAATCTCAAAGTTTTCCGCCGCAACCGTTTTCCACGCTTGCAGCGAGTTGACTGGCGCGGTGGCGTCACCTTCACCGCCATAAACCGTAACATTGGCTCGGATGGACGCATTGGGTGATGCCTTGTACCAGTTCACGAGCGCATTGTGGAGTCTGAGATCTCCGCGCAGTTGCGCGATAATCGCGTCTCGCTTCTCAGGAATGTCCAGCAGTTCCGCGTCCGTCCCGTTCCACTGTTTGAGCAGGTTGAGCAGCTCGACGTCCTTGTCGATGACCGCAGCCTCGTCGTACACGCGAGCGCTTGCAGGTCCGGCCGCGCCCGACAGGAATACATGGCGCGGCAGCGCAAAGCCCTTGGCGTCCAGGTGCGCGACGAGCGCGAAGGCAGCGAGCGCGCCGAGGCTGTGGCCGATGATGGCGTAGGGCTTGTCGAAGAAGCAGCCGCTGAGCTGCGCCGTGACGGCAGTGAGCACGGCGGCCGCTAGCCCCGCGTCGCCCTTGAGCGGCGCGTCGACGCTCGGCCAGGCCCAGTCGACCCCCCAGAGCTCGACGGGCAGCGCGGCGGCGCGGCAGCTCTTGCTCCACTCGAGCGCGAGCGAGCGCGAGGCGCCGCCCGCGAATGGCAGCACCAGCACGCGCAGCGGCGCGAGCTCGTCGCTCTGGAAGCATGTGGCCGTCACCTGCGGCGCCATGGGGAGCGACGGAGAAGGAGGAGCGGTGGAGGAGAGGGCGCCTGTCTTGCGGAGGGGAAATCGGCGAGTGAGCCGCGCGAAACACGCGGATGTCGTCATGCAACGTGTTGGATACATGTCGGCGCGCGCTGATTGGGCGAAATTGACAGGTGGTGGGTTTTTAGAGCAACCAATTGGCAGAAAACAAGCGAGAAAGCAGCGTGATTGGCTGAAAAGCCCATGCGAATCACCCCCCGCCTGCGTCACGCCTCAAGTTGCCCTGACCATCACTCCAACGGCAACCTTGTGTTTCCTCTCTCCCTCCAGTCAGTCAACCAGATGCGCAAGCAGGATATAAATATACCAGGCGACAGGCTGTCGCCCTCATTAACTGCATGCGCACTGTCCGACGCGCGCTGGAGCGTCGCGGAGCATGGCGGAGCAGGTGCGGGCGCCAGTTGTCGCTGCTGGAAGCGGCCGTGGGGCTGACGACTGGCGCGTGGCGGCGCAGGCGGCGAGCAGCTACTCGGACGACGAGTACGAGGCCGAGGGCTACGATGAGGACTCGTACGAGGACGAGGGCGGAGACGCACCAGCAAGCGGACGCGGAGGTGAATGCGCGGCCGCGGGGTCGGAGCGCATAGAGGAGGCGGGAGACAGAGACGCGGCGGACTACGACGACGAGTTCGAGGGCAGCGAGCTGGAGGCGGCTGCTGTGGGGGAGGAAGCGGCTGGTGGCTCGCAGGGCAACGAGGAGAAGGACGCTGCAGGGAGTGCCGAGTCTGCTCCGAGCGCAGATTGCGGTGGAGATGGCAGGACGGAGGATGAAGAGGAGGAGGATGCGACCCCACTGAACAACAGCCGGAAAGTCCCGAGGCCGCTGGTGCCGAGTCGAAGCTTCAGCGTCCCGGCGGTGCCGAGCGTGCCACTCCCAGCCGCTGAAATCAATCTGCGCAGTGCGAGTGTCCCTACCGTGCCGCTCGCTGCCATCGGCCGTCTTGCCAAGGGATATGAGGACGTGAACGACGGCGAGGACGCGCCACGAGCGAGGCATGAGCTTGTCCCACTTCCTGTGGTCGATGAAGCCAATGGGATCAGCTTGAGCGAGCTGGACGAGGAGAGCGAAAGCGAATCGGAGCTTGACGACTCAAACGAGCCCGGCTCATCTGCAGAGGATCCGGGTAAAGTGCGGATGCGGGCGCTATCACTTCAGCACATCCAGCAGCAATCGGTTGTGTTGCCTGCGAAAAGGTCGAAATCCCATTTGTACCTGCATCGACTGCCCAGCGTTTCCGAGCTGGTCGCTGAAGAAGATGTTGCTACTTTGGCTCACCCAGCGGTTCTTTCGTCACGTGGTGGGCCATCAGGCATCAATAGCATTGAGGGCACTGCAAATAATTTGAAAGACGATGCAGATGCGAATGCAACAGCAGCTCATGACGCTTACACGGTGCTAGAAGATGTGCTTTCAATACCTGTCACCAATACCTTGGAGAGCAAGATATTTGCTGCTGAAAACCACCATGCAAACACTAACAGTGTTTGTGCTCTGGATGACTTTGCACAAACTCAGACGGAAAATCCCTCGAACCCTCGGAGGGAAACGGAACAACTAATGCGGGAAGTCCAGGCGCTCATTGCAGCACAGCGCAATGATCTAGCTAAAGATGAACCGAAGAGCATTGCTGCTGAACCGTGCAGCACTCAAAGCACAACACTTCACGAGGTGGATGGAGCTGCGAGTGGCGAAGAGGATGGAACCGATCAGTACGGAGAAGAAGAATTTAGCGATGATGAGCAAGCTGGGAAAGAAGATTCATATTTCTCGGAAGACGAGGAGCCAGACAGGCAAATAAATGAGAAGTTGAATACCGACATCTACTCGATCGCAGATATGGATGACGATAATCGCCGAGAAACAGACGCCCTGCTTCGAGAAGCTCAATCACTTTTACAGGTCCAGAATTCTCTGCATAACAGTGCCAACAGCAATCAAGGAAATCGACCTGAATCAGCAGGGTATGGCGAAGACGAAGGATTCGAGGACGAAGAAATCATTCCTCTTCGAGAAGAGCATAGCAACCGGAATAATAGCCAAAGTGTTGTGGGTACAGATGGCAAAGTATGCAACGTGACTGAGGTCGACATGACAACGATCACTGAGGGATCTTCAACTGTGCCTACCAGTAGTTGTATTCAACAACTTGACGGAAAGACCAGCCAAGAACCAACAAGCGAATCAACTTTAGTTGCAAGCTTATCTGAGTGCATCAACATCGAGGCAGATGCAATATCACAGGCAAGTCCTCTCAACTCTGTTGACTCCTGTGACACAAAAGAACAAGAACAGACTCCGTGTGCTGTCGATGCTGTTAATGTTGTATCGCAAAATTCTGCAAATGGAGCAGCACAACTGAAGCCACACCCTCCACCAAAGAAAGGACTAAATACTCCAGGACCCAAATCACAAAGCTCCGAACGAACTGCACCGCGACCAACACCTCCAACTCAAGGCACCAGAAAGACTATCAGGGAACACTCGGCCAGTCCTGTTACCCCGAAATGCGAACTTGCTCCGACAGATCAAAAAGTTGCGGCAAAATCTCATGTACGCGTCAGCAGAGAATCAAGCAGCTTGCATGCACGCGGCAGCTCTGATAGCCTCGCTCGATCGCCTACTCGCGAGTCAAGTCACGTACTGACCCCTTCCAAATCGAGAAATGGGTCGCCAGTAAAAGTGTCATCACCCAGACCAGACGAGTACCCAGTTTTGCCGCGAAAGGATCCTGTCCCAAAGCAAAAGATTCCGAAGAAGCCCCCGCCGCCAGATTGCCGAAAAGAGCTTAAGCCAGTGAAAAGTCCGCCAAATTTGCGAATCGCCATCCCGGGTATTGACAAGGCTAAGCGCGACTGGTTATTCCTCAACATGTTTCGGCATGGCGATGATGTGAGCAAGTATGAGCCTTTCGTCCCGCGATCCGCATTTCCCCGTCCTCCTGCCTCTTCAAGTGCAGGTCGACCTCAAACTGCTGAAAGCGCTCCGTGGTTAAATGATCCAAGTCCATACACGTATGGTGGTAGGAGGCTGCGAAAGCCCGAAGACCCTGTTCTCGTTGCTCGAGAGAAGAATTGGGTGGCCACCAAACCACATGACTGTGCCATACCCACATATGACTCCATTTTGGACAAGTACTGCGTGACTGTGACAAGTCCAGTTATCCAGCGACAGATTTACCAGACACGCTATGATGATCTATCTCCGCAACTCGCCTTTGTGCTCGAGAAGCGTGTTGAAAGGCAGTGGAAAGAGTCGCTTCGCTCAGCTGAAGCGACTCTAACGTCGTATCGAATGGACCCTTGTCCGCCTGAGTAATGCGCAATCAATCACCAGTCGAAGCAAGTCGCATCACTGCGAGGCAGGACTTCCAAGTGCAACAATCTGAATGAGTTGTTGAAATGCTCGCCACGCCTGTTGCGGCGGCATATCTGTTGCCTCGCTGACTGCGTCCATTTGTTGGATTAGCCTGACTTGCAAACCAATATCGTGAAACTGGAGGTCAAGCCATCGGATAAAGTCAGGTTTTGTTTGCTCCCATGTTGCTTTCAGAAAACGTCGAGATAGAGATTGAGTCACTGCGACTAGCGCCTCGCATGGAGCACCAAAGTGAATGGCAGCTCCAACAGTGCTGCCACTACCTCCACAAGACCCTTCAGATGTAGTTTTCACAGTAGCATATGCCTGGGGCGGTTGCAGCTGCTGATGTTGCGCTCGATTAATGGCACGAAGTACGAGCACAAGCCATTGCTCGTTAAACTTATGGGTGTCAAATGCAGACGTATCGCTGGAAAAATCCCCTTGTTCAGTCGGTACTACCTTAGCGTTGCTGAGTAGCTGCCGATAAGCTTGTGCTGCATCAACACGGCTGACGCGGAGATTGAGGGCTTCGAACATGCAGCGGAAATCTGCCAAGGTTGGTAATCTGGTCGTGCTTTCCTCATCGTTCACTCCACCAGGACCCCGATTGTGCATGAACATCCTCTCTTCTAGCTGAAGCCGCATTGCAGCTTGCCCTGCTATCCACTCCTCAACGACAAACTCCATGATGTTGTACGCCGGTATCCAGACTGCGCCATATACGCTAGCGAGACCTGACAGTCTCATACGCAATCGCTTCATGACTTCATTGCCCGAGTTGAAGAAGAGCTGGGTTAATGCCTCCCAAGCGCTCGCTTGAGGTACGAATTCATTGACACCATTGGCATCAAGAAGAAAGTAATTTCCCGAGCCGATACACGCGCGCTGAAGGACATGGATTGCCTTAAGCAAAAACCAGAACGAGTCAGCAGGTAGTGGGTCCGTCCCTGGAAGCTGCATTAGTCGGCAGAAGAGCAACACCTTGCTGCTTTGGGTATCGAGGCGACTTGCACTGACGAGTAGATCCAACAACCGGCAAACCGCAAATGAAGGTGTCTGGAAGTGCTCGAGGTATATGCGGAACAGATACTCATGTGCACTGCGAACCACTATTGGTATTGCGGCCGATGACAATCCATACCGTCTCATGCCAGTACCGCTACCACTGATGTGGTTCAGGTTTTCTTGTTGGACCAGCGAGAACATCTCGTTGAAAACGTACGAGATAACTGCATGTACTACTGCCAGCGAGAGTTGGCGTGGCTCATAATCAACTGGAATAGAGGGAATAAACGCCTGTAAGCCTTCTGGCAGGAACTCGCTAAAGAGGTCGTCGTTGCTTTCTCGTAGCATAGCCATTCGGGCTGCTGTTGACGGTGAAACGTTGTCACTAGAGCGATGGAGTAAGAGTTGGCCGCTCGAGGTTACTCCATCAACTAGCACGCCCGAATTAACACCGGAATCTTGCTGGCGAACAGCAGGGCGGGAAAGTGATGGTGTGTGGTGTGCTGGTCTCTGAGATTCCATCTTGATTGGTGACTCCATGTCGATAATGGGGAGTAGCGAAGGTCCTCCTGCTGAGAACATTGGTCGCGCTGATAGGAATGCGTTCGCTCGTTGACGTCCACGGAGATATCCAGGTCCACACGTTGACATATCTGTTTGTGTTGCCACTGTGAGACTCCGCCCTTCACGCTCTCGAGTGATGCGAAGGCGCCTGCTTTGAAGCACGAAAGCTTCAACTCGCGCACAAAGTCGCTGAACGTCTCGATCAATATCTTTGACATCGTCAGGAGAGGGGATGAATAACGCCTGATCCCACAAATCCTCAGGGGCCCACCCTACACTGCTATCAGGGCATTTCGTCGTCAGGAGTCGAGCCAACCTCCCCAGTGCTGCCTTGAACTCATCTGCTGCAAGCGCCATCGCTTCGGTGTCAAGAACAATAACTCGACTAGTCAAAGATTCACCGTCAATGCCTTCGTGCTCCGTCGTGGGGATCAATTGGTTCTCGCTCTTGCGTTTCCGCTCGTCTTGGCATTCATGGTAGGCATGCTGGACCTCAGGGAGGATCGCGTACTTAGTCGCCACGAGGTCGAAAAGCTCCTGCACTGCCGTGTATTCTGCGTAGCACGCTACTGCAGATGAAACCATATGACTGGGAGTTGCTCGGTCGTTGGCTATCGTCATCTGTTCTTCAGCACACTCAATGCAGTGCTGCAAAACGCTCATGACTCGCCGTATCACGACCTGATCCGCTGCAAGCATCATGTTGAGTTTCTTGCGCTGCCGTATGCCGCGCTCACGCAAAGTCAGCAATTGTTGCTGGCGACGTCTCATTGTGTCCTGGAGTGCAGCCAGAGAGCTTTCTACCGCCTGTCGACGAGCTTGCAACTTTTGAAGCTCTCGTTGTGCGTTTTGGTGTCGTTGCTCCAGAACACGAGCATCTTTATCAACAGATGCAAGCGCGTGAGTCGTGAGTTGCTGAAATTCAACCAACAGTCCGTGAAGAAACCGCGCAGTCGTCGGACACTTGTCAAAAATCAGGCGAGAGAGCTCGTAGCCAACTAGCTCTCGAGCCGCCAGCCGTTCGAGGAACCGCCTCGACATGTTGGTTGCAGTACTTTCAGACTTTGTTTCTGCTCGTTCTAGTTTTGCTGTTGCCCACTGCATGAATGCATCGATCTCTTCGCGGTTGAGACTCGGTCGAGCACGCGGAAAGAGCACTATGGACCACTGTTCGCTGTCGCCTTCTGCTGACGGGTCCGTTGCTAGACGCAGTTCCCCATTCGCGACTGCGCCTCGGCGATGAAGACTGAAGGGCGTATAAGACGTCTTGGTGACCACTTGCTCCTCATTTCTGACGCGCGAAGGCGGAAATCGCCGACTACGCAGCGTCGTGCGGAATCTTCGGCGTGGGGGAGCAGCAGGAGACCTCATACCTCCACTCGACTCATCGACCTCGCCTCCCTCGTCGCTTTCACTCCCGCTCTCGTTTCCAGCTTCTTCAGTCGTCGATATCGCATAGGTGAATTGCTTCCTCTCAGCATGCTCACCCTCTTTCCGCAGCTCGTCCTGCACGAGCTTTCGGGACTCTCGCAGCAATCCGTCCAACAGCTGTGCTGCATGTGGACATCGCGCGCCGACTGCATTTACGAGCCGCGAGGCTGCCTCGAACGCATCGTCGGCACCAGTGTCGCCTTGATGTTCCTGCAAGGAGTCGACAGCTTCGGTAACCATCTCAAGTAGCCGCGCCAAGTCGATCGAAGAGCGTTGTGCTGCCACTCGGGCCGCCAGCTGCGCCTCAAGAGCTGCTCGCTCAACTCGCCGCCGGTCTGAAAGGCGGGGAGATGTCAGTGCCAGTGGCGGGAGAGCCGTTGCGTTCGGCTGAGCCTGAGGTGATGGTGAGATGCCAAGCCGACTGAGTGGCGCAGTAGCTCGACGCTGTCCCGGCCGGGTGTTCATAGTCGTCGGAGTAGCCGTGGTGGTGTCGCCTGGATCTTGAAGCGACGCAGCCAATATAGAGCTCACTGAAGGTCATGTCCAGTGACTTCAACATCTGCATCAACATCGCACTGGACCGTGTGATACAAGCGTTGGCAGCAGTCTCAGCTAGCGACTCGCTTTCTGGTCGATCGAGTAAAACGGAGGCGACACCATCAGCCGATGCTTCGTCCTGGACGAGAGATTCGCCCTAATGCTGTGGCTCGATAGGAAAACCAACTCTTTCGGAGCGAGGGCTTCGCTTGCCATTCTTCGCATTGGGAAGAATGAGACGACCTCGTCCTCGGCACGCCGCGGCTCGATTTGAATCGCAAATCGATCGGATCGAGTGCCATTCGATGACGACGTTGAAGTTGAAGTCGCCGGACGCCACGAACGCTCGTCGGTCGTCGGTTCAAGCTTTCCCCTCGCCATGTATGTCGCCCTATACCTCGCCATTAGCCTCACCATTTGGCCTCCCCATTTGGCCTCCGTTGCCAGCTCCAAGCCCCTCGTCCATCCTCATATCATCGAGACGGCAATCAAGGCGACGGGCCAGCGCACGATTCGGCGGCATGAATTGGCCGGCGGCAACTAAGGGAGAGTGGCAAATTGGTGTACCGTACCTTACAGTAGCGCGCCGTGGATAGGTTCAGTGCATACAAACGCCAAGTGAACGCGTCCCTGTCGCTTCGCCTCCCACTGTCCCGAATGGAAGCGCGTGAATTGCGGGACAATGAATCGCACTCGTCCTCCCCCCTCCCCGACGCGGGGTCCTCCCATAACCAAAACGCGCGAAAGAAGGCACGAGAGAACGCGGCTGGAGCGCCCCGAGGTCGCCGCCGCCCTCGCTCGTCCGCCGCCCGCCGCAGTCCCCCGCGGCCTCCACCGGCCGCAGCTCGTCCCCAGCTCTCGATCAAGCCCGCTCCCGCCTCCTACGGCCGCGAACTGACCGCGCGATGGACCAGCGAAACCCGTACGGCCTGCCGCCGGGGCGAGGCATGCCCAACGGCATGTCGCCGCCGCAGCGCCAGCCGCCGCAGCAGAACATGATGGCCCCGCCGCAGCACTTTATGAGCGACATGCTGTTCGACCCGCTGGCCATGCCCATGGGCAACGGCATGTACCACCCGTCGGCGCACGCCGGCCACCGACCCATGGGCGCCGGAGGCATGGGTATGATGCACCAGCAGGGGCTCGTGCCCGACGACGACCCGCGCTTCGTCGAGGACATCATGATGGCGCTCGGCGGCGGAGACGTTGGCGTCATGGGCGACCAGAGCCACCTCGGACAGCTCCCCAACCACGTGTACGACCAGCCGCACATCATCCCGCCGCGCAGTCAGGCACCGCCCCAGCGAGCGCCCATCCAGCAGCAGCCGGGCGCCGTCATGGGACAGAACCGCATGCCCGGACGCGCGCAGCCACCCAACATGGGAGCGCCGCCCAGCTCCATGCAGATGGGCCACATGGGACCCGTCGGCGTCTCGATGCAGCAGCAGGTGCCCACGCAGCCCGTGTCGTCTCTGGGGTCGAACAGCGCGCTTAATGGGCTGTCAGGGCCGCTCTCGTCGGCGTCGGCGCCATCGACCGCCGCCAACCGGAGGCAGACGAACGCGTCGTCCGTCACGCCCAGCGCACTCGTGCCGGCCAACAATTCCTTCAAGGGCTCCTCAAGCTCGGCGCTCACGACGACCAACAGCCACGCGGGCAGCAGTGATGATGAAGCTGGCATGGGCGATGACGATGTTAGCAAGAAGAAGGAGCGCCGTCGTCAGCAGGTTCGCTACGCGTCGCGCCGTCGCCGAAAGAAGCAGAAGGACGAGGAGAGCTTCCTGCGCGACCGTATCGAGGAGCTTAAGGAGCAGATCCGCATCATCGGCGGCGACCTGACCGAGCAGTGCTCGCAGATGGCTGGTATGAGCGAGCAGGCGCTGACCGAGGCTTACGAGAAGCAGATGCTGACGGTGCAGACGCTGCGCAAGGACAACAACAAGCTGAAGGAGCAGCTGCTACAGCACGAAAACTTTGCTCGCATGATCCAGTACGGACTCAACGCGCTGCCGAGCGATTGCCGCGACGTGGACCGCAAGAAGATCACAAACGTGCCCATGTGGTTCAGCGACCAGATGAACCCGCTGAAGGGCCCAACCCTCGTTGTGGACCTGAACCTGTGCCACGAGGCTGTGCGTCAGGCATATAACGAGCTCAAGGGCTTTGGTCCCTCTGTCAACTCGAAGACGAACGTGTGCTACGCCATGGGTTGGAAGACTGAGCTGTGGGCCACGGGCACGTGTCTGAGCTTCCGTGCTGTGCGCTCGATTGGCGACAAGAACATCCGCGAGGTGGCCAACGCATCGTGGGATATCATTACTTCTCCCGACAAGTGCAAACGGATCTACCCTGATGTCAAGCAGTTCCGCGTACGTAATCATGACTGAATCCGGTCATTGCTGAACTTCAATCGGAACTAACTCTCTTCATGTCACCAAATCTACAGATTCTGCAAAAGGTGACGGACGATATCGTGGTGGTGCACCGTATCGCGTCGGTGGCGTCGGACCTGTCGGACCGCGAGTTCATCTCGGTGGCGTTCCGGTTGCGTGATGGTGACAACTACTACGTTGGCACCAAGTCGATCGCGGTGCAGACAGAGTGCGCGGAGAACTGCATCCGCGGCGACGAGTGCCAGGGCTGGATGTTCACGGGCACGGCGGACGAGACGGCGCAGTGGAAGGCGCACTTTTTGGGCTACTACGACGTCAAGGGTGAGAAGGACGACAAGGTGCTCAACCAGCTGGCCAACGAGGCCATGTTCGGCATGCTGCGATGGGAGAGCGAAGCCATGCACCCACTCAGCGTCTAGTCGGTCGCCTGGGTTGTGCTTGGTTTACCAGTCTTCCTCGCCACGTGATGGTGGCAGGACTTGGATCGCGTTGTGTATCTCTTCTCTATCGGCATGTACTTGCTTCGTAGTGTCCCCCATAATGAAATAAAACGAGAAAAAGACTCCTGGTGACTTGATTGTTGTCGAAACTCTGCCTTTGCGACTACGGTCATTGTGGATGTCAATGACATGACAAAGTTGGTGGGGTAATTCAGATCGAAGAATTGGCAGTAGAGTGCCTCTTCATGGTCTCTTCGAGGTTATATCGACAATCATGCGAGCATCAGCAATCCTCTCATTTTACAGCCCCTAGGCGTTGGGCAACGGCAAACGCACGAGTCATCCGACGTGTATTTTGACTCTACACAGACTTCGCTCTATATAAAGTTTCGTTCTCAAAACCGGTGGCCGTTGCTTGGGCCGTTGTGGTTGCGAATTGCCAAGGCTTCAACACAGACAACCAGCAATAACAATAGCGAAGATTCGCTACCATCAAACACTCAATCAAGCTAATTTCACTTCCAACGCTCATTCCTCATCGTCTTCAACTCAATTCGTTACACCCAATCCCAACCGTTCAGATACCTCAATAGATTAGATGCCATCTGCCTCTCACCCTTGTCGAGGATTGATCAAGACACTCGACGATCGTGTTCCTTTCGCTTCACAATTGCTTCGAAGTACATCGCATTGAACACACCCGATCCCTCATGCCATCCCAACAGTATATCGACATCGCTGTCAGCTCCCTCTGTCAACCACTCGCCGTACTCCTCAACTTCTCGCTCTTCCAGTACATCCTCACCCTATTCTACTGCAGACGACATGAAACTCGCGTTCGACAGCTACTTCTCGCTGCGTTCCTCAGCTTCGCCACACTTGTTCCGTTCGCATACCCCGATCCACCACTAGTGCGCAACCTCAACGACATGTCCGAGGTATGCACCATTCTCACATTCACACAACAGATCGCCATCCTCTCACGGGATATCAACAAAAAGATGAGACTTGCTGTCATTTCAAGACTCGGGAGATTGGCCGAACTTCTTGTAGCTGCTGGACTCACAGTGTTGCTCGGCAATATCGTTCACGTGGCAGCTCCTGAATTTGCACCGATCGCAACAGTGGAGCTGGTCGATGCTATCATCGAGTATATCGCACTGATCTTCATTGTGTGTTTTCGCTTCTACTTTGTTGGTTTGGTGCGCGGTTGGACACACATTTGGAGCCGTCAGAAGCTCGAATGTTGTTTTTACTTGCTTTTACTGACGCATGCGGTGCCATTCAAGATCCTTACGGCTACTACCTCAATCAAGTGGCACCACGTGAAGGGTTTGTGGTTGCGTGTGACGATTGCGATGTGTCTTTCATCGACGATTCGTGCGAAGATCGCAAGTTTGAGCTCGATGAATATTTCGAGGTCGGCGAACAGCTTTGGCAACACCGGCCGCCACCTCCAATCCAATCGCCAGGCAGCACTTTCGCCTGTGATTCCATCGGAAGGGAGCAGGGAACGCTTCACCATGCAGTCGTCTCCAACGAATGGACCTGCAATTGGCGACATCGAGAAAAGCAAGCTGAACTTTATCGCGGCGAAGCTGAGGCGGCCTCAAGTTGCACCAGCCACTAACCTTCAACACCAGTAGGAATCATTGCCTCCATCATTCTCATCTACCCAAGAAAATCAAGCTGAAAGATGCCTGAAAACCCAGCGGGATGAAAAAAAAATGTCTGTCAAGGCCGCGCCTCCATAGTTTCCAAGCACAGTAGTGAACTGACATAACAAACCAATTCACACTTTTGATTGGCCTCGCCGCCGTCACCAGCAATCCCACCCCCGCGACCATGGCGACCATCCTGGACGGCAAGGCGTGCGCCGCGGCCATCGAGCAGGAGCTGCGCGCCGCCGTGGAGGCGCTGGACGCTCCCCCAACCCTAGCGCTGGTGCTCGTCGGCGAGAGCGCGGACTCCAAGACGTACGTGCGGCTCAAGCAGAAGGCGGCGCAGCGCGCGGGGATGACGGCCGAGGTGCTCGCGCTGCCGGCGTCCGTGGCGCTCGAGGAGCTGCGCGCGCACATGAATCGGCTGGCGAGCGACCCCAAGACCCACGGCGTGCTGCTGCAGCTGCCGCTGCCTGCGCACCTGCAGCCGCACGAGGAGGAGCTGCTCGAGGCGATCCCGCCCGAGAAGGACGTGGACGCGCTGCACTCGCGCCACTTCGCGCACCTGGCCGACACCAAGCCGCTGCCAGCCAGCCACGAGCTGCGCCTTGAGCCCTGCACGCCCGCGGGTTGTATTGAGCTGCTGCGGCGCCACGGTGTCGCGCTCGAGGGCAAGAAGGCCGTGGTTGTCGGACGCGGGAAGCTCGTGGGCCGCCCCCTCGCGCTGCTGCTCATGGGCGAGAGCGCCACCGTCACGGTCTGCCACTCCAAGACGCAGGACCTGGAGGCCCACGTGCGCCAGGCCGACGTGCTGTTCGTCGGCATCGGACAGCCGGAGCTCATCAAGGGAGAGTGGATCAAGCCCGGAGCTGTGGTCGTCGACGTCGGCATCACGTACGTGGACGACGCCACTGCCAAGCGGGGCTACCGCATCCTTGGAGACGTCGAGTTTGCAGCTGCCAGCGAGCGAGCCTCTGCCATCACGCCCGTCCCAGGAGGCATCGGACCCATGACCATCGCTATGCTGCTCAAGAATACTTTCGCCTGCGCGCAATTCGCACAGCGTCAGAGCTAAAGCGGACTCTCGTGCCAAAGCTGACAGACTTCGATGCAAATGGAACCACAGCTACTAATTGCATCAACATATATATCGTGAAACCGATGGCCGTTGCTCTGACTGTTGTGGTTGCGAATGTCCAATCCATCATCTACAATGCCAGCAATAGCAATAGCGAAGATTCGCTACCATCAAACACTCAAGCTAATTTCACTTCCAACGCTCATTCCTCATCGTCTTCAACTCAATTCGTTACACCCAATCCCAACCGTTCAGATACCTCAATAGATTAGATGCCATCTGCCTCTCGCTCTTGTCGAGGATTGATCAAGACACTCGACGATCATGTTCCTTTCCCTTCACAATTACTTCGAAGTACATCGCATTGAACACACCCGATCCCTCATGCCATCCCAACACTATATCGACATCGCTGTCAGCTCCCTCTGTCAACCACTCGCCGTACTCCTCAACTTCTCGCTCTTCCAGTACATCCTCACCCTATTCTACTGCAGACGACATGTAACTCGCGTTCGACAGCTGCTTCTCGCTGCGTTCCTCAGCTTCGCCACACTTGTTCCATTCGCATACCCCGATCCACCACTAGTGCGCAACCTCAACGACATGTCCGAGGTATGCACCATTCTCACATTCACACAACAGATCGCCATCCTCTCACGGGATATCAACAAGAAGATGAGACTTGTCGTCATTTCAAGACTCGGGAGATTGGCCGAACTTCTTGTAGCTGCTGGACTCACAGTGTTGCTCGGCAATATCGTCCACATGGCGGCTCCTGAATTTGCACCGATCGCAACAGTGGAGCTGGTCGATGCTATCATCGAGTATATCGCACTGATCTTCATCGTGAGTTTTCGCTTCTACTTTGTTGGTTTGGTGCGCGGTTGGACACACATTTGGAGCCGTCAGAAGCTCGAATGTTGTTTTTACTTGCTTTTACTGACGCATGCGGTGCCATTCAAGATCCTTACGGCTACTACCTCAATCAAGTGGCACCACGTGAAGGGTTTGTGGTTGCGTGTGACGATTGCGATGTGTCTTTCATCGACGATTCGTGCGAAGATCGCAAGTTTGAGCTCAACAAAAGGGTCCAAAACCACAAGGCATAGAGGATCTGAACTACAGTCCAACGAAAGCAAGCAAATGTTTCGATCGTCTGAAATCCCGTCGGGAAGTAGGGTCTATGGCAGTGCCAATCGATCCGCGTCCATGAATGGATCAACAAAAGACGGCAGCAGCAATAGAAAGCCGTCTGTAATATCGCAGAGACTAGGCAAGCCGAAGCGGCAACGTGTAGTTCCAATCATCAAGCGCTAGTAAAGGATAGGAAAGGTAGTCTGCACAATATTAGCAGCGCGACATCATTGAAATGAAAATACCAAAGATCTCAAATTAAACAGTTTAAATGCAGCCGCAGCTGCTTTTAGTCGCTGCAACCCAATCCTTCTGCCCTTGTTTTCCTCGACTCTGAGTCGCTGGCACGCACCAGATTAGCAGCTATTTCCCAATACTCGGGCTTCCAAGCTCACTTAATCTGTGGCGAGACAACTCATGACTTTGACGCAAGAGAAAATTGATTTGGCGAGTCAGGTTGTGTGTGTGCCGCTCACGATAATCCTCAACTATTCGCTCTTCCAGTATCTGTTGACTGTCTTCTATGCTCGTCGACGCGACCCACATATTCGACTGTTACTCATCGCTGCCTTTATCGGATTTGCAACACTCATTCCGTTTGTTTATCCAAACGATCATCTCGTGCGAAATCTGAACGACATGTCGGAAGTGTGCTCGGTGCTTACTTTCACACAACAGATCGCGATTCTCACGCGAGAGATCAACAAGAAGATGAAGCTTCCAACTATTGCTATGCTCGGGAAGGTTGCAGAGGTGCTAGTTATCTTGGGAGTTATGCTCCTCGTGGCCAATATCGTCAGCATTGTTGCCCCACAAGCTGAAAACATGGAGGCAGTTGAGTGGATGGATTGGACAATTGAGTACGCAACACTGCTATTCGTTGTCAGCTTCCGCTTCTATTTTCTGTCAATCGTTCGAGGTTGGTGGCATGTTTGGCAGTATCAAAAGCTCGAGGCGTTCTACTACGTTCTTTTCTTGACGCACGCAGCCCCATTCCAACTTGCGGCAAGAATCACTGGTCTCAACTGGCACCATATCCAGGGATTATGGCTCCGCATCACTATTGGGTTGTGCTTATCGTCTACGATTAGAGCAAAGATCATGAGCATGGGTTCTCGCAACGGATCTAAGTCTACGGGACACGCTGGCTCTGATCGAAATCTGAAGATGAACAAACAACTACAGCGGTCTTCGGTCGTTCCGTCCGGAAGCAGAATGGAGTGGAGTCTGAGTGAGCAAACGATGGCAGAGGCCAGCCCAAATAAAAAGCAACGCAAGAGCAACACCGTCGGGCCAAAAGCGAATGTAGGGTCCATAGCAGCGACTGACAGCAAACAACCACGGAGTCTCGTGGCATCATTGACGTCGGGTAACCGTCGTTCAAGTAGAGTGAGTACATCTACGCCCATCACAGGCTTCACACAAAAAGCCGGCAGTGGGCTCATGAGTAGCGCAAAAGGCTTCCGGTCTGTTGCTCCAACCCGGTAGATCTATTGCACAACACTTTGTCGTTTCTTAATTTTGAACACCTCAGAGGGTGAGCGCACTCATCTTATCAGGTTTTATTTTAGGTAAGCCCCCTTCACGCCTTGCTCCCGCCTCAGTTGCTCTCTCTTTCTCAAGAACCTATTGAGGTGGTCATGACGGCCCAAGACACCATTGACCTCGTGAGCCAGGTTGCATGCGTCCCGATCACCATCATCCTGAACTACTCTTTGTTTCAATATCTGTTGACTGTGTTTTTCGCACGGCGACGTGACCCGCATGTCCGACTACTTCTCATCGCCGCATTCTTCAGCTTCGTCACGCTCATTCCGTTTGCTTACCCAAGTGAAAATCTCGTTCACAATCTCAATGATATCTCGGAAGTGTGCTCAGTCTTGACATTCACGCAGCAGATTGCAATGCTCACTCGCGACATTAACAAGAAAATGAAGCTCCCAACCATCTCAAAGCTTGGCAAGTTTGCAGAGCTACTTGTTCTCTCAGGACTGATGCTACTGGTGGCAAATATTATCAGCATAGTTTCACCTGAAGTTGAAGGTTTGGACACGGTCGAGGTGCTCGATACAATTATCGAGTACGTGACTATATGGTTTGTCGTGGGCTTTCGCTTCTACTTTTTGTCAGTGGTTCGAGGCTGGCGCCACGTCTGGCAGTACCAGAAATTAGAGGTATTTTATTATGTGCTTTTCCTCACACACGGCATCCCGTTCCAGATAGTGAAAGACCAGTCCAATCTTGACCTCACACATGTACAAGGTTTATGGATGCGCATCACAATAGCGTTGTGCTTATCTTCCTCAATTCGAGCCAGGATTCTCAGCATGAGTTCACGCAATGGATCCAAATCAACTGGTCATGGAGGCTCGGAAAAGAATCTCAAAATCAATCGCCAGGCACAGCGCTCCTCAGTCGTTCCTTCAGGCAGCCGCATGGATTGGAGCCTGAGTGATCATTCAGGACCTGATTCTACAACTGTACAAACTATGAAAGGACCTCCCAAGCGCCAAGACGGCAGCAATTGGTCAAGTCTTACTCCAACTGTTAATTCCATTCCTACGGTCAAGGCTAGTCTGGTGGGTTCACTCATGGCGAATCGCAGTACCCGAATCAATGCTGAGGGTGTAAGGGGTATGGCAAGTGCAGCCAGCGGCCGACTTTTCAGCGGGACCAAGGGCATGCACTCGATCTCGCCAACACGATAGCAGGATAACACTTCCAATAGAGACAAAAAACTTTGAAACTGGTCGTTGGCAATGGTTGAGAAATCCGTCTCGTTGGCTTCTAACGGGATATACCGTATCGTTGCAAGCATAAGCTGATTATCGAGTCTACTCACCGGTATCTGTATAATATCATGGGTTTTACCTATCGAGCCAATGCTTTACATAGATCGTTTTGTGATTTGGAGACGAAAATAAATACTGTTGATGCTTCCTCAAACACATACAGTGAGCTCGTCTCAGCTGCCTCTTCAGAGCACATTCTACCACCAGCTTGGACTAAGCTTCAGCGCACGTTCATGACACATAGCGTGGATGAGTCCCTGGATCTCTTCAGCCAGTGCTTCTGTGTTCCCGTCAGTATTATCATAAACTACTCGATCTTCCAGTATTTGCTCACTGTCTTTTACTCACGCCGACGAGATCCCCACGTGCGGCTGCTTCTAGTCGTCGCTAGCTTGAGCTTTGTAGTGCTAATCCCATTTGCCTACCCAGATGAGGATCAAGTTCGCAACCTCAACGATATATCTGAGGTGTGCTCTGTACTCACTTTCACGCAACAGATCGGTATGCTTGCTCGGGGTGTCAACAAGAAGATGAAGCTACAAGCTCTTGTAGTGCTAGGAAAACTTGCCGAGCTTCTCGTGCTACTGGGCTTGCTACTTCTCGTGGTCAATTTGATTCAAATTGTTTCACCAACAGCGAGAGATCTGTCAATTGTTGAGGATATTGACGACGTCATCGAGTACACAGCAATTGTGTTTGTGGCATGCTTTCGCTTTTACTTTCTCTCTGTTGTACGGGGATGGAGGGAGGTATTGCAGAATCAGAAGCTCGAGATGTTTTACTACTTTCTCTTGCTGACCCATGCAGTTGTATTCCACGCCGTTGGGGAAGTGTTCGATCTCGATCTGAACCACATTAAAGGTCTCTGGATGCGAATTACCATTGCCTTGTGTCTCTCTCCCACAATCCGTGCCAAGATCTCAGCAATGAGCTCCCTCACCAAGTCAAAAGGCACGACTTCAGTCGGAGGTGGCCGCCCTCGACCTGCGACTTTCACCCGGAACATCATAAGCGCCGGAAATGAAGAAGAAGTGGGAGATGACGACCAATTGGAGAGTGTTGGCCCAAGAAAGCCGAGTCAAAGAGACGGCAAAAAGTCCATGACGGATGTCGACTCGGTCCGGCCTGCGGACTCTATTGAAAAGCGTGGTCCGCGCAGCTTCATACACCAAATTACAACCAGCAAAAGGAACGTACTTGTACGTCTACCAAGCACATCCAGAAGCTTCCGTCATCGCTTTAGCCGCAGCGGAAAAAGTTCTACTAAGGTGACCGCGCTGCCGACATCCCCATCGGCTGTGTCGTGGGCCAAGTGAATATGCTGGATGCGCAAGAGCAAATGGGTAATAGAATAAAACACACTTTTCGACAGGAAAGTATTCCAATCAACATCGCGAGTCACCACGAGCAACATCTAACAGATGTCCTCCTTTGTACATGGCTATATTGGTAGCATCACCGAAATAGCCTAGTTTGGGGTTTCGCACTCTGGGGTCCACTTGAAAGGTGTGTCACGACTTCGAGAGATCGTGACAATCGATCATGCTGGCAACCCAAGCTCAGGTAGATCTGGCTAGCCAGGTCGTTTGCTTGCCCCTGAGCGCGACGCTCAATTTTTCACTCTTTCAATACCTATTGACAGTCTTCCACGCCCGTCATCGTGAACCACGCGTTCGCCTGTTACTTTGCGTCGCATTCCTCAGCTTTGCAACTCTTGTCCCTGTAGCATATCCGGATCAAGGTGTCGTGCATAATCTCGCCGATATGTCAAGGGTCTGCTCTGTGCTCACGTTCACGCTCCAGATTTCGATTTTAACCAGCAGCTTCAAGAAGATCAAACTACCTGCGATTGTTAGACTCGGGAGAGTCGCAGAGCTGCTCGTGATTCTTGGACTTGCCCTGGTGCTTGTAAATTTCGTCGAGCTAGCAGTCTTGGGGGTGCGTGGTACAAACGTCATTCATGTCCTCGACATCACTGTCGAATACGTGGCACTGCTTTTCGTGACCAATTTTCGATTCTATTTTCTTTCAATTGCGCGCGGCTGGGCTTTCATCTGGGCACACCAAAAGCTTGAGCTGTTATTCTACTTGTTGCTTCTGACTCATGCAGCTCCCTTCCAATTATTGTCAAAGCTTACCGGCGGTCTTGACTGGACTCATGTACAGGGCTTGTGGCTCCGCGTTACCATAGCGTTGTGCCTATCGTCTACGATCCGCGCAAAACTTGTGAGCTTGCGCTCTTCAGCCACGTCCAAGAAGTCAACGTTGAGCAAGAGTAACCTGCATTCTAACCGGCAAGCTCAGCGGTCTATTGTCGTCCAACAGTGTCAAAGACTGGAGCGCGAGTGATAACGATGACGCCTTTGTTGCTCTGAAGGTCCCGCGAATCATTAGCGCTGGCCAGGTCGGTACGACGAGGCTCAATGAGGCACGTGGTACCGGTCCTTCCCGCCCGAGTGTCGTTCGCGCGCTAATTGCCAACCGAAATCGGTCATCAACTAAAGTGATTTCGACTAATGGACTGGCGCCGAACGGCACCAAGGGTATACCCATACTGGTACGAGGAATGAGCAAGAAGTTTACCTCTAGCACCAAGCGTGTTGGTGAGGCTCTCCACATCCGCCAAGTCGCCCCTGCCAGAAGGGTCAGTGTCGTACCATCGGCAGTAGCCAAATCCATGCGTTAGCCAATGTCAGCGTCGCTCTATAGCAATTGCACGATAGGTTAGCAGTCAGACTCCCAGATCCCACCATTTCATTCTTGCTCGCCAGTTTTGTGATACATAGGTACTTCATTTATCCTTGATCGTTGAGCGCTTCTTTTGAGCTCGACTACGAGTGGTATTCGAGGTTTACAAGGCGGTAGATGTTGTTTGTGCTGACGGGAGCGACCCATCAAAGCTGTTGGACCGCGCAATAGATTGCGACGTGCCGTCGTATGTGAAGCCGGCAAATGTGTACGACAGGTTCCTCAGGTTGCTGTTGCGGGCGCTGCTGTCGCCACTACTTGCTCCGGCTGCTCCTCCGGCAACGCTGCTAATGGACATCGCGGTGGCGCCACCATTAGCCGCCACAGCGGCTTCGTTAGCCTGTCGCTCGAGCTCACTTACGGGCACACTCATGCCTGCGCTGTCTATTTGAGCGAGCGGGAGCTTCGTGAACTCCTCTTCGAAGTTGGCGGCGTCGATAGGGTCTGTATACTGGCACGGTCTGTACAGCGGTTCTACTTCCCGCTGATACAGCATATTCCAGTCGATCTCGCCGAAGAATGGGTGGTACGTAATCTCACGCGCGTCAATGGCGCCGAGTCGTTTTGCAGGGTCGCGTGTCAGCAGTCCCTGGATCAGGTCCATCGCCTCGGGGCTGAGACCTTCGGGGAACTCGAGCTCGGCTTCTCGAAGTCGTGTGAAGAGCTCCTGTCGGTCTTGAGTGTACCAAGGCGGCCGGCCCGTGAGCATCTCGTAAATGACCATGCCAAGGTTCCACCAATCGACGGCAGTTCCGTGACCCGCTCGGTTAAGGATCTCGGGAGGAAGGTACTCTGGCGTGCCGCACATGGTGTAAGTACCATTCAGCTCACTCGTGATGCCTTCCTTCGCGAGGCCAAAGTCTGCTAGCTTTACATGCCCATCAACATCGAGCATGATGTTCTCGGGCTTTAGGTCCCGATACACAATGCCTTGTTCGTGCAGATGGATCAGAGCAAGCACAATTTCGGCGGCATAAAACTTCACCATCGGCTCAGGGAAGCAACCGCATCTGCTGAGATGGAAGAAGAGATCGCCACCCGGGCAATAGTCGAGCACGAAATACAGCTTGTCCTTTGTCTGGAACGCATAGTGTAGACACACAACAAATGGGTGCGAGATGGATGCCAGGACGCGACGCTCCGTGCGCGTGTGCTCCACCTGCTGTTTCTTGACAATAATTGGCTTGCTCAAAATCTTGACGGCAAACAACTGGCCGGTATTCTTCTTTCGCACGAGAAGAACTTTGCCAAAGGAGCCCTTACCTATCATCCTCAGCACATCAAACTGTTTCAGCGACACCTTCTTGCCACCATTGCGACCATTGGAGCTGGTAGACATGGTACTGTCTCCGTCTTCATCCTCTTCATCCTCGACGTCCTGCAAAATAACACTTCGGCGCTGCGACCCTGGTGCGAACGCTGAGGTTGACTCGCCCGCAGCGGAAGAACCCATCATATCGCTACGATCCAGACTTGAGCTCAGCATGTCGATCTGCCGCTGAGTTGTTGGCGTTGTACCGACGCTGCTGCTTTCTTCCGCGGCCGGCATGATTTTGGTTTCCGAGATACTATACAGAGTTGGTCGGCCTCCTGCACTTGCGGTGGCTGAGATACTGGTCGTGTCGACGTTAACAAACGTTGGCGGCTCGTTCGCCTTGTGTGTTAGAAAGTATCGAATGATTCGACAGCTCGCGTGAACGCCGCGGCTGCCGCAGCACTCGGCATACTTCTCCGTATCCACCTTGCAGTTCTCCAGGCTAATGAGCATGAGGACCTCGCGAAGCCACCGATCTAGTTCGAGCTGCCGCTTGCGAAGGAAATTAGGATCCAGAGATCGCATCAGCGTCCGGGTTGGGACTGTGGGAATGCGCATTGACTGAAATGATGCAACCAAGTGTGAGATCACCGATGTCGAGACGATAAACCTAGTAGTTCCAGAAGTGCGCACCTCATTCTTGAGCTGGTGCGCTAGCTGCTTGAAGTCGTGGAACCGCCGGTAGATAGTCCACTGCTTCTCGCTGACGATGCACTCGATCTCCATGCGGAAGACCGCGTAGAGCTTGTGCGAGAAAGCGTCGCGCGCGAACGAGAAGCCCTTGATGCGGTTGAGCCTGCCCGCTGCGCCGACCGGCAGGTAGGAGGAGGACGTCTGGTTGATGCGCGCCTCCGACCGCTCAAAGTTCTCTGCCCAGAGCTTCTCAAAGTACTCTCGCTCGCTCGCGGGCTGCGCCGGGCGCTCGTTCTTTGGCAGGCTGCTGGTGCTGCTGCCCGTGTCGAAGAGCTCCTCGTCCTGCTCTGCGGCCGAGTGCATCTGGAACGCGTCGTCCACGGAGAGCATGGATGCCATCGACTCTACCGACATGGAGGGCATGGAGCGCGCGGCCGTGAGCGACGCGGGGAAGAGCGCGTCGGCGTCGTCTGGCGCGTTGAGGATGTGGTAGGGGTCGTGCATGGGCGGCACGGGTGGCAGCGCGACCCTGGCCCTGCCGCTGCGTCAGAGGCAAGCGCAGGTTAGCGCGTCAGTCACAGCGCAGCTCAGCTCAGCTCAGCTCAGCTCCGCGCACGTACTTGGCGCCGGCCTGCGCCTTGCCCAGCGGCACCTGCGCGTGCGCGGGGAAGTCGCGCGAGGGCTTGCGCTTCTTGTCGTCACTGCGGCGGGACACGCAGAGGCGTTAGACGGCGCGGGGCGGCGCGGCGGCCGGCGACAGACGCACAGCATGGAGGCGGCGCGGCTTCTCTCGTTCTCGCGAACCCGCAAGGTTGCCGGCGGGCTGGCGGCTCGGCTCGCGCGTTCTTAGCGGGGGGTGTATGGTCGCAGCGGGTGCGGCAGGGTATGTGTTGTAGGAGGTTGTGGGTGGCTTGGATTGATGCGTGTGGACGGGAGCGGATGCGGATGCGCAACAGGAGGGTATAGATTGTGGGAGGGTAGTCACCTCTGGCGCGGCGAGGGTTGTCGTCCGGTCGTCGGCTCGGGTTTACCGGAATTTTTCCACCGGCGAAATGCAATGCCACCGGCCGACGAGCAGCCAAGCGGACGCGCCGAGGCAGCAGGCGAGCGCGAGCGCGAGGGCGTAAGCGTTGGCGTTGGCGTTGACGTTGGCGTCACCACCAACTGCTGCGGGCGAGCGCGGCGGTCGGGCAGGCGGAGACCGAGCGCGTCGCCAGGAATCAGAACCCGCCGGACAAATGGTGTGGCGCACACCGGGACGTCGAGGCCGCCGCCCTCGCGCGCGCGCGCCGCGTCATGGGCTGAAGTCAGTGGTCGACACCCTACGCAAACAGCGCGGGCCGGAGCGCCTCGATACAGTTTTCGATACTGTCGCGCACTCGCCCGCCATCATGGGCGACGAGCGGGCGGTGGCGTGGCAGTGGCGTGGCGGATGCTGGTGATGCGAATCAGACACCCACGCGCGGGTCGGGTCGGGACAACTTCCGGTCCGGGCCGGGCCAGCCCGCTCCTTCGGCATCAGTGTCGTGCGTTTGTACTGTACACGTACTCGGCGGGCGTAGAGGCCGGCGCGGGCCCGGCCCGGCCCGGCGTTTTTCGTTGAAGTGCCTGCGCGATGGGCGTGGCGCGCTTCCTGCAACTCAAGCCGGGGTGAGTGAGAGAGGCGGTCGGCGCGCACCGCAAGCGCCGACCTATACTTTCCCCAAGTGAAGCTCACACCTTTTTGATGCGTACCGCCGCCGTTTCTTCCCCGCCCGGCTATCCGATCACCGACTCCATGTCGGTCGTCGGCCCGCAGGGGAAACCAGACCGGCGCCTGTCGCCGCCACTCGCGCTCTCGGCATGTCCTCCATGCCCGGCACGCTGCTGGGCGCCATCAAGGGCGACCGCGGCGGCGCCGGCGGCGGCCACGCGCTCTTCGCCGGCGTCTCGCTGCGCCACCGCAAGGCGCGCAAGCCCAGCGCCGCCGACGCGCACGACGCGCCGGCCGAGCTCTCGCCCGAGCTGCGGCCTCGGCGCGGCTCGCGCGCGCCCGCGCCGCTGCGCTCGCCCTCGTCCGCGTCCAACTCGATGGAGCACGACTCGAGCACGGACGGCGGCGAGCTCGACCCGAGGGGCGCCACGCCGCTAGACACCGTGTCCAAGAGCGCGCCGCCGCACATCGCCGTGCGCTACGGGGACGTCGTGCGCCTGTACGCCAAGAGCCGATTCGTGAGCGCCGACGCGGCCGGAGGGTACGTCGGCACCTTTGAGCTCGAGAAGCGCTTCCTCGCCACCAAGAACGCCGCCAAGCAGGGAGAGCTCGCTTGCGTCCCGCCCATCCTCGACTCGGCCGCGGCCGCGTACAAACCCACCAACTTCACCATCCTGTCCAATGCGGGCCTCGGCGTCGGCACGCCCGTCAGCTATGGAGACGTGCTCGTGCTCGTGGACGAGAGCGGACGCGTGTGGAACAACAAGATGGGCGTCGGACCCAGCACCAAGCACGGGTACTTTGGCCCACGCGAGCCCAACACGCCTGGAGAAATGTATGTGCGCTTCTACCAGTTGCCAGACGAGGACGACGACGACTTCCGTAGCTCCGAGTCCTCGGACGAAGACGACAATTTCGTCTTCTTCTCGCAGATCGCCAAGACCACGCGCACAGTCGCCGAGACCACGTTTGGCAAGTCCACCACGCAGCTCGAGGCCAACCTCGCCAACGCCGCGCTCAGCACCATGGGCAGGGTTGTATACTACGGCGACCGCAACCTCGTCATTGACGTAGCCGACTCGAACCGGGTGCGCTCCAAGTTCAACCGTGTCATCACGCACTATTGTAAGAACGAGCAACACCCCGTCCAGGGAGGATTTCTGCGCTGCGACGGGCGAGGTAAAGCCATTCTCTTCGAGCTTCATGGGGCCGACCTGCCTTCTATCACTTCTGTCGACATGAGCACACGAGCTGGCTTCCGCCTCAACGCCGCCGTGAAGGGATCCAGTGCAGTGATGACTACAACTGGGATTCCACTTGGTGGTGATGGAGGAGTCCGAAGCACGCGCCAGACATTCAAGTCGATGATGCAACGCGCACCTACTACTTCGAACGGGGTGGCCGTGGGGCAGCCAGTCTTGTTCAACCATGTCCAGCGATCGATGGTCATCACGGTGCGTTTCTCAGACGGAGGATGCGTTCTCGTTCCGTGCAACCGCCTTGCCAAGAACGAGGGAATCCCGTTCTCTCGCGTAGTACTCAGTAGCTGTCGTCCGCTGAGAGTCACGTTGAGCGCAACTCGTGCATCTCGACGGCACCTCCAAGCTGCTGTCGATCTCCGCGGAACCTTGAAGGGTACATATCGCCAGATCTTCAAGCTCTCGTGTGTAGTGATCGTGGCGTACGTGTGTGCGGCGTACGCCTGCAGCCACGTGTTTGGCTCTGTCGTCGTTCTCCCAGCAGTCTACGTCGGAATCATCGCTGGGGCGATCATTTTTATTGTTGAGGCGTTCTTCCCGGGGAAAATTGTCGCTGCCCGTCAAGTCCGCCCTTCTAGCGATGCGCTGGAAGCTGAGGACGATATTTCTGTGCCGACCGACGATGACAACATGGGGGACTGGCAGATCACTGTCTTGTCCATTGAAGGCTCTGAGAGCGAGCGCAATGTGGCGCTAGTTCTTGGTAGCAACAGCCAACCGTCATCTGCCTCAGCTCGCAGGTCACTTCGTGTGCCAAAGAGTTTTCTAGTCGCAGAGGATGGGGATCTGGCAAAAGCGACTGCTCGGTACGAGCTCACGTTGGCTTGGCGCCGTGAGGTCCAAGCAGACGCCGTGCTCAACACCCCGCAAACGTACTACGATGTCATCAAGTCAAACTACATCCAGTTCCTACACAAGCACGACAAGTTCGGGCATCCTGTGTACTACGAGAAGATTGGCCAGATCAACATGAAGCAGCTTCAAAAGTCAGGTATCACGCAAGATGATCTCTTCCGTCACTACCTGTTTGCAATGGAGTTCACCATCAAGTATGCTGCTTACGAGTGCTGCAAATGCCCCGCGTGTGCGTCAAGTGACACCCAAAAGCTATGTCTCGTGCTAGACACGCGCGGCTTGGGGATGCGCGATATGGGAGGCGAATCGTTTGAGTTTATTCGTCGATGCACGGGAGTCATGCAGCGTCACTACCCGCAGCGTTCATTCAAGATTTTCTTCGTGAATGTGCCGTCATGGTTTGGCATGGCATGGAAGGGTGTGAAGCCACTGCTAAACGAAGCGACCCGAGCCAAGACTAGCATCGTGACCGAAAATGATACACCTGCAGCATTGCTGGAATGGATTGATGCGGAGAACCTTCCTGTGGAGTACGGAGGCAAGTGCTCTTGTGTTGGCGGGTGTGAGCACAATTCGACATACCAGCAGCTGCAGAAGACGTTGGTCGCAAGCGTGAGAGACTCGACGCCTTTTGATCCTACCGATTTTATGAATGTGATTGCCAACGAGCGGGCGCAAAGCCGAGGGGAAGCAGTGAAGCAGCACGTTCCTATGGGTTCGTGGGCTTCTACACCGCCTGTATGCGACACACAAAATGCGGGACTGAAGCGTCAAAACTCGAGCCAGCCGAATGGAGAGGCGCCACACGGCGGAAGTGGCACTCCGCCTCCAGAGAGAGATTTCGACATTATCGACAATGGCGAGGCGTGCGGGGGCTTTCTTCGGTCAATCCCGTCAGGACTCTTTCGCGATGAAGTTTTGCGTGCCGGTTTTCTTCTCAAACGATCGCTGCGTCACAAGCAGTTCAACCCAATCTGGCATCGACAACTGTTCATCTTGCATCGTAAGTGGCTGGTGATTATTCTTTTTTTTTTCTGATCCATCTAACTTCCCGTTCTTTTTTACCTATTAGCCGACTCATTGCGCTTTGCCAAGACTCTCGATGCGGAGATCTTCCAGATTGTGTCGTTCACCAGCGACACCGTGGTGCGCCGCACACAAAAGCAGAACAACAGCTTCGAGATCATCACGCCGGCAATGGCCGCCAACGGCCACTCTTTGCTGTTGTACGCCCCGAATCTTCAGGTGATGAACGTCTGGATCGATGCGATCACTGAGGTCCTCGATAGGCTTCGAGACCAGTCAGCATCATCGTCATCAACAGGATCGGGGACGACTGCTACTAGCCTCGCAACAGTTGCAGCAGCAGCCGGGGCTGTTGGGGTTGCTGCTCGTGTTGCAATCTCAGGGAATCGATCGCGAAGTGCTTCACCCGAGCACTCTGGTCACGACCTCAGCCCGTGAACTTTCATATCTACAGCCATCCCGTGATTTTGGGAGTGAAGTGTGAATACTGCCAGCCGTGTGAATAATGCGCACGAGCGCGTGCACAGACAGAAGTTGTAGTTGAGCCTCGTGTTGTCATAAATAGAGAAGGCCGGCGCATGGAGCGGCGGGTCGACCAGTCGCTCCAGACGACCGGTCAACATGCCATCATACTCTCATTGTGCCGTGCTATTGTGCAGCGCAACGTCCAGACAGCAAGAGTAGACCCGATTGAGCTGAGATGGTCGTTGAGAACCGAGCCGCAGCCGTCAATGCAAGTGCTGACAGAAATATCAAAGCTATCGAACCGCAAACCAAGCAAAAGAAGCCGCGCTCCTTCTGGCAGGCATTTCCCGAGGCATGTAGCGCCGTGCATGGTGTCGTGGAGTGGAAATTCCTAATTGATCATGCCTGCAGAAAGAGGAGCTGAACCAATACTGGTACTCGAAGGCGACCGTGGAAGCTTTGGCGCGCGAGATCGTTGCCGAGACGGCTCCGACTGCGCGCGTAGCTTTTCTGTCGACTCCGAGCGTCTACTTCGCGCTCAAGGCAGCTCAGGAGTACCGCGAGTTGGTGCTGTTCGACGTGCGTAGCTCTGCTGCGCAACAAGATTGTGATGTAGTTTGAAACACTCACAGCTGTGCTGGTGCTTTCAGTTCGATGACAAATTCCAGTCCGAGGGCGATCAGTTCGTGCCATTTGACTTTCGCGCGCCGGAGCGGCTGCCTAATGCGCTGTATGGGAGCTTCGATCTGCTCGTGATCGACCCGCCCTTTATCTCGCGCGAGGTGTGGGAGCTGTACGCGCAGGCCGCGCGCCTGCTGGCTCGTCCAGGCGCCAAGATCCTGCTCACCACCATCCGTGCGTCCATCGTTTCGAGCTGCAGGAGTCTACGATGGACTGACGGATCTTGATTCCCCAGAGGAGAACGCCGCGCTCATCCGCGAGCTGCTGGCCTGCTCGCCGCAGGTCTTCCGGCCCAGCATCCCGCACCTCGTGTACCAGTACGCCTTGTTCGCCAACTACGCGTCTGCGCAGCTGAGCGCGCGCAACCCGGAGGTGCCAGACGACTCGTAGTGGCCGAGCGCGCCTGCCTGCATGCCTCCCGTTCGAATGAGAGCTCGCCCTGGTTTCATTCGCGCCCGCCTCCCCTCTCCGAGCCGTCGTCCCACGCTGAAGCAGTGCCCGCCGAAAAGGCGACGCGCGGATGACGTAGCCGCGCTGCTCGCGTGCGCGCGCGCGCGCCGTCCGCGCGGCAGCAACCCACTCGCCCCCCGCCGTCGGCGTCAGTCGTCCGCCCGCGCTGCTCCTGCGCATGCATCCTGCATCCTATCGATCCTGCGCGGCCGCCGCCGCGTCGCTGCGACACGAGTGAACGCTGGGGCGGCGCTCTCTGCTCGCTCGGAGCGCGGCGTCGCCGGGCCGCGCGGGTTTCAATAGCTGCGCCAAGAGACCCGCGGCGCGCCAAGCGGAGCTCCGCCACCATCCCGGAGCACTTCTCGAGCGCCCCCATCCTGGTCACAGCCTGGCCGCAACCGGTGCAGCTTGCTCGCGGGAGATTCGCCCGGGACCTTTGTCTTTGCGTTCCCTCGCGCCATTTTAAGTTGACGTAGAACAGATGGCGCGCGTTTCGTGCCGTCAATTGTATGGCGGAACAAAGAACCCACCTTCGATACTCTATATCGCGAGGCAAGTCGTGCGTCAACCTAGAGTTGCACAATGGGAGGGCCAGCTGGCGGCTTGTGACCAGTTCCGCACTTGCGCCCAGTATGCAGCGAGTCCCCGAGCCCTTATTGTACAACTCGGCGGTCGTCTGCTCGCGGCGCAACCCGCCAATTTACCGCCGCCCAAGGCCAGGCATTCGCCTTCCGCCCGCCGGCCGCCATGGGCTTCTGCCTGTCCAAGTGCCTGCCCGACAGCGACATGGCCGCCGAGCTCGAGGCCGAGCTGGACGAGACCAACCGCAGCTACGTGCAGCAGCCGGAGGCGGCGCCCGCGACCTTCGGCGCGACGTCGCTGCTCGCGGTGCGTCTCGGCACCTGCTGCCGGTAGAAAAGGGAAAAGACTGACGATGGGATGATAGGCGGACGAGGTCGTGTGCCTCAACGTCATCGGCGAGGGCCCCACGGGCGTCATCTACAAGGGCTCGTACCGCGGCAGCGTCGTGGCCGTCAAGAAGATGCGCATGCTGCTCGCGGCCAAGCCCGCGGCGCGCGAGCACGTCGAGATGGAGCTCGAGGTCGAGGCCACGCGCATGGGCAGCCTGCGCCACCCCAACACGGTGCTCTTCATGGGCGCCTGTCTGCAGGGAGACGCTTTCTGCATCGTCAGCGAGTACTGCACGCGCGGATCGCTCTTCAACGTGCTGCACAGCCCGCGGCCCTCGGGGTCCACGGCCTCGTCCTCGTCTTCGGCTGCCTCCGCGGCCGCGGCCTCAAGTGGCCACGCCCGCTCGGCCAGCAACCCGGAGGCGCCGCCAAGCAAGCGCAAGCTCAACCTCAAGTGGAGTCTGCGGCTGCGCCTAGCGCTCGGCGCCGCGCGCGGACTGCTGTACCTGCACAGCGCTGACCCGCCGCTCGTGCACGGCCAGCTCAAGAGCACCAACATCCTCGTCGACGACTCGTGGAACGCTAAGCTTGCCGACTTTGGCACACGCCGCGTGGCCGAGGCTGTAGGCTTCGACCAAGAGCGCCTGAGCTGCGCCGACCCGACGACAGCGCTGCTGCGGTGGACGGCACCCGAAATGCTCAAGCTCGGGGAGGAGCGGGCGCAAAAGGGAATTTTCCCGTCCAATGCGGCCAACCCGCAGGCCGTCGACATCTACTCGTTCGGCATGATCATGTGGGAGCTGACGACAGGGGAGGTGCCGTTCGCTGAGATGCGGTCAAACCGCGAGATCAGCGAGTACGTGCTCACAGGTTGCCGGCCCCCGATGAAGCCCGGTCAGTGTGACATCAAGTGGGCCGAGCTCATGGCGCGCTGCTGGTCGCACAACTCGGCGAAGCGGCCGTCGGCTGCTGAGATTGTGGCAGTGCTCGAAGCCATTAGCAAGGCAGAGGCGCTCGCCCAGTCGGCGAAGAAGGAAGCCGCTCGAGTCGTCAATAGCAACCGGGCAGACTACAGGTTCGCAGACAAGCCCCGATCAAGGTCCAAGACAAATTCCAAGTTCAAGAGCAATGTGCGGGTCGTGAGCTAAAAGGAGATGCAGTTTTGGGTGGAAGATGCAGAGATTCGAGACGACGTCCCAAGTAATTGCCCTCCTCTATCCTCCAAATGAACGGATCGGAGACATGGAAAAACGCTCCCGAGCCGAGATATCGCCAAGCACAGATTTGATCGGGTTGTGCGAGTGGCGTGGGCTTTTGCTGGCTACACCGTGACGCGGGCAGGCAGCAGGTGTATGAGGCTGGCGGTCGGCGGTCGGAGGTGGTCATGTGGTCGTGTCTAGTGGTTGGGCTGGTTTTGAAGTAAAGTAACAGTATGATACTATCACCAGAGCATGGCATGTGCTTTGAATTGGCTCACTCTGCACGCGCGTACGGCGTGTGGTACTTGGCGACATGCTCGGGACGGAACTCGTCGCGGATCATGATCGAGATGCGGTGCGTGCGGTGCACGAGCTCCTTGTTGCGGAACCACTGGTCACCCGGCAGGATCTCGTGCTCGTAGTGGTAGCGCACGCGGCCTCTACATTCCACAGCCGTGAAGGGTTAGCTTCATGATGACGGCACGTTCCTCCCACCCAACCACGAGCACAAACGCACGTCATCATGTACATGGAACGACGAGGCAACAGCGCTTCGATGAGCGAGTCTCCATGCTCCTCCTTGAATCGCATGATGCTCGGCGATAGCAGATTGATACCCGCGACAACGCGGCCGGAGAACTGCACCTCGCCTCACGATCAGCTGTTGCTTTTTCGCACGAACGAAGGTCGACTGTCCGCCAGCTGACGCACCTTGATCGAGTCGACGTGCGCGCCGATGTAGCCGTCTTGGTGCAGCTCAATGACGTGCACGGCCGGGAAGTAGTCAAGTCCCTTGGGCAAAATCGGCGCTGCGCGCACCTTGTCGAGGATCCTTGCCGTCTCTACGAGGACATCAACGCTGTCAACAGCTTGAACGACGGCCCTCTAGGTATGCCAGCAACCTACCAGCGCTCCAGCGCGAGCGCTCCATCTCCTTGAACTTGACAATGACGTTGTCCCAGTGGTTCTCCTCGTAGCGGCGGCGCTTGAGCAGCCGCGCGCACTCGTCGGCCACCACCAGCTCCTCGTCCTCGGTCAGCACGTCCGTGAGCACCTGCAGGTCCTCCTCGGCCACCAGCGGGTCGAAGCAGCGCGACGCGTCCACGTTGGGCGCGCCCTGCCACAGCGCGACGGGCGCGCGGCCAGCGCTCGAGCTCAGCGCGCGGCGCGCGACCGAGCGCAGCGCCATGTCCGCCACTTGTCGACTGCGTGTCCTTGGCGCTCTGTGATTTCCTTTTACGACGTTTAAATAAGTAAAGAGTTGGATTCTATACCCAAGAGTAATGGTTTAAGCGTCGGAGGGAGGCGAGATGAGGTGCACGTGGATGCCGTCGGCGCGGTAGACGGCGTCGAGGTGGCCGACGGGCACGGCGCGCACCGAGAAGCCCTCGGCCCGCAGCAGGTCGAGGAACGAGGCGCCGCGGTCGCCGGCGAAGCGCGCCTCGTGCGCCGACACGACGAGTGACGCGCGGTGCGTCAGGCGGCGCAGCGTCTGCACGAGCTTGCGCGAGATGGACGGCTCGCCGTAGACCAGGTCGGAGCACAGCACGACGTCGAAGGCGCGCTCCAGCACGGGCGCCAGCTCGCTGGGCACGGGCTCCCCCCACAGCAGCGGCAGCGCCTCGCAGCGAGACCCAGCGGCCATGCCGCTGCGATTGAGCTCAATGTTGGCGCGGATCCAAGGCATGGCTTGCGGGAAGTCCGTCAGCACGACCTCGCGCGCGCCAAGCAGCGCCGCCGCCAGCCCCGGCACGCCCACGCCGCACCCCAGCTCGATCACGCGCTTGTCCGCGAAGAAGCCCTGTCGAGCACCCAGCGTTAGCGCACACGCCCTTCCATCTCCAGTGGAATGAGCACCTGCCTCTGGAAAGTAGCGCGGAGCCGTGAGGAACTTGGCGAGCACGAGCGCGCAGTCCCAGACCTTGGCCTGCTGGCCCTGCTTCTCCAGGAAGCGCACGGCGCGGCCGCCCGCCAGCGCCAGCTCGCCCTCCGAGATGAGCTCGTCGCCCACTGCGCCCGCCGCGCGCCGCTGCCGCGCCGCCAGCCCCCACTCGCGCTGCGCGTACGACGACACGAAGCGAACCGCCTCCTCGCGCTTGGCGCGCTGTACGTCGCTCTCGTCGAACAGCCCGTCGGCCTCCAGCCGCCCGAAGAAGCCGTCGCCCTCGTCCTCCGAGCTGCTCATGCTGATGGCGGCGTTGCCAGTCAAGTGGCGTCCTTTCGGTCTGTCCGTTTATTACACATATACTTACTTTATAACACTATACGTCTGCCTCTACTGACAAATTATATGTATATAGCCATGTTGATACACATTTATGACAAATATAGTATGTATAAATACCAAAACACGCTTTAGTATATTACAAAAGGGGACAAACACCATGACCACCATCAAAAGGGCAACCAACGCACAAGCCGATGGAGACTCTGGCGACGTTCGACACGGGGGAGACGGCCGACTGCGTCGAGGCCTGCAGCGTCGCGGGATTCGAGGCCTCCATGGTCGTGGCCACGTACCAGCTACGCAAGGCCGCAGACTCGACAGAAGGCGCGACCGAAGACCGTCGCAACGGAACACTGCAGCACTTTCGCCTGAGCTACAGCGGTGACGACGAGAGCAGCGTGCACATCGGCAAGACGCAGCACCTGGAGACGTCCAGCGGCGTGTTCGACATCAAGTGGTCAGCTCAGGAACATGATGGGCGAGCACTGTTGGGCGTGGCTACTGCAGGAGGAACGCTGGAGGTCTACGAGTTGAAGGAGGGCCAAGGCACGGAGCTCAGCCACACGGGCGTCTGCTCTGAAGGCAGCGACGACTCCATGTGCCTGTCGCTCGACTGGAGCGATCGCGTGCACGCGGATACCGAGCCGTCCATCTGCGTCAGCCATTCGGACGGGTGCGAACGTTTCTTGATGTGGTGCGTGAAGTTGAACGTGCTGACATTGACTGACACTTGCTGTCAGTGCACTGTCGGTGTGGAAGCTCACATCAGCGGGACTTCAGTGCGAGGACAAGGTCCGCTGGCCTGTCCTTATAGCTGTGATATAGAATCTAACACTGCAATCTCTGACTTGTAGTGGTCGGCTCATGACCTCTTTGGTTCCCCCATCGAGGCGTGGATCACTGCCTTCGACTGCCACGACCCCAACGTGCTCTTCTCAGGTGCTGATGACGCCACGTTCAAGGGATGGGACCGCCGTATCGGCGCCACACCGACTTTCAAGAACGCGCGCCAGCACTCGATGGGCGTATGCAGCATGCAGTTTCACCCGTATCAGCAGCATCTCGTGGCAGTCGGCAGCTACGACGAGCACGTGAGTCTGTGGGACTCGCGCAACATGGCGCGCTCTCTCGCGAGCTATCACGCAGGTGGCGGAGTCTGGCGGCTCAAGTGGCATCCATCTGAGCAGCGGCAGGTTGGTTGCGCGAATTCTTGCTCTCCACCTCGTGATCATGATGAGATCGACTAACCTTCAAACCAACCAGAACCTGCTGCTGGCCGCCTGCATGCATAACGGCTTCCAGGTCATCGACGTCGCTGCCGATATCCAGAACAGCACTGCGTCCACGCGGCGCACCGTCAGCTACGAGCGCCACGAATCGCTCGCATACGGCGTCGACTGGTGGCGTCTGCCGGATTCGCTGCGCTCGCGCTCGCCTGTGGTCGGCAGCTGCTCATTCTACGACCACGTCTTCCACCTGTGGCGCGCTCCAGTCGCTTGAGTCTCGCCTCGCGCTCGGCGCAAAGCTGCAGGAAGCGATCGACACCTTCGTCGGGGGGTTCAGCGCGTCGGCGAGGCCCAAATTTTTACCGAGCGTTCGGTCGTCGTGCATTGCATCCTCGTGGGGCAACGATCACTTTCCAATGCTTGCGGCCGGTCCGTCGTGATGGGGACGGATCTGCTGCGTGGGCGGATGCATAGAGGCGGCGGTGGCTCCGCTTCCATCCCGCCGTTGGTTGTTGCTAACTCGGACGCGGTGACGGCCTGACTTGGTGTTTGTAAGGGCGAGGGGGTACAATTATGAGGAATCAAGATTTGCGCACTGGAAAGCGCGCAGGATGTGCGGGTTTCGCCCAATGGGGATGGGGAAGGGAGATTCGGCGCGCGTTTATTGGCCGAAATTTAAGCGGAGACTTGTGCTGACAACTTCAACATCCAGTCCACGACGATCCCGCTCCTTGAACCACAACGCGTTCCGCCGGTGGAGATTCCGACGGGAGACGAAGTGAGAACACGCCGAGCGCAGATGGCTCCAGAGCGTGCCGAACGCAGTGGGCTGAGGCGCTGAAGTGCACACTAATCGTCGGTGGCCGTCGCTTGCTCGCTGCCGGGTCCGACATGAAGAACCGCGGACGTCCAGCGTCTTCCGGGTGGGAAGCGTGGGCCGCATGAGAAGCTGGGCGTGCGTTGCAGCGGCGAGATGTGGATACACTACAGTACGAGACGGTTCCAAGCAGCGTTGAGGTGTCGTCGGTGCTGATTTCTTATTCTCTCGGCACCGCCAAGTGGGTCCACGAACGCAGAGCAGAGCTCCGTCGAGAGAAAATCAGCCGCCGCCGCAAATGGAGCGGCCGTGGTGGGTGAAGATCGGTGCAGTATGAGTGCAGTATCGTGCAGAGGGTGTAGTGGGTGGGTGAGGGAGAACTCGGTGCTCGCCGCCGCTGCGTGAAGCGCAAGTCGCTGCCTTTGCGCGATCCTGTGAGCCTGACCCCGCTGGGAGACTTCTTCAAGCTGCTTGCTGCTCGGCGAGCCGTCTGCCGCGACGAGCGCACATGTTGCATTGCGAGATGACGGACAATGCAGCAGCTTGAAGTGCAGCGGCGGTCTGAGACCCCCGAGCAATCAACGCCGTCTCGGTGTCGCCCATCGCGGGTGCTTCGTTGCGCTGGCGAATTGCGGCCCGACCCTCGGCAGCGTCATGTGTTTCGCAGCGGTAAATGAGCCACGCCAGAGAGCTCATCATCCAGAGGGAAAATGACTGGCTCGGACGCCTTTGGCAACATTTATTTGTGCCCCTGGGGGACTACGGAGGGGGGGTTCTCATTTCGCAGGGTAAACCTACGTACCATTGTACAGGCTTTTTGGTGGTGTCATCCTGCTTTCCATGATGCCCTGTTGAAAACAATTTTGTTGTGAAATCGTGTTAGACGGGGGTTTGATGCACTTCTGGTCGGCGCGCCAGAGACCTCGCCATGTCAGCATCAGGCTTCAGCCCTGCAGGTGTGCAGCATGCAAGCGCGCGGCGGCGTTATGCTTCGCGGTATATAAA